>OZ024830.1:73997762-75197762 GCA_964016985.1 Anodontia alba | reverse complement strand
GTTTGCAAATAATTCAACCTTTTTTTCTCTATGAATATCAAAAATGCATAGCCTGACATACCTTAAATTGAAATTAGAATCTTCCAATATATATTGTGGGAGAGCTCATTCAGTCTATAGTGGGTTAGTAAAACAGATTGCGTGGTATACATCGGCAGGTTTGAATATTTGGAGGGCGCGCATGTTATACAGGGTGTGCTGATATGACATAATGGTTCGAAAGATTGAAAAAAAAAAAAAAAAATAAAAAACGGGTGAAAATTTATGCTTTTGATTTTCATCTTTACAAGTACCTACTGTACTTCAGGTAAACATGCAGTCAACACTTTAAATATTATACGCATCGGGACAAAACGGTCTTATATACCTTATGCGAACAATGAAAGCCCAGACACTCGTATTCTTATCAGGACTTTCTCTGTCCATCGATATATTCTACATTTTTCACTGATTCTGTTAGTGATCGGCTTGTGCATGCTTATGATAAAAATACAAGAAAAAATACAAAATATATCACAAAGCTTTTAAAGCCTTTAGTTTACGATCACTATTTTATAATATAATTGTCCCCCCTTGACCTAACTTGGCTACATAGCTTAGTTAGCAAACTAATTATTTAGACAGTATCTTCTCTCATAATTATATTTTATAGCAAACTAGGGACAGCTGAATTTCATTTGGAAATATAATTTTCAGACAACAAAAAGTTATGTCATATCAAAAGTATCCCGGGTATGAACCTTAAGAACAAACCTCAGGAAGTAATGGAGTATTTTTTTGTGGATTCATTGGGTACATGTAAAATGCATTGCGTTCCGTTTGTATTTCAGTACACACATATATAATAATTGTGTATTTGAAATTTAAATTATTTAATCTGTAATCGGTTTGCACAATAGATACATTTTACTCGGTTCATTTCATGAGAAAATATTAGAATGTGACAAATGTAAACAACGTATAAACGCTCTTAAAACCTTTTGAACGTTCTTATCCAATATAAATATGCGGAAAGTGATAAAAGGGCCCTTGTGCTATTTGCTCTATGCGGGCAACGAAGGCCCTGATCAGCCTGCGCACTCGCGTAGGCTGATCAGTGCCTTCTTTGCCCACTGACGGAATCAATGGTTACTGTAGAATATATCGAAGAACATAGAATACCCTGATCAGACTGCATGGATACGTAGACTGATCTAGACTTCCGTTGCACCGATATGTGACAGGGGATATTTTCTCAAGTCACAAAATGTATTGTATTCCTACAGTATACAATACATAATGCTGTCACATTAAGTTCATAGCATAAATTTAGCGCAAAATTTTATCATTTTAATCTGCTCCTAGGCCAGCTGTTGCACGTGAAAAATAGTGTTCTTGCGCATCCATATAGTCTGATCAGTCTCTGTAGTCCGCTTGTAGAATTAGCAGATATCCTAAGCTATATCTAGAAAGAGTGGTGCACTTTCATGGGTGGGCAGCTCTGTATAATGTTTTGCCTCCCTTCTGAAAAGGAGTCTACTCTAAAAGGAAAGAATTTGATCCCTTTCTGAAAAAGGATCTACTCTGAAAGGAAATAATTTGCTGCTCCCCTTTGGTACATTTTTTTTTCCTTTTAGAGTAGATCCCTTTCCCGAGAGGAGGCAGACCAGTTTGACAGTTATCTCTCCTCAAAGTGTATTAAGTCTCCTTAACTAAATCTCAAGTTCTAACCAATTTTTTTATTGTGAACTGCATTGTCACTGATGAGACCTTTTTGGCCGAAACTAGCTAGTTTGGCCAAGAAAACTTGACACTTTATCTGTTTTCAGTTTTGTTACGTGTAGATGTGTTCAATGTTCTGAAGGGTCTGTCCTTTTAGAGGAGGGCTTTATTTACTTTAAGTACATTTACTATAAAAAAAAAGTAAAAAAGAAACACAAAACGGAACCGTTATTCATGGTTCTTCAGAATTCTCTTCTTTAAACCGCCCATTTGCATTTTGCGGCCGTACAACATGTATTTATTAATGTGATTTTGTTTCTAAAACCTTGCGGTCAGAAGAATGTTCAAAATTTTATTTAAAGGAGTATGTACGAATAAGATACCTAGTTTCTAGAATATTATATCCTGTTCTTCCCGTTATATAAAAACCGTATTCGACATAATTACCGCACACACCTCAAATAAGCGCTCCGTCAATTAACTACAGTGGAACTTCACTGAATAGCTCGAACACCGATGGCTCCTTTACCACGGCTAATTCGATCTCGCTTTTGAATCCTTACAAAATTCTTCCGATTGCTCAAGAAAACAAAAAATCTAAGGAAATTTTCGTTTTTTATCATGGAATTGTATGTTGTGTGTACTCATAAGAATCGCCTCATCGAGGCAGTTCTTATTGTCTAGAAGATAAAAAAAAAAAAAAAAAAAAAAAAAAAAAAAACACAATAATTATCGTCATTTGCTTCCTGACTTGGTGTCATGATTAACCCTCAGTTATTCGAACTACCCATATCGCGAACAATCTCCATGGTCCGAAAGGTGTTCAGGTTATTTAAGTTCGACTATTCAGATTAACGATCATGTAATTTAATTTATCCAGTTCTTTATAAAAGCATAAGCTGTATTTGCCCATTTGAATCGCCTCGACCAAGTCGAGGCGATTCTAATGAGTAAACACAGGTTCTACTTTTATAAAGGCAATCCGAAAAATAGCATAAGCATAATAAAGGGAACTTGATGCACTTGGTAGATTTCCGGCCATTTCAGCAAGGGAGACAACGTTTTTGAATCCCCTTTGCTTTCCTGCACACCAACCCCTTCTGGAAGGAGTCAACTCTAAAAAGAAAGAATTTGCTTCCAAGGGGAGCAAATCCCTTTCATTTAGAGTAGACCTTTTTTCATAACGGGCTTGGGCGTGGGGGCAGGGGGTATAATTTTGACAGTGGTTTCAGCCCTGAAGGTGTATCCACTCCCAAGAAAACCATACACCTTTCTTGAAGTCCCCTGCTGAGCTTTCTTATAAGTGTGTTCTGATTACATGTAGATGAATATCGTACTGCACTTTTCTTATTTCAGCAATTGTGAAAAACCTAAGCGCACAGTGCGGTAATTAGGTTTAATGCGGCATGTTACATCTTCCATTCTGTGTGTTTCAGGTCACCGACAAGGTGGGCGTGGACCGACGACACCCAGACGGGCAAGCGTGACCGGTTTGGCACAATCGCAGCCAAATACGCCTAGAATTCAAAGGAAACTTTCTATGACGTCACCTTTAGAGTATCAGTCACAAACTTCAAATATACGTAGTGCTTCGCCTGGACCTAATTCAAAGAAACTACCTCTAAGTCGGACTTATTCTCAAGACAGTAGTGTTACCTCACCCGGAACAGTTTCCAAAACGCCTAACTTTTCAAAGTCTGGAACTAATTTAAAGAATTCCGTTTCTAATGTCTCAGTTTCTAAATCTAAACAGTCTAACCAGCCTTTAAACACACAACCTGGTGTTAAATCTGGATCAGTATCGGGACCAGTTAACCAAAGACGCAGCGCATCCCCTGCCCCGGGGGTGAAGCGAAGTCAATCCCCAGCCCCGTTGGTGAAGCGAAGTCAGTCTCCAGCTCCAGGGGTGAAGCGAAGTCAGTCCCCAGCTCCAGAAGCCATCAACCGACTAAGGAGTCCGTCTCCCCTTCCGTCCAGTTCAAAGAGCACAAATGGAGCTCGAACACAATCCGTCCCGGCCTCAGTGGCCAAACGATGTGCTTCACCTGTGAAACAGATCACCTTGTCAGATGTTAGGTAAGTGTCGAGGGACTTTCTTAATCCTTAAAACGCCAAAGAAACCTGCATCTGAAAATGTCGTCTGTTTATGTCGTCTGCTGAATATTCTTGCAAACTTTTCAAACCTATTTTTGCATACAGGCAAACAGTGTGGACCCAGATCAGACTGCTCCTAAAGAAGCAGTCTGATCTGGGTCTACACTGTTTGCAAAAATGACTTTTAAAATCACAAGCATATGACAAAGCAGACGACAGTTGTTGTGATTGGCAGTTTAAGGGTTAACACTTAGCATGCGGGGTAAAATTTCAGCACACGACATTTCGAAATATTTTACTTATTTCCCCATAAATTGGGTTTTGATACTTCTTGGGACTTTTCTCAACAGGGAGACAAGTTGCATGAAATGTCAAGTTTTGTTTTATATAAGAGCCTGTGACATTTTATACTCCAGGTTTTGACAGTTCATGCAAATTGTATGTATTATAGATTATGGGCTTTGATATTTCATGCAAAAAATCTCTCCATTTCAAACCTGTTGATCTGTCTGAAAATTCCTGGATGAGTGGGAAACAGTGTAGATCCTGATCAGACGCCTGACGTCTAATGTAGGTCTATACCGTTTGCTTAGACATGTCCGGCTCATTATATAGGGTTTATAAAGTGATATTTTTCAAGCTCATGTTTTGTGGCAGCGCATCACAAAAGCATGCACATAAAATGTTGACCCCCTTAAACCCCACTTTCATATGGTAAAACTGGGTTTTACAGGGGTATGCATTATTTTTCTTATTTCTGCTCAAAAACATAGATTGTGGGTACTCTTTAGAACCCACAATTTATGTTTTGAGCAGAAATATGAAAAATACCATAATTTTTATCTGAAAATTTTCAGTTTTTGGTGGTAACAGTTTCAGTGTATTTGAATAGGCTTGTTTTCGTAATGGGCACTCATACCCAATTCGGAAGAGTTCCAACAATATGCATTTCCCTGGAGAATAAAGACAAATGCATGTCTGTAGACTGGCACCAGTCTAGTGACATCCAGGTCTTAATCCACTTTCATATATACAGTAGCCACTGAAATAAAGGCAATACTAGGGCTGGTTGATCACAAGTACTTTATAGATTCAGTTTTCAGTAAAATTATAGATAATTAATTAATTGATGTTTACTTAATTTATTATTATTATTATTATTATTATTATTATTATTATTATTATTATTAATTATTATTATTATATTATTATTATTATTATTATTATTATTATTATTATTATTATTAGTTATTTTTATTTATTTATTTATGATTATTATTATTATTATTATTATTATTATTTGTATTTGTTTCTCAATCGACTGATTCATGTAGCAGTCCAGGAACCTAACCTCTTACCTAGAACTAAAAAATCATAAAGGTTGGCGTAGAAGAAAGAAAGGGGAATTTGTGTCCACTATAAATAGAAATTATATACGAGTAGCATTCAGTATGACGATGAAACTATATCCATTTCAATTTTAAATCTCAAAAAGAAACAACGTGACTTAAAGTCATAGATTATTCAAAAAGTTTGATACCGATCTAATTTGACAGCGAAATGTTCAATATTGGAGAGTTAATCATGACACTTTTTTCTGTTTAACGCTTAGCATGCTGGGTAAAAAATTCAGCAGACGACAAATTATAATATTTATCTTATTTTTTGTTCCCAGAAAATAGGCTTTGACATTTCATGCAAATTGTCTCCTGAGGAGACAATTTGCATGTAATGTCAAAGCCTATTCAATTATTTGGAATATTACGGAAGCAATATCATTAGTTTGTCGTCCTGCTGAATTACATTTGTAGCCCAGAGAATGGTAAAGGATAACGTCACACCCGTATATAATGATAAATTCTTTTCGCATTACAAGAAGTTCTTACTGAGGTGGCGATGTATAATATCTGAAATATTTGACGCTTGAAAGTTCGAGTTTTAATGAAGTGGGTTTAATAGGGCTAAGTATTGGTTTTGAAGTTAATGTTTAAGAAAACATTGTATAACCTGTCGCTCGGCTGAACAAAGTTATGGATTGCACAGAATATTGAGTGAAAAAAAAAGAGAAACAAGAATTTGACCCTGCCAGACTCCATCTTGCAGCGGGTAGCGTGTCTTACTACAGATCCAGTGATCGCAAGTTCGAATCCCAACTCGGTCTCATAACTGCAGATTAATCGTGAAATTATTTACACGGTCATACTCCATCTTCCGCTGATCCAAGAAGGGCAGTCGTCAGTTACTGGCGAAAGTACTTAGAGGACTAAGCCTGCAAATACTGGTTAACCGCTTAGAGGAGTAATTCTGCACAGGAACAAAAAGTGTAAATATGTAAACTGATCGGCTCAATATGACCTTACCAGAGAAGACCGGGCTGTAAAAGCCAAATGAAATCAAAATCGAAGAATTTGACCCAAATTCAACCAATACAGTATTGTTTTAGCATTTGAATCCTCCAAATGGAGATCGACCTTATGACACATACAACCGCTGTAGACAGAGATCAACCTGTGCCTTCAGAAAGTCTGATAAAAAAAAACTATATTCGATTATAGAATCCATACACTGATCTAGCGACGAGTGTGGACGACTATCTGTGTGTGTCATTTTGTGTCGTCTTTGAGAGAAATGGTTGACAAGCTAGTAGATGAGAGGAAAGAGATAAACAGAGGAGAAAAACGATTGGGAGTGGGGAAAAAGCAAACAAATGGCAGTGCAGACACAGAAAGAATACTAACATGCCAAGTTCCCCTATCTGCTATATCCCAATCGCCAATCGCTCTCTCCTCTCCCTCCCTCTCTCTCTCTCTCTCTCTCTCTCTCTCTCTCTCTCTCTCTCTCTCTCTCTCTCTCTCTTGGAGGCGGCTCGACATGACTGAACTATTGTTGGAAGGGCCGTAGAACTTCATCTCAAACAAACAAAGCAGGCTGATCTGAATCTTTGCGGGTTACATTTTAATAAGGCCGTTTTCTATTCGGATATTCGGAGAGGCTCGTTATTGTTTGTTCTGAATCAAGCTAGCTACTAGACAGTTCAGTACACTTAGCTAAAAGGAGATCATGTAGCTTGAAAGGCTGAAAAAATTAAATGGTTCTGTTTGCCCATATCCGGGAGATCCGCTTACAAATTTTGCAGAGTCCGCAAAAGATAAGGCATTAAAAAAAAGAAAAAATAAAGATTTGACTCAAGTCAAACCTGCTTGACAGCAAACAAATTGAATCACCGTATCAAACGCGCCGCAACATAAGAAACGTACCATCACGAAAACATACCTATATAATTTTGACCTATTAAACCCCACTTTTATATAGTAAAAGTAGGGTTTACAGGGGTATACATTATTTTTTCTTATCTCTGCTCAAAATCATAGATTGTGGGTACTCGTTAGAACCGCCTCGGCGAGGCGGTTCTAACGAGTACTCACAATCTATGTTTTGAATAGTATATTTGAATAGGCTTGTTTTCGTAATGCTACTAAAGTTTGCGCCCAACGAGAACTCGAATCAGTCTGCGCATCTGACACTTTGAAACTTTGCATCCTTTCCAAAATGCGCTCAGTGAATATTCTGATCAGCCTGCGCGAATGCGCAGGCTGATCTGAATCTTCACTGGGCGCACACTTCCAAAGGCACGATTTCTGACGTTGCTGTAATAATAGGAATAAAATTCGCATTTACCCGTAATAAAATGTGTTAATCATAAACATTAGAAAAAATTAATGATAGGAACCGCACCGTCAGTAAACGTACCTTTAGACATGGGCACCCTGCGAATAAAAGGAATAAAGTTCGCATTCACCCGTAATAAAATGTTTTAAACGTAGACATTAGAAAGTTTAATGGCACAAGCCGCAACATCTAAAAACGTACTTTCGGAATTATGCGAATCTTAACTGTCCGCATTTTGGATAGCCAAGGATGTAAAATTTATTCATGCGAACAATGAAAACTCTGATAAGACTGCGCGGGGGTGCAGGCTGATTTGAGTCTCAGTTGGGTGTACATGTCAGAAGGTACGCTTTCTCACGTTGCGGTTCATACAGTTGTTCTAATACTCCCCAAGGGGGTGGGGGCAAATTCTTTCCGTTTAGAGTAGAACCCTTTTTCATAAGGATTTGTACAGGAAAGCAAACTGAAGTTCACAAAACTTATTTCCTTTGTGAAGAAAAAAATGGCTTTGAGTATGCCAGTGGGTCCATTTCCCGAAAGTCCCCTTTCTGAATGAGACCGAAATCAGCACGGCTTGTGCATCTTCGCAGACCAGTCAGAATTTTAACCGATCGCTGTCATCCGTTTGGTAAAGGTCTCGAAAAGCGCAGAATCTGAGCTGAGCGCTGAATAAGCAGTATGATCTTGGTCTGCGAATTTAGTTGTTTGGATAAGTTAACCTTTTTTGCGTTGAGGTTATATTACATAAAGTATGATTCATACTTTTTTTTAAGTACTGAAGCATAACAATACTGAAGTTGAGTATTTGGTACTTCTTCCGAACCGCAACGGAAGGACAAAACCAGCCGGAGCGTGCGAAAATATACCTAATGGCAGGCGTTGGCGTTAACATTGGCGTCGGCGTGACACTTTCTTGTCTTCACAATGTCTTGTGAACCAGTGATTGGATTCTTACCATTGTTTTTCATGGATTTGTTTGTTTGATTTGGGCTTAACGTCGTTTTCAACAATCTTTCAGTCATATCGCGACGGTGTCTGGTTGTGACAGGGAGCTCAATGCTCACAATTTGTAGAGTGCTGTCTCACTGAAATATCATGCCCCAGACACTTTGACATGATATTCCACCCAGTCACATTATACTGACACTGAGCTGACCAGTTCCGATTCCTAGCTCTACTTTCTTAATGCTGAGCGCCAAGCGAAAGAGCAGCTAGTACCATTTTTAAAGTCTTTGGTATGACCCGGCCAGGGATCGAACCCGCAACCTCCCGGTCACAAATCGGACGCTCTACCACTGTGCCGGTATTTTTCACGGATATATAATTGGGTTATAACAAGGAACTAATTTGATTTTGGTGACCTTGACTTAATTTCCAAGGTCACAGCAGTAGAAAAACTGTAGGGACATATGTTTTCTCTGAAAACACTTTTCTTCTAATTTGTTTGTATTTTGTGGCTTACTTTCGGGTCGCAGAATTTGACATTTTTGATTGAGTGGTCATACAACAAACAGTACATGTAATCCCTCTCTGGCAGAATAACATATACAGTCGACTCTCATTATCTCGAATTCCAAGGGACTCTATTAAATACTTCGAGATATCCGTACCTCGACATATAAGATTTGCGGAATTCAGGAAAAAAATATTCGAACAACCACATTTAACAAATATATATATATGTAATTGGACTCTTGAAGTTAGAGATATATTAAAATATTGTGGAAAAGAGGAGAAATTGCTCCTTAGGAGCAATTTCTACTCTTTTCCACAATATTTTTTTGCCTGTTGCTAGATGTTCATGTTTCGGCAGGGACCAGATTTTCACTTCGAGATAAGCGGTTATTCGAGATAAGCGAGTTCGAGATAATGGGAGTCACCTGTACTTAATTTAAATAACTTTTTTATCCTATGTATGTGAAGATACATGGTTGAGCAAACCGTTTAGACGCGGCGTCTGATCAGGGTCTACACACACGGTATGTCACTCATCCAAAGGGTTTTAGACATATCCAGAGGCAGTACAATGGACTTGTTCAAATTTTAGGACATATGAAATTAAACCTTGTCTTGCTGAATAAATTAAGATTCCACTCCCATTTCTAATTTTCAGCCAATCTGAATACTTGATCCAGATTTTTGACACAAATTCACATACTTAATGGCAAACAGTGCAGATCTAGATCAGTTGGCTTCTGTAGAAGCCAGCTGATCTGGATCTACACTGTTTACAAAGGCAGGACCTATCCGGGTTCAGCAGGACTAGGGTTAAGGTGTCCCAGTTTTGGGTTAGCAAGAACTTTTAAATAAACACCCCATCTGCTAGCATGCCCAATTATAGCCAGCTTTAAAGTATTAAATGCAAGATAGGTGTTTAATCCTTCATTTTCGTAATATTTCGTGCTATGAGTAACCAGCTGATAATCTTATAATCTTCACAATGAGGAATTATTTTATGAATGTTTCGGCCATGCCAGAAGAAAAGCGATGGCCGGGCGTATGCGGCCAAAGAAGTCCCAACCCTGTTGCTGCATATCCACAGAGTAACCATTAATTCTGTTTTGCAAATATACAAGATTCTGTTAAGACGGTTGCGGTTCGCTTGTGAGCATAATTTCCTTTTACCAAATGCATGAAGAACCAACCTCCATTTTTTGTATATTTGAAATTTGTACGTGCATTTGACCTGTGGTCCGTCCCGTTTGTAATCTTATAAATAATCCAAACGAAGCACTTATTTCATTTAGTATCAGCCTCTGTGCCACGGGTGAAGTGCGAATAAGACAGATTGTGTTTTGAGGATAAATTTGATCATTAAGGAAGCACCCTGGGTAGCTGAAAGTGTCATAAAAAGGTTGAAATATCTAAACCTGTCATGCTTTATGTTAACTCAGTGACAACATGTGGTGTTGGATTTTCGGGGATGTAAGTAAACTCTTTAAATAAATAAATAAATAAATATATAAATACACATGTAGATAAATAAAAATAATGTAAATAAATAAACACATAAATAAATTAACACATTTCTGCTGCACATTTCAAGCAGTATGTACGACAAGAAACATCAAAGTTATTTGTTAGTATGTAAAAAAATCTGTTTCTATACCCAAGTATTCTCAGATCAAAATTTATGCATGAAAGTGCATATATAGCGAATGGGTACACTTTAAAGAAATAACACTCTACGACATAAGCCGAAAATCTTCAAAATTTAACAAGCACTATCACTATTTTGTTTTATACGACTTTGAAAAAAAAAAGATCCAAAAATTATTTTTTTCTAAGTATTATATGATGTTAAGCATGGCTGGTATGAGATATTTTGACTAATAATCACCGCCCATGTTAACCAAAACAAGCCCAGGGCACAGTATATACGCCAAATACCCTGCAAATTATAAACATTTCAGGGGATTGCTGCTCTGAGGTTAATAAAATGGTGCTAATATCTAACAACGATTGAATCAACCTGTTGAAATATGAGCTGGGGCACAGCATTTTCTATAAGGTTGCATTGCGCCCAGCGAAGTCTCTGATCAGCCTGCGCATCCGCGCAGTCTGATCAGAGTCTTCGCAGGGCACTCTGTGTGTAACCAAGGATCTAAAGCGTATTAAAGCAGACAGCGAAAACTAATCAGCCTGTGCGGAACCGTAGTCGTCGCTGGGCGCACATGCAGTTTTGTAGGAAATGCTGTGCCCCGGACCAATATTTGTTTAATGTAACTATCGCGGCAAATAACGATTTTTACAGGCATATAATTATTTGACACGTTATCAAATCTCAGATATATAGTTTCTTTTCATCAAATAAATATTCATCACTTATATAAAGTTCATTCAAATGTGTAAATTTCTTCATTCTCTGTATTGAAAGAAGAAAATGATGGGCAAAGTGGGCCTTATTGCCTACCCATATCAGCCTGTGCATTCGGCCACTCTGATAAGCGCCTTTGTTGCACATCTATGTAAAATGTATTCTTATTAATTGCCCTAGGTCAGCTAATTTTTAACCCAAAATATTCATATTTCTCCATAAAACCATATATTATGGGTGTTCATTAGAAGCGCCTCGGAGCACCTACAACATATGTTTTTGTGGGCAAATAAGAGAAACAGTTTTGATAAGCCTTTTTATCAGGTACTATGTAAGTCATATAATTTTCATTATATAATTAGGGACGTGAGAAACGTAAAAAAAATTCTTTCAGTGTAGACCTATGTTTTCACTATATAATATGGAGAAACATGAGGTACACATTGCTTAGACTTGTTAGCGTAATGCAGTATCACTTAATAATCTAGAACATATCGACGAACACAAAAGGCCCTGATCCGACTGCGCGGATGCGCCAGCTGATCTGGATATTTTCTATTTCCATGTGGCAGAAGGACCTTTTCTACAAGTTGCGCAACAAAAATATACACCATAAAATTGACAAAGTGTGTCTTTCAGCTCTGTAAATATGCATGCCCCAAGACCGATAATGTTCTATTGTTCAAAGTAAGGCAAGTTTGGGCTCATCTCAATTCGATCTTCTAGGGCAAACACACAGTAGACACAAATATTTAAATGTTGATATATAAGGATTAAAAATGTGTATTCACTGTTGAATAATATAAAAATATTTAGAGCATAGTGTTACGGATAATGAGAAAATAATATAAGTGCAATGGGTGATTCATGTATTTGACATAACTAAAATTATATTAGTAATTCGGATGTAAAAGTTGAAAGGCATAAGGACTTTTAAATATTTTTTGAAGATCGATATGGGACAAGTAGATAAGAACGGCGCATGTATTGCATTGCAAGATCCTAACACGCGACATGGTATTCTCAAACGGACGTCTTACCTTGTGTGAGATCTACAGATAAATATATATAACAGATAAATATATATATTTATAAAAAAAAAAAAAAAAAAAAAATGAAAACGGACTGAATTTCAAGTCAGATGAATTGGAACAAAATATTTAGTTTTGATTTTGAAGTGAATATGAAGCGTTATTAATATATGAAATCTTTGTATTATCGCATCTTACATGTACCTTAGTTTTCGGAGAACAGTGCAGATAACGGAACAAAAGGTTTGAAACAGACCGATAGTTTTCGTTTTGCGTGGTTCTAAATTAATTATAATCACAATTGAAGTTAATTAAATCTTAAAATGCCCTTGATTTAGCTATATTTAATATTTGTGTCAGTGAACGGAGGAGTTATTGAAAATCCAGTAAATTATGGAAAAGAGCAAATATTTCTCAGAGTTCACCTTCTCTTCCAATGAGTAAGTATATGTTTCTCACAAAATGATTTTATAATTTTACAATATTTGAACCTAGGGTGCAGATTTGGTGCCAATAAAATCGTTTAAACCGCCCCGACCCCAAGTAGATTTTACACTGACCGTTCTAAGGCTGACTAGTTCTTTCTGGGTTTTTGTGACGGCTTTCTGTCGGATCTTTTTTCTTTTTTTTCCATATTTGATCTTATTGTTGTGGTCAGTGGGTCATGTAAGGCATTGTGACCACCTCTTTGGGTGGGGTGGTTGGGTGTGGCGAAGGTGTCGTGTATCTTATGTCACCGGAGCGTCCACCTGCTATTGGCTTACAGTTGGGCAAGGCCTGCTGTCTTTGTACCAGGTAAGGATAGAGGGGTAATGTTTTTATTTCTTCTGTTTCTTCACTTTCATTCCTCTTCCTCCTTCTTCCCTGTCCCTCTCTTTCATCTCCTCAACTATCTCTTCTATCTCTTTTTTCCTTTTCATTGGGAGACGACACAAAATGACTCACAAGGGTTGATGTGTCGTTAAACCCCAACACAATAAAAAAAGCAAACCACCTCGTTGGGGAAACGGGAGCTGATTGCTTTGATAATTTGGATCGATTGTTTACAATCTAGCCAAAGTATATATACACCAAAATATCCTTAAGGTTGTTGTCCACGTGATTATCATTGACCAATGAATCCAGGTAACGGTTATTTGTAGCCGCGCTTTTTTGTCGTTGTGACGTCAGCGTGCTGTGTAAAGAGGGTTATCTGTAAAGCCTGGACTGGGTTTAGTGCTGGGACATTGACAAGCAGTGCCGGCCCAGATCAAACGCCGCATAACGCGGCGTCTGATCAGGGTCTGCGCTGTTTGCTTAAATTATAGGAAGTAAATTCAAATGAAACAATCTTAATTCCCCGTTCAGGACCACTTTCCCAGACTAGACTCAGAGACAATCGACCCACCAGTGCTGTCAGTGCTTTGATTATTGGTTAGTAACACGTGATGTCCATCTAAGTTTGTTTGCTGTTCCTCTTGGTGTCATTGGTAGGCTATGTTCTGTGATTGTGACTCGTCTTGGACATTTTCATTACTATCATTTATTTTATATTTTACCTTTTCTTGTGTCTAAAATAAGCAATAGTGCACTTGCTACGAGTATGTATAGCGTCTACTTTGCAAACCCGAAGTCGCGGGTTCGAACCCATGCTCACTCACACCAAGCCATCAAAATGACACTTTAGTTACACGCAACAGTCTAGAAATAGGACTAGAACAGGCTTGGGTCAAGACAGTTGTGTGTGCGTATTTATGTGCGTGAGTGTATGTGTGCATTTAGTCAATTTTCCAGACCCCATAAAAGTATTAGAGAGTGTGGCAGGTACACGAGTAGGCAGTTCCTTTGCCTATAGGCCTTTATGTTGACCCTTTGTTGGCAGATCGAGCTCGAACTATTCAATTAGAACGCATGTGATACAACGCCACAGAACAGACTTGAAGGCGGTGTAGTCCTATTTCATAATTTTACAAAAAGCGCAAACGATGTTGTGCATTAGATTTTAACATAATATTTACTGATATAAAATATGTGTATAGAGGTATTGTTAACTTTGAAGAGAGCACTCTAGACATCATACGAGCCGCAACGTCCGAAAACGGACATATGCGCCCAGCGAAGAATCAGATCAGCCTGCGCATTCGCGCAGTCTGATCAGAATCTTCGCTAGGCGTATTTTGGATGACCAAGGATGCAAAGTTTTTTTCATGCGGACAACGAAGACTCTGATCAGACTGTGCGGATGCACATGTCAAACGGTACGATTCCTTACTTTGCGGTTCATTTGTGAGTGACAATACAAACCTGTTTCATGTATATGCCAGCTATTGAGGTATTTATAATTCATAAAACCCCTAAACTTGCTACATTATAATAGTTTTAAATTTCTTCTGCATTTCTATAAGGTTCGCGTCTCGTTATGTAAATTGTAACTTAAGTGGATAATTGAATTCTAAAATTGAATCATATCAAAGGAAAAGGCGCCTTCGGATCTCTGAGCATCGGATAACGTATTTGCCCTGAGAATTCGGACAGACAGACTTGAACACATGATCTTCCACATACTGTCTGGGCCCTATTCGCACTAGTTGTGAAATGGGGAGGTATACCTTAATTCTGAATAATAACATAATAAAAGTAATAATAATAATAATAATAATAATAATAATAATAATAATAATAATAATAATAATTATTATTATTATTATTATTATTATTATTATTATTTGACTGCATTAAGAGGAATTGATACACTTTCAAGGGAAATAACTGTAGTTTTTTTCCCTTCTGAAAAAGGACCTACTCTAAAAGGAACGATTTGCTCCATTATTTTCAGAAGGGACTAAGGGTGCAATTGGTAGCAAGTTTTTTTTTTTTTTTGTGTGTGTGTTTTTTAGAGTAGACCACATTTAAGCAGGGACTAGGTGCAAGAAAACAACCCAAAAGTTAGTTAAGTTGTCACCCTTGTAAAAATGGCGAAAAATCTACCAAGTATATCCGGTCCACTAACACCTCAGAATATACTTTGTGGCTCTAAGTACTTATTGCTTATTGAAAAGAAGATTATTCAATTTTGACATTAACTTGGTAATCATTTAAGTAAATTATTTCGGTATTATCTTCATAAGTGATGGCCATTTGAACCGCAACGGTTGAAAACGTACTTTCTGACAAGAGTTCTAAACGAAGACTTAAATCAACCTGCGCAACCGCGACGCCGATCAGTCTTCGTTGTCAGAATGGGGAAAAGTACCTCCTTGACTATCCAAAAATTCGCCCAGTGAAGATTCAGATCAGCCTGCGCATTCGCGCAGGCTGATCTGAATCTTTGCTGGGCGCACATGTCTCAAGGTACATTTCTGACGTTGCGGCTCATTTGTAAAGTTAATGCACACTTATTGTGGCCTTACTTAGGCTGTCAAATGACTTAATCGTTTAAATTCATTTTGTACTTTTATACCATATCTGAATTGCTATGGCTTTTGGCTTTTATTGGGCTATAACTTTGGGTGAACGCTTTAATGCCTTCTAAAACAGAATCATTAAATTTATAGGTACATTTGCAGGTTCAAATTATCTAAATGTCAGTTAAGATATTTAACGAGGAACGCACTCTGAGAAAAGTGTTTCTATTTATCTTAAGTTCAGCTGGTTTTAGTGCCGTGTGGGGGCCGTTAAACGTCACCTCATACTCCACTACTGTGTAATTTATAATTTATGGCCCATTGAGATCACTGACCCCATTCCAGGGTTTTGAAAATATATTTGGGTCACTAATAAGACATACTTGATCCAAATTAGCTAATTTAGTCAATAAAATTTGACACTTAATCTGTTTTCAGTTTTTGAGTGTGTTCATTGCTCGCAAGGCTCATTCCATTTGGATTCTATTAATACCGAAACATTTTACCTGTCACAAGGGTTTAAAACCCGCCAAGGCACAGTGAAAGAGAAAGTGATGCACGCTCAGCGGATGTGTGGGGGTGGGGGGGGTGGGGTGAGGGGGGTGGGAGGCGGTAACTCTCGCAGAATTGTTTTTGTCTCCCCTCTGAAAAGGTGTCTACTTTGGAAAAAAGAAGTTTTTTTTGTTTGTTTGTTTTTTTTGTTTTTTTTTTCGTTTTAGAGTATACTCTTTTCTCTTCCCTCTGAAATGGAGTCTACTCTGAAAGGAAAGAATTTGCGCCCAATGGAAGCAAATTCTTTCCTTTCAGAGTAGACTCCTTTTATAGAAGGGACTCGGTGAGGAGGAAAGCGAACAGGAACTCACAAAAAATTGTATCCTTTATAAACAGTGACAGAAAATCTACCAATTATATCCAGTCTCTTTAAAAACCATTTCAGAAAATGGGATTAAACCCATTTATGCTCAGTGGACTCTTCTACTTTAACTCTCTGGACAGGTCCACCTCATATATAAGGGATGTCTGGCTGATTTTTATTATTACCATGTTTTGTAGAAATTTCTTAACTTAATGCAAACAATGCAGACCCGGATCAGAGATTTCTGCGGCGTCTGATTTGGCTCTACACTATTTGTAATTAATTGAAAAGATTCGATCGTTTATTTGAACGTGTAATATTGCAATGAAATTTGGACTGAAAATTAAATTACATTACAGGACCGTTATACGATACTTAGGCGTACTAAGACATCACAGTGCGGGACCAACCCCTTTGATATTCATGTACTATGGACCATTTCTGCGCTCAGACTCCATTGTATAAGACCCAACGTGAGAAAATATACCTTTGGACATGTTCACCCAGCGAAGATTCAGATCAGCGCATTACGGAGTCAGATCAGAGTCCTCACTGGGCGCATTTAGGATAGCCAAGGATGCAAAGTTTCTTCATGCGGAAAACGAAGACTCTGATCAGACTGCTCGAATGCTCAGGCTGATTTGAGTCTTCGTTGGGCGCACATGTCAAGGGTACGTTTTCTCGCGTTACGGATCTTGTTTTGATTGTTAAATTGAGCCCGTGTTATACAGATGAAACTTAATGCTTAAAAATTGTGCGAACAACATTGGTCCGAAACTGCTTATGCATTCACTCCGTGAGATAGTGATCAGACCCTTAAAATTCCGTTTCGGATAGACTTAAAATACTGTAAACAAACAGTGCATTCACTGACTAAGTGTTTCTGATACACAAGATGATCCGGGTGTTTGCTGTTCGCATGTGAGATAAACACTCTTTTTGCTTGATGCGACACAATTTTGATTGGCCATCTGAAAACTTGTCCCACTTAAATCGATCCATCTATAATTTTGTACCGTATTAACTTATGTATTCGGACACATTTATTTCTTACCATACTTGTCCTAAATTTTTAGTAAGTGCATTTTTTTCTATCTTTTCATGTGTCTAAAATTTGCAGGACGAGTGGCAAACAGTGTAGACCCTGATCAAACGCCGCGTTTAGCGGCGTCTAATCAGGGTCTATACTGTTTGCGCGAGCCCGTCTGTCCGAGAACTTGGTTTAAATGCGGTAATCTAAATTAATGTACTATTTTAATGGGCATGGAGGCCATTATTGTTGATTTCAACTTGGTTGTGATTGATTATTGAATACCTTTGAGGTCAGGCACTCTGTTTGCCTGTATATTTTACATATGCGGTGGCAGAGTGTCAAAACTTTGTAATGGAATTCGATAACACAATAGAATTGAATTTGATATGGACTTCGGTAACAAAACTGGCCTGTAAAAAGCTTCAGAGTATTTGTGATATTGTTATATAGAAAATTTCAGTGATATAAGTGGTCTATCTTATTTACCCTAAATATTCGAACACTTTAAAATCTTATCATATTTATTCTAAAAATTGATGTCTGTAAACTGATGGACCCGCACAGTGGCTAAATTATTAGAGCTTTCGCGTTGTGAGCGGGAGGTTGTGGGTTCGAACCCAGGCTGAGTCATACCAAATACTTTATAAATGGTACTGGCTGCTTTTTTTTTGCTTGGCGCTCAGCATTAAGAAAATAGAGCTTAAACTGGTAAGCCTGATGTCAGTATACTGTAACTCGGTGTCTGGGGCGTGATATTTCAGTGAGGCAGCACTCTAAAAGTGAGCATTAAGCCATCACGAAAACACGCCTATATAATTTTGACCCCTTTAAACCCCACTTTTATATATTAAAACTGGGGTTTACAGGGGTATACATTATTTTTCTTATTTCTGCTCAAAATCATAGATTGTGGGTACTCGTTAGAACCGCCTCGGCGAGGCGGTTCTAACGAGTACCAACAATCTATGTTTTGAGTAGAAATAAGAAAAATATCAGAGTTTTTGTCTGAAAATTTTCAGTTTTGTGTTTGAATAGGCGTGTTTTCGTAATGTCCCTGCCACATCCAGACACCATCGTGATATGACTGAAAGAATGTTGAAAGCGACGTAAAGCCCGAATTCATGCGAGTCACATACATTCTAGCAGTGAAAAAGACAACTTGAAATCATTTTAGTGAATGTGTCAGTCAATGTTGCATCCGGCTCAGGCCGTAACTAGAGTCTTCGAGCTAGCTGAACTGATAACACTTTGTATAGTCGTCGGGTAGATTTGTACTGCCTTAAAATTTAATTACTTCAAACTTATTTCACCTTTATTGATACATTTCGCACTTTTATGTCATACCTGGATGTTTTCAGCTTTTAAACGTGAACGGAATGTTTTAATAAGATTGAGCACAGTTAAGATCGCGGAGTTCATTATCGCGGTCGAATTTATCTCTTAAAGCGCCAACAGTAACAGCAGTAAACGACATTCTACAATATTTATTTTCATTTGTCAGAGAAAATAAGGCTTGACATGTCACATGAATCTTCTGATAGTAAGACTATTCACATGAAATACCTAGCTGAACTAACCAGACTGCAGCGTATAACAAGTACTCTATAAAATACCCTATACAGTCCGACAGTCAGGCCTGAGCGAACAAAATATATCCAGATTAAACTCATCTATTAAACTGCTCCTAAGGAACAGCTTCATCCAAGGTGCGGACTGTTTTGTTGGGACCAGTCCATAATTTAGTAGACACAGTCATTATAAAAGTTTGCTATTCTGAGAGTTTGCTTATTTGTTTGGGTTTAGGAAATGGCTCGGATTAGGCATACTGTCGCCAGCTTGTACATTGAAATTTTACAAAAGAAAGCATTTCCTTTTTATTTATCTTTACCACTCTCTTGGCGGTTTCAGCAGACGACAAATTGATGACAATTTTTTTTCCAGAAAATAGACTTTGATATTTCATGCAAATTGTCTCCTAACTAAGGAGACAATTTGCATGAAATGCCAAAGTCTCTTTTCTGGAAAAGACAAGAAAAAATTTCAAAACGTGGTCTGCTGAAAATTTTACCCAGCATGTCAGGCGTTAAAGTGGCACGGTGCCATCGTAATGTCCGCAAACAGCGGTATATAATTTTATAGAGAGTGTTTTATGAATACATCATTAGATTTTAGTAATTATAGATACACACAGGCCGAGTTTTTAAACCGTTTTTTTTTTTTAAATAATAAGGTTTACCACATTAACCATATGTATTTGGGTAGACAGGCCTTAGCGTTCTGTGGTGTCTGATCAGATTCTACACTATTTACCACTCATTTAGCAGTATTTAGCCACATAAAGTAGTTGCTGCGGTTTGGTGACCCATAATTGGATAAAAAATATTTTCTGTTCTATTCTGTTCCATTCTATTCTGTTTGTAGTAAAATTGACGATTTCAGCTTTGTAAAGGGGTTAAGATGTCCGAATATTTAGGTAAAATGGTATACAGAGATTTAAAATGGAAGGTTGCGAGAATTGTAGGTTAGGAAGAAATTGTGAGATACTGTTTTCCACCTTAATATTATTAAAGGGCTGACCTCCCAGCGGGCACATGACGTAAATATAACGTCGCCCCAACGACGATACAACGTCATGACGTTGCATCGACGTTGAGGCGACGTTGTATTTACGTCATGTGCCTGCCGGGCTCGATGGATCAGTCGGATGCGCGTCCGACTGGTGATCCCCATGGGGTCTGGCAACATTTCTTCCTTGGAGATTGATCTTGAAATATTTTCTACGGCCATTCTCTACCGTTCACTGATCCAAGAAGTGCAGTTGTCTGTGTCTGACGAAAGAATGTACACAAGTACTGGTTAACCACTCAGAGGACTAAGCATGTCCAGGAAGAGTGTGGTTAGGTAACTTGACTGGCTCGACATGATCTTAATGGATTGACTGGGCCGTAAAACCTAACTCAATCAAAAATATTTAAGATATAGGACAGGTATGTGTATTTGAATGAAGTTTCAGGGTGATAAAGGTGATAAAGCGGTTTCAGGGTGATAAAGCGGTTAGCGCTCCTTTCTTCGGACCAGTAGATTCCGGATGCGAATCCAGCTGGAGGCGGACTTCAGCTCATGACTGTACGGCACTTCATTGCACAGAGCATTTCATTATCACCCTTTCATCGTCTCCATATGACTTAAATAATGTTGAAAGAGACGTAAAACATGAAATCATCATCACGTGTTTTAGAATGTCCTACTGCCATGTGCAAAAATGTGACACGGTTAGGAGTCAAACATGTACGCAGCCCATTGAGTCTAAGGCAAACATCAACTGCGTCATTCGGATCTCCGTTTTCAAAATATAAACAAAACATTATGAAGTTTGTATTCTCTCACGCAAGTAATCGTATTAACTCTAAAAAAATCGGATACTTTGATAAGTCCTTCTATTACTTGTACTAAAATTTGAACCGATCCATTTTACAACCTGCTGATGAGTCTGACATTGGCTACATGAGTGGCAAACAGTGTAGGCCCTGATCAGACGCCGCTTGCGGCGTCTGATCTGGGTCTACACTGTTTGCGCAAACCTGCCTAACCGAATACCTTTGAAAACAATATGGTAATCGACTGGTAACATTAATTAAAATCACACAGACCAAATCATAGCAATGTTTACACAAAGGATTTTAAGAGTCAATATTATATCAATATGCTGTTTGTTCACAGCGGCGTATAAATCAACCTTTGAACTAAAGTAACCCTGCCTTATCTCCCCTTAGAATGAGGCAATCTTAACGCCCGTTGATCATAGCCAATGTGACTTCTTGTAACGCACATGGGAGCCATTTCATTAGACAAGGGTCATTATCGACAATGCGGACGAAGACATTCATGATCGGCCTGCACGTCAGAAAAGATATTTGAGCCGGGGGATAGAATTTCCTACAAGATTGTGTGTGCACCCAGCGATGACTCAGATCAGCCTGTGCATTCGCGCAGTCTGATCAGAGTCTTCGCAGGGCACTCTGTGGGTAGCCAAGGATCCAAAGTGTCTTCAGGCGGACAGAGAACAGAGTGATCAGATTGCGCGGATGGGCAGGCTGATTTGTGTCTTCGCATGTCCCACATGCAGTCTTGTAAAAAGTGCAATGGACCGGCTCATTTATCTTGATACCCGACTTATCTGAAGTTGTGTAAGCCAATGACATTTTCGCCATATAAAATAGTTTGGTTATTAAAACCCATCTCATGCTGAATAAATTAAGATTTCACACCGACTTCCAATTTTCAGCCAATCAGATCACTTGATCCAGGTTGTTGATATAAATTCGCATACTGAATGACAAACAGTGTAGATCCAGATCAGTTGCCTTCTTCAGAAGCCAGCTGATCTGGATCTACACTGTTTGCAAAGGCAGGGTATATCCGGGTTCAGCAGGACAAGGGTTAAGCAAATTAGGACAAAAGTTATGCAGTAAAAGAGGTTATTAGAAGTTAAAAAAAAATGAATTGAAAATTGCACAATAGACCCCTTTCACATTGTTATCTCCCTTACCGTGCGCTCTTCAATTGAAAACTCGATAAAGTATCTACATTTCCTTCGTTCAAGCCTATGGGCATTGTGGGCGAAGCTTGCTTACCAAGTAATGCTTACTATCCGCGGACGCCTGATTAAACTCTTTATTCTGGGGTCCATGTCTGTTGGTCTGAACATTCTGATTCGTTTACGGATTTATGAGTTTGGATTATGGCTTGGGTACCATGACCACAACTATATGTTATCAAACGAGGGGCAAGTAACCGATCTGATGCGCTGATAAACTATTGCTGTAGAACCCTGCATACATCAGTTTTTCGCCAGCCTCGGTGGCTCAGTCGAATGCGCGCCCGACTGGTGATCAGGAGGTCGCGGGTTCGATCCCCTTCGGTTCGGCAACATTCTTTCGTGGAGATTGATCAAGACATATTTTCTACGGTCATTCTCTCCCTTCCGGTGATTCAAAAAGGGCAGTTGTCAGTTTCTGGCGAAAGAAAGTGCACAATACTGGTTAACCGCGTAGAGGACTAAGCATGCCCAGGAAAACTGGGTTGACTGGACCGAAAAACCTCAACTCGAACAGACACACATCTGTTTTCACTATATAGTATGGGGGCAAACACTACATAATTTTATGGATGTAATAAGACACATTTCTTTGACTATGGCAAAAGTAACTAGTTTGACTTAATTAATATAAAAAATAGTGTGTTGTTAGGTTAAAACATTGTTCAAAATTGCCAGTATGTATCACAAAATGCACGTATGGGCTACAATAACCCTGTTTTACTAACAGCAGCACTATTCTAGAGAAAATGACTTGATTATGAGATTAGAACAACAACAGATAAGTAAAAAAAAAATCAGTTGAACAAAATGTTTAACCGGCTGGCTTTCGGCCCTTCAAGAACACACTCTAAATGGAACTGTTGGTTTCCGTTACCCATAGAGTGCTTATCATAACTGCAGAAGACGTCTTTTTAATTTATTAGCTCACCATGAGCACGGAGTCATGGTGAGCTATTGTGGTCAGTCAATGTCCGTCGTGCGTCGTGCGTCGTCCGTCGTGCGTCGTGTGGCGTCAACAATTGCTTTAAAAGCCTTCTCCTCCTACACCCCTGGGCCAATTGACTCGATACTTGGTAGGAAGCATCGGGGTGACTTGTAGATCAAAAATAGCTAAAATCGTGCCGATCGGAAATCCAAAGTGGCCGCCATAGCCGCCATCTTGAAAATCTATTTTTCGCTTCTTCTCCTGAACCGAAAGGCCAATTGACTCCAAACTTGCTAGGAAGCATCGGGGTGACTTATAGATAAAAAATAGCTAAAATCGTGCCGATCGGAAATCCAAGATGGCCGCCTAGGCAGCCATATTGAAAATCTATTTTTCGCTTCTTCTCCTGAATCTAAAGGCCAATTGACTCCAAACTTGCTAGGAAGCATCGGGGTGACTTGTAGATCAAAAATAGCTAAAATCATGCCGATCGGAAATCCAAGCTGGCCGCCATGGCAGCCATCTTGAAAATCTATTTTCGATTCTTCTCCTGAACCGTAAGGACAATTGACACTAAACTTGTTAGGAAGCATCAGAGTGACTTATAGATCAAAAATAGCTAAAATCATGCCGATCGGAAATCCAAGGTGGCTGCCATGGCCGCCGTCTTGAAAGTCTATTTTTCGCTTCTTCTCCTAAACCGAAGGGCCAATTGACTCCAATCTTGCTAGGAAGCATCGGGGTGACTTGTAGATCAAAAATAGCTAAAATCGTGCCGATCGGAAATCCAAGATGGCCGCCATGGCCGCCATCTTGAAAATATATTTTTCGCTTCTTCTCCTGAACCGAAAGGCCAATTGACTCCAAACTTGCTAGGAAGCATCGGGATGACTTGTAAATCAAAAATGGCTAAACTCGTGCCGATCGGAAATCCAAGATGGCCGCCATGGCCGCCATCTTGAAAATCTATTTTTCGCTTCTTCTCCTGAACCTAAAGGCCAATTGACTCCAAACTTGTTAGGAAGCATCGGGGTGACTTGTAGATCAAAAATAGCTAAAATCGTGCAGATCGGAAATCCAAGATGGCCACCATAGCCGCCATCTTGAAAATCTATTTTTTCGCTTCTTCTCCTGAACCGAAGAGCCAATTGACTCCAAACTTGCTAGGAAGCATCGGGGAGACTTGTAGATCAAAAATAGCTAAAATCATGCTGATCGGAAATCCAAGATGGCCGCCATGGCAGCCATCTTGAAAATCTATTTTTCGCTTCTTCTCCTAAACCCAAAAGCCAGTTGACTCCAAACATGGTAGGAAGCACCGTGATGCCTTGTAGATCAAAAATAGCTAAAATCGTGCCGATCGTAAATCCAAGATGGCCATGGCGGCCATCTTGAAAATCTATTTTTCGCTTCTTCTTCTAACCCCAAATGCCAATTGACTCCAAACTTGGTAGGAAGCATCGGGGTGACTTATCGATCAAAAGTCGCTAAAATCATTCCAATCGGAAATCCAAGATGGCCGCCATGGCCGCCATCTTGAAAATCTATTTTCCGCTTCTTCTCCTTAGCTGAAAGGCCAAATGACTCCAAACTTGGTAGGAAGAATCGGGGTGACTTGTAGATCAAAAATAGCTAAAACCATGCTGATCGGAAGTGCAAGATGGCCGCCCTGGTGGCCGTCTTGAAAATCTTTTTTTGGCTTCTTCTCCTAAGCCCAAAAGCCAATTGACTTGAAAATTGGTAGGAAGCAGGGCGATGACTTATAGATTAAACATGACTAAAATCGTTCTGATCGGAAATCCAAGATGGCTGCCATGGTGGCCATTTTGAAAATCTATTTTTCACTTCTTCTCCTGAACCGAAAGGCTTATTGGCTTTAAACTAGGTAGGAAGCATCAGGGTGACCTGTAGATCAAAAATAGATAAAAATCATCCCTATCAGAAATCCAAGCTGGCCACTATGACAGCCATCTTTAAAATATATTTTTCGATTCTTCTCCTGAACTGAAAGGTCATTTGACTAGAAACTTGGTAGGAAGCATTCGGGTGACTTGTAGATCTAAAATAGCTTAAATTGTTTGGATCGGAAATCCAAGATGGCTGTCATGGCGGCCATCTTGAAACACTTTTTTTCACTTATTTTCCTGAACCAAATGGCCAGTTGATTTGAAAATTGGTAGGAAGCATCAGGATGACTAGTTGATATAAAAATAGCTAAAATCATTCCGATTGGAAATCCAAGATGGCGGCCATCTTGAAAATCTATTTTTCTTTACTTCTTCTGAGCTGAAAGGCCAATTGACTCGAAACTTGGTAGGAAGCATCAGGGTGACTTGTAGATAAAAAAAAAAATAGCTCAAATGGTTGCGATAGGAAATCTCAAATTGCGGCCATGGTGGCCATCTTGAAAATCTTTTTTGAACTTTTTCCCCTGAACCGAAAGGGCAATTGACTTAAAGTTCATTGGAAGTATCGAGGTAACTTGTAGATCAACAGTAGCTAAAATCATTCTGATTGGAAATCCAAGATGGCTACCGTCTTGTTTATGTTTATTGTGTTTCCTTGCCACTGTGCTGTTTACATGTATAAAATTATGATTCTTCAGAAACCACTTAGGCAATTGCAACCAAATTTCACATTGAACCTAGTGTTGAAATGTGATTGAGAGTTTGTTCAAATGATCATGCTCCATTGACTGTCATGCCATATATAATATTCTTCTTCAAAATTAAGAACTGCTTAAAGGATGATCTTTTCATTAGTTGCGATGACAGGATTGGAAAAATGTTACATAACATCTGCATATCTGCACTCGCAGTGCTACTCAGGCGAGCGACCCGTGGCCCGTGGGCCTCTTGTTTTATATATTTATTTATCTTATTTATATTCATTTATTTTATTTATTTATTTTTTATTTTTTATTTTTCTTTTGTATTTTTCAGTGATTATTTGATTTGATATTTCACATGAATCGCCTGCTGCGCGTAGCAGGCGATTCACATGAAATACCAAGTCTAATTTTCTCTGAAAATAACAAAATTAAATCAAATTTAGAATGTCGTCTGCAACAAATTTGCTTACAGCTTGGAGGAACAATGAAACTGTTTGCATAACGTTATTTCAGTATTGTTGATAAACTTTTATAAAAAAAATCGTTTCAGATCCTCCAGAGAAGGGAAGTCCGGGTTACACGTGCTTCGACGTCAAGCATCTGTTGAGAGTAGTAATGACGGCGACGCCATGGATTCCAAATCCGGTAACAAGCAATCAGACACAAACCTCACGATCGACAAGATCAGTACCATGTCACTGGGGGAGTTTAAGAGTCTCCTAAATAGTGCTTTATCAGTTCCGAATGGAACAGACTCACAGTGCAGTTCTGACTCACCACGATCTCAAAGCAGCGTTGACAGTTCAAGAAACACTCAAAATTCACTTAACAAAACTGCTCCTGCAAACAAAATTGCTTCAAGCTTTAGACCTGGTAATTTAAACAGAAGCGCTGCAAGTACGTCGAAATCTAATACACTGCCCCGAACAAAGTCTGCAACCCTAGACTGCTCAAGCAGTGGATATTCCACCTCATCTGTCTCTTCAGACAAGCCAAAGAAGTCCCCTTCTAGTGCATCGTCTCCATCGTCTACGTATGCCAGGTCTTCCGCATTGAGGCCAAGGACTCCTTCAGGTGATTCTCCGCGTGCTAAGACATTAGCTTCAAGATCTGCTGCGAGCAACAAAGAAGCGGCGTCTTCTGCTGTTAGTCAGTCGGTATCCACTGGAAGTCAGTTGAAATCTTCTAGTTCTGGTTATAAAACGCGTTCTCAGAGTTCATTGAACAGTGAAAGTTCATCGGTCAGAGCAAACAATACCTCGACAGTTCCAAGTCGATCGAGTTCACAAAGTTCGTTCAAGTCCTATGATTCATTTAATGAAACTGATTCTTATGTGTCAAACGGATTAAGACGAGTAGAAACTGATAGTTGTTTACCTAGAAATCAGAGTGATTTAGAGTCACCAAGTGCTTCAAATTATGCTACAACATTCTTAAGCGGCCAAAGTCCTTCCGGATACCAACGTTCTAATTCTTACACACCGTGCGCGGCCCAAGAGGGCAAAGCTAAATGGGCCGAACCTAGAAGTGAGCTGCGTGCAAATAGTGAGCCAAAAGACGTGGTTAAAAGTGATTCGTTAATCGAAGAGCAACCAGTAAATGTTGGTTATGCAAGTTTTTCATACAATGAACAACGGAACAGTTTAAATCATACAGCTAATTTTGATGAAGAGTTAAGTAAGATCGAAAGTGAATTAAGAAAATACGAGGATAATAATATTGAAATTAATGAGGAGAAATATTTAAATACAAATAATAAGCCAGTTTCCAAAATATCTAGTACAACTCCACAGACGCCAGTTAGAAGGCCATCTACGCCTTCGCTTATACCAAGACCCGCCACTCCAAAAATTTCCAGAAAATTATCTATACCAACCAGTGATGAAACGTGTTCAGTTGATAAACAGAATGAAACGAAAGGGAGGCCACCTACTCCCAAAAAGTCAAATATAATTGCACGAGCTCCGTCTTCAGGTACATCGGTTCGTGCGGCAGATTCAAGTAAGGAAAAAACTTACAAATCGATTTTTCAGTCAAAACGGTCCACAACGCCTGGACCTGGGAATGTTGCAACCACGCCAACTAAAGAGTATGCCAGAAGATGTTCCACACCCGGTCCGAACATGACAAGAACTTCAAGTTTAAGTAGCACGTCGGCTACGACCACTAGGGCTAGACTGAATCAAACATTAGAACAGCAAAACAAGGACATTCCTTTATCAGTATTTGATGATTTCGCGAATCAAAATCAAAGTAATAGATCGCGAACAAGTTCTCGTTCATCCACTGGAAGTGCTGTGCGAGCACAAAGTGTTGATTCACGAACTTTAATTAAGCAAAAGTCTACGGAACAATCTGAAACTGTTATTATGGTGAATCGATCAGACGCAGGGCATTCCCTAACAGTGCAAGATCAAGCAAAGCCCAAAGTAACTGCTAACAGACCCTCGGTTCTTGCACGTGCGCGAACGGACGATGCTCGTGCACGAACACAGACGCGGTCAGGAATTACGCGTCAGCGACCACAAAGTGTTGAACCGAGACAGTTGATACCGCGGTCAAGGAACGCTTCTGAAACCAATGAGAAAACGGAGGCGTTAACAGTAAGCCGTGGCGAAAATGGAGAACATTCAGTTTATGACAGAACTCAGGAGTGGGTGCAAACTGCTGCAGAGCAGACTTCGAAAGTTCAGAAAACAAAAGTTATGAAACGAGCAAATCCTAAGGTAAGACGAGCAATGACACCAAATTCTTTTGATATGAAAATTGATCAAGAGGAGCCGAGAACATTTGAAGAAATTAAAGCCGCATTAACCTTGCCTATTAATGGTTTAAATCGGATTGAAATAGACACTAAAAATTTAGATGCACCACCTGAGGATCCGGAAATGTACGCAACAATGGAGAAATTATTTAATGAGTTAAGAAAGCAAGAATTGAAGGCATCTGTAAATGAAACGCCAGGATCTAATGTTGTGTCCAGTAGATCATCAAAATCAAAATCTAAATCAAGTAGCAGTATGAATGATGAAGAAGCCTCTTTGGACAGCAATAAAAATATTAAACAAAAGAAATTTTCTTTAGCCATAAACAGTTCTTCAGATGTTACATCACCTAATTTAATACAAAAGAAGGTATCTGTAAGTTCAAACAATTCCCAAACACATACAGGTAGACAACAGTCGCAGACAAGTTCAACATCAAGTGTAGGCATCACTCCATCAACACCGAAATCAACACAACCGTCAACGCCGAGATCAACACAGCCGTCGACACCGAGATCGACGCATCCTTCAACGCCACGGTCGACGCCTCCAAGGTCGATTCCACCGCGCCCAGCATCTCCAAGTATGTCAAGGACGTCACAGCCAGCTAGGCCCGCTTCGCCCAGAACAACGGTGTCTTCACAACCTTCTAAACCACCCGTTCAGCGTCCAGCTTCTCCAAGAACAATATCAAATCCACCTCGCCCGGCTTCTCCAAAAACGTTTCAGTCACCTATACCTGCGTCACCAAGGAACACGCAGCCGCCCACGCCCGCATCACCTAGAAACGCGTCGGTACCAAACAAGCAGCCACCGCGGCCTGCGTCTACTCCACCTAGGCCTTCTACACCTGTTGGAAGAAAATCGAGTTCAAGGGCTAGTGACGATAGTGATGACATATTTGAAAAAGATAAAGCAAACACAATAGGTGCATCAACACTAATATCTAAAATCAAAGAAATAATTAAGGTAAAACCAAGAAAGGATAAAGCCGAAGGTGTGAAACAAAAGTCTAGGATACCTGCTCCAAAATCTTTAGCTGTAGCAGGTAAATCAAGATCGTTTTCAAATTTAACGTCACTTAAATCTATGACTTTGCCAAATTCGAAGCCAAATGGACGTGTTGATTACACTACTGATGAGACGGAACTCAATGGTGTTAACTTTGACAACGAAATAAACGGAGGATTAAATGTGACGTTGTCTGGGCGGTCGGAAGCCCCAAAGCCGAAACTTTCAATGCCTCTGACTACTGGGCGTGCGACTGTGATACGGAAGGAGAGTTTAGAGAAAAACAAGAATCCTTCGAGGCTTGTCCGAGCCGTTTCTGTGGAACGTAATATGGGTGGTTTGAAAAATAATTTTCATTATTACGAAGACGGGGAATATGTATGACAGAACTCTATTGCTGCATAGTAGTGGTTATGTAATCTCACGTTATGTAATCTCACGATTATGTAATCTGAAAATCGAAGGCAACCAGCCAAGATATATAAATTATGGGGACTAGATCCGCCATTTTTAATGGCATGCAACCTTTCTGACTTCCCGTTTGGTTTGCTTTCCTAGGGAGGCAACTTTTCTGAATGGTCATTTGCTTTCCTGCACACGATGCTCCATCTGAAAAGGGATCTACTCCAAAAGGAAAGAATTTGCTCCCACGAGAAGCGAATTCTTTCCTTTTAGAGTAGACCTCTTTTCAGAACGGAGACAAAACAGTTTTGAAAGGGCTGTCTCCCCTAAATCATTTTGTCGATCCGAATGTTACGCCCAGTAATCTTGGCTCTGTGAAATCAAGACGCCCTGTTTAAAGGCTTGTTCAGAAGATATGTTGTGTTTATTTAGTGTGTTAGTGACGAACACAGACACAGATCAGCATTGCCCTTGAGCAAACTGATACCGGTCTGATCGCATGACCTAAGGTCGATTTCTACATAAAAGGAGTCAGATGTCGTGTATATTATTTACTTAAGCATTCCATATTGTAAAGATTCTGTAAGGTTGTACATGTACTTGTAATACCGACACAAGAAAAGGGCGCTAATGCCATACGCGATCAGAGAAGACCAAATTCAGTCTGCGCATGTGCACAGTCTGATAATTGCCTTCTTTTGTCGTCTATATATTCAACAATATCCGTTAATTCTGTAAGCGTGCAACGAGGGCCCTGGTCAGACTACGTGAACGCGCAGGCTGATCTGGGCTTCGCTGCGCGCACATGGCCTACGGTCTCTTTGCCTGTGTTGCGAGTCATTTATATTGTATAAGAACTTCCTGGTTGTTATTCACATATATAATGTAGGAAGCTTACAGTAAGCACAATGTGGGTACGAACTTCCTACAGTACATGTTGGAAGTTTGTTTGCACAATGTGTGTTCGAACTTCGTACATTGTATGCAGGAAGCTTGTGAGCACAATGTGCCAACGAGCTCCCTACACTGTATGTTGGATGCTTGTGATTACAGTGTGTGTTTGAGCTTCCTACGGTGTCGGAAGTTTGTGAGCACTATGTATGTACGAGCTTCGTACAGTGTATGCAGGAAGGATCTTGGCATAATATGTATACGAATTGCCTACACTGCATGTAGAAATCTTTCAAGCACAATATGTGTACGACTTACTGTGTAGGAAGTTTGTGGGCACATTGTGTATGCGGACCATACTGTGTAGGAAGCTTGTTAGCAGAATGTGTGTATGCTCATAAGCTTTTACGTTTGGATATACGCACAGGTATGGACCCGGCCAGATTGCGCACACGCGCAGACACGTCTGAGTCTTTCCTGTTAGCAGGTGGCTTTGTATCTTGTACGTAACAGAAGCCTTCTACATGTACTGTGGGATTACAAGCTTTCTATTTGGGTAGATGAACAGCTAAAGACCTTGGCCAGACTGCGCGAAAGTGCCATCTTGGTTTGGTTCCATAGCTCTAGATGCGAGTGGGCATTAGTTTAATATACAGTTGACTCTCATTATCTGGCCGGCCTCGGTGGCTCAGTTGGATGCGCCGTCCGACTGGAGACCAGGAGGTCGCGGTTTCAACCCCCGCCGAGGTCGAAGACATTCTTTCGTGGAGATTGATCATGAAATATTTTCTACGGTCTTTCTCTCCCTTCCGCTGATTCAAGAAGGGCAGTTGTCAGTTTCTGGCGAAAGAATGTGCACAATACTGGTTAACCGCTTAGAGGACTAAGCCTGTCCAGTAAACGTGTGGTTAGGTAAACTGACCGCGCTCGACATGACCCCAGTGGGTTGAATGGCCGTAAAACCTCAACACAAACAAACAACTCTCATTATCTCACACGCTGATACCTCAAATTACTGCTTAAATCATATTCATTTAAGGACAATGTTGTTTGAGTTTACTCTATGTTTCTTACATTTCAATTGCTGTAATCTCAAAATATTGTTCTCTACAATCAAGTTTTCTGATCCCTTAGAGTTTGAGATAATAAGACTATTTTTTTTATTTCTCTTTGAAAACGTATGTTGTGGATACTAATCAGAAGCGCTTCGCCGAGGCGCTTCTAATGAATACCAACAACATGTGCCTTTGTTGAGAAATACCAAAAATATCAGTACTTTTTGGTTGAAAAAAAGCACCTTATATGTGCCATGGGCTCTTCTGTTCGCATACCTGACATATAAATTATTCAGACAAGGAACTGGGGGTTCAGGAGTTGCCTATATGGCTTTTTAGTGCTGTTCATTTTATGCTGCACAAAACTACAATTATTTGTACCAGATTTGTTCTAAGTATTGGAACAGACAGATCTGGGCAAACCGTGTAGACACTGAAGAACGAGGCGTCTAATCAAGGTATACACTAATTGCCTTTCATCCAGCAATATTAAGACGCAGCAACTGGTAGTAAAATGGACTTATTCAAAGTTTAGGACAGGTATGGTAAGCAGTTAAGGTAACCCAATTTTCTGAGTAAATATGGTACATGTATTTTACCTATAATTAGAAATGTACGAGATTCCTGGCACCTCGTCGATTGATCCGATTCAGAAGATTTATTACAGGTTTCAGCAGATTGTTTACGCTATAAAATGGATTCATTTCTTCTTATGCCGGCTCGCCTCACCGAGTCGGTATTACGATAAAACTGCGAATGATCCCAACTGAAGGGGCAGACTGGATGTCAGCTTAAAGACATAAATATAAGATGAGTTCGGTCAGTAGTATTATTTCTGATAAGGGACCGGGCACAACAAAACCTATTAAGTCGTCAATAAACGATAGACAGGTAGAGGCCCAATAGTGGACATTTATTACCCCTCAGAAGGCCTCTTTACCGGCCCCTGCTGGGATCTGGTAATCACCTCTTTATGATATGCATTATTTGAGCTCTCTTGCATATCACCTATGTAGGGGCAATAAAATCATTAGTGAGTGATATCAATTTTGGTCTCATTAACCCTTCTATCGCTTACACAGGCCAAAACTGAAAGGCGATTGGTTGATAAAATGTGGGCTCAATGTGGTTATGGTTTTGGCTGCATGCGGCCATTATAAATGAAAAGTGACCAATAGAAACCGAGCTTTTAAAAGCAGTATGATATTCTTCTTCTTATGTCGTAGTGTCCTGACGTTGACTTTTCGGCGCTCCCGGAAAAACCGGTAAAATATTGGTGACTAAAAAAGTAAAATGCTGTTAACAAATATTAATAACAAATCCCTGCCTAATAAAAGAATGATGCTAGAACTACACTGTCATTTAAGAACTTATCTACATTTCATGCACAAAGTTATGAGTATTTCAGTAATACACTAAAGAGTCTTGGAGAGGTTGGAGAGATCGTATTGCTATGCGCAGACTTCTATGCTAATGCCACTGAGCAGACTGTACACTTTAAACTGGAAGTGTCATCTTCTGAGTCTGAACTGTCGTTCACGCCCTGATAGTGGAGTTGAAGTTTTCTCAAAATCTGCTTCTTCTGTTCACACGATATAGCACTAGAATTATCAGAACCGAGTTCATTCACGATTTTATCGCAATGACTGATGACTGGTGATTACGTGTACAACAGGATCCAGTGCATTCACGATTATATCACAATGTGTGGTGATTACATGTACAATCCAGTTCATTATCACTAGAATGATTGGCTGAAGTACCATTTAAATGGTACTTCAGCCAATCATTCTAGTGATAATGAACTGGAATAGTCCAGTTCATTCACAGTTTTGTCACAACGACTGGAAGTTACGTGCAATATCAAGTTCATTATCACTTGACTGACTGGCAGGTATATCCTTTGAATCACAAACAGTGGAATAACCTGGCTCCTTAAGAACGGCACTATTCTCCCTGCCTCATTCCTGTTATAAAACTTCCGTTAAAAGGCGTCTGCGTGATGCTGAGACGAATACAGGGATCGGAAAGCTCGAGGCGGGTTCTTTGAAGATGCTGGTGGCGCATTATCTCAGAATATCGCAAATGGTTTTTGCAGCGTTACAGACACACGGTAGGTAATAGCAATTTTAGTACTCCGGCTCCGAAACTTTTCTGAGGGCTGATGTATTTTGGAAAAGATTCCGTCCGGTCTGTCGTGCTGTAAATAGTGGCTTTTTATTACGCAACAGGCTAGACAGAATCTTTTCTAAAACGGATCAGAAACGCTTTTCAGAATACGACTGCATCGTAAAGAAAGCCTGTCAAAAACCAATAGAGCGGCTTTCTAGCTTACCTTGTTAGTCATTAATATAATTATATATTTTATATAATGAAAATATACACACAGGCTGAGATAACTGTGCATGCGCCGTGTCTGTGAAGGTTTCTTTCTTGATTGTTCATTATGTCGACAGATTGATATAAAGCGTATACTTCTTAGCCATATCTCTAGGTGAGCCAGTGTTTTAAACAAAATTGTCACACTGCACAAAAATATTTGTTGTGGGTGCTCGTTAGAAGCGCCTGTAATACATAATGATTTATGTTTAATTATGGTGTACCAGCAGGGTCAAAAGTCAGTTTCACCACCCAACGTCCTAACTAAAAGAATTTACGTTGGACGGCGAAACTGACTTTTGACACAGCCGGTTCACCATATTATATTTCTCCATAAAAATAAATCATGGGGACTCGATATGGTCTCACCGATGTGATCCTATCAACTACAAAATACATGTTTTTATGGAGAAAATCAATTTGTAAATTATCATCATCAGCTCCCTTAGTTTTGTTTGCAAGAAGCAGCACTCACTGGCATCGGTCCAAGAGATTAAAAGTATTGAAACTAAGTTCATCCAAACAGAAATATGCGTCTCAGTGCGGGGAATCCACGTGACCAAATGACTAGGTACACGGAATTTTTTACTATTTTTAGCTCAACATAAGTTAGGATTTTTTCGAATATCTCTATTCATACCAAATGGAATTTGTTCAAATAAAGTGCAGAGTACGCGGAAAAATTAAGCTCTTTCTGGTGGTGTAAGCGCTATTCTGCGATCTGGTCTAATTCTCGAGAAATTCGAAGAACGTTTCTGCTCTCAATCTGGGCTACCGGGACAATGTACATGGATTTTGACGAAAACTTTTCTCCGGATATTCTCGAGAATCAGACCATATTGCAGAATAGCGCTTACACCACCAGAAAGAACTTGATTTTCCACGTACTCTGCGATTTATTTGAACAAATTCCATCTGGTATAAATCGAAATACTCTAAAATATCCTACCTGATGCGGAGCTAAAAATAGTAACAAACTATGCACCTAGCCATTTGGTCACGTGGATTCCCCACACTGTGTCTCTAATACCAGTCTAATGAACTGAACACCAAGAGAAACAAACTTACAGAAAGGATAGTGGACAGAAACCAATCTAATATTTATTGGACTGGGCACCAAGAAAAACGGACTTACAGAAAGGACAGTGGACAGAAACCAATCTGATGCATATTGGACTGGGCACCAAGAAAAACTGACTTACTGAATGGAATGTAACCTGTCTAACACAGACTGCACAGATGCGGTAAATTATTATCCTTGCTTGCCTTGGCGGCTTATGCAATAAGATGTTTTGCTTCACCGGCTCATGATTTTATCCTTTTAGTCTTTCATAATGTATTTAGATCTGCCTTAAATATATAATGATGTACACAGGGTGTGAATATATATAACGTTATTTATTGCAATATGCGTGAACATATTGTACATGTGTGTAAGCCAAATATAGTAATATGGGGAATTGATACACTTTCAGGGGAGACAACTCTGTCAAAAGTGTGTTAAATAGGGGTCTACTGTAAGGAAAGAATTTGCTCCCAGAGGGAGCAAGTTCTTTCCTTATAGGATAGACCCCTTTTCAGAAGTGGCTAATGGGGCTCTACCATACAGTGAACCCTCGTTACAACGGCAGCATTTGTTCCCAAATATGTTGCCATTAAAATGAATTTGCTGTTGTAAAGAATTCTCCATGGACAGAATGATATGTAAGAAAGACCTTGTTTTATTCTTAATTCCCAATAGAACATATGATCTGGATATTTGTTAGAATCGCTCAGAGAGGCGATTCTAACAAATATTCAAAACATACGTTGCTTGAAATTTTAATGCAATATTCTTGCATAATTTCTCATTAGCTGTCACCTCTTGAGCGATGGTTTCGTGACATTCAAATTGTCATTATAAAGAATTTTGTCGTTGTATCGCTTGTCGTTATAAAGAGGGTTGACTGTATAAGGACAGAATTTGCTCCCAGAGTAGACCCTTTTCAGAAGGGGATAGGTGTGCAGTAAAGCAAACAGGATGTCACATAAGTTTCCTTCTTGAGGACAAACTGTCGAAATGCTGCTAAGTTTATCTACTCACCTGGAAGTTATGTTTTGAGAAAAAAATAATTATGCTTCATAATATGCATACCATTTATCAAGAATACTATATTTGCAATTAATATTCAGACACTTTAAAGGGAAAAGCAAGGCTGGACAGTAATGCTTATGAAATGAAAGATCTTGATAAATCATGCATTTTGATGCAAATTTGATCAACATCGGATGTAAAATAAGTTAGTTATCAAGATGTGAAGATATGCGCCACCATTTTTAAATATTTAATGAGACTTTGTGACATCATAATTCCTTAATAACTATGCTAAATCTAAACAAATAATATTTTAAGATATACTCAACCTGTATAATTGTGATTATAGCTTCTTCTCTAGGTATTTATTGATTTTGCTTCAAAACTGCATTATTTTCTATTAGAAAGAAGATTTTTATTTAATATTTTGAAATGTTTAGAACCTCATTAAATATTCAAAATGGCAGCATCCTTGTTAATGGTTTTTGACGTCTTTAAACCTTTTTAATTTGCTTAGTTTATGTCCGATTGTTATCAAATTTACGTCAAAATGAATGATTTTGCAAGACCTTTTATCTCAGATATATTCTTTATCAAAATTTCGTTTCCCTTAAACCCTTTACCGTACCTGTCCTAAAATTTGAAGAAATACATTTTACTGCCTGTGGGTGCGTTTGAAAATTGCTGGGTGAGACAAACAGTGTGGACCCTGATAAGACGCTGCGTTCTGATCTTGGCCTACACTGTTTCTTCACATCTGTCTGTCCGAATTCTTAGGGTAGATACTGTAACATGAAGTAGCCTACTATTGATTGCACCTATACTATTACATATATATGCACATACAGTCGACTCTCATTATCTCAAACTCCAAGGGGTCAGAATTCTTAATTTGAGATAACAGTGGTTTAATATTAAAGAATTTAAATGTGATGAACATATGGATAGATTTGGACCAGCATTGTCCTTTATTTAGTTTGATTTAAGCAGTTGTTTCGATTATAAGTGTTTGAGACGATGAGAGTTATCTGTATGTGCAAAATGGATAAATATACACAAATTGTAATAAAATTCGAACATACCCCACCCACCCCCTATATATAAAAAAGATAAAATAAATATGCACAATATGTAATAAAATTCGAACATAGAAGAAGGCAAATAAACATGCACTTTTTTCTCCACGAGTCGCACTTAAATGTAAAAAAACCTTACGAAAACATACCTATTCAAATATACTGAAAATTTTACCACCAAAACATGAAAATTTTCAGATAAAAATTCTGCTGTTTTTCATATTTCTGTTCAGACTATAGATTGTGGGTAATTGTTAGAACCGCCTCGATGAGGTGGTTCTAATGAGTACCCACAATCTATGTTTCTGAGCAGAAATAAGAAAAATAATGTATACCCCTGTAAACCCCAATTTTACTATATAAAGTGGGGTTTAAGGGGGTCTAAATTATATAGGCGTGTTTTCGTGGTGTAAATCTGGTTGTGCGTCATGTTATTTATGGTTGTATGTTAACGTTTTGAAACTATATCATATATTGTTCTAGACTAATAGATATGACACGACCCCTATCCAATGCCTTTTTAGTTCTGTGATCAGTTTCCTCCGCTATTACAAGGGAGGTGAACGATTAACTACAGAAGAGGATCTAGAGAGATTCGGCCAGGAGGTTACGTGCAGTCGACCCCACCCCTTTGATGGGAAATGAATTTGATAAAAGTTTGGATACCTAAACGCAATGGAATTTTTTGCTGACAATATTTACATATAAGCAGACGAAACATTAAAATTGTTCTTAGTATCTGTTTCTGGAGAAAAAAAGAATGTCGTTTTATTCATACCGATCCGATTGTTTTTTTGTTTTGTTTTTTTTTTGTTTTTTTTTTTGTATGAAAACTTAGAAAGCATATTTTAAAGGAGCATTTGGCAATATTCATATCCAAAAGACGTGATCATTACAACCGTTCAAATGAAGCATCGAAATGCATGCAAAGACAAATGTAAATACGACTAGAACACCGAGCCATAATTTCGTGCTTGCTTTCCATTCGATAATCCACTGGCATATGCAGACTGATGACTACTATTATCACTCTGAAACATAGTTTCGTACCTGCTTTCCATTGGATACAGTCCATCAGCGATAAAATTATTTCTATTTATAGATTTTACAGTTAGATTAGTTTCAGATTAAGTGATACATGCACGGCTAATTGAGGTGTAATTATTTCTAGAGTACCCTAGGTACATATCCTGTATATATTATATTCCCCCATTAACTTAGACAAATGGTAGAAAATATTTTATAAAACAAAACATGTCTGTGATTAGAATATTTATTTTATTGCTTTACAAGTTCAGTATGTATAATTTACATAAAAAGGATGGAAAAATAAAGAAGAAAATATGCATCCAGTTTGTTTCTCGTTTGTTGTAAACCCATGTAAAGGAACCGGTGCACTTTCAAGGGAGGCATCTCTTAAAATTGTTTTGCCCCTTTCTTGGAAGGACTCTATTTTGAAAGGAAAGAATTTCCTCCAAAAGGAAGAATGTTCACAGTGAACTCTAAAGTTCTAGGACATCCTGATTGGGTACTAAAAGTTACGTCATCATTATTTGGGCCGCATCAAGCGAAAAAGTGCCATCGAACATGTTCAAAATGTAGAGATTCAGATCATAATATGCATGCGCAAAGTGTCATCCAGGCATTCGCATACATTCTATAGTATCTAATGAATTTGTATGCGAACAATGAATGCCCGGATCAGACTGTGCGACACACACACACACACACACACACACATATTTGCTGAATACATTGAGGACAATGAAGATCCAGTCATGGATGGGGTTTATTTTGCGCCGACATTATATAAGTTGTAAAAATGCAAAATCACTTAACCAAATCTAGGCTAGGTCTTTCGGTTTCTTCTTCACAATTAATCTTCGAGAACATTAAGGGCGAATATTGATGAGACATTCCATTATGGCTAGGGTCTTATATAAATGTCTGTGAAATGTATCTTGCAGAATATTATGACGAACAGAATCAAAGCACTTAAACTGCTGATAGGGCTAGTTGCCCAAGATTGTATAGGTCTCAAGAACTGAGTCCCTTTTCGAAAGAAAAGGTCGTCGGTGTTTAGCAAGGTCGCGGCTCTGGCTCCACTTTCTACCCAACGTTGTAGATTTGGCGCATTTTACTGAAGTATTCATATTCGTCCGCCGACATTATAGGAGTGTATAAGGCTAATATTTTTAATACAGAATTTAGCATTATCAGCTCTAGCAGGAACCTGTGTGTTAGGTAGTTACATGTATTAGGCTGGTAGAAACAGGAAAACGGATTGTCGAAATGTGGTATGTTAAATTTGAAAACTATATTCTTGCAAACCAAAAAAGGGTTTCTCCGCTATTTCACCAGTGCTAAGACATCTCCGCTTATCCGATCCTTGGGAAGAGTAACATTGAAAAAAAGAGACAGTAACATGGTAAATGCAATCATTAACATTGGAAAATTATTCAGAAAAAATGTACGAGTCAGTTTCTCAACAACAAAATAACAACGGATAGCATAAATATCAGGTATATTTATTTCTATGACATTTTTATCAGTTACTGTACCCAAGTGAACAATGAACGTAGTAAAAATTTCGCTACGTCACTTACTGTACCCAAATGAACAATGGACGTCGTAAAAATTTAGCTAAAACAAAGAAGACTCTGATCGGACTGAGCGCAGATGTCAAAAGGTACATTTTTTCTCGTTGTTGATTATATAGTTGTAGGAACGAATACTCAAGTAAAGCATCGCAAAAGGCTTTTAAAAAACCTTTTTGTGATGCGTTTTGGCAGTATCGTACAAATCCTTGTGTACAATAAACGATTGCTTAGATCAGTTGCGCATCTGCCAGTCTTTTTAAGGTTTCTTCTCGTTACGGCTCATTTGTTGTGCAGCTGGTATCTACTAGCAGGTCAGTTTGTGTATTCAATGGTGTTTATAATACGATGCGTTTCGCCATCAGCCGTCTTCATTGTGTTGACTATGGTCAATCTTGGTACGTCCAAATCTCTCCCTACAGAAACTGTTATTTTACTTCCAATAAAACCAATCTTTGCATTCTGTAGTAGAAAAAGCATGCATATATACTTTACCCATTTAAGACTGAATAATCTCCCCCACTCCCTACCTCCCAACCCAACATTATCTAGATTGGAAGAGTTCAATTTCAATTTTAGGTATGTCTGACAATGTGACTTAGATATTCCTAAAAAAATGCAAACAGTAGAGACGTGTGTCTGCACTGTTAGCCAGTTACCATTTTGGAGGTCTCCATACTAAAAGGGCGTAAGGGGAATAATTAACAGAGGAGGTAGCTCTTTCAAAATTGTTGGCCTTCCTTCGGAAAAGGGAGCAATTCTGAAAGGAAAGGATTTGCTCCCCTTTTGTGGGAGCAAGTTCTTTCCTCTTAGAGTTGATCCCTTTTCAGAAGGGGACTAGCGTGCATTAAAGCAAAGAGAAAGTAAAAAATGGTGTCTGTCTTTGCGGAAATAGCGACTGTCCTAGCAAACACATTTAGTGACCCAAAGAAAAATGCATACATCTCAAAGGAACATAACTCTAACATTGAAGTATGTGCCTCTCTTTTCAAAGGGGTCTTCTTTTAAAGGGGTAAAATGTGCTCCCAGTTTTAAAATGTTGTTGTTTAAGGCGAATGTGTTTTTGAAAAGAACAATGCCTACATTTTGCCAGAAGTCCAAGTGGTATTTTAAGATATTAACAAGGCGTTCGACCGAGTATGGCACACAGGTCTTTTGCATAAACTCCAGGCGCTGGTGTACTCTGAAATCTTCTTAGATGGTTTAATTCATACCTTACCAACCATAAACAATGTATGGTACCGGGCGTCCAGTCAAAATGGAATTGTTTTCGTTCTGGTGTTCCTCAAGGATCAATGCTCGGTCCATGTTTTTTAGCTTATCTAGGCCGAAGACTCCAGGGACATTATAGGATAGTAGTTCGTTCGTCGCACCTTTGACAAGTTATATATCTCTGAAGTCTGCGGGCTTATTTCAATGCTTTTTTATCTGTAGCATGCCTCTGATGAAGGGGTTAATGACAAAAGCTTTTCATGGAAATCCAGTGAAACCCTTGGTTGCTATGGCAATCACAAAGTCCTATAGACTTACAAAGGGAATGTGTTTCATTATCATAAGTCCTTCAGTTTTCTTCAGATGTTCCTGAAACGTGCAGATAAGGTGGACATGGATCAAATCTTGGATGAGTTCGAAAACTGGCATTGTTTGCTGAAAAAAGCCTCTGTTTGACTTTGTCATCAGCGGTCAGTGTTGTTCTGATCTTCCTGAAATTTGCAGATAAGTGTAACATGGATAAAATCTCGGATAAGTTCAAAGAGTGACAAGATCAGCTCATTTATCTTATAGTTACGTCCCCATGATTGCTGCAAAAAGCATCTGTTTGACTACGTCATTAGCATAACTCATTTAGTTTGAATCTTCCTGAAACTTGCCGCTAATGGGGACATGGATAAAATCTCGGATAAGTTTGGCATCTTGATTAGATCATTAATCTTAGAGTTACATCATTTTGACTGCTGAAAAAGCTTTTGTTTAACTGTTATCAGCATAATTCATTCAGTTTTGATCGAGTCGTCGGTCCTGATACTTCCAGGTAAGGTAGATATGGATAAAATCGCGGATGAATGATAACTGGCCAGATCAGATCATTTATTTTAGAGTAGTGTCCCCTTGATTGCTTCAAAAATGTCTGTTTGACTTAGTCATCAGCAGAATTCGTTTAGTTTTGATTAGATCTTCCTGAAACTTGCAGATACGTTGGACATGGATGAATTCTCAGATGAGTTCTAAACCTGGCCAGATCGGATCATGAATCTTAGAGTTACAGTCTCTGTTTGACTTTGTTACCAGTATAACTCATTCAGTTTTGATCGGAACTTCCTGAAACGTGCAGATAAGATGGAAATTGATGAAATCTCGGGCGGGTATGAAAACTGGCCAGATCGGACCTTTTATCTTAGAGTTATCATCATAGTGCAGGCTATACTTTATTTCCTTTGAGATCATTGAGCCTGTTCCGGTCATTTTGAAAATCGAATACCACTTAAGCCGGCGCTATGGGGTGTGGGTGATGGGCGGAAGGTGGGGGAGGGGGTGTGCGGCCTCGCCGATGACAGTGTTTCATATGAAGAGACTTAATAAAACCGAGTTTCCAATTTTGCTGATTTTTATGTATTCTTTGTTTCCAAAGGCAATCCTTTTCGACTTTTATTTTACGCATCTTTTATCACTGAAAAAGACTCCGTTCGAATGTGTCATCAGTATAACTTGTTCAGTGTTCGTCGGAACTTCCTGAAACTTGCAGATAAGATGGATATGGATAAAATCTCGGACAAGTTCGAAAACTGACTATAAGGGATCATTAATCATAGAGTTACGCATCCTTGACTGCTGAAAAAGCCTCTACTGACTTTGTCATCGGCATAGCTCATTTAGTTTTCATTGGATCTTCCTGAAACTTACAATTACGCTAAAGCGTAAGCTGTGTAGCAAACTTCATTACTGCTTATGAGGAGTCTCAATAAAACCGATACTCCCATTTTCTAATCCGTAGTGTGTTCTTTGTTTCCAAAGGCAATCGTTTTTACGTTTACTGCAGATACGCGAGGCGGGGGTATGAAGGATATCTAGGATGAGCTCTAAAACTTGGCAGTTCGGATCATTAAACTTAGTGTTACCTCGACGGCTGAAAAAAAAGCTTCTGTTTGACTCTGTCATCAGCATAACTCATTTAGTTTTGATTTGATCTTCCTGGAAGCTCCGATGAGTTCGAAAACTGGCCATATCAGATAATAATCTTACATTCAGTTTTCATCGAATTGTCCTAAAACTTTCAGATCAGGTACACACAGATGGAATCTCGAATTAGTTTGATAACTGGCCAGACTAGATCATTAATTTTAGATCTGTGTCCCCTTGATTGCTGAAAATGCCTTTGTTTGACTTTGTCGTGAGAAAAACGCATTCAGTTTTGATTAGATCTTCCTGAAACTTGCAGATAAGTTGGACATGGATAAAACTCAGGCGAGTTCTAAATATGGCCAGACCGGATAATAAATCTTAGTTACTTCCCCTTGATTGCTAAAAATGCCTCTTTTTGACTTTGTCATTTTCATAACTCGTTCAGTTTTGATCGGAACTTCCTGAAACTTGCAGATAAAGTGGACATGGAAGAAATCTCGGAATGTTCGCAAACTGGCTATATATCGGATCATTAATCTTAGGGTATGTCCCCTTGATTGCTGGAAAAGCCTTTGTTTGACTTTGTCATCAACATAACTCATTCAGTTTTGACTGGCTCTTTTCCGAAACTTGCAGATAAGGGTTAGGGTTAGGATGAAAGCTCAGATGAGTTCCGAAAACTGGCCATATCAGATAAAAATCTTAATCTTGATTGCTGAAAAAGCCTCTGTTTCATTTTGTCATCAGCATAACTTATTCAGCATAGATTGGATCTTCCTGAAACGTGCTGATAAGATGGACATGGATGGGATCTCAGACGAGTTCGAAACCTGTTCAAATCGGATCATTTAGTTTTGAGTAATGTCCCCTTTAATTGTTGAAAAAGTCTATACTTGACTTTATCAACAGCATTTATCAACAGTTCTTTATCAGATCATCCTGAAACTTGCTGATGTGAATATGGTTGAAGTCTTGGACGAATTTAGGGACAATCCCCATCAAATTATTTATTTTTTGAGTTACATCAACCGGATTGCTGAAAACGCCTATTTTCGACCTTCAGCTTTGATCTGATCTCTCTGAACCTTACATATAAGATGGGATTTGAAACGTGGTGGACAGCTGGACCATGAGATGAAACAGCGCATATTGCATTGAAATTAAAATACACCAAATGTTGATAGAGTTTTGGATATATTAAGAGTTATGTCCTCCAGATTAATGAATGCTGTAGACAGTGAGTGACCTTGACCTACTTCTCAGCACAGATGAATGTTAAGGACCACCGTGGTCCTCTTGTCATAATACATAAACGATGTATTTCTGTTTCTTAAGATGTTAGAAGCACTGCGGCCATCCGAATTATTTTCTAAGGATGACCATAGTTCTACCAGCATCTTAAGAGAAAGAAATAAATACAATTATGAAAGCCATTAATTAGTAAATAAACCAAAACCATGTGAAAATAAATATGACGAGCAATGATCCATAACCAAAATCGTGCCCCTAACATCAAAAGGGAAAGATGTAAATGTATCCAGCCATACATTATTCATAGAACAACAAGATTCCTATTTGGTCTGACCAGCTTGCCAGATCCAGAATCTGCCAATCCAAACTGGACTTCTTCTTTGGAATAAACAGAGTTTAGCCAGATCCGGAATCTGACTAATCTAATTATTAATTTAGCCAGATCCGGAATCTGCTTCGGCCAAATAAGAATTCCTATTTGCCCTAGCCAGATTCCGAATCTGGCTAAATTCTTATGTGGCTACGACATATATATTCAAACTTGAAATAAAAATATGTTTAAACTATAAATACATATGTCAGAGGTGTAATGGTAAAATTGTAACCTTGTCCGGTGACCTGTGACTTCTGGTTTCAATTTTCTATCTGACGTACTACAGTTAGGAACCAGAATCCTCAGATCACCTGATAAGATACTCTAAAAGGAAAGAATTTGCTCACACATTAGGGAAAGACTTTCCTTTTAGAGTAGTTTTCTTTTCAGAAGGGAGGATAAGGGGTCTAATATAAAAGAAAACTTCCTCGCATAGTGAGCAAATTCTTTCCTTTTAGAGTAGACCCATTTTCAGAAGGAGCAAAAATATGTTGGTGGAATTACCTCCCCTAAAAGTGAATGGTGCGCTTTTAAGGTAAGATTTATCCTAGAATGTTTTAGTAAATGTTTTGCCGGGTCGTTTCGGGTCACATGGTTTAGCGAAGTTTACGCACTGGGTCTCTAACTAAAACCCAGCTAGCATTCTTTATAAATCTATAGCGGGCCGTTATTGGCCCGTCAACTACCCTGACGGGCCGATAACGGCCCGCTATATATTTATAAAGAATGCTTACTGGGAAGTTTTTACGTACCTGATATAAGCGAACATTAGACGGATTGAGCGCATCAAAGTCTTTATCGGCGCGGGAAAGTCCGCCGGACTTTTTATACATCCTTAGTCCTGCACTGGTATAAGTCCGCGTGGCCGAATCAAGGACTGCAGCTGTAACGATAAAATAGTTCAGGCTAAATTTTGAATTCTGTCCGACATTATTAAATCTTAGCAGGCTTGGTAAAAAATAGATAAATAAATAAATCCACAGGGAACAGTTTTAAATGGTTTTTATACCTTTCCCAGAAAAATAAGACAATTTGTATAAAATGTCAAAGCATCTTTTCTGGGAAAAATAAGAAACAAATAAAATCAATTAGTTATCTGATGAATTAACCAAGAGAGTGGTAAAGGTTAATGGTTTCAGTATGTGAGTATGCACTCTAATTGCAAACAAAGAAGTGATAGGGTTAATTCGGTTAGATGATGATGATGATGATTTGGTGTTTTACGTCCCTTTCAATATTATTTAAGTCATATCGAAACGATGGAGAGTGACAAAGAAAGACTGTGAAATGAAGCATCGTACAGTCATGAGTTGAATTCCGCCTCTACTGAGATTCGAACCATGTACTTCTTGATCCGAAGTCAGGAGCGCTAATCACTCAGGCACCCGGACGCTTCTCTGCCGGTTAGGGTTTAAGATACTGTTAGGGTAGTTGAGAGATCATATTTAGCATGTGTATGTGGAATGTTTACAAACAATTAGTGTAACATGGGTGTTCAGTGCGTTTGCCAAGCATTGTCAGACAGGGATCCCGAGGTACGGATTTTTCAATACGCATCCGAACACCCATGATATATTATAAGAATATTTAATGAGTGTAAGGTGCAGACCAAAACATTCGCTCCGAGGGCATCAGTTCGACATTACGAGGCGTGTCGAATGATGCCGAACGGATATCCCGAGCAATGGATTTTTCGCTCTGCGCCGAACACCAATGATATTTTTTTTTTTTTTTTTTTTTTTTTTGAATACCTTTGATACAGTACAGCTTAAGGTTTAGTTAGATATAATTAAATGCAAAATTTTAGCGTTTGAAAGGGTTTCTTTTCACTTATTAAACAAGCAGACGCTGTCGACGACTGACGTTCGGTTTTCCCGTCGACGTCCGAAGAAACGTAAACTGACATCATTTGTCACGCTCTTGACGTCATTTTTTTTTTACAATAAAATGCCTAATTTGAGGCTACAAAGAACTGAAAAGGACGCGAAATATGTATAACTATATGATAAAAGGGTTTTAGCACTGATATTGGTGAATACCCAGCTAGCATTCTTTATTAATCTATAGCGGGCAGTTATCGGCCCGTCAGCTACCCTGACGGGCCGATAACGGCCCGCTATAGATTTATGTAAAATGCTTACTGGGTATTGCCCCGTGTTGGGATATCATAGGACGCGTCCTTTGAGATACTCGGGACAATATTCACTCATGAATAATCAGAGTAATAACCTTCCCTTATATTACTAAACTTTCATTCAATGGCCATGAAATTATTTTACTTAGTATATTTTTGTTGCTGCTCTCTTTCAGCAATCTTACCTAAAAGGCGGAAAAAGGATCTTTTTGTTCTTTTACTAGAAGAATGCTCTGAAATAGAATACAATACAATACAAAGCAGACAGACATTAAAAGCCTAAAACGAAAACAAACAACACATAAGTTAAAAATCAGAGTCCATTTTATTTATTTATTTGTATCGCTATTTATTTTTTATTTTATTATTTTTTTTTTTTTCTTATTATTATTCCTTGTAGACAATGTTCTGTGATTCTGGCTTTTGTTGGGTAGCTTCTTTCCTGTTTTATTTAGACTCTCCATGTGACAGCAATGCGGTTTTGTTTGGTTTTGTGGATGTTTTACGGCCCATTCAACACAACTGGGCCATGTCGAGCAAGGCCAGTTTACCTAACCACACTTTTACCGGGCAGGCTTAGTCCTCTAAGCAGTTAACAAGTATTTTGCAGATTCTTTCGACAGAAACTGACAACAGCAGTTCTCGGATCAGTGTAAGGAAGAAAATTACCATAGAAAATATTTCATGATCAATCTCAAGGAAAGAATGTTGGAATGGTGCAGGCCCGGCAGATTAGAATCCTCAACCTCCTGATCACCAGTCGGACGCGAATCCAACTGAGTCACGCCATTACGAAAACACGCTTATTCAAATATACTGAAAATTTTACCACCAAAAAAAAAAAAAAAAAAAAAAAAATCAGATAAAAAAATCTGATATTTTTCATATTTCTGCTCAAAACATAGATTGTTCGTACCCGTTAGAACCGCCTCGGCGAGGCGATTCTAACAAGTACCCACAATCTATGTTTTTGAGCAGAAGTAAAAAAAATAATGTATACCCCTGTAAACCCCAGTTTTACTATATAACAGTGGGGTTTTAGGGGGTCATTATTGTATAGGCATGTTTCCGTGATGCAGTCTGGTAGCAATGTGGTTTACAGGGCTGCATACGCTACCACCCACCCCGCCCGACCCCCCCCCCCCCACTCCCCCACACCCCCTAATATTAAAGGTTTGACCCATCCTATTTTGGAAACGCCTAAAAGGGTAATTGGCAAATAGTGCAGACCCAGCATAATACGGTGACTGATCAGGGTCTCCACTGTTTGCAAATAGTTTGGCCATTTTCCTCTAGGAAAATCTAAATCACATAACCTGACAAACCTAAAATTGGACTGGCTCTTCCAGTATATAGTGTAGGGAGTTTAATCAGTCTAGAATGGGTTGAGCGAAATTCGATTGTCTTATTTCTCTACAAAAAATGTACCTATGTTGTGGGTACTCATTAGAATGCCAGAATGGGCCCAATGATCCTCGGAAATATAATACAGTGCTCCAGATAAGGTTTTGGTATAATGGGTATATTTTATCCCCTGCTTTAAAGCTCAAAGCTGAAACCCTTTCTCTTCAGAAGAGATGTTGGCCATCTAACATTTGAAATACACAATGAATCATCAAACAGCAAGCTAAGATCATTTTCCTATTAAATGTAAAGTTAACTGAAAATATTAACCCCTAAATTTGATTTCAATGCTGAAATTCAAAACTTCAACGAGTTTGTTTACTCCGTTAGCTTCAATTTCAATGCTGATTTGAATAAATAAAAAAACAGTGCTGAAATACCCTTTTAGCTGCAGCTCTGTGACAAAGGATTCTTGCACCGGAATTGAAACGAATGCTCTATCAGGGGAGGCAGATATCAAGATTATTAAAATTACCTTTAATCCGTTTTGTAATATTTATTTCTTCTTCAGAACTGCTTTGGGCAGACTCCATTGCCCATCTATGGGCTGCTTTAGCATCTGAGCTTTCGACTGACTGCGACCCAGCCTCTTCACTGCTTATGTCTTAAAAGGAATTAAAGCAATATTCGTACAACAAAGCAGCATTACCCAGCGGGCAAATGACGTAAATTTTATACAGTGTCGCATTAAAGTCGATGCAACGTCATAACATCATGGGTATCCATTTTCTCAAAGCCAGTAAGCATTCTACATAAATCTATAGCGGGCCGTTATCGGCCCGTCAAGGTAACTGACGGGCCGATAACGGCCCGCTATAGACTTATGTAGAATGCTAGCTGGGTATTACTTACAGATGAGCCGGGGGCGCAGCATTTCCTACAAGACTGATTGTGCGCCCAGCGAAGATTCTGATCAGCCTGCGCACCTGCGCAGTCTGATCAGAGCCATTGCAGGACACTCTGTTGATTGTCATGGATTCAAAGCATCAAGTTAAGAGGATGACATACACATGGTAGATGCTCCCCCATTTTACAAGGATGACAACTTTTATGACTTCCTGTGTGTTTTTTCTGAGCATCGAACCCCTGCTCAATAGGGATCTATATACTCCCGATGCTCCAAACGGAAAGAAATATATTCCTAAAAGAGGCAACATAGAAGGCGTTTGTTTGGGTGTAGGGCTGATGTGTAGGGATGGCTGAAGGGAGGAGGGAGCAAAACAGTTCTTGCTTGCCCTGAATGCGTATCTAATTCCACAATATAATACTCACTGTTATAAATACAAATCTGGGCCCAATCGTTCAAAACTAACGATGTCGTTAGTTAACGTATAGTTTAAACTTTAATCATTAAATAGGGGGTGGTCGGGTTGTGCGAAGGCGTCATGTATCTTGTGTCACCGGGGCGTCCAGCTGATATTGGCTTACAGTTGGGCAAGGCCTGCTATCCTTGTAGTAGGTAAAGGTAGAGGGGGTGCTTTTATTTCTTCTGTTTCTTCCCTTTCATTCCTATTCCTCTTTCTTCCCTGTTCCTCTCTTTCATCTCTTCTACTATCTCTTCTATTTCTTTTCTCCCTTTTCTCTGGGAGACGACACAAAATGACCCACAAGGGTTGACGTGTCGTTAAAACCCAACACAATCAAATTAATCATTAAATATCGCATATACGTTAATATTTTGCTGAAAAATGTGAGTAGCTTTTGCATTTGCAAAAGCTACTCACATTTTTTCAGCAAAAATACCTGTGAATTAGATATTGTACTAACTAGATCAGTTAACAGTTTGACAACTAACAATTGTTACTCGTATATACAAGAGTTCAAGTTCAAGTGAAATGCAATTTCCTTCCAAAAATCAAAAACGAGAAACGATGCTTCGAACAACTGGGCCCTGACAATTAACGTCAGAAAGTGTTAAGGGATGTTATACACGGGCGACAACTTTTGTGACTTTCTGTTTGCTTTCATGTACTTCTAAAAGGCGTCTACTTTAAACGGAAAGAATTTGTTCCCAAGGGGAGCAAATTCTCTCCGTTTAGAGAAGACATCCTTTTCAGACGGGAGGAAAATGTTCGACAGAGTTGCCTGAAGACGTATTCATTTCTCTTACGTTATACTATATACAGAAGTACTTACAGTAGAATACATATCTGACATTTAGCGCCAGAAAACATTATGAAGAAACCTTCCGCGGAATGTGTTCTTACTTTTCTTATATTAATGTACAATCAAATGCCACCTGTATTAAGCAATCACCTGTTTTAAAAGGCCAATATATCAGACCCAATTAGATGCAAAGAAAAATAAAAAATTCTACTTGTATTAAGCAAGCGCCTGTCTTAAGCAACCACATTTTGGCTTTCCCGTAGGTGCTTGCTTAACACAGGTCTGACTATACCAGAAAAAGTAGACTGACTTTAATTGAGAAAGTTGTGGCCAAACCTGTGCTATAAAGTCCGCTATGTTTAAGATCTCTTTCCGTTTTCAGATGCTTATCAGCAAGTATGACGCTAATTGTACCTAATAACACAATGCAAACACCAACATACAAATGCATGGTGTTATTTTTTTCTGAAATACGAAAGTAATTTTTAGTAATTTAACCCTTAAAGCGTCAAGCAAAATTAACAGCAGATGCATTCTGTGCATATTTTTTCAGAGAAACTAAGTATTGTCTGCTTCGCAGAAAATTCACATGAAATGTCAAGACTTACTTTCTTTGAAAAATATATACATATATAAATATCGTCTGCTGTAGTTGTGATTGGCACTTCAAAGGTTTAATAGTACTAAGTAATTTAGGAAACGTCTTAATTCCACACGACCTGTTATGAAAATGTTACAGGTTATTGAAGTAGATTTGTATACTGACCAAAAAAGGAAATGCAACACTGCTTATAACCGCAAAGAAAAGTAAGGGTCATATATTAGTTTACAATCGTATGTTATGACCAGTCATTTATTTTGCCATTTAATAGTGTTGCGTTTCTGTTTTGGATCAGTATATATGCGGTAACAAGAACCATTTACATCGTGACCAAATTGTATGCGGTATTCAGGTAAGGTGATCTAAGAAGAAGATGATACGTTGGGTAGATCGATTTCATTTTACACAGTGCTTCATGAGTGCATGTACTTTGTTTAAAGGGGTGGATACATTTTCAGGGCAGGTAACTCTGTCAGAATGTATTTGCCTCCCTTTTAAAGCCTTTTGAAAAGGGGTCTACTCTTAAAGAAAACAATTTGCTCCCACCGGGAGGGGTGTATGTGCGAGAAAGGAAATAGGAGACACAAAAGTTGTCTCCCTTGTAAACAATGGCGGAAAATCTACAAATAGCATCAATTTCCCTTAAACGAACGTGGTAAACATATTAAGACTTGTACAAGCTAGCACATCCGCGCATTCTGAACAGATTCTTCGCTGTCTACCTGACGAATACGCGGCTCCTTTGCTGTCCTCAGGCGCCTACTGCAAACTGATCACTCCGCACGCATGCGCAGGGTAATCTAAATATTCGCTGGATCACATATCCGAAAGAGCATCTTCTCACTTAACAGATCATAGATCGTGTCACGTTTTAAAATACTCTAATGAAATCCGCACCGGCGTATATTTTCCATTATAATGTATCTTCATGTTTCCGTCGAAGATGAATGACCGCAATTTTGTGATTTCAGGTCCCCTTCTGAAAAGGGGACTACTCTAAAAGGAAAGAATTTGCAAATTCTTTCCTCTTAGAGTAGATCTTTTTTTCAAAAGAGAGGAAAAAATGAAAAGGGTGTCCTCCCCTGAAAGTTTATCTATTCCATTTAAGCATAATTTAAATGTTAAAATTTTATTCAGACCGATGTTGCTTTTATTTTACCCGAATCTGTTTTATTTAACAGGATCAGAAGTATAATTTCGAAATAAATGAAACATTGATAACAAGTTTCTAAGTGAATCATAAAGTCAAGTTGACGACCTTGTGTGTGTGTGTGTGTGTGTGTGTGTGTGTGTGTGTGTGTGTGTGTGTGTGTGTTTGTGTTTTGTTTGTGTTGAGGTTTTACGGCCCAATCAACCCTGTGGGGTCATGTCGAGCGCGGTCACTTTACCTAACCACACGTTTACTGGGTAGGCTTAGTCCTCTAAGCGGTTAACCAGTATTGTGCACATTCTTTCGCTAGAAACTGATAACTGCCATGTGTGTGTGTGTGTGTGTGTGTGTGTGCGTGTGTGTGTGTGTGTGTGTGTGTACATTCTTTCGCTAGAAACTGACAACTGCCATGTGTGTGTGTGTGTGTGTGTGTGTGTGTGTGTGTGTGTGTGTGTGTGTGTGTGTGCATTCTTTCGCTAGAAACTGACAACTGCCATGTGTGTGTGTGTTTTGTTTGTGTTGAGGTTTTACGGTCCACATAACTCAATGGGGTGATGTCGAGCGCGGTCACATTACCTAACCACACGTTTACTGGGTAGGCTTAGTCCTCTAAGCGGTTAACCAGTATTGTGCACATTCTTTCGCTAGAAACTGACAACTGCTCTGTGTGTGTGTGTGTGTGTGTTGTGTGTGTGTGTGTGTGTGTGTGTGTGTGTGTGTGTGTGTGTGTGTGTGTGTGTGTGTGTGTGTGTCATTGCGTTCACCTGGGTAGGGTGCTTGCTGATCAGCTTGGTACCGATGTTTAAACAAAGCTTTGCCAAACATACCTTAAGCAGTGTGCTCAAAATATAAAAAATGAGACACTTTTCACTGTGTTCTCTTAAAAAGAAGGTAAGAGAAAAGCCCAGGGAGTGCCACAATCACAAACCGCAGCCCTTTCCAGACACCAAGGGGAAGAGAAAACCAAACAAGCGCAAATCGAACAAACGTACGAAAAGCACTAAGATTAGCTCTCTCTCTCTCCCCCAAGCGAGGTAATCGCAGTGCTTTGTTTGTGTTGAGGTTTTACAGCCCAGTCAACCCAATGGGGACATGTCGAGCGCGGTCAGTTTACCTGACCACACGTTTACTGGGCAAGCTTAGCCCTCTAAGCGGTTAACCAGTATTAAAAAGACTGAAAAACACAAGAATAAAATAACACAAGCTAGGACGTAAAACAAATCGCCTCGTAGAATAAACTACAAAGCAACAAAGAGTATATAAGGCTAACATCGGGACCACCGCTTTAGAACGGTCAACAGAGTAAACCACCATGGGTTTAAAGCACTTTTACAGCTAGCCAACTTCATCCTGTGTTCCGATGCTACTCTTAATACAGAAATACATAAAAATTCGGTTCGCATAAAGGCTCCCAACTCAGTCAATGCATCAAAGTGAAAACATTAAAACAAATTAATCACTATAATAAACAAAGACGAGTACTCATGGCTAATTCTACTGTATGCCAGAGTAAATGAAAACCAATAGTTGAACCCTTTTCACAATGTAATAAAAAATGTCCCTTTACACGACAGACATTTATAACACTCGCTCTGTTGAAACAGCGGTTTGATTTGTACAATGCCACAACAAACCTTTTATGTTCCATAAACACAGATGATGTGATTCAAGATTATATATGTCACTCTATACAAACAGGAGTTTAATAGAAAGGCATTCCACAAACATGTTTTGCTTACATACTTATGCTTTTAGGGTTCAAAAGTGGGATACTGTTCTAAATTCAGAAAAGTTGGAAGACATGTAAAACTACCTACCGAGGTTGTTTCGGGTAAATGCTCCTCATTGTATAAAAATAGTCACCAGATTTTATTTTACCCCTAATCACAGCGTTTGTAGCAAACACGTGAAACGATACCGCTTTCCCACTGAATACCATTTTTCCTACTTAAATGATGACAGCGCTGCGCACAGCTCAGCTTGAAAAAAGAAACCCTCCAAGAAGCACCCTTTCTTATTGTTGATTTTGTTCACGCGTCGGTACCAAGCTGACTAGTAACCCCGCCCCCACCCCCTCGGCTCCCGGCCCCCGGGTGCGTTCAACAAGCGGATAGTACTCCTGGGTTTGGATCACGAGGTATCAAGCAAATGCTGCGCCCATTTTCAGAAAGGGTGAAAAGTATGACCCAGCTATTGTAGACCCATATCGCTCATGTGTATCTGTTGCAAGACCCTGGAGCATATTACGGTGAGTAATATAAACAAGCATATAGCCTCAGGAAGCATTATTGCTGACTGTCAGCATGGTTTCCGAAGTCGCAGATATTGCGAGACTCAGTTGATCCAGTTTGTCCAAGATCTTGCCAGTAACCTTGATGATTCAGTAAAAACAGGTGTGGACTTCGCAAATGCTTTCGACAAGGTACCATACAGGAGTTTATTATACAAATTAAGTTATTATGGGATAAGACATTATGAAAACAAGCCTATTCAAATATATTGAAAGTTTTACCACGAAAAACTGAAAATTTTCAGATAAACTACTGATATTCTTCATATTTCTGCTCAAAATATAGAGTGTGGGTACTCGTTAGAACCGCCTCAGCGAGGTGGTTCTAACGTGTACCCACAATCTATGTTTTTGAGCAGAAATAAAAAAAAAATAATATGTACCCCTGTAATTCAGAAAAGTTGGAAGACATGTAAAACTACTTACCGAGGTTGTTTCCAGTTTTATTAAATAAAAGTGGGGTTTAAGGGGATCAAAATTATATAGGCATGTTTTCGTGATGGGATCCACCCACAAGTGGATTAGCTCATAGTTTTCAGGACGTGCTCCATCGTGTTGTGTTAGAAGGCCAGTCGTCAGACCCAGTCCCTGTTTTATCCGGTGTCACTCAAGGGTCGGTACTTGGACTGGTCCTATTCTTAATTTTCATAAATGATCTCCTGGATAACTTAAGGTCTTCCGTTCGTCTGTTGGCAGATGACTGTGTTTTATATAGAAATATCTCGTCCCTTAAGATTTGTGAAATATTACAGGAATACCGAGATAAATTAGAACAGTAGGAGGCAGATTGGCAAATGAAATTTAATGTAGCCAAGTGTCACTCCATGAGGGGACACGACACCTCCCCATCAAGCAATTAATACATGATTATTCTTTACACAATCAAGTTATCAAATCCGTTCAGTCCGCTAAATATCTTGAGGGTTACTTTTTCAGACAATCTTGATTGGGGTCAGCACATATCTGATATTCCAACCAAAGCAACTAAAACCCTTGGTTGTTTTTTTTTCGCCGATATCTGCCGCTGGCACCTAGAGAAACCAAGGAGGCTGCATACAAAACGCTTTTGCATCCTAAACTGGAGTATGCAACTGCGGTCTGGAATCCTTATCTAAAATCTCATTCTAATCAACTGGAGAAGGTGCAGAGGACAGAAGCCCGTTGGACTTGCAGGCGTTGGAGGAACACTAGCCATGTCGGCAAAATACTGGATGAGCTGCAGTGGCAACAGTGGAAGCCCGAAGTGATCAGTCTTCCTTAGCCTTCCTCCACAAAATTTATATAGGCGCAATTGATATTAGTAAGGGAAAGTACTTGACCCCTGCTCCAGCATTGAGACAAACGAGGCATCACACGATTTTCAGTACAGACGATATCTTTCCTATTCCGATGCCCTCAAATATTCATTTTTTCCTCGTACCATCCCATTTATGGAATAGTCTCCATTCTTTAGTGGCCTCCATAGAGTCCACTGAGGTGTTTAAGGCCTTCATTTAATGTGTTAAGGCAGGCGTGTGTTTTAGCATACTCCTGTATCGCCTCTTGTAAATAGTTTTAATGGCCCATCCAGAGGGACCTGTCTTTTTTTGCCATAAATTCTACATTGAGCGCCGCGCACGATAGCATAATGATCCGACATGATTAAGCTATTAAGCTAAAGAAAGACAGAAAGAAATTCCGACTCCAGCTCATGACTGTATGGGACGCCTCGATGTAACTGTATAACAATTGAAAGAGACATAACCACAAATCGGCATCATCATCATCATCATCATCATCATCATCATCATCATCATCATCATCATTCTTTCCTGTTCGAAAAGTAGGATTTCCTTGGCATGTTGCATCAGTCGTCAAACTGCTTCCCCCTCCCACTTTGATTCAAAATTTCATTTTCATGGGATTTTTGGATAAATTTTGGATGCCGTATTTACCCAAAATATTCACGCCCCTTACTCTTGAGTTTATATTGCCCTTGAACAAGTCAATTTTACTAACTGGGAGTGTGTGTAAAATTGCTGGATGAGTGGCAAACAGTGTAGACTCTGATCAGATGCAGCGTTCTATGGCGTCTGATCTGCGCCTATATTGTTTGCTCAGGTCTGTCTGTCCACATACGCTCTAGTAAAAAACGGTAATTTGATCAAATCGACCCCTCACCCCCGCAGAAACCATCCTGGATCCAGTCCTGCCATATTAGTCAACAGCAGTGTAAATTACGAAATGGTAGACGAGGAAGCAATTGTAGCAGACGACATTTATTTTTTTTTTCAATATCATTTCCAGTGAAAATAAGACTTGATATCTCATGTGAATTGTTACCTGGAAATAAGACTTGATATTTCATGCATTCATATGAAATGTGAAAGTCTTATCTTCTCTGAAAAATACTACTAATAATAATCAAAGCATGGTAGTGGTGCCCCGAAAAAAGACGGAGGAACTCTAAATAGAACAGAACAGACTGGGTTTTTTTTTTTATGTATATAATATATGCACTTCCGCTGTCCCAGTTTTCCCGCCAGGCGATGCGACGAGATATATACGAATAAAGTATTAATGATAGAATCTCGAGGACTGAATTATTCTCGAGAAATATGATTTACCAGTAAACTAGATCTATATCTCTCCAAATTTCCCAGTATATAAACCTTCAAGCTGCAGCTGATAATAAATAGCGTCCGGAAAAAAACAAAAAAACGGTAAACAGGCTTTTTATTGTCCAGACAGTTTGCACGAAAGTAAATCGTCTGCTTGGTGCAAAAACGGTGTAACTGCAAACAATTGACTTTTGAGCTCGTGGGGGGTGGGGGTGGAGGGGGGAGGCTAACTTCCTATATATGACATAGTACGAATGTGCGTGCTAGCCCCCTTTTTCAGCACTGCCAGGTATATGACTGCCCTCTTTTTTCAACAAAAAGTATATGAATGGCCCAATTTTTCTGGATTCCTATGTGAAAGGCCCCATTTTTCTGACATCCTGGTATATGCACATATTTTTCGCTCAGAGATTTTTCAAGGCTGCTTATCCTCATGGTATTACATGAATTGACTGATATTTGTCTAACAACCAGCAAAAAATGGGTACAAAAAATCAAAGGGCAGTATATGAATAGGTCAACATTTTGGATGATCAAGTATATGAATGGGTCCGTTTTTTCAAAGGCCAGGTATATGAATGGGGTAGGTTTTGAAATACTGGCTTGCACACCGGTACCAAATTTACCTCTAAAATAAAATTAATTGGATGGTGGTACTTTTATTGCTCTGTACATGACGAATAAAAAGCATATGCAGATGTCATAGATCAGATTGCTAAAGTACATATTCTAAGTTAAATGACATCTGATGGTTATTAGCAGCATAATGTAAGTGATCGAAATAATTTATTCAATGTTGAAAACAAAAGTGCCTGAGATCCATCCAACTCACCCATCTATCTATCTGTCTATCTATCTATCTATCTAATTCAGTCATGAAAAAAGGTGAAAAAAAAATCGAACTTAAAAAAAAAAAAAAAAAAAAATTATTAGATCTCGAGTTTCATGAACGGCGGTAATCAGTGGCTAGTCACCTTTAATCAGTAATCAGCGGTTAATCTCCTTTAATCAATTAATTCAAACCGAAACTATTTCAATGTTTGATTTAATTATATGTTAAGCTAACTGATTAATTAACGACAAGCACTGAAATTTACTAAGGGTTAATTTGCAACAAAAGTGTTAATTGTCATCCTTTAACCGACAAAGGTAATGATTAGTGTTATAAGTAGTGTTGGGAATGGGAGAGGAAAATCACTATCAATTATCGGAAAACTGTACCCGATTGATTATCGATAGTATAATCAATATCTGTCAGCTCACGGCAAACAATATATGATGATAGCAGATAGTGTTTTAGTGCCTCCATTTGGCATATCCCTGAAATTTCTTATGTAATTCTTGTATAGTTTGTATAATTCTTAGCATCAGAGCCATATGTACTACCCAGTTATTCTAGGCATAATACTCGGCAACGTGGCCTATGAGGGTGACATAGTATCTATCTGTACTAAAGGTAGATAAGACTTGATGAGAGGAGAGAGAAAATGATTCAAATCACTCTAGTATATGAATAAAAATGCCCTTTACCTCGGGGCCATAAATCTGGATCTTTTTCAATACCTAAAATTGTTTTCATAAACACTTTCAACCTGTAGTTCCTTTTCTGTCAAATTCTCGCTCTTACATTCCAGTTATAGTCAGCGATTGTTCAATGTTGGGTAAAATTTCACTTTCGATTTCGCTAAAAGTAATGTGGGTGGGGAATGCAAATACACTACCTTTATTTGCGTACGTCTTTTTGCATAATTTGCAAACAACAGTCGTCATATCTAAGTTGGATTTATTAGCTGGTCCTTCCCAGACCTTTCTGAATCGGAAGAAATCCCATACACAGGATTTAGTTTTCCCGGGGAAGGAAAAGAATTCCCCATCGTGATCTGCAATACTTTCCGACGCCATGACAGTTCAACAAGTTATTTTGATTGGCTGAGTTTAGTCCGATTCCAGTTGTTTCCCTTCGAATGAAACCACGCGAATCGACCGAAAAGAACAGAAACTCTCCATACATTTTCCCAGTGTTTTTTGACGTAACTGCACGTTTTTACAATCGATAGTGACAAAATACATATCGATTGTCGCCAACTTTGGTCTGAACGATTAGTTTTCGATGTTCAGTGACAATCGGCACAACACTAGTTATAAGTTTTAACAATAAGAAATTGCCAACTTTTGTTTAAATAATTTCTTTTATTTGCCGACATGATCTGTATAATTACAAGCCAATAATTTTTAAGGAAATGGCTACGGGCGTGGCTCATTTGTTTGAGACCTTTGAGTTACGTGCACATTGCATGTGTGCGTGATGAAAGGATGCGGTTTTAAGTATATACAGGTCTGACCAGTCAGACTGCCCATAAGGGTGTATTCTGATCAAGGTACATGCAATGTTTCACATTTTCAGATGCACCTATACCACACTTATTCTTAGGTGGAAAACCATTAACTCTGATCCTGCTGAATTATGACAACCCCTACTTTTGCAAGCAGTGTAGATCTAGATCAGATGACTTCTGAAGAACCCATCTCATCTGGAACTACACTGTTTGTCAATGAGTTTGCAAATTTGAATGAATACATTATATCAAATAATTTTGACTGATTCTTAGATGAGGGTTTGGCAAAACTAGTTTATTCGGCAGGATAAGGGTTATAATAATTGGCAAACCTTTTAGGCCATAAAATTAATCAGAAAAACAAAGAAATTCCCTTTTCCCCATTATATTCATGACAAGGGCTTGTTTACGTAATGTAGGAATAAATTCAGTAGTTTTTTTTTTTCTTTTTTTTTTTTAGGTTTTGATTTTACAGCCCTTTCAAGATTATTTCACTTATTTTGGACTTATTGTTAATTAGAGGTAGACAAAACTGTCTGGACTACAAAATCAACATGACAAGAAGTTCAGTAAAATGTACATACAGTGTTTGAAATTCAGTTCCTAGAATACTTGTCCGGTATTATACTTCCATTTCATATGTGGATGGGACTCATAGAAGGAATGGTGTGCCTTTGGAATGATGTGCTTCGAGCAAAGACTTTGCAAATCTTCATACTTTCCTTTGGAAAGGAGAGGGTGGTCATTAGCTTGAAACAGAGGAAGCAGTTTAGGCAGTTTTTGCTTTTTTCTTGTTGCTGGGAAAAGATTGAGATATCTTGCATCACCACCATAGTCATACAGTATTTTAACTGTGTTTGGACTTGTTGAGTCAATGGATAGAAGATGGATTTGTGTCCACTTGACCTCTTCTCCATCACTTGTCAATTCAATATTTCTGGCTTGTGTACTTAGATCTTTGAAGTCAGAAAAATCACCTGCCATTATTTCAGTTACATGATAGGTCTTTACATGGCAGGTGCCTTCAGTTACAGTTGCTAGCTGGGATGTCTCGTAAACTGTGTGACGTTTTAAAGCGGTTTCTATTGTTGAATGCATCGAATCATTTTCATTGAAGGTGTGCCCACGCTCAAGAAATTTATGCTCAATTCTTGTGAATGCAAACCTTTTCATTGCATACCATAACATGCACAAGAAATATCTATTTCTATTTTGTCCCGAGCAGTTATCTGAGTAAAGAGTAACAGATTTTATGCCGTTTGAGGATTATGGTTTCTATGAATTTCAACACACATGAAGCTATTTCATGTGAACCTCTGTTTGCAACAGATTCGTTACACAAGTAGGCGTATCCTTCTTGTGTTCTGAGAGAATAAACAGTAAGGTTGAAATTATTTAACCGTCTTGTGTAATACAGACTAGATGCCTTACCATGGGGTAGTGTGACGACTTGTTGTAAATCTGACAAAGCATGCTGCCACATAATCAATGGAAGTCTTGACCTCAGTTTTATTATTTACTTTTTTAACCCTGGCCAATTCCTTGTTTATTATGTGCCGATCAAAACTGTCTTTTATTTTTGACCTTTCTTCATCTGACGCCGGCCTCGGTGGCTCAGTTGGATGCGCCGTCCGACTGGAGACCAGGAGGTCGCGGGTTCAACCCCCGCCGAGGTCGGCAACATTCTTTCGTGGAGATTGATCATGAAATATTCTCTACGGTCATTCTCTCCCTTCCGCTGATTCAAGAAGGGCAGTTGTCAGTTTCTGGCGAAAGAATGTGCACAGTACTGGTTAACCGCTTAGAGGACTAAGCCTGCCCAGTAAACGTGTGGTTAGGTAAACTGACTGCGCTCGACATGACCCCATTGGGTTGACTGGGCCGTAAAACCTCAACACAAACAAAAATCTTCATCTGACATACTTTGAAACTGTATGCGGAAGTCGCATTGGTCTCTCTGAGGTTTGTGAAGCCCTATATTGAAACGTGTTGAATATCATTCTATAATATGACTCTTTTTGAGGTTGTATTCCTTTTCTTTTACAATCTTCAGTGTAAAACCTGTACATTTGTGTCAGGGTTGTTTCTTGGGACAGGTATTCTTTAGTTGTGTTTTTTCTGCAGTAATGCGACTCCACAGGATTTGATTGTGTTGGGGTTTAACGACACGTCAACCCTTGAGGGTCATTTTGTGTCGTCTCCCAGAGAAAGGGAGAAAAGAGATAGAAGAGAGAGTAGAGGAGATGAAAGAGAGGGACAGGGAAGAAAGAGGAACAGGAATGAAAGTGAAGAAACAGAAGAAATAAAAACATTCCCCATCTACCCTTACCCACTACAAGGATCGCAGGCCTTGCCCAACTGTAAGCCAATATCAGTTGGACGCCCCGGTGATTTAAGATACACAGCACCTTCGCACCACCCGACCACCCCCACGACTCCACAGGAGAAAAGTTGTTTATATGCTGCTTTATGATATCAGAGGCATTTTTAGAGACCGTATTACCTTTTGTGACATGCCTACCTCTTTCATCTGAGCCAGCAATACCAGAAGGACAGTTTTTGCTTTTTTTTAAAGCAGTTTCAGTTTTAGTGAAATTGATATCTAGAGTGTCAAAGTAAAACTAGTGCAGACTTGAATGGTTTCATCATTGACTTTAAAGAAATAATTTCTAGTGCATTTTCGCCTGTCGCTATGACCTGTGTTTTAAGATTCTTTTCGTTTTAATCTAAAAATTGTGTTGCTCAGAAAATACCTCTGACGGTTTACATCACCTGTATTCCAATACTCGTGAAACAACAGTTACTTCTCTCTCTGCTCATGATTAATGCAACTATGGCACTGCCTTTTGCAGTTTTGGCCACAACCTTCTTTCACCACCCTGGCCCTTTTAACATTGCCTGAATGTGATATGTATGCCTGACCTGAATTTCTTTTTCTTTTAATTATGTTTCTTTTCCAACTTGATTCATCACAAACCTTTTTTCTACCACGTTTCTGAATACTGGTAAAATTAATCTTGTCAGAGAGTGCTGGTTGAAAGTGTGCTGTCATTAAGATTATTTTGAGCTCCATTATTGGGCAATGCCAAACCTCCAGCATCTGCAGCGAAACAAGAGGGCAATGATCAGACAGATCTGCAGTTTCAGACCGCAAGACATTGTCACCACCAGGTCCAATGAGCTACTTGTGTGGCTTGACATTGAGGATCTGGACCTCATTCTGAAGGAGAGAAGACGCCAATGGTATGGATATGTGGAACGCTCCAATGGTGCAAAGACAGCCTTTGACATACAGGTTGATGGAAATCGTGGGCCTGGGAGGCCCAAGATGACATGGAAACAGCTGACAGAGAGGGATTGCAGAGAGTGGAAGCTCTCGTCCGTCAACCCTCATGATAGATATACCTGGAGATCTGGTGTGAGATCTGCCATGCGTGCAGCAAGCCAGCTATCTGCAAGGGGGTCCACTGGTGTGGATGTTGCCCCTGTACCTGCACGTTTATCAAAAATCCGATTATGATATGATGATCCATCAAGCGGAGTCATGGGATCATCTGGCATTAGATTGCTGTTGAAGTAATTGTGCTCGTTTTGCAGCATGTCTGTGTTTTGAAAAGAAGGGGCATTTGGCTCTGAAGTAGATTTTTTTTAGGAAGGCTAATGGGATATCATCCTCATCATCAGAAGGAGAAACTGTCATAAATGAAGAACATTTTGCATTTACTGGTACAGCTTTGTTGTTGATGTGGACTGGTTATTGTATGTCTCATTTTTGTAGGAAGATAATGTTGTTGTCCAGACATTGACTCATTGTCAGTGTCCTCTGCAATAGATGTGCCATCACAGAAACTATTTGTAGCAGCCTCAAGATCTGCTGTTTCAGACTCACCATAACCCTCATGTATCTCAACATAATATATGGTATCATCTCTACATATAATTAATATGGCAGAGGTTACCCCAGTGTCTGCAAGCCATACATCACTGGTACATGAACTTAGCCATTCAGTCTTATTATGACCATTACTCAACTCAGCATCATTACCACTAAAATACATCTCCCTGTCAGGAATGTTGTTCATGTACATACTCATTCCATCAACAAGCATATTTTCATTGCTTAAACCTCCAATAAAACCACAAGAACTACCCCTGTTACCTAAGCTCACCATTTCAATATCATTGTTAACCCTGTTACAAGTCTTAAGCCCCTCAACATCGTGGTTACCCATGTAAGTAGTGGTCAACCCTTCAACATCATTGTAACCCCTTTTACTAGTGCTCAACCCTTCAGCATCATTGTTACCCCTGTTACTAGTGCTCAACCCTCAATATCATTGTCACCAAGTGTTGCTACTTGTATTCAACCCTTCATCACTGTTACCCAGTTGTTACTAGTGGTCAACTCTTCAACTTCATTGTTACCCCTGTTACTAGTGGTTATGACCTTCAATATTATTGTTACCCCTGTTACCTGTGTACAACCCTTCGTCACTTTTACCAGTTACTACTGCTCAACACTTCAACATCATTGTAACCTCTGTTAATAGTGGTCAACCCTTCAGTATCATTGTTACCACTCCTACCTGTGTACAACCTTTCATCACTGTTACCCCTGTTACTACTGCTCAACCTTTCAACATCATTGTAATCCCTGTTCATAGTGATAACCTTTCAGCATCATTGCTACCACTGCTACCTGTGTAATCCTTCATCACTGTTACCCCTGTTACTACTGCTCAACCCTTCAGCATCAGAGTAACCCCTGTTAGTAGTGGTCAACCCTTCAACATCATTGTTACCACTGCTACCTGTGTACAACCTTTCATCACTGTTACCCCTGTTACTTCTGCTCAACCTTACCCCTGTTACTAGTGGTCAACCCTTTAGCATCATTGTAACCCCAGTTAATAGTGGGCAACCCTTCAGCATCTTTGTTACCACTGCTACATATACCTGTGTTCAACCCTTCATCACTGTTACCCATGTTACTACTGCTCAACCCTTCAACATCATTGTAACCCCAGTTAGGCCTAAATGAAATATATGTGTGGTTCCTGTTTCATGGCCAAAAAAATTAGGGTAGGTAGGTAGGCCTTAACATTAAATTAAGACATAACATTAAAACATCACGATGGCCTAAAATATGCTACTGAATATAGTGAATATGGAGTCAATGAACATATTTTGATGTATTATAGATATTAATCCATACTTTAATGTCAGAAATAAAATGTCAGAAATATTTGTTTTGTTTGTCTTAACTGTGCATTTCTGAAACCAGCCATTTGAGACCACTTTTAACCCTTGTCCTGCTGAACCCGGATATACCCTGCCTTTGCAAACTGTAGCTCCAGATCAGTTGGCTTCTGGCTTCTTCAGAAGCCAACTGATCTGGATCTACACTGTTTGCCATTAAGTATGTGAATTTATATCAACAAATTGGATCAAGTAATCTGATTGGCTGAAAACTAGAAGTGGGAGTGGCATCTTAATTTATTCAGCAGGACAAGGGTTAATAGCAAAACAAAGGAAACTGCCTTGTACATGTCACCCGGGATAGAATTAACCCAAGGTTATCCTGCTGAATATTTTAATTTGCCACACCCATTTCTGAATATCAACCAATCAGATTTCTAGATGTAATTTATCCCTACAATTTCAGTTCTAAGCTGAATGACAAACAGTGAATATCCAGATCAGATGCTTTCTTCAGACGCCATCTGATCTGGATCTACTGCTTTTTGAATTTAATAGCTGAACAGGAAGAATGGGTGCATGTTAAATATTTTTATGACCAAATCTTCATAAAAGAATGTGCCCTATGTGGGGGTTGATCTCAGTGCTTGCATCCCAAGCGACCTTGCTACAGACCAACAACCGCTCCCAGACCAACAACCACTCCTGGGTCCCCACCAATGCAGTATACTGCAATTTTTTTATGGCTGTACAGGCTGATCGGTGCATTTGCTTTTTGCTGCCTAGATGGTAGAATTCCTCTTGTTTGTATATATCCAATATTTCAAGACGCTAGCTTTAAAGTCTATGAATCTGAGCAGACCTGGTCGGAAACCCTGAAGACATTTTTCTCACGATGAGGCTCAAATATCAAGTATTTTTGATGTACTGTATTCTCTATCACGTCCCCTGTAAGAAATCAATATTTGAAAAACATTGATGAGGATTTAAATTGTAAATTTCACATGTACCTGTTAGTCTTTTTTTGGTGGAATTTACTGTCTGCCCTTGGCTAATAGGATCTCGAAGGCATTTACAGCTTTGTCATGAGCTTCTACAGTTAATTTCTCCAGGTCCATCGATGGGGCAGCTGGTCGTGAGCAATGGAAATGTACTGATTTAAAATTGGGAAAGTTTGAAATGACATCCCCGAATGTCAGATTTAGATCGGTACAAAAATCTTTTTCAGTATTTGGATCATAACATTTTACCCCAGTGGAAAATTCTTTGTTGTCTACTTTTCCATGAATGTCCTCGAACACCATCAAAAAGGAAAATTTGTGTGGAATAGATTTGAGGAGCCTTGTTTCGTCTAGGTGTTCGTATTTCACAAAATTAAGCAACACACAGCTAGAGGGGCAACCTGAGGTGCTGTAGGCTGCCATTTTGTGTTTTGGAATACCATGTGATCGCAATTTACGGTACGACTAATTCCCGCATTATCACGATTAACCAAAATACCGAAGTCACCACCGAAATCTCCCTTGTGTGGCCACTTGGGATATGTTAGGGTGAGAAAGAGTCGTGTTGGGTGTGGTTGGATACGGCAGACAAAATCACGGTGGAAACCTCCGAAGTCACCAAAATCACCAGTTTTTTTTTTGTAGAGCAGGCTTCTAAAATCACCATCGTATGGTATGATAGGGGCTGTGTATGGAATGATAGGTTTAGTAGGGTATGAAATCGACATGGAAATCACCGAAATATCCATTGTTTGGTAGACAGGTACCTTATAAATGTATGAATAGACGACCCGGCATAAAAAAAAAAAAAATGACCGAAATCGCCATGGTATGGTAGAGAGGGATACCTATTTATTTATGTACTTTAAATTTATTTTTTGTGGGGGGAGGGGGGAGGGGGGAGGGGGTGGAGGAATTGATGGATGTGTAACAGGGAAAATTTGCATGACATTTTAATTTAGTGAAATTTGAATTTCATTTTAATTTTAGTAAAATACTTCAAGTTTTTCACTGAGACAAAATGTCTCATTCCTAAACAGCAGGCTAAACAGAGCTTTGTACATTAAATAAACAGATGCACAATAATTTGATTTGTACTGACCAAATACAACTATTTTTTTGCCTTCTTTGTTAATGAGAAAAGATCATGCCTTCATATCACCTAATATTTATAATAAGTGACTGTGCTAAACATGTGCATTATCAGGTCTTTCCTTACAAAAGGTACAAAACTAAATAATTCATTCACTGGTATGTGTGAAAATTGTTAGTGTTAATTCTAGTAAGTTCATCTTTTATGAGGACAGTATGGATAAATAATCAAATGTCAAATTCTGCTAACTAAGCCTTGAGTGACAGTTCAAAGTAAAATACAAACTTTGGTTGGTGCTTAAGATTGGTTTCTAAGCAACAACCAGTTTGACTGGCCCAAAGAAAATTAGAAGGCCAGTTCAGGGAGTCTTTATCATGCATCCAGATTGGGAAGTCAAAATTTTGCACTTGGATTGACAAACTTGTCTAAATCTTGTGCTTGGACTGACAAGTCCAGTAGTTCATTTTCTTGAGATTTTGTGGACACTAAAATAATGTAGCTTTACAAGTTTTGGAAATACATGTAGGCAGTGGCCTGTTGGCCATTGCCTGGAACAATTTCCTTATGTGAGAAATTAAATGTAAATAATTGTATATGTGAAAACCTACTCAGAAGAAAAATAAATTAAAATAAAAATGTGAAAATGTTATTTGGGACTCTGCCATTGTCAAGATCATAACAGAAAACTTTATCACAGATGTCACCAAACTTGCATTTATTTGTTAATTCACATTTTTCACATAATGTTAGTTTCGTTTTCCAACTAAACCCTACTGTACCCAACCACAACCAACACTACTCTTTCTCACCCTGACATATTCTACCCTATCCTAAATGATCATACAAGAGTGATTTCGGTGTTTTCCACGATGATTTCGGTTTATCGTGATACCGGTAATACTGGACGTCGCACTCCAAATCCATCTTGACCCAGGGTTTTTGATTCAAAATTGGCAGCTCTTCGTCCTTCCAAAGAGACAGGCCCAGGTGAATGATTATCAGTAAGTTGTTTGAGAAGTAAACTATCCTATTCCCGGTTTGCTTTTGCTGCGTGGGTCTTGCATTGATAAGGTACCGGAAAAGTACCAGTGTGGCACTGGTATGAGGTACCGGGATATATACATCCCAGTTACAACAGCTTACATCAAACGGAAATAATCGTGTTTCTCATCACATGACTTAAAAATGGCAGCACCGGCGATGGAAAACGGCGAAAAAAATTTCACAGAGAACACCATTTTTATCGCACCTGCTTGTAGCAGGGTGCGATATAGGCGTCCGATTTTCCGTCCGTCCGTCCGTCAACATTTATGTCGACGTTCGACATTTATGGCAAAGTTAGTATTCTAATCAACTACAAGACTAAACAACCATCAAACCTTGCATGAAACATCTCCCTGACCTCCTGACTTTGGAACATAGGCGTCCGCTTTTCCGTATGTCTGTCCATTCGTCCGTCCGTCTGTCAACATTTATGTCGAAGTTCGACATTTATGTCGAAGTTCGACATTTATGTCAATGTTAGTATTTTAATCAACTACAAGACTAAACAACCATCAAACCTTGCATGAAACATCTCCCTGACCTTCCGACTTTGCGACATAGGTGCCCACTTTTCCATTCGTCTGTCTGTCCGTCTGTTAACAGTTCTGTTATGTCGAAGTTCGACATTTATGTCAAAGTTAGTATTCTAATCAACTACAAGACTAAACAACCATCAAACCTTGTATGAAATATCTCCCTGACCTCCTGACTTTGCGACATAGGTGCCCGCTTTTCCATTCGTCTGTCCGTTCGTCCGACCGTCTGTCTCTTAACAGTTCTGTTATGTCGAAGTTCGACATATACGTCAAAGTTAGTATTCTAATGAACTACAATTCTACAACAACCATCATACCTTGCATGACACATCTCCCTGACCTCCTGACTTGGCAGATATGTTGACCCAGTGACCTTGACCTATATTTTGCGCTCCATTGACTTTGACACAATTTACCTTGACGTTCCAGATCTTCTCAACTATAAGGCGTACAACTACCAAACCTTGCATAGTGCTTCTCCTAGATGTACTGACTTGGCAGGTACCTTGATCCGGTGACCTTGACCTATATTTTGCGCTCCAGTGACTTTGACATATTTTGCGTTGACGTTTGATATCTCCTCAACTGTATGGCCTACAACCATCAAACCTTGCAAAGTGCTTCTCCTCAATGTACTGACTCGGCAGATACCTTGACCTGGTGACCTTGACCTATATTTTGGCTGCAGTGACTTTGACATAATTTACGTCAACGTTCCAGATGTCCTCAAGTGTAAGACCTCTAGCCACCAAACCTTGCATAGTGCTTCTCCTATATGTACTGACTTGGCAGGTATCTTGACCCAGTGACCTTGACCTATATTTTGCGCTCCAGTGCCTTTTACACATTTTACGTCAACGTTCAATATCTCTTCAACTATAAGGCCTACAACCATCAAACCTTGCATAGTGCTTCTCCTCAGTGTATGGACTCTGTAGGTACCTTGACTGGGTGACCTTGACCTATATTTCACGCTCCATTGACTTTTACACCTTTTACGTCACCCTTCCATATGTCCTCAACTGTAAGGCCTTCAACCACCAAACCTTATATAGCACTTCTTCTCGATGTACTGACTCGACAGGTACCTTGTACTGGTGACCTTGACCTATATTGTGCACTCCAGTGACTTTGACACATTTTATATTGATGTTCGGTATCTCCTCAAATATAAGACCTACAACCACTAAACCTTGCATAGTGCTTCACCTCATTGCATTGGCTTGACAGGTACCTTGACCCGGTGACCTTGACCTATATTTGACACATTTTATGTTGATTTTTGATAACTCCTCAACTATAAGGCCTACAACCACCATACCTTGCATTGTGCTTCTCCTTGATGTACTGAATTAGCAGGTACCTTGACCTGTGACCTTGACCTATATTTCATGCTCCAGTGACTTTTACACATTTTACGTCAACGTTCCATTATCATTGGGCTGTATGATATGAAAAGTCAGTGCTCAAGATATAGCCATTAGACATTTTTTTCAACCCAGTTTTCCAAGTAAGCACTGCTAAGAATGAAATAAACTTATTTAATAACCACATTCTGATTGTAGCTCCTGTGACTTTTGCGTCAGCAGGTGCGATGACGCCTTCTGCGGAATTCTTGTAATGTTTAGGGTCGCAGCTTTTAAATAGGCATGGTCGGGAAACCGGAACCACACATATATTTCATTTAGGCCTTACCACTGCTCAACCCTTCAACATCATTGTAACCCCTGTTAGTAGTGGTCAGCCCTTCAACATCATTGTTACCACTGCTACCTGTGTTCAACCCTTCATCACTGTTACCCCAGTTACTACTGCTCAACCCTTCGAGATCTTTGTTACCCCAGTTACTACTGCTCCACCCTTCAACATCATTGTAACCCCTGTTAACAGTGGTCAACCCTTCAGCATCATTGCTACCACTGCTACATACACCTGTGTTCAACACTTCATCACTGTTACCCCTGTTACTACTTCTCAGCCCTTCAGTATCATTGTAACCCCTGTTACTACTGTTCAACCCTTCAACATCATTATTACCACTGCTGCCTGTGCTTGGCCCTCCAGAAACATCATTGTAGCCCATATTACTTGTAAAAGACCCTTTAACATTATCATCAACAATACTGTCACTTTTACTTAGGATGAACTCCTCAACAACAACATCAACATCATCATCATTTTTATTACAATTATTATCAAGATTGTCTTCAGTATCACCATCATACCATAGAGACACATTTTCACTATCAAAGTTTTCAAGGTGGTTTTATACCAATTAATGTAACTATTCAAACACAATTTTTCATGTTAAATTTCTATTCATTCATAGATTGTCAAAAATTTTGAGGTACATGATTGCTAAAAGTTGATTAAAATAATCTTGCTGTACATATAGCATTATTCAGAGTGTAAAAATCTGAGAAAAGGTCATTTCTGAAACAAGTCAGTGGAGAGTAGCCTCTAAGTGCTGCAGGGGAAAAGTTAAGTGCGTGCACATGAATTACTGGTTTGCATAATTATGTATGCAAGTCTAGGTATTATTCTAATGAGCAGCATAAATGTTTCAATGCGTATTCTCAGCCCCTTAGCCGGTCTAGATCTTTGATCTGAAGGTTACCCTTGATCTGAAGCTTATATGAGCGAACAGGGAAGGTTCTGGTGAGACTGCGTACATGCACAGGCTCATCTGTACTTTTGCTGTTCGCATATTCTGTTTCCTGCGACCCAGATAATTATTCCTTAACCCTTAAAGCATCAAGCAAAATTTGTAGCAGATGACCTTTAATTTTTCAGAGAAAACTAGTCTTGATGTTTCATGTGAATTGTCTTCTTGGCAGACGTTCACATGAAATATCAAGACTTGTTTTTTTTTTGAAAAATCAAAAAAAAAAAAATTTCAAAATGTCGTCTGATGCAGTTGTGATTGGCGCTTTAAGGGTTAATAATTAAGAGTAGATCTGGTTGTGTGTCCTGTGTTATAGTCTGCTCATATTGAATTGTGTCCAATGTATTTCAATCTATTGCTTATCTTGTGTTTTTCTTTTCTATTTGCTGCAGTCAAAAGATTCAGTAATCATTCTAACAATCTACATGAAAGCAAAAATCCAGACTGAAAGATATATCATTTTGGCAAATAAGGAGTCTTATAAATAGTGCCTAGGATGATAATGACAGTTGTACATGTAGCATGCAAGAAGGACAACTTTTACTCTGTTGATTTTTTACCCCAATAAACATACAGCAAGTTCCTTTTTCTTTACAAGTCATTTATTTTTGCTATTATTTCTGAAAACAAATTCAAAGTGTTTGCAAATATTGTGTATCCTGTACAAATTGTCACATCAGAAGTAATTATTAGATGATTTTGACAAAAATAAAAAAAAAAATAAAAGAACACGCAAAAATAAAATCATTCACAGTACACCGATTTTTGTTTTCACTTATTATTTTGGTCACATTTCATACTATCTTTGCATCTTTTACTTTGCTCTCATTCAATATATCCAGGATAATGATTGAAATACACTAAATTTAGAAATGGAGGTTTGGTCGGGGGATTTGCCATCTCCTCTGATTCCACATTGTGAACCTTATTTAGTTTTCACCCTCAATATATAGACAGTGGGTATCTCTTGTGAGCGCAACTCCTCTTACAGTTTTTTTACGGATAGTTTTGAAACTTTGCATATGTTTTCTTCATGGTATGAGGATATGCATGTGGTTGAATATAATAATTAGATCATTTTTTGTCACTTTCCTCATTGTGAACTTAGTCATTTTCACCCTTTATATATAAACAGTTGGTATTTCTTAAGAGCGTAATTCCTCTTACAGCTTTGTACCAATTATTATGAAACTTTGCATGCTTGTGTCGCTAAGAATGAAATAAACTTATTTAATAACCACATTCTGATTGTGGCTCCTGTGACTTTTGCTCCATGTGAATTTTTTTTCCTGTGTTTTGTGACTTAATTTTTATTGCTGTGACTTTCTTCCTGATCACTGGGAAAAGATCTAACAATGTCATTTTGAAAAAACTTTATTTTGGAAATACAGACTACATAGGCATGGGTAACAAAGATCATAAAACATACAATATAACTTTTTATGGTAAAACATAGGCGTGCATGCAAACAGTGAAAGTTTCCTGGAACTGTCAACGATGGTCATATTCATTACAGTCAAACCTGTGTTAAGCAAGCACCTTGGGGAAAACCAAAAAGTGGTTGCTTAAGACAGGTGCTTGCCTAATACAGGTAAATTTACATTTAATTTCCTTTTATTGGACTTCAAAAAGTGGCCTTTAAAGACAGGTGATTGCTTAATACAGGTGGCCTTTAAGATAGGTTTGACTGTATATGAAAGTAGTTTTAGTAATCACAAGTTTCTTGCGGACGCACACTTATGGTCTGCTCTACAAGAAATAAATTGGCTCCCAGTGGGAGCAAATCATTTCCATTCAAGGGTAAATGTCTGTGCAGGAAGCCTTAGAGGAAGTCACTAACGTTGTCTCCCTTCTAGAAAATGGCAGAAAAGTTAGCTACATGTACCAAGTGTAATCAAGTACCTTTAACCTTTACCACTCTCTGAGCTAATTCAGCAGGCACCAAATTGGTGATATTTTTCCCCAGAAATCAGGATTTGACAATTTTATGCAAATTGTCTCCATTTGGAGAAAATTTGCATGAAATGTCAAATCCTGTTTTCCAGGGAAAGATAAGAAAAATATTTCAAAAAGTCGTCTTCTGAAAATTTTACCCAGAGTGCTAAGCATTAACTATCATTTACTCCCTTGACTAAACTGGCTATTTAATCCAAAATTATGTGACATCAAAAGACTTCATTGTAAGTTAAACTGATCTAATTATCCCTGACACTGTTCTTCAATTCAAACTGTGTTTTCAGTGGCTTCAGATTAGAGGAGAGGGGGGTTATCACATATTAGTTTTCATATTTCTCAATGAAAACAATGCGCTTTAATGAGTACCCACTACTTACGTCTTCGGTTAGAAATAAGAACAATTGTTATCAGTACTTTCCGGATGAAAAGTGCCTTACTTCTGTGCATATAGGAATTTATTTAAGCTTTCTATTGGCATCCAAAGTGAGATCATGATAAAACCTACAAGACGATGTTCAGTCAGCCAAGACTCAGAACAGTCTGTGCATCAAAGCTGTCTGGCCTGATTCTTTACTTGTTGCTTTTTAGATGTCATAAAGTATAAAGATTGTGCAAATGAATACGAAGATTTATGAGACTACGCAAGGGCTGTATGTGTTAGTATTTTCTGTACATACTTAGAGCATTTTTACTTTCATGTTCTTTCTGCGTAGAATTTCATTCACAGGGTCGATGACGCTGGAATGGTACGCCTTCAAGTTGCTCAAACGGGGATAGAAATACAACATGTATCTTTGTAGATAAGTTTTCCGATGAAGGTTCAGTATTTCCTTTCCATTCCTCACTCCATTGTAATTGTATTTGAATCGAAGATTCTCCTCCGTAAAGAGTTCTGAAAAAAAAGTACAGTAAGAGCGGATGTGAAATTTCCTACGCTTTGGGCCTCGCGTTTCTTTTTCAAAAGAACGTCTGCAGGAATTCTGTATTGCAATGTAATGTCACTAAACTGCTCATCAGTCTGACTTACACCTGATGATGATACCGCTGCTGCTGCTGGCGCTGCTGTTGCGCCACCGTAGGTACTACTGGCATTGACGAAGTTGACTGAAAGAGGTCAATTGTGTCTGACTGGCTTTCCTGGTTGATGGTAGGGTGCATAGATGAGTTGTCATTGTTTAGTTTCTGAATAATGTAGGTCAGCATTCTAGTCATTTCTGCTTGCTGTCTCGTCAGTGTGGCTAAACGCTTGTTAACCGCCTCTAGTTTCCTATCCCACAATTGAGAAATCTTCCTATCATGTATGTTTGAACTTGAGAGTAAGTCTGTGAAAGATGCATCACCTTTGAAAAGTTGTCTTGGCATGGTTGGGCTTTCTTCACTCAGGGTAAGCTCAGCATAAGTTAAATCCACCATGTCTGTGTTGTTCATCAAGGACATCGCCTGTCTCAGGATCTGAGGTGTTGATTTTGATATGACTGGTGTTGTTGGTTACTGAGGTACTGTGTTGATTACATATGATGAGCTTGCCTCCGAACTGGTGGAAATGGAAATGCTGTCAATGTTTCAGGTGCCGTTTTTGCGTGAATAGAAACAGGGTGTAGGTTGCTTTCTGTGACAGGTAAATTGCCGTCAGGCACATTCGTTGAGATGGACGACAAGGTTGAAGTGTTGTCTACAGAGGGCATGGCAGGCATGTTGATCTACTGACTCAGAGTTGTCACGTTCTGTCGCCTGAGTTTGAATCTGGCTAGCTGATGCGTTGACTAGGCACAAAGCAGATGGAAAACTGTCTTCTGTTGTTTCCAAGTGCGACACATTGTAGTCCGCCGATGTTACTGGGATGCTGTCCATAGGTTGTCTCGATACCATGTCTCCTGTCTCTTCAGAAACGGAGTCCACTGACAGCTATTGTTGTAAAAGGGCAGCCTTCTGCCACTCAGGCTCACTCACAAGAATCAGCTTTGCTGGTTGTTTCTGAAGAAGAAAAAATATATTATCAACTGTATCAGTTGATGCCCTCGCCCTTTGCGCTGATACCATTTTGTAATTTTAGCAGGGAAAACCGATCTTAAATAGTAAAAATAATAATAATTATGACTATTTAAGACTGTTATTATTATTATTATTAATATTATTATTATTATGGCATTCGGATATTGAGGCATACATTGTGAGTACTCGTTAGAACCATCTCTATAAGGCAGTTCTAACTAAAATCCACAATCTATGTTTCGGATATTTAATTCCATGTATTTTAATGTGACATATTCCAGTGCATTTGCAGCCCTTCAAGTTGTGAGTACTCATTAGAACCATCTTGATAAGGCAGTTCTAACTAGCACTCACAATCTGTGTTTGGGATATTGTCTGTTTAATTCCATGTACATGTACGTTTAATAATCAGACATATTCCAGTGTATCTCCCAGCAGAATTTGGCATTCGAGTATCTAGTGTCAGTTCATTCACACTTGAGCACAACACATGCAAATATCATTTATTGGGTTGGTATTTTGACAGGTGTTTTGTGCATGTATTTTAACTGAAATAAAATCTTGCTCATTACTTTGTACATGTAGTTTGGACAGTGAACAAGACATTACGAAAACATACCTATATAATTTTGACCCCTTAAACCTTTTAATGGTAAAACTGGGGTTTGCAGGGTTATACATTATTTTTCTTATTTCTGCTCAAAAACATAGATTATGGGTACTCAGCGAGGCAGTTCTACCCACAATCTATGTTTTGAGCAGAAATATGAAATATATCCATGCCTGGTAAACTATCACAGGTACCGCCACGGAGGTACTGATTAAATGGTTGTGACGGATATCCGGAGCTGTCTGTGATGGTAAAAAACTAGACATAAAAAGGTAGGTGTTCGTCTTTTTTGATAAAATACACAATAACCAGAGAGTTTACTGAAAATCAAAGAGTGCTATTTGACCCTTATAGGCATAAAGTTTTGTCACACAACATATTCCTCAGAACGTTCAACATTTACGAAAGTTATGAATGCTGACGTGTCGTTAAATCAACCCAAAGTACTCAAATCAGAAAAAAATTGGTTGTTTTAGGTCTTAAATGCAGTTTTCTTGCTTAAGAATCTGTTTATTTCTGCTCACTGGCGTAAAGTAAACTCCTTGCCCAAATATAAACTTCGATAAACTCCAAATTTAGGCTAGGTTCTCTAAAAACAAATGGTGGTGCCTGTGACGGCATAGAGGTGCCTGTTATGTAAGAAAATATAGTGAAAATCTGAAGAGTTATTGCAGCTACACATATTGATAGGCTTTTTTTGTAGACCACTGCCTGGAAAGACTCCTTCATTCGACATCACACTAATCTATCAGAATGCGAATATCATAAATATTTTTATTAGACAATGATCAAGAACTAATACAATTAGATCTCACATCCCGCCCTCAAAACCAAAATGGAAATACATGTAAGTATAAAAATACATTGGCAACAGTTCAAAAAATGCACGCATGCAAAAGTGGTGCAATGGAAAAGACAGGTCCCATACCCAGATTTGAAATTATCGGTCAGTTCAGCCTGACAAATGTGCCACCTGCTGTATCACGGTGGACAATCTACGTCACGATGGTAAAATGTACAGTTTTAGAAACAAAAAAATCTTGATGCTGGATAGAAAATTAGGTCTTACAAGGCTGATTTTTTATATATTTTTTTTTTTGTTTTTATAAAGTACACGACCCCCATAGCAAAATCCCTTGTCTTCAGCAAATGTCATCGTCTTATCAGAACACTTCAAAACAGCGATTCCTATGAAGTATTCGGGTAACTGACATATTTTTATTTAACTTTGACATTTGCTGAAAACAGAAGCTACTTCAGGGTACATGCATTTTACAAAATTAAAATCGGCCTTATAAGACTTGAGATATAACTCATTTTCTTACAGGTATCAAGATTATTTTATTTTTAGAATTGTGATGTAGGTTGTTCCCCATGTATGTGTCAACTTTCTGGCCCAGGACTACAATGATTCCTTAAAGTTAGCTCACCTTAACTTTAAGGGTAAGGGAGGTAATTTTGTAACATGAAAACTAGGATGTAATAATCATTTTCGCTCTGTTTTTTTAGTTTATTTGATTTAGTACATCCACAGCTGATTCAGTTCCTTAACTTTTTGCAAATATTCTTAATATAAAGTGTAAAACATGACCTTGAAAATTTCACACCTTAAAGATAACCTTAACTTTAAGGTGTAAAATTTCCAAAGTCGTGTTTAAGGTGTGAAATTTCCAAGGTCACGTTTTGATCTAAACTTGAAGGTGTGAAAGGATTTCCAAGGTTGTGTTTTACACTTTATATTAAGAATAGTTATGAAAAGTTAAGTAAGTGAACCAGCTGTGGATGTACTTGATTGATTAAACATAAAACCAGATTGGAAAATGATTATTAAATGCTAGTTATCATGACGCAAGAAGGGCAGTTGTCTGTTACTGACGAAAGTATGTTCACTTATTACCGGTTGATCTCTTAGGAGGTCTAAGTCTGCCCAGGAATAGTGTGGTTAGGTTAACTGACAGTCCCGCCATGATTTTAGTTGTTTACAGTGGACATAAAGAAACAAAACAACAAAACTACAACAACACATACAGCGAGGGTCATACGACATATGCAAGCGATACGCATACAAGTTACCAAAAGGGTCAACAATGTAGGTTATTTAAGGTGTTCAGGTAATGCTCTTTCTTCCCTGTCCCTCTCTTTTATCTCTTCTACTGCCTCTTCTATCTTTTTTCTCCCTTTCTCTGGGAGACGACACAAAATGACCCTCAAGGGTTGACGTGTCGTTAAACCCCAACACAATCAATCAGGTAATGCTCAAATTGCGTCATAATTTAAGGTGACAGGCATCGGCATTTTTAGCTCACCTGAGCTCTGCTCAGGATGAGCTATTGTGATCACTTTTCGTCCGTCGTCCGTCCGTCCGTCCGTCCGTTAACATTTTCAAACGACTTCTCCTCTGAAGCCGCTGAGCCAATTTTGCTCAAATTTCATATGGAGCCTCCTTAGGGTGGGGGAACGAAAGATTGCTAAAATGGTCGCAGTCCGTCGACTAAGATGGCCGCCATGCCCATATATGGTAAAAACCTTTAAAAATCTTCTTCTCCATAACCGAGGATGCCTTGGGGCTGAATCTTTGCATGAATCATCGGGGACGGGAGGTCAACCAAAGTTGCTAAAAGAATTGTTGTACGTTGACATTTGACCTTTTTACGGCAAGGTCAAGTTCGCTTCCCTATGCATTTATATGAGCTCTATATACATTTGAATGGGAAAATTGTTAAAAGTTTCAAACGACTTCTCCTCTGAAGCCTCTGAGCTAATTTTGTTCAAATTTCATATGGAGCCACCTTAGGGTGGGGAAACAAAAGATTGCTAAAATTGTCGCGGTCCGTTGGCCAAGATGGCCGCCATGCCCATATATGGTAAAAACCTTTAAAAATCTTCTTCTCCATAACCGAGGATGCCTTGGGGCTGAATCTTTGCACGAATCATCGGGGACAAGAGGTCAACCAAAGTTGCTAAAAGAATTATCGTAAGTTGACGTTTGACCTTTTTACGGCAAGGTCAAGTTCGCTTCCCTATGCATTTGTATGAGCTCTATACATTTGAATGGGAAAATTGTTAAGAGTTTCAAACGACTTCTCCTCTGAAGCCTCTGAGCTAATTTTGTTCAAATTTCATATGGATCCACCTTAGGGTGGGGAAACAAAAGATTGCTAAAACTGTCATGGTCCGTTGACCAAGATGGCCGCCATGCCCATATATGGTAAAAACCTTTAAAAATCTTCTTCTCCATAACCGAGGATGCCTTTGGGGCTGAATCTTTGCATGAATCATTGGGGACGAGAGGTCAACCAAAGGTGCTAAAAGAATTGTCGTACGTTGACGTTTGACCTTTTTACGGCAAGGTCAAGTTCGCTTCCCTATGCATTTGTATGAGTCTATACATTTGAATGGGAAAATTGTTAAGAGTTTCAAACGACTTATTCTCTGAAGCCTCTGAGCTAATTTTGTTCAAATTTCATATGGAGCCACCTTAGTGTGGGGAAACAAAAGATTGCTAAAATTGTCGCGGTCCGTTGACCAAGATGGCCGCCATGCCCATATATGGTAAAAACCTTTAAAAATCTTCTTCTCCAGAACCGAGAATGCCTTGGGGCTGAATCTTTGCATAAATCATCGGGAAGGAGAGGTCTACCAAAGTTGCCAAAAGAATTGTCGTACGTTGACATTTGACCTTTTTACGGCAGGATCAAGTTTGCTTCCCTGTGCATTTGTATGAGCCCCATACATTTGAATAGGAAAATTGTTGAGAATTTTAAATTTCTTCTTCTCTGAAGCCACTGAGCCAAATTTGCTCAAATTTCATATTGTGCCTTCTTAAGTCAGGGGAACGAAAGATTGCTAAAATGGTCGCGGTAGGTCGACCAAGATGGCCACCATGCCCATATATGGTGAGACCCTTTAAAAATCTTCTTCTTCAGAACTGAGGATGCCTTGGGGCTAAATCTGTGCACAAATCATCAGGGACAGGAGATCTACCAAAATTGCTGAAAAGATTATCGTACGTTGACATTTGACCTTTTTACTGCAAGGTCAAGTTTGCTTCCCTTGCATTTGTATAAGCTCCATAACATTTATATGGGAAAATTGTTGAGAATTTGACGACTTCTCTGAAGCCACTGAGCCAAATTTGCTCAGATTTTTAGCTCACCTGAGCATGAAGTGCGCATGGTGAGCTATTGTGGTCAGTCAATGTCCGTCGTCCATCATGGGTCATGCGGCGTGAACAATTGCTTTAAAGGCCTACTCTTCCTACACCCCAGGGCCAATTGACTCGATACTTGGTAGGAAGCATCAGGGTGAAATGTAGATAAAAAAATAGCTAAAATCGTTCCGATCGGAAATCCAAGATGGCCGCCATGGCCGCCATCTTGAAAATCTTTTTCTTTTTCTCCTGAACCGAAAGGCCAATTGACTCCAAACTTGCTAGGAAGCATCAGGGTGACTTGTAGATCAAATATAGCTAAAATCGTGTCGGTCCAAATTCCAAGATGGCCACCATGGTAGCCATCTTGAAAATCTATTTTTCGCTTCTACTCCGAAACCCAAAAGCCAGTTGACTTCAAACTGGTTAGGAAGCATTGGGGTGACTTATAAATCAAAAATAGCTAAAATTGTGCTGATTAGAAATCTAAGATGGCCACCATGGCAGCCATCTTGAAAAGCTATTTTTCGCTTCTTCTCCTGAACCGAAAGGCCAATTGACTCCAAACTTGCTAGGAAGCATCGGGATGACTTGTACATAAAAAATAGCTCAAATCGTGCCATTTGGAAATCCAAGATGGCCTCCATGACAGCCATCTTGAAAATCTATTTTTCGCTTCTTCTCTGAAACCTAAAAGTCAATTGACTTGAAACTTAGTAGGAAGCATCAGGGTGACTTGTAGATCAGAAAATAGCTATAATCATTCCGATCGGAAATCCAAGATGGCAGCCATCTTGAAAATCTATTTTTTGCTTCTTCTACTGCACCGAAATGCCAGTTGACTCAAAGTTGGTAGGAGGCATTGGGGGTGACTTATTTTACTTGTAAGGTTTTGAAAATTTCAGCATTTTAACCTTGTAAGCAAGATATTTCAAAAACTGTTTAAGCCATTGCCTTGTCATAAGAGTATTGGAAAAATGTTGCATGCCATCTGCATATCTGCAGTGGCGGTTTCACTCAGGTGAGCGAGTTGTGGCCCATGGGCCTCTTGTTTATACTTTTGGTACACCATATACGTAGCTGGCATGGTATATGATATATTTAGCAAAAACAATTTTCTACGAGTTGGAATGACCAACAGGCAGCACTTCTCGATTACAGTCATCACCATTCAAGAAAAAAAAATCATCAGTGAGCATTCTATGACAATCTAACTTGATCAAAAGCGCCAATAATTCTTCTGAGATTACATTTTATAACTTCATGGATATTCATGACATACACATTATGATAGCTTATTGCGACGCTGAATGAATGATTCTTTCCAGGCAGTAATCTAGATATAGTATTTGCAGCTGCAATAACTCTTCAGATTTTCACTATACATGTATTTCTTTACATCACAGGCACCTCCAGCTGTTTTTTGAAGAATCCAGCCTTATTTGGAGTTTATCGATATCTGTATTCAGGCAAGCAGGTTTACTTTACATAAGTGTACTGAGATAAACAGATTCGTATGCAAGATACCCGCATTTTAGAACTAAAAACGATCAATCTTTTTCTGTTTCCAGTACTTCTGGCTGACTTCGAAGCCACTTCAAAGGTCGTATCTTTGGTAAATATGGAAAGTTCTGGGGGATATGACGTGTGACAAAACTTTATGTCTTTTAGGGTCGAATAGCACTTTCAGTTTTTAATCAACTCCTTGGTTATTTTGTATTTTGTCAAAAATGATGAACACCTACCTTTTTTTGGCTATATTTTGACCATCACAGGCAGCTCCGGACCTCTGTCACAACTGATAATCAGTACCTCTGTCGGAGGTACCTGTGATAGTTTACCAGGCGTGATATCAGAGTTTTTATCTGAAAAATTATCAGTTTTTGGTGGTGAGATCTTCAATATATTTGAACAGGCATGTTTTCATAATGATACAATCATGTACTTATTTCATTCCAGAATTTTAACCGTTCATTCAAAGTGCCTAAAGTAAGAAAAATACAAGCGGACACATGATAATAAATTAAAAATCATTCAGTTGTATGAAAATAGTTGAAAAACATAGGCAATTGTAAGGGAATTAGAAAGTGAAAATGTTTATGTGTCATGGAATGCTGTGAAAAAAGTGATAAATCAATGTATATACAGGAAAAAAAATGAGCAAACGAAACTGTGCTTCAAAGTATTAAGAACTACTGACCTAAACACTATTCACACTGAATAAGGACTGCAACACAAGTGCAACTGAGTTAAAAGCAAAGTTACAGAATGAGAGATCTGATGTGAGTTTACAACAGTTAAAAAGGCCATCAATGCAGCCGGGTTTACAGCATCTCAACCTATATACTGCCAACTAATCAAAGACAAAAACAAAGCTGACAGGGTTCAATTCTATTCTGGCCTATTGACAACTAATAACAAGTTTGATGATACAATTTTTTCAGATGAGCGCACAATTCAGCTTCATGACAATAAAAGTGTAGCTTATAGAAACTTAGATTCTACAGTGCCAAGCCACTGTCGTCCAAAACATCTGCTAAAAATCCATTTGTGGGGTGCAATAAGTAAAAGGGGGCCTTCAAAACCTCTGATTTGGATGGACTCGGAATTTTACGTGGAATATATTCTAAGATGTGGACTTTTGCCATTCATTAGCAACTTTTTTTTCCGGACGGCCATAGGTTCATTCAAAACATAGGTCTAAAAGAGCCAAGGATTTTATGACAAAAGACGGAATTAACTAGTTTTCCTTGTGGCCATCCGGTATGTTTATCTATTTATATAAATATTTCATAACTTCCCATTTTTTTTGTTCGCAGTTCATCTACTGAATTATTCCCATTTCGTCTATTCCATTTCTTTAGCTAATTCACCTTTCATCTACAGTAATTCGCTATGTATACCACGCACTCATCTATAACACGCTCCTAAATTCTGAGTCCAAGATCCTTTGAAAAAAAGATATTCCTATCTAAAACACGCACATGCTTTTTCCCAGTGTCACAGAATGCTATCTTGGACGCCATTTTGATTGAAAATGAAAGTACACAATTTTTGATTGGCTGCTATTAAAACAGCCTGACTGGTTATATGTATATTTTCCAATATTACAGGTATCTATACATAGATTGAGTAGTTTGACACTTCTCGTAATTCACACCTTCTCAATATCAGTCTCATAATTAACACCTTCTCAGCGCGAGTTAAACATTTCACTCAATTGAAGAAGCCCATTTTCCATTCACTGTCGATTAAAAGGTGATTAATGCCTGACTTCAAAGAAACCGATGACCTGTGCAACTCGGAACTTTGTTTACAAACACACCGAGTTTAGTTGGCCCTTGTTTTGAGAAAAATACGGGTAATGCCTGTAATATCAACTTTTTTTGAGACACAAATAAAATTTTAAATTTTAACTCATAAACTATCGTTACATATCTTTATTATTATTGTTATCCCCACGCTTTTTAGAAAAAGGGTCGGGGATATTGTTATCGCCTCCGTCTGTCCGTCCGTCCGTCTGTCCGTCCGTCTGTCCGTTATGTTATCTCCTTCCAAACCACTGGACAGAATCCAACCAAATTTGGTGAGTGGCTTGCTTACACAAGTGGGGCATGCAAGAGCACGTTTATTTTTGGCCCCGCCCCCAGGGGCCCTGGGGAGGGGTCAAAAGGTCACTTTCCAATTTCAAATTCAATTTTAAAGATTTTTATGCGAAAATGTGCACATATACTCAGTAGTGATAGATGTAAAACATATTGAACGGGATTTACTTTGTGACCCCAGGAACACCCTTTGTGGTGGGGCGGGGTCAAAAATTAAGTTTCTCACAACATGGTCATGTGGCATATCAAATTGAAGGGAATGATGAGTAGAATAACATACAAGTAGAATTTTGCCTGGTTGCTTAAAACTATGCTGTGTGGTACAAGGGCAATTTCTGCCAGAAGCGTGGGGATTTGCAATGGCCAATCTAGTTATTTTTGCTACTATTATTATTATAATAATTATTATTATTATTATTATTTTTAGCAGTTTTCATAAAACATCAAATTTCTGTATTCCCAACAAACCATTGTTTTGTGATCAGTCTATTCAGATTCAGACAACTTGGTTCATTACATATATTTAGATAAACCTTCCTGTCAAAATGCGGAAAATAAACAATTTTTGTGCCAATAAAAGGTAATCTGCATGAAAAGGTCAATGTCTGAGATTGAAATAGTGATTGCATTTTTAGTGATATAAATTATTCGATGATATAATACGTTAGAAAAAATTTTCGAGGGTTGCAATATGTCACATTGTATATGTAATGGGTTTTTGTGACCTGCCGAGTTTTCGAGAAAAACATGGTTATTTTTCTATGTCACTGTATTACACGCAGGGGATTTTTTGCTCCATTTTCTGGGTGAAAAAAGTGCGTGGTATACGCAGGGAATTACGGTATTTTTATACTTTTCTATAAAATGACCAAGATCAAGACCAAAACTGATCAAATACACTTTATATGATTAATATTGGTACCAGGGCTTGGGAAATATTGAAAAATGAATCGGTCCAGCCGATGACGTCATTACCTAACTAATTTCCATAGGAAAAAAAATTGATACCTGTCACGAAAACTAATGACAGTAAGCGAAGTCCTATGAATTAATCCCGATTTGCATACATCGGTCGTACATTGTTGTGTTTGGTGGAGTTCTTGAACATTTTAAACGTTTAGCTATGCATGTAAAAGCAAATACAAGACTAGAACGTGTTTGTAGGCAAAAAAGCGGACATGATAGAAGACATCATACTTGATTGACAGGTGGACAGGGGAGACAACCTGATATGGCTGAGAGTATAATTACCGAGACCATACACAAGACAAGACAAGATTATGGGGCAAGAATTGTTGTTTGCGCTACCTATCGTAAAATGGGAAAGAAAAAAAAATAAAAATTCGAAATGTACTTATGAATCATAAGTGTTCATAAGCATTTGCGGTCATTCATGGGGTGTTGAGAATATTAGAAACATGCTCCCAAAAGTCGCAAGGAAAGCATATTCTCATTGATCTTGCCACATATTTGTAAGCAAAACCGATTTCTTTTTAACTATCAAAACACATCATAGAGTCTTTAAACTTCAGTAATAGCACCCGAAGCTAATTACTTCCACACGACCACTGTAATCTCGCGAGATTCAAGATAACGCAATGAACTACGAGATCTCAGGTAATTTGTTTACACAACTTGACCTGAGGCGATTATTGGATTAGTCGTGTAATTAACAAATTGGCATCTGAGCTAGGTACCTGACATTGCAGATCTGTCTGATCATTGCCCTGTCATTTCGCTGCATATGCTGGAGGTTTGGCTTTGTCAATGGCCAAGTCTCACTGGCATGGAGCATTGCGCTGTACACACGGCCACGTGTTTTGAAAGAGAGGTGGTGTGTTTTGAAAGAGAGGTGGCGTGAAGAGAGAACTGGTAGCAGATCCTTGAACTTCTTCCAGGCGGTTTTCACACGTGTTGTGGTTGAAAGTTCACAGACACCTGCTGCTGAGAGCATGTCTCCTAGGTAGCAAAAGGAAGCTACCACCTCCAGCGTGTCAGGTCCGACCTGGACTTCCTTCTGTGGTCTGCCATCCAAGGGGCGTGCAGTTCCCCGGCACCTTGTACATCGGTAGTCAGGGTCTTTTGTCAAAGAGTTTTTTTGTCGAGCGCTTGAGCCCACTCCATTTCTTGTGCATCCATTGCTTGCAGCCATTGCAGAACATGCTGTTGCTTCCCACTCCAGTGCAACAGACGGCGCATGGAAACTCGCCTGAACTCTGCAGGAGGTCCATTCTCAAACCGCAGAGCATGATCTTTGTCTTTCCTGCATTTACTCTACGTCCTTTCTTCTCCATTGCTTCTTTCCAAGTCAAGAGCCTCCTGACACATTTCTCAAGCGATTCAACGATGATAACAAAGTCATTGGCATAGAGGTCCTCCCAGAGCGGAACTCGTGATAAGGCTTCAAGTACAATGATGAAGAGCAGCAGGCTGAGTACTGATCCTTGGTGAACACCAACTTTCACTTCAAACTCTTCACTGTACCCCTCACTAACACAGACACGGCTCCGCTCATTTGCATACATCCCCTGCACCAGTCGCACAATCCACTCCTCCACACCAAGTTTTCTCAGCGCCCACCAGATGACCTTCCAAGGTACTCGATCAAACGCCTTCTCCAGGTCTACGAAAGCCATGTAGAGTCTCTTGTTGGCAGCTAGATACTTCTCATACAGCTGCCTGACAACAAAGATTGTGTCTATAGTACCTCTGCCTGGGATGAAGCCAAACTGGGAATAGTCAGTTGACACCAACTGTGTGATGAGACAGTCCACAATCCTCTCCAGGATTTTCATAACCTGCTCTGTCAGCTTGAGACCGCGGTAGTTGCCCCTTTCCAATGTGTCCCCCTTTCCCTTGTAGAGGCAGACAATGAAACTATGCTCCCAGTCAGAGTGTACCTTGCCATCAAGAATGATTGCAGCTGTGAGGTCACGAATCATGGAGGTGCTCATGTCACCGGCTGCTCGTATCATCTCCACCACTATGCCTGGGGGGAGTATGTAATACATGTAAAATTAAGAATTTTGATGGGCCCTCTGGAAATTTTGATGGGCCCTCTGGAAATTTTGATGGGCCCAAGAATCCTTAATACTCACCTTCGATCAAAATAAACACTGGATTTGAATAGCTAGTATAGGGGCCCAGCCAAAAATTAATTCAGTTTAAGTCTAACATTAACAGTTTTCACGCAAAATGGATCGGGCGCATCCCAGAAATATCCTTGTATGGGCTGAGCGGAGTCTGATCTGGGTCTGCATTGTTTGCATATGTACAAATTGAGGAAGTATTTCATATTTTCCCACAATGTAGGATCTGACATTTCATGCAAACTGTCTCCTGAGGAGACAGTTTGCATGAAATGTCAAATCTCTTTTTCTTCGAAAAGTAAGAAAACTTTTCAAAATGTTGTCTGCCGGTTTTTTTTACACAACATGCTTAGCGTGAATAATTTGAAAATAGCATGTGGCATTTAAAATAGAGACGCTGTGCTATGGGCTAAGTGGAGTCTGATCTGGGTCTGCATTGTCTGCTCAGGTACAAAGTGATGATGTTTTTCCTATTTTTCCCAGAAAATGGGAACTGACATTTCATACAAAATGTCTCTTGAGGAGACAATTTGCATGAAATGTCAAATCCCTTTTTCTGCGAAAAGTAAGAAAACATTTTAAAATGTCGTCTGTTGAATTTTTCACCCAACATACTTAGCATGATACCTTGGAAATAGCACATGGCATTTGGCTAGAGATAGGCTGTTGATTATTTTCATTCTATTCCAGTCCAATAGACCTTTTTAAACACTACGTCACACAATAAACATCATTCGAAACTCTCAGTCTCGCAGAGTACGATCTAGCCTCGTTTCTTTTGGATGCAGAAAGTTGTTGCTTACTTTTACCTGACAGTATAATTGCCGATGTTCATTCAGAAAAATAAAGCAGTTTCATTCGTTAAAAGTTTCTTTTCAGAAGAGATTCTCATTGAGTGGTCATTTAAATGTCATAACCACAAACATTAACATATATTTTGACTGTTTAGTAGCTAAAACTAGGCGTAAAAATGGTGACCATAAAGCGATATTACGGTTGCGCGCGTGCCTGCTGATATCAGAAAAATATCATTGAAACAGTTGTATTTGTCTTAGGAAAAGCAGTCAGATTGTGTCTTAAAGCTGTATTTTTATAAAACTAGATAAAATTTACAATTAAATATTAACCAAAAGTAATTTATTTTCCAAGTAAAATGTGGCTTTAATCAATTGGTATCAATGGAACTGGAAATGTTTTTGCCATTCACAATTTCTGGTCACGTGGCACAACATCGTAATCACATGGTCAGTAGCCCGGATGAAAACAATAACATTAAAAAGGTCTATACTGAAATGTAACAAATAGGGTAACGGGATGAAGAAACCTTTTATTATTATCATTATAAAAGACATTTATATGTTTGTTATTATGTTAATTAAAATTGAATATTTTAGGAACTATTTTTTGCATTTTCTTGCTGTAATGTTTGTTTGTCTGGTGTGAGAAACTAATCACATCCGTGACTTAATTGCTGTTTGTGTGTGTATAGGATGTTGATAACAAATTTGATCTTAGTAGTATACAATTTTAACATTACCACTCTCTGTTATAATTCAGCTGATGACAAAATGATATACAAAGATATACTTACAATACAAAGATACACTAAGATCAGGGCCCGGTTGTTCAAAGCGTCGTTAGCTTAACGAGCTCGTTAAGGGTCATTTCGTTAACTGTTTTAGCGGATTCAAAATACAATATTCTGATATTTTTTGCTGAAAAAATGTGAGTAGCTTTTGCACTGCAAAAGCTACTCACATTTTTTCAGCAAAAAAATTTCAGCATATTTGCGTATCACTCGATGTAAATTTTAACGAATCGTTAACTAACGACGACGTTAGCTTTGAACAACCGGGCCCAGATTCCTTATTAACATCATATTTTTCAAACAAAAAAGATTTGAGATTTCCCATGCAAATTGTCTCCTTTGAAGACGATAAAAATGAAATTTCAAAACCGTTATTTTGAGAAAATATTTCAAAATGTCATCTGCTGAAATTACCTAGCCATAACACTTAACCCTTAAAGTGCCAATCACAACTGCAGCAGACCACATTAATACTGTTTTGTTTTTTTGTTGTTCAGAGTAAGTAAGGCCATCTGTCAATGTGAAATGCCATGTCTTTTTTTCCCTGAAAAAAAAAAAAAGAGACTTCTGCTGCAAATTTGTTCAGCACTGTAATGTTTAACACTCTGTTAGCAAATTCAGATGGCAAATTACTGTTATTTTTATAATTCTCACAGAACATAGGCCTTGACATTTCATGCAAATGGTCTCGATCCTCAAGAGATTATTTATATTTGTGTACGATGTAAAATCCTATTTTCTACTTAAGAGATAATTTCCATGAAATGTCAAATCCCCCTATAAGCACACAGAAGTAATTCTGTAGTCTTCAGATTACAGCTAGTGTACTTTTTGAGATGTTTTAGGTCTTTTTCCTATTTTATCATAAAAATGTGTCATGTGTACTCATTAGAATCACCTCACAGTGGTTCTTTCTCCTGACAAGTCATTTTACTATCTGTTGATTTGACAAAAAACTGCTGGAAGACTGACAAACAGTGTAGTTCCTGATCAGATAAAAATTATTCTGCGGCATCTGATCTGCATCTGCATGATTAGGCACGCCTTTTGACAATGAAGCCCTCTTATCTGGAGCTATACAATAATTAGGGTAAATACGTAGCTCCAGATAAGGTGTCTTTTCCAACAAAAAATGGTGATATTAAATTTATTTATCCACAAAAATATGTTGTGGTTACTCATTAGAAGTGCTTCACCATGGGGCTTCTAATGAGTACCATAACATGTTTTTGTGGTGAAACGAGAATACCCTAACACCCACTCTTATCTGGAGCTATTTTAATATGGTAACTATAATGTAGACCCTGATCAAGAGGTTGCGGGTTCGACCCCTGCCAAGTCAGCAACATTGTTTCGTAGAGATTGATAATGAAATAATTCCTTATTTATTTGTCTATTCATTTCAGAAAATAGGATTATATATTTCATGCAAATTGTGAAAAGCCAATTTACACAAAAAAAATGTCAAACCCTATTTTCTGACAGAAATAAAAATCTTCTGAGAGGTGCCTTATTTATTTATTTATTTAGAGAGCTGTGACCTCAACCCCATTGAGATGGTGTGGAATATGCTGAAGAGTCATGTCCAGAAGAAATACCACAACTTGCACAGTACTGCTGCGAGTTTTTGGATTTCAAACAAACATCTGCTGTCTGCACAAGATTCATAGAGCACAGTAACAAGGTCAGCCAGCTGATGGTACATATTGGTGACAAAGCGACGGGCTATCTCCCCAAGAAGATCTTCGGTGAATCGTCAGAGGGGAAAGATGTTTTTGCTAAAATATTGGTGTTGGAGGAGTAAAGGGACAAACTACACACATTGACCAGGTAATATTCTTGTAAATATATCGCCCAAGATATAGATTGCAGATACTCGTTAGAACTGTCTGAATGAGGCTGTTCTAAAGAGCATTGGTAATTTATGTTTGTTTTTTTTTGTTGTTTTTTTTTTTGCTCAAGGCATAGATTGTGGGTACTCATTAAAACTGTCTTAAAGAGTACTCACAACCTATGTTTGAAGCAGAAACAAGAAAATCATCACTGCTAATATTAATCCTGTTTGATGTATAAGGGTATACATTGTTTCAAACATATTTTACTCAAAGCGTAGATTGTGAATACTCGTTATAACTATCTTTGTGATACGGTTCTAAAGGGCACTTGCAGTCTATGTTTGAAGCAGCAATAAGAAAAATATCACTTTTCAGGCCACCCCTTATGCACATCACATACCAATAACAGATTTTGATTCAGGGTGAAAATGAACTGAATAAAACATGAGTACCTTCCTCTGCTGATTCTTTTTATTCATTGTAGGGGCATCTGTACTCTGTTTGTCTGTGTCTTCTTCCTCTTAGGTGCAGGAATAGAGTCATGATTGGATGTCTATCTTTGAGCAGTGCCAGCCTTAGAATGTTTGGCATGCACAGTTTCCGCCTTTGAACGTTGGGCAAGCAATAAATGTGTACATTTTGCTTAGAACAATATTTCAGTTCGTCATCTGCTGAAAATTGTACCCACCTTCATTGCGATTAGCATGCTGGATAAAAATTACAGCAAGTTACATTTGAAATAATTATTTTATTTTTCCCAGGAAAAGGCTTGAATAGTTCATACAGATCAGTTTGCATGAAATGTCTATGTCTGTTGGTGACAATTGGCATGATTTGTCAGAGCCTGTTTTCTGCGACATGTGAGTCTGCATCGTTTGCTAATATTTCAGTCCTGTTTTTTTGTTGCACCTGCGTTAGCATGCAGGTGCGATATAGGCATGCCATGACCCGTCCGTTTGTCCGTTTGTCAACAATTGACTTGTGAGCGCAAATCCTCCTACAGTTTTTGGCCAATCGTTTTGAAACTTCACAGATGTTTTGGCCCTAGCGTGTAGATGTGCATATTGTTTGCTCATAATTCTCAGATTTTTTTTTTCAACTTTTTCCGCTTTGTTAACTTAGTCGTTTTTTACCTAAAACCCTTATAGTCAGTGGGTGTCTTGTGAGCGCAACTCCTCCTACAGTTTTTGGCCAATCATTTTGAAACTTCACAGATGTTTTGGCCATGGTGTATAGATATGCATATTGTTTGCTTATAATTCTCAGATTTTTTTTTCAACTTTTTCCGCTTTGTTAACTTAGTCCGTTTTTACCTAAAACCCTAATAGTCAGTGGGTGTCTCGTGAGCGCAACTCCTCCTACAGTTTTTGGCCAATCATTTTGAAACTTCACAGATGTTTTAGCCATGGTTTGTAGATGCGCATATTGTTTGCTCATAATTCTCAGATTTTTTTTTTTTTTTAACTTTTTTCGCTTTGTTAAGTTAGTCAGTTTTTACCTAAAACCATATTAGTCAGTGGGTGTCTCGTGAGCGCAACTCCTCCTACAGTTTATGGCCAATCATTTTGAAACTTCACAGATGTTTTGGCCATGGTTGTAGATGCCCATATTGTTTGCTCATAATTCTCAGATTTTTTTTTTTTCAACTTTTTCCGCTTTAACTTAGTCGTTTTTTACCTAAAACCCTTATAGTCAGTGGGTGTCTTGTGAGCGCAACTCCTCCTACAGTTTTTGGCTAATCATTTTGAAACTTCACAGATGTTTTGGCCATGGTGTATAGATATGCATATTGTTTGCTTATAATTCTCAGATTTTTTTTTCAACTTTTTCTGCTTTGTTAACTTAGTCGTTTTTTATCTAAAACCCTTATAGTCAGTGGGTGTCTTGTGAGCGCAACTCCTCCTACAGTTTTTGGCTAATCATTTTGAAATTTCACAGATGTTTTGGCCATGGTGTATAGATATGCATATTGTTTGCTTATAATTCTCAGATTTTTTTTTCAACTTTTTCTGCTTTGTTAACTTAGTCAGTTTTTACCTAAAACCCTAATAGTCAGTGGGTGTCTCGTGAGCGCAACTCCTCCTACAGTTTTTGGCCAATCATTTTGAAACTTCACAGATGTTTTAGCCATGGTTTGTAGATGCGCATATTGTTTGCTCATAATTCTCAGATTTTTTTTCTTTAACTTTTTTCGCTTTGTTAACTTAGTCAGTTTTTACCTAAAACCATAATAGTCAGTGGGTGTCTCGTGAGCGCAACTCCTCCTACAGTTTTTGGCCAATCATTTTGAAACTTCACAGATGTTTTGGCCATGGTGTATAGATGTGCATATTGTTTGCTCATAATTCTCAGATTTTTTTTCAACTTTTTCAACTTTGTTTAAAACTTAGTCAGTTTTTACCTAAAACCCTTATAGTCAGTGGGTGTCTCATGAGCGCAACTCCTGCAGTTTTAGGCCAATAGTTTTGAAACTTCACAGATGATTAGGTAAGGGTCTGAAGATTTGCATATTATTTGCACATAAATCTCAGATTTTTTTTTCAACTTTTTTCGCTTTGTTAACTTAGTCAGTTTTTGCCTAAAACCCTTATAGTCAGTGGGTGTTTCGTGAGTGCAACTCCTCCTGCAGTTTTAGGCTAATAGCTTTGAAACTTCACATATGATTAGGACATGGTCTGAAGATGTGCATAATTTCAGCAGAGTTAGGGGTCCTTGATTTATCCCCAAAATTGCTTTCCGCTCAATATCTTGCGAAAGAATTGATGGATTAGGATCATATTTTGCATATACATATTGTTGTTAACAATACCTAGCTTGGGATTTAGTCAATTTTCAGCTGAGTTACTGGCCTTGATTAATGGGCAAAAATGATATCCGCTCATTATCAATATCTTGTGAAATAATGGACAGGTTTAGATAAAATTTTGCAAGCCAATATTCCAGATTTTCTACTTTGTCCATTTTTCTAACCTATCAGTTTCTTGAATACTGCAAAATAGATTTTTTTTCAATACAAATAGGAAATTGTATGACTTAATCCCCGCAGGTGCGACATCGCTTTCCGCGGATTTCTTGTTTTTTTCTTTCTTAATTTAGTGTTTTCTTCACTGGCCTGGCTAAAGATAAAGGGATGCTGGTTCGGCAATTACATATATCACTCTGAATCTGTGATCAAATTGTACATAATCGGATACATGCTAATTCCAGCAGTTACTGGAAAATACTGGCAAATATTTGTCAACCTTACAGTCAACATCTTCGGGGTAATTTTAATTGTACTGGTCTATTGACTTAATATCTATACTTTAGTTTAACCTAGTCTCAACTTATTTATTAGCTCACATGAGCACGAAGTGCTCATGGTGAGCTATTGTGGTCAGTCAATCTCCATTGTCCGTCGTTCATCGTCCGTCGTTCGTCGTGCGGCGTCAGCAATTGCTTTAAAAGCCCACTCTTCCTACACCCCTGGGCCAATTGACTCGATACTTGGTAGGAAGCATCGGGGTGACCTGTAGATCAAAAATAGCTAAAGTCGTTCCGATCGGAAATCCAAGATGGCCACCATGGCCGCCATCTTGAAAATCTATTTTTAGCTTCTTCTCCTGAACCGAAAGGCCAGTTGACTCCACACTTGCTAGGAAGCATTGGGGTGACTTGTAGATCAAAAATAGCTAAAATCGTGCCGATCGGAAATCCCAGACGGCCGCCATGGCAGCCATCTTGAAAATCTATTTTTCACTTCTTCTCCTGAACCGAAAGACCAATTGACTCCACACTTGCTAGGAAGCATCAGGGTGACTTGTAGATCAAAAATAGCTAAAAATGTGCCGATCGAATATCCAAGATGGCCGCCATGGCGGCCATCTTGAAAATCTATTTTTCGCTTCTTCTTCTGAACTGAAAGGCCAATCGACTACAAATTTGCTAGGAAGCATTGGGGTGACTTGTAGATCAAAAATAGCTAAAATAGTGCTGATCGGAAATCCAAGATGGCCGCCATGGCAGCCATCTTGAAAATCTATTTTTTGCTTCTTCTGTACCGAAAGGCCAATTGACTCCAATCTTGCTAGGAAGCATCAGGGTGACTTGTTTAAGCTTGCTCAAAATGTTTGTCTTGATGATTTCTAGGTCAAGTTCGAAACTGGGTCACCTGGGGTCAAAAACTAGGTCACCTGGCCAAATCAGCACAAAACCTTGTTAACACTCTATTGGTCACATTTTTCAAGCAAACATCATGAATCTTGCTCAGAATGTTTGTCTTGATGATTTTTAGGTCTAGTTCTAAACTGGGTCTCTTGGGGTCAAGAACTAGATCACTAGGCCAAATCAGCTAAAACCTTGTTAACACTCTAGTGGTCACATTTTTGAAGTAGTCATCATGAATATTGCTTAAAGTGTTTTGTCTTGATGAGTTCTAGGTCAAGTTCGAAACTGGGTCTCCTGGGGTAAAAAACTAGGTCACCTGGCCTAATCAGCGGAAAACCTTGTTAACACTCTGTTGGTCACATTTTTCAAGCATTCATCATGGATCTTGCTCAACATGTTTTTATTGATGATTTCTAGGTCAGGTTTGAAACTGGGTCACTTGAGTTCAAAAACTAGGTCACCAGGCCAAATCAGCAGAAAACCTTGTTAACACTGTAGCGGTCACATTTTTGAAGCAGTCATCATGAATCTTGCTCAAAATGTTTGTCTTGATGAGTTCTAGGTCAAGTTTGAAACTGGATCACTTGGGGTCAAAAACTAGGTCACCAGGCAAAATCAGCAGAAAATTTTGTTAACACTCCAGTGGTCACATTTTTTAAGCAATCATCATGAATCTTGCTCAAAATGTTTGTCTTGATGATTTCTAGGTCAAGTTTGAAACTGGGTCACATGGGTCAAAAACTAGGTCACCAGGCCATATCAGCAGAAAACTGTTAACACTCCTGAGGTCACATTTTTTTAAATAATCATCATAAATATTGCTCAAAATGTTTGTCTTGATGATTTCTAGGTCTAGTTTAAAACTGAGTCAATTGATATCAGAAACTAGGTCAGCTGGCCAAATCAAAGGAAAAGCTTGTTGATGCTCTAGAGGTCACATTTTTGAAGTGATCATGAATCTTGCTCAAAATGTTTGTCTTGATGATTTCAAGGTGATGTATATTTTTCTATCCAGTGACTTTCTTCAAGTTTTTCCGTTTAGGTCAGTTTCTCAGTAATTATTGGTCCTTCAGAGTGATTTTGATACGCCCATTTGAAAAATGGGACGTATTATGTTACGGGGTATGGCTTCCGTCCGTCCGTAAATTTTTTCGTTTCCGGCTAACTCCTTCTACAGTTTACATCCGATCAAGCTGAAACTTGGTATATAGTTAGACCATGATGAGGCAGAGCGCATATTGTTTCAAGGTTACAGTCCACCAAATGTTTGCAGAGTTATGCCCCTTTGAAAATTTCTGTAAACTTTTCATTTCCGGTTAACTCCTCCTACATTTTACATCCGATCAAGCTGAAACTTCATATTTAGTTTGACCATGATGTGGAGCAGCGCATATTATTTCAAGGTTACAGTCCACCAAATATTAGCAGAGTTATGCCCCTTTGAAAATTTCTGTAAACTTTTCATTTCCGGTTAACTCCTCCTACATTTTACATCCGATCAAGCTGAAACTTCATATTTAGTTTGACCATGATGTGGAGCAGCGCATATTATTTCAAGGTTACAGTCCACCAAATATTAGCAGAGTTATGCCCCTTTGAAAATTTCAGTAGACTTTTCGTTTCTGGCTAACTCCTCCTACAGTTTACATCCAATCAAGCTGAAACTTCATGTGCAGTTAGACCATGATGTAGAGCAGCACATATTGTTTCGAGGTTACAGTCCACCAAATATAAGCAGAATTACGCGCTTTGAAAATTTCAGTAAACTTTTCGTTTCCAGCTAAATCCTCCTACAGTTTTCATCCTCTCAAGCTGATACTTGATTTGTAGTTAGACCATGATGTGGAGCAGCACATATTGTTTCAAGGTTACAGTTCACCAAACATTTGCAGATTTATACCCCTTCGAAAATTTCTATTAATTTTTCGTTTCTGGCTAAATCCTCCTACAGTTTACATCCAATCAAGCTGAAACTTCATATGCAGTTAGACCATGATGTAGAGCAGAGCATATTGTTTCGAGGTTACAGTCCACCAAATATAAGCAGAATTACGCCCCTTTGAAAATTTCAGTAAACTTTTCGTTTCCGGCTAAATCCTCCTACAGTTTTCATCCTATCAAGCTGATACTTGATTTGTAGTTAGACCATGATGTGGAGCAGCACATATTGTTTCAAGGTTACAGTCAACCAAATATTAGCAGAGTTAAACCCCTTTGAAAATTTCTATTAATTTTTTTGTTTTCGGCTAAATCCTAGCTCCTACAGTTTACATCCGATCAGGCTGAAAATAGTGACACGATAATGTGGAGCAGCACATATTATTTTGAGGTTACAGTGCACCAAATATTTGCAGATTTATGACCCTTTGAAAGTTTTTGTAAACTTTTCGCAGCATGTTGTTTAGAGGTAATAGTGTGCAAATTTTATTATATAATAGGTATATTTTTTTGCAAATAACTAAAGTTTTGGTCATATGGGCAAGATATTGATTTTTTTTTTTTTTTACATCTTCTTTTATTAGACTTGCAAGGAAAGGTTGTCATTATTAAATCTTTATAAATACATAATTCTTTTTGAATTTTTTTTTTTTTTTTTTTAATACTCGTCTGATTTGGCTCCCTTGAAGAACAAAAATTAAATCAGTATTAAACAAGTTAAAGGTTTACAAAAAAAATTCTTGCAGCATTTTTTTTTTTTTTTTTTTTTTGGTTGTTTATTTTTGTTTTGTTATCGTTTGGTCCAATATTGAAGTATAGGAAAAACAAATGAGCTCATATAAGCTTATAATATAGCCATGCTTCTGTGGTGTGTCCTCCGTCAGAAAGCACTTCTCCCTAGAAGCAGCAAATTTCTTCCTATTTTCCCAGGAGGGAGAAGTCACTTCTCCCTTAATTTCTGGGCCAGCTTGGACCCTTAGGTTACAGTTCACTAAATATCGGCAGAGATATACCCCAATGAAATTTTTTTAATTTTTTTTTTTTGTAATTCCACTTACAGTTTATATCCGGAGCATTGAATTATGCAGGAGCCAGTTTGAGTTCTACATCTTATTACTTGCCACGGGCGTATAATGCCCCGCTTGGCGGAGCTCTTGTTGGTACTTGTGAAGTGTTTGTGTTTAGGTCAATTTCTGAGTAACTATTGCTCCTACAGCCATTGATACTTAGTACATGCATACATCTTAGCATGGCCTCTTGAGTGCAGTCATCCATATTTGACCTTGACCTTTATTTCACAGTCCATTAGGCATGCTACGTTGTCTTACTTGTTAATATAATCATTTTGAATTTTGATCAGAATGTTTGCCTTGATCAGTTCTAGATCAGGTTCTCAAAGTTCTATGATGCTCAGGTGAGCCTTACAGGGCCATCATGGCCCTCTTGTTCAATAGTTAATTTATTTATATAAAACTGGAAATCATTTATGACATTTTATCATTTCTATCCCTGCCCCTTGCTATCTTGTGCCCCCTTAAATTTGAATAAACACTTTCTTGACACCTGTTGTTTTAACAATTTAGACTAATTTAGACTATGTGGTCTTGTTATTAGGTGTTAAAGGCCAATTGCACAGGTGAATTTTCACCTGTAATTTTTTAGCTGGCCTTTACGAAGTACAAGGAGAGCTATTGTAGTCACCCCGGTCGTCCACGTTTGCGTTTGCGTTTGCCTTTGCGTTCCCGTTCCCGTCACACTGTGTTAAAGTTTTTCAAATGCTTATATCTCAACAGTCACTCCTCACAGAGGCATCAAATTTGGAACTTAGGTACCTTGGAGGGTCTTCTGAGATTCCAAGAGAATAAACCCCTGGGTTCATGCCCCTGGGTGGGGCTAGGGGTCAGAATCTAGGACACCTTTCTAATACTGTGTTAAAGTTTTTCAAATTCTTATATCTTGACTTTCACTCCTCATAGAGCATTCATATTTAGAATTTGGGTACGTGGAGGAGTCTTCTGAGATTCCAAAAGAACATACCCTTGGGTTCATACCTCAGGGTGGGCCTTGGAGTGGGGCTAGGGGTCAAAATCTAGGACACATTTGTAAAATCTTATATGCCTACAGGTTATAGACACAACTGGTTATACATCAGCTAACTATGTGACATCGGTTTAAGTGTAAGAGAGTGAAGGTCATGGTGACCTACATTTTACGGTCCAGGTCACCTAGATTTCACGGTCCAGTGATTTTGCCTTATATCTTGAATACATATGTAGGATAAATGTCACACCTGGGATATTACTTCCATGTGACCCAATGAATGACCACTTACTATATCTAGGTCATTGTGACCTATATTTCATGGTTCAGTGATTTTGCCTTATATCTTGAATACTATTTGTTGGATAAATGTCACACCTGGGATATTAGTTCCTTGTGACCCGATTATTGACGTCAAAATATATCTCTGTTGGTGTGACCTATATTTCATGGTTCAGTGATTTTACCTTATATCTTGAATACTATTTGTTGGATAAATGTCACACCTGGGATATTAGTTCCATGTGACCCAATGAATGACCACTTACTAATATAGGTCATTGTGACCTATATTTCATGGTTCAGTGATTTTGCCTTATATCTTGAATACTATTTGTTGGATAAATGTCACACTTGGGATATTAGTTCCTTGTGACCTGATTATTGACGTCAAAATATATCTCTGTTGGTGTGACCTATATTTCATGGTTCAGTGATTTGCCTTATATCTTGAATACTATTTGTTGGATAAATGTCACACCTGGGATATTAGTTCCATGTGACCCAATGAATGACCACTTACTATATCTAGGTCATTGTGACCTATATTTCATGGTTCAGTGATTTTGTCTTATATCTTGAATACTATTTGTTGGATAAATGTCACACCTGGGATATTAGTTCCTTGTGACCCGATTATTGACGTCAAAATATATCTCTGTTGGTGTGACCTATATTTCATGGTTCAGTGATTTTGCCTTATATCTTGAATACTATTTGTTGGATAAATGTCACACCTGGGATATTACTTCCATGTGACCCAATGAATGACCACTTACTATATCTAGGTCATTGTGACCTATATTTCATGGTTCAGTGATTTTGCCATATATCTTGAATACTATTTGTTGGATAAATGTCACACCTGGGATATTAGTTCCTTGTGACCCGATTATTGACGTCAAAATATATCTCTGTTGGTGTGACCTATATTTCATGGTTCAGTGATTTTACCTTATATCTTGAATACTATTTGTTGGATAAATGTCACACCTGGGATATTAGTTCCATGTGACCCAATGAATGACCACTTACTAATATAGGTCATTGTGACCTATATTTCATGCTTCAGTGATTTTGCCTTTTATTTTTATTACTATTTCATGGAGAATTGTCATACCTGGATTATTATATCTATTTGACAAAATGATTTACATACATCTAGGTCAGTGTGACCGATATTATATAGCTTAATGATAAAAATGTTACAATATAAAATGTACCCAGCAGGCGAGCTACGCTGTCCTACGACAGCTCTTGTTATGTATTGTTAAAATTCAAGATGCTATATGTATTTTTGAAATAATTTCAAAATTTTAGCCATTAATTCACTTTTTGGCTATTTCAGCATGCTTAAATTGTGAAATAGCTTAAATTGTGAAATATTTTATTCTTTATGCTGAAAATCGTATTTAAAAATTAGTAAAAACATCTTTGTCATTTAGTTTGATGGTTAAGATTTCTGTAGTTAATTCAAGTGAGAAAGTTTTGTTGACCAGTATTTGCCACTTTAGGAGCATTTTTCCAGACTGGTAAACACCCGTGGTAAATAACAGTGGTGGAATTTACTGCCCAACCTTGTTTTCTCAAAAAGTGGGATTTATTAAAGTAGGAGCTTCTTTTAGAATAAATAGGGCACACCAAAATTGTAAAGAGAAGTTTTCTATGCAGAATAGCTGTTAGCCATCTAAAATTTAGGTATACATAATGATCAAACTATCAAATACTAAGGCCGGCCTCGGTGGCTCATTTTGGATGCACTGTCCGACTGGAGACCAGAGGTCGCGGGTTCAACCTCCGCGGAGGTCGGCAACATTCTTTCGTGAAGATTGATCATGAAATATTTTCTACAGTCATTCTCTCCCTTCTGCTGATTCAAGAAGGGCAGTTGTCAGTTTCTGGTGAAAGAATGTGCACAATACTGGTTAACCGCTTAGAGGACTAAGCCTGCCCAGTAAACGTGTGGTTAGGTAAACTGACGGCGCTCGACATGACCCCATTGGGTTGACTGGGCCGTAAAACCTCAACACAAACAAACAAAACCTCAACACGAACAAAAATCAAATACTAAGCTCAGTTACTCTGATAATGATCATTTTCCTATCAAATGTAAAGTTCTCTGAACATGTTTATCCCTGAATTTAATTTCATTGCTGAGTTATAGTTATAGATATGGCACATTTTTCGACAAATATGTATAGGTCATCTCCATGAAAATATATATTGTCAGCAAGGCTGTGGAAATAACCATGCACGACATGTCCACCCTGAAGACAAGTAAGAAATTTGAATTTACTTGTTCTGGGACAAAGACTTCATAGGTCTAGCTAAGAAGAGTATCCAGATTATGAGATAAGTTTTTCTTATTTCTCAAAGAAAATATGTCGTGGGTACTCATGAGAAGCGCATTACCAAAGTGCTTCTAATGAGTACCCACAGCTCTTTTTTTTATACGCCTGTTTGAAAAACAGGACGTATTATGTTACGGAGTATGGCGTCTGTCCGTCCGTAAACTCTTTCGTTTCCTGCTTACTCTTCCTACAGTTTACATCCGATCAAGCTGAAACTTGGTATATAGTTAGACCATGATGTGGAGCAGCGCATATTGTTTCGGGGTAACAGTCCACCAAATGCTTGCAGAGTTATGCCCCTTTGAAAATTTCTGTAAACTATTCATTTCCAATTAACTCCTCCTACATTTTACATCTGATCAAGTTGAAACTTCATTCATAGTTAGACCATGATGTGGAGCAGTGCATATTGTTTCGAGGTTACAGTCCACCAAATATTAGCAGAGTTACGCCCCTTTGAATAGTTCTTTAAACTTTTCGATTCCGGCTAACTCCTCCTACAATTTACATCCAATCAAGCTGAAACTTCATTTATAGTTAGACCATGATGTGGAGCAGCGCATATTGTTTGGGGGTTACAGTCCACCAAATGTTTGCAGAGTTATGCCCCTTTGAAATTTTTTGTAAAATTTTCATTTCCGGTTAACTCCTACTTTTTATATCCGATCAAGCTGAAACTTCATTTATAGTTAGACCATAATGTGGAGCAGCGCATATTATTTCGAAGTTACAGTCCACCAAATATTAGCAGAGTTATGCCCCTTTGAAAATTTCTCTAAACGTTTCGTTACTGGCTAACTCCTCCTACAGTTTACATCCCATCAAGCTGAAACTTGATTTGTAGTTAGACCATGATGTGCAGCAGGGCATATTATTTCAAGGCTACAGTCCACCAAATATTAGCAGAGTTAAACCCCTTCGAAAATTTCTATCAAGTTTTCGTTTCTGGCTATATCCTCCTACAGTTTACATCCAATCAATCAAGTAACTTCATAAGTAGAACTTGATGATGTGGAGCAGTGCATATTATTTCGAGGTTACAGTCCACCAAATATTGGCTTTGAAAATTTCTGTAAACTTTTTGTTTCTGGCTAACTCCTACAGTTTACTTCTGATCAAGCTGAAACTTGATTTGTAGTTAGACCATGATGTGGAGCAGTGCATATTATTTCAAGGCTACAATCCACCAAATATTAGCAGAGTTAAACCCCTTTGAAAATTTCTATTAATTTTTCGTTTCGGGCTAAATTCTCCTACAGTTTACATCCTATCAAGCTGAAACTTCATAAATTGTTACACGATGATGAGGAGCAGGGCATATTATTTCGAGGTTACAGTGCACCAAATATTGGCAGAGTTATGTCCCTTTGAAAGTTCTTGTAAACTATTCGCAGCATATTGTTTAGAGGTAATAGTGTGCAAATTTTATTTTGTAATAGGTATATTTTTTGCAAATAACTAAAGTTATGGCCATATGGGCAAGTTATTTATTTTTTTTTTACATCTTCTTTTATTAGATTTGCAAGGAAATGTTGCCATTATTAAATCTTCATAAATACATTATTAAATGATACAGAATGAAGAAGTTTGACTAACATCAAAACTTATAAACATAATTCTGTTTGGATTTTTTTTTTTTTAATACTCTTCTGAGTTGGCTCCCTTGAAGAACAAAAAAAAAAAAAAAATTCAGTATAAAACATGTTAAAGGTTTACAAAAACAATTCTTGCAGCATTTTTTTTGGGGGTTTATTTTTGTTTTGTTATTGTTTGGTCCAATGTTGAAGTATAGGAAAAACAAATTAGCCAAAGGCTCATATGAGCTTATAATATAGCCATTCTTCTGTTGTATGTCCTTCGTCCGAAAGCACTTCTCCCTAGATGCAGCAAACTTCTCCCTATTTTCCCAGGAAGGAGAAGTCACTTCTCCCAGCTTGGACCCTTGGGTTACAGTTCACCAAATATCAGCAGAGCTATGCCCCAATGAAAATGTTTTTAAATTTTTTTTTTGTAATTCCACTTACATTTATATATGGAGCACTGAATTATACAGGAGCTAGTTTATGTGCTGCATCTTATTACTTGCCACTGGCGTATAATGCCCCGCTTGGTGGAGCTCTTGTTGAGAAATAAGAAAAATGTCAATTTTCGGGCAAGTAAATCTTGGTTGGACAAGTGGATTTTAACAGTTTACTTGTCCATGAACAAGTAATAAAATTTGATAATTCCACAGCACTCGTTAGAACTGCTTAAAGCAATTACATGAAAAAAATAAGAAAATACTTATCTGGAAACCCTTCTCATCTGCAGTCCGATCCACAGGTCTTCCAGAAGTAGACTTATCAGACTGCTGCAGATAAACAGCCTGATCGGAGTCCTTGCAGGGGACAATGCGGCTCCTGCATTTTGTTGTGTTAAGAATTGTTTGTATTGCTGTTGATTTTTTCTTTTTACTTGACTTTCCCCACCCAACCCCTTTTAAATGTTTGCTCATTAACCCTTAAAGTCTTAGGAAAATTATAGCACCTAGATGACGTTCATAATTTTTTTAGGCAAGCGTCTTCCAAGAAATGTCAAGCCTTATTTTCTCTGAAAAACAAAAATGCACACAAATAATTCATATTAAACTTACCATGCTAGGGCAAATTCAGCAGACAACAAACATTTGATATTTTTCTTATTTTTCCTAGAAAAAATGAACTGACGCTTTCTGCAAATTGTCAGATCCTTCAGGTTTTCTACGAAAAATATTTCAAAATGCCATATGCCGAAATTCTTACCCCGCTTGCAAAGTGTTAATGTCATCTGCTGTAGTTTAAAGGTTAAAACAAGGCCTGACTGTTGCAGGTTGCTGCTGCTGTTAAAGATTAGATCCTGCCTGTACTTACCCAGCTGACAGAAAGTTCTGGAAGAAAAATGGTGTGTACTGCAAACACTAGAACTTCCCTACCATACAGACCTGGCCACCAATTTAATCAGTAATTTGCTGGCTAAATTGCAAATACCGTATTAACCCTAAATATTGGGACAGATGGCAATTAGTATAGAACCAGATCAGATACTGCAGAAAGTGGTGTCTGGTCAGGGTCTACAATGTTTGCCACTCATTCAGCACTATTTCAGACACATCAACAGGTAGTAAAATAGACTTTTTCAAATTTTAGGACAAGTATAGTAAGGAGTTAAGGTATCCCTATACATAGGGTAAATTTGGTAGTTTAGAACTTTGGCTAAACTGCTCCAGCTTTCTAAAGCATATCTTTTCTGGTGAAGGAATGCACACTAATACTAGTTTGTTTAACTGCTTAGAGGACAAAGCCTGCCCAGGGAAAGTGTGGTTAGGTAAACGGACCACGCTCAGCATGACCCTAATGGGTTGACTGGGCCATAAAATTTCAACACAGACATAAAGCATATGTCTGAACACTTAAGGCAAATGGATACACTTTTTGGCTGTCATTGTACTCGCTAAAAGGAAAGAATTTGCTCTCAAAATTGAAATGAAATTTTGTTCCTTTTATAGAGTAGACTTTTTCACCGCAGCCCTTTCCAGAATAGGCTTGTTGCACAGGAGCCAGCCTCGGTGGCTCAGTTGTAGGCGTCCGACTGGTGATCAGGAGGTCAAAGATTCATTCCCCGCCAGGTCCGGCAACATTCATTCCTGGATATTGATCTTGAAATATTTTATATGGTCATTCTCCCCCTTCTACTGATTCAAGAAGGGCAGTTGTCAGTTTCTGGCAAAAAGAATGTGCACAATTAGTACTGGTTAACTGCTTAGAGGAATACGGTAAGCCTGCTCAGTAAAAGTGTGGTCAGATAAACAGACTGGCTCAACATGGCCTTGATTATTGACTGGGCCATTAACTCCAACTAAAAAAAAAAAAAAAAAATCTTTTTATAGAGCAAAGAGGAAGCAATAAAAGTTATAAAGAATGGTGGAGATAGACCAGCATATCAAGTCTCCTTAAAACTTGATATGTATTGTTCATTTAATGGTTCAGTCTTTGAGTGGGAAAATTCAGCAGATGATTAAAGGGTTCATTCACAGGGAAATGTCAGGGAAATTTATTTTTTTCAAGGACAGGGTATGTCAGCGAATTCTGTGATTTGTCGAAAAATGAAATTTTGCAAAAATGTTATGGAAATGTCAGCCTGATGAAGCTAGGATGTTTTGTCCCGATGTATTTTTCTTGCTAAATTCATCAAATTTGCAGCTTGGATATTGTTAGGGAAAGTATGAATTTACGTCAGGGAAAAGTCAGGGAAATGTCAGGGACTTTTGGTCAATCCTAAATGTATGAACCCTAGATTAACTGGTGATATTTTTCTTACTTTTCCCAGAAAATGGAGAGGTAAGATATTAATGCAATTTTTTGCAAAAAATATAAAACTGTTCCCTGGAAAAAAAATAAGAATAACTTGCATTTATTCCTGTACAGTTTACACTAATTTATCACTGGAAGTTGCTTAGGTAAAGATTCTATGTTGTTGAATCATATTTTATCAGGCAGGGTGAGACCGAGGAAAAAAAGGAAGATCAGAAAATGGTGAAACTGCAGACCCAGATCAGATGTCAAAATGTGGCCTATGATCAGGGTCTGCAGTTTGCCACCCATCCAGCAATTTCTAGATGAACCAACAGTAGTGAATTGGACTTGTCAGGCACTTCTGACAGAGCCACAGATAATTTTGGAGGCATTTGGGTACTTAACCCCATCAGAATATAGTCAGTTGGGTAAAATCATATTTTCATTTTTCTGTTTGAGTAAAGATACCCACCACAAAATGAAAATTAATCCGGTAAAACTATTACATGTATAAAAAAAAACAAAAAAGAGGATAAAAAAAAAGCCTGATTTAGGTATTTAGAACATGGTATTTCATTATACCGGATTAATTTTATGATAGTTCATTCATCTGTCATTACTGACAATGACCAATCCTAATCAACTGTGTGATATGTTATTATTTGTGTGTTCTAAGATGGCTGATGAGACCAATCTTAGCTCTAAACTGTCTGTTGCAGATAGAATAAAAACACCTATTATGTGCAGTAATCATGATATAATGTAGTAATCATGTGCTTTTCTGGCCTTGAAACTTTGATCTTCACCCTTGACTTTGGAAATAATTGGGTACTCCGTCAAATCAACTTGGTATCAATACCCAAGGTTTTGAAAATAATTGAGTATTTGCTCAAAACATATTGGCATTTTACTTGGATACTCTCATTTATTCCTTTGGAGAAGAAAAAAAAAATTCTTAACATGGATACCCTTCTGATCTAGAGCTCTGATCCACAGAGCACCCTGAAATTGTGATCAAGCTCTGCTGTGGACACACCTGAGACTGATTTTCTGGAAATACAACTCGTGCATTTTGCTGTGCTTTCTTTTGTTACTGATTTTTTATTGTTTGGAGAAAATAAGGCTTGACATTTCATCTGAAATGTCTGCCATGCATTTTTCTGATGAAAAGACTTGGCATTTAGCAGACAATTCACATGAAATGCCAGGTCTTTTTTGGACTGGTTTTAAGTTGTCCATCCTTTAAAATAGCGATGTCCGGGCAGGCAGGCGTCGGGCGTCTGAAGGCGTCCCAGGTTAACTTTTTTTCAAAGTTGTGTTACCTATAGTCTTTGGTGGATTGCTTGCATATTTGATAGGGATGAAGAGGACTACCCATGCAAGAGACAAGTCTCACTTTCTTTGACCCATCCATAATGCCATAAGGGTTTTTTCTTGTTTTTTCTTTGGAGAAAACAAGGCTTGACATTTCATCTGAAATGTCTACCATGCATTTTTCTATTGAAAAAAAAAAAAGATGGCATTTCATGTGAATTGTCTGCTTGGCAGACAATTCACATAAAATGCCAGGTCTTTTTTTCTGAATAAAAAAAATGTCTGCTGCAGTTGTGAGTAGGGCTTTAAGTGTTAAAACAAGGACGTTATTTTGCAATCTGACTGTTGTAGGTTGCTATTGAAGATTTAGAGTCCTGCCTGTCCTTACACAGAAGATAAAAATTTCCTGGGAGAAAAAAATGGTAGGTACTGCAGACATAGACCTCCTTGCCATACACATAGGCATATCACTCATGCACATTACACATGTACCTCCCTCTGGGAGCAAAATCTCACCTTTACAAGTAGACATGTCAGGGTGGCTGTCTTGTTAGTGCCCCCAACTTCGTATCACAGGGTCCCAATTTCAAATCCTGTAAGAGGCAGAATTCATGTCATGACTACTGTGTACGTCTTTTCATGACAAAGAGTATCCCATTATCATTCTTCCATCATCTAGATATGACTTAAAGTCCTGCTTGCGCTTATAAATTTTTAAAGTCTGCCTGGGCCCATACTGACAGTTGAAATTCCTGGAAGAAAAATGGTATGTACTGCAGATACTAGCACTCTTTACAGATAAATTATTAACCCTTCTCCTGCTAAACACGACATGCGCTAGCTAAGCAAGCAGTGTAGATCCAGATCAGTTGGCTTCTGAAGAAGCCAACTGATCTGGATCTGCACTGTTTTTCATTCAATATGTGAATTTCTATCAAAAATCCGGATCAAGTAATCTAATTGGCTGGAAATTAGAAGAGGGTGCGGCTTCTTAATTTATTCAGCAAGACAAGGGTTAAGATGGAGTATCTGGTGACAATTTTTCTTATTTCTCTATAAAAAACATTTGTTGTGGGTTCTCCTCAGAAGCGACATGGAAAGGCGCTTCTAATAAGTACCCACAACATTCATTTTTCTGGAGACCAAGAGAAAATTTTCCCAGAATTATCATCAAATACTCTTCCTTAACATGTCTGCTGTCCTTATCATGCATACAGTCCCCACAAAGGTTAACCATTTTAGCGGTCCATGGTCATTCAGCTCCAGTTCAGCTGTCGTTTTGTTATCGTTTGGTCCAATATTTGAAGTATAGGAAAAACAAATGAGCTCATATGAGCTTATAATATAGCCATGCTTCTGTGGTGTGTCCTCCGTCAGAAAGCACTTCTCCCTAGAAGCAGCAAATTTCTTCCTATTTTTCCAGGAGGGAGAAGTCACTTCTGCCTTAATTTCTGGGCCAGCTTGGACCCTTAGGTTACAGTTCACTAAATATCGGCAGAGATATACCCCAATGAAATTTTTTTATTTTTTTTTTTTTGTAATTCCACTTACAGTTTATACCCAGAGCATTGAATTATGCAGGAGCCAGTTTGAGTGCTACATCTTATTACTTGCCACGGGCGTATAATGCCTCGCTTGGCAGAGCTCTTGTTGGTACTTGTGAAGTGTTTGTGTCTAGGTCAATTTCTGAGTAACTATTGCTCCTACAGCCATTGATACTTAGTACATGCATACATCTTAGCATGGCCTCTTGAGTGCAGTCATCCATATTTGACCTTGACCTTTATTTCACAGTCCATTAGGCATGCTACATTGTCTTACTTGTTAATATTATAATCATTTTGAATTTTGATCAGAATGTTTGCCTTGATCAGTTCTAGATCAGGTTCTCAAAGTTCTGTGATGCGCAGGTGAGCCTTACAGGGCCATCATGGCCCTCTTGTTCAATAGTTAATTTATATAAAACTGGAAATCATTTATGATATTTTATCATTTCTATCCCTGCCCCTTGCTATCTTGTGCCCCCTTAAATTTGAATAAACACTTTCTTGACACCTGTTGTTTTAACAATTTAGACTAATTTAGACTATGTGGTCTCGTTATTAGGTGTTAAAGGCCAATTGCACAGGTGAAATTTCACCTGTAATTTTTTATGTATTGTTAAAATTCAAGATGCTATATGTATTTTTGAAATAATTTCAAAATTTTAGCCATTAATTCACTTTTTGGCTATTTCAGCATGCTTAAATTGTGAAATCGCTTAAATTGTGAAATATTTTATTCTTTATGCTGAAAATCGTATTTAAAAATTAGTAAAAACATCTTTGTCATTTAGATTGATGGTTAAGATATCTGTAGTTAATTCAAGGTGAGAAAGTTTTGTTGACCAGTATTTGCCACTTTAGGAGCATTTTTAGCTCGCCTGTACGAAGTACAAGGAGAGCTATTGTAGTCACCCCGGTAGTCCACGTTTGCGTTTGCGTTTGCGTTCCCGTTCCCGTCACACTGTGTTAAAGTTTTTCAAATGCTTATATCTCAACAGTCACTCCTCACAGAGGCATCAAATTTGGAACTTAGGTACCTTGGAGGGTCTTCTGAGATTCCAAGAGAATAAACCCCTGGGTTCATGCCCCTGGGTGGGGCTAGGGGTCAGAATCTAGGACACCTTTGTAATACTGTGTTAAAGTTTTTCAAATTCTTATATCTTGACTTTCACTCCTCATAGAGCATTCATATTTAGAATTTGGGTACCTGGACGAGTCTTCTGAGATTCCAAAAGAACATACCCCTGGGTTCATACCTCAGGGTGGGCCTTGGGGTGGGGCTAGGGGTCAAAATCTAGGACACATTTGTAAAATCTTATATGCCTACAGGTTATAGACACAACTGGTTATACATCAGCTAACTATGTGACATCAGTTTAAGTGTAAGAGAGTGAAGGTCATGGTGACCTACATTTTACGGTCAAGGTCACCTAGATTTCAAGGTCCAGTGATTTTGCCTTATATCTTGAATACTATTTGTTGGATAAATGTCACACCTGGGATATTACTTCCATGTGACCCAATGAATGACCACTTACTATATCTAGGTCATTGTGACCTATATTTCATGGTTCAGTGATTTTGCCTTATATCTTGAATACTTTTTGTTGGTTAAATGTCACACCTGGGATATTACTTCCATGTGACCCAATGAATGACCACTTACTATATCTAGGTCATTGTGACCTATATTTCATGGTTCAGTGATTTTGCCTTATATCTTGAATACTATTTGTTGGATAAATGTCACACCTGGGATATTAGTTCATGTGACCCAATGAATGACCATTTACTATATCTAGGTCATTGTGACCTATATTTCATGGTTCAGTGATTTTGCCTTATATCTTGAATACTTTTTGTTGGTTAAATGTCACACCTGGGATATTACTTCCATGTGACCCAATGAATGACCACTTACTATATCTAGGTCATTGTGACCTATATTTCATGGTTCAGTGATTTTGCCATATCTTGAATACTATTTGTTGGATAAATGTCGCACCTGGGATATTAGTTCCATGTGACCCAATGAATGACCACTTACTATATCTAGGTCATTGTGACCTATATTTCATGGTTCAGTGATTTTGCCTTATATCTTGAATACTATTTGTTGGATAAATGTCACACCTGGGATATTAGTTCCATGTGACCCAATGAATGACCACTTACTATATCTAGGTCATTGTGACCTATATTTCATGATTCAGTGATTTTGCCTTATATCTTGAATACTATTTGTTGGATAAATGTCACACCTGGGATATTAGTTCCATGTGACCCAATGAATGACCACTTACTATATCTAGGTCATTGTGACCTATATTTCATGGTTCAGTGATTTTGCCTTATAGCTTGAATACTATTTGTTGGATAAATGTCACACCTGGGATATTAGTTCCTTGTGACCTGATTATTGACGTCAAAATATATCTCTGTTGGTGTGACCTATATTTCATGGTTCAGTGATTTTGCCTTATATCTTGAATACTATTTGTTGGATAAATGTCACACCTGGGATATTACTTCCATGTGACTCAATGAATGACCACTTACTATATCTAGGTCATTGTGACCTATATTTCATGGTTCAGTGATTTTGCCTTATATCTTGAATACTATTTGTTGGATAAATGTCACACCTGGGATATTAGTTCCTTGTGACCCGATTATTGACGTCAAAATATATCTCTGTTGGTGTGACCTATATTTCATGGTTCAGTGATTTTGCCTTATATCTTGAATATTTGTTGGATAAATGTCACACCTGGGATATTAGTTCCATGTGACCCAATGAATGACCACTTACTATATCTAGGTCATTGTGACCTATATTTCATGCTTCAGTGATTTTGCCTTTTATTTTTATTACTATTTCATGGAGAATTGTCATACCTGGATTATTATATCTAAGTGACAAAATGATTTACATACAAATACATCTAGGTCAGTGTGACCTATATTATATGGCTTAATGATAAAAATGTTACAATATAAAATGTACCCAGCAGGCGAGCTCGCTGTCCTCCGACAGCTCTTGTTCCAGACTGGTAAACACCCGTGGTAAATAACAGTGGTGGAATTTACTGCCCAACCTTGTTTACTCAAAAAGTGGGATTTATTAGAGTAGGAGCTTCTTTTAGAATAAATAGGGCACACCAAAATTGTAAAGAGAAGTTTTCTATGCAGAATAGCTGTTAGCCATCTAAAATTTAGGTATACATAATGATCAAACTATCAAATACTAAGGCCAGCCTTGGTGGCTCATTTTGTATGCACTGTCCACCTGGAGACCAGAGGTCGCAGGTTCAACCTCCCCGGAGGTCGGCAACATTCTTTCGTGAAGATTGATCATGAAATATTTTCTACGGTCATTCTCTCTCTTCCGCTGATTCAAGAAGGGCAGTTGTCAGTTTCTGGCGAAAGAATGTGCACAATACTGGTTAACCGCTTAGAGGACTAAGCCTGCCCAGTAAATGTGTGGTTAGGTAAACTGACCGAGCTCGACATGACCCTATTGGGTTGACTGGGCTGTAAAACCTCAACACGAACAAAAATCAAATACTAAGCTCAGTTACTCTGATAATAATCATTTTCCTATCAAATGTAAAGTTCTCTGAACATGTTTATCCCTGAATTTAATTTCATTGCTATGGTAATAGATATGGCACATTTTTCGACAAATATGTATAGGACATCTCCATGAAAATAAATATATTGTCAGCAAGGCTGTGGAAATAACCATGCACGACATGTCCACCCTGAAGACAAGTAAGAAATTTGAATTTGCTTGTTCTGGGACAAAGACTTCATAGGTCTAGCTAAGAAGAGTATCCAGATTACGAGACAAGTTTTTCTTATTTCTCAAAGAAAACATGTCGTGGGTACTCATTAGAAGTGCATCACCAAAGTGCTTCTTATGGGTACCCACAGCACTTTTTTTTATACGCCTGTTTGAAAAACAGGACGTATTATGTTATGGGGTATGGCGTCTGTCCGTCCATAAACTTTTTCGTTTCCGGCTTACTCTTCCTACAGTTTACATCCGATCAAGCTGAAACTTGGTATATAGTTAGACCATGATGTGGAGCAGCGCATATTATTTCGGGGTAACAGTCCACCAAATGCTTGTAGAGTTATGCCCCTTTGAAAATTTCTGTAAACTTTTCATTTCCAATTAACTCCTCCTACATTTTACATCTGATCAAGCTGAAACTTCATTCATAGTTAGACCATGATGTGGAGCAGCGCATATTGTTTCGAGGTTACAGTCCACCAAATATTAGCAGAGTTACACCCCTTTGAATATTTCTGTAAACTTTACGATTCCGGCTAACTCCTCCTACAATTTGCATCCAATCAAGCTGAAACTTCATTTATAGTTAGACCATGATGTGGAGCAGCACATATTGTTTTGGGGTTACAGTCCACCAAATGTTTGCAGAGTTATGCCCCTTTGAAAATTTTTGTAAACTTTTCATTTCCGGTTAACTCCTACTTTTTATATCCGATCAAGCTGAAACTTCATTTATAGTTAGACCATAATGTGGAGCAGCGCATATTGTTTCGAAGTTACAGTCCACCAAATATTAGCAGAGTTATGCCCCTTTGAAAATTTCTGTAAACTTTTTGTTTCTGGCTAGCTCCTCTTACCGTTTACATCAGATCAAGCTGAAACTTGATTTGTAGTTAGACCATGATGTGCAGCAGGGCATATTGTTTCAAGGTTACAGTCCACCGAATAATAGCAGAGTTATACCCCTTCGAAAATTTCTATCAAGTTTTCGTTTCTGGCTATATCCTCCTACAGTTTACATCCAATCAATCAAGTAACTTCATAAGTAGTTACTTGATGATGTGGAGCAGTGCATATTATTTCGAGGTTACAGTGCACCAAATATTGGCTTTAAAAATTTCTGTAAACGTTAGGTTTCTGGCTAACTCCTCCTACAGTTTACTTCCGATCAAGCTGAAACTTGATTTGTAGTTAGACCATGATGTGGAGCAGTGCATATTATTTCAAGGCTACAGTCCACCAAATATTAGCAGAGTTAAACCCCTTTGAAAATTTCTATTAATTTTTCGTTTCTGGCTAAATTCTCCTACAGTTTACATCCTATCAAGCTGAAACTTCATAAATTGTTACAGGATGATGAGGAGCAGCGCATATTATTTCAAGGTTACAGTGCACCAAATATTGGCAGAGTTATGCCCCTTTGAAAGTTTTTGTAAACTTTTCGCAGCATATTGTTTAGAGGTAATGGTGTGCAAATTTTATTTTGTAATAGGTATATTTTTTGCAAATAACTAAAGTTATGGCCATATGGGCAAGTTATTTATTTTTATTTACATCTTCTTTTATTAGATTTGCAAGGAAATGTTGCCATTATTAAATCTTTATAAACACATTATTAAATGATACAGAATGAAGAAGTTTGACTAACATCAAAACTTATAAACATAATTCTGTTTGGATTTTTTTTTTAATACTCTTCTGAGTTGGCTCCCTTGAAGAACAAAAAAAAAAAAAAAAAAAAAAAAAAAATCAGTATAAAACAAGTTAAAGGTTTACAAAAACATTCTTGCAGCTTTTTTTTTTGGTTGTTTATTTTTGTTTTGTTATTGTTTGGTCCAATGTTGAAGTATAGGAATAACTAATTAGCCAAAGGCTCATTATGAGCTTATAATATAGCCATGCTTCTGTTGTATGTCCTTCGTCCGAAAGCACTTCTCCCTAGATGCAGCAAACTTCTCCCTATTTTCCCAGGAGGGAGAAGTCACTTCTCCCAGCTTGGACCCTTGGGTTACAGTTCACCAAATATCAGCAGAGCTATGCCCCATTGAAAATGTTTTTAAATTTTTTTTTGTAATTCCACTTAGAGTTTATATCCGGAGCACTGAATTATACAGGAGCCAGTTTATGTGCTGCATCTTATTACTTGCCACTGGCATATAATGCCCCGCTTGGTGGAGCTCTTGTTGAGAAATAAGAAAGATGTCAATTTTCGGGCAAGTAAATCTTGGTTGGACAAGTGGATTTTAACAGTTTACTTGTCCATGAACAAGTAATAAAATTTGATAATTCCACAGCACTCATTAGAACTGCTTTAAGCAATTACATGAAAAAAAAAAAAAGAAATTACTTATGTGGATACCCTTCTCATCTGCAGTCCAATCCACAGGTCTTCCAGAAATAAAGACTTATCAGACTGCTGCAGATAAACAGCCTGATCTGAGTCCTTGCAGGGGACAATGCGGCTCCTGAATTTTGTTGTGTTAAGAATTGTTTGTATTGCTGTTGATTTTTTCTTTTTACTTGACTTTCCCCACCCAACCCCTTTTCAATGCTTGCTCATTAACCCTTAAAGTCTTAGGAAAATTATAGCACCTAGATGACGTTCATAATTTTTTTAGGGAAGCGTCTTCCAAGAAATGTCAAGCCTTATTTTCTCTGAAAAACAAAAATGCACACAAATAATTCATATTAACACTTACCATGCTAGGGCAAATTCAGCAGACAACAAACATTTGATATTTTTTCTTTTTTTTCCTAGAAAAAATGATCTGACGCTTCCTGCAAATTGTCAGATCCTTCAGGTTTTCTACGAAAAATATTTCAAAATGCCATCTGTGGAAATTCTTATCCCGCTTGCAAAGTGTTAATGTCATCTGCTGTAGTTTGAAGGTTAAAACAAGGCCTGACTGTTGCAGGTTGCTGCTACTGTTAAAGATTAGATCCTACCTGCACTTACCCAGCTGACAGAAATTTCTGGAAGAAAAATGGTGTGTACTGAAAACACCAGAACTTCCCTACCATACAGACCTGGCCACCAATTTAATCAGTAATTTGCTGGCTAAATTGCAAATACCGTATTAACCCTACCGTATTAATCCGCCTATAAGACGATTTGTTTATAAGACGGGGGCCGATTTTGGGCCCTTCCCAGGCAGGATTTTGCTTTTACTTAATTATAAGATGGGTTAAAAAAAGTCGCCTGTCGGAGATATTCCCTGCCACTCAGAAATTCCTAAAGTACATTAAGACATCGGCGATGATTGGTCAGATTTGTAAGTGAATTTATCACAGAGCAGCAATTAAAAAAACTTCCAACACCACTTACAAGCATGCATACCGTATTTAACTGTGTATAACACGCACCTTATTTACCCAGAAAACGTTTATAAAAATCCGATGTGTATTATTTTTAGGAACACCAAAATCGGGACAGAAATCGCCAAGATGATCGGTCGCGAAAACTCATGATATTCACGATCTCCCGTTAAAAATGCGAAATAGAATGACTGCTATAAGATATTCATGATTTTTTATACCTACCTCGCCAATACCAGGGTTCTGGCAGCTCAAAACAAGCAACTCGATCTGATTTGCAGTAATTTGATATCCTTTTCATGTCCATGCTCTTTTTGTTTACGCTTTTTTATTTTGCTGATCATGTGATCTCTTCAAAGGGAAACTACTCAAACAGGCATATGCATATAAATCTGTATTGATGACCGGACTTTGACAAGACTCACACCGTAACTTGAATAAATCAGCCTGCACAACTGATTTATTGTAGTTCAAAATAGGAAATAAATTTGGTAGAACATAAATATTGGCACGAATGATCACACATTGAAAAAATAAAAAAGTATTTAAGTTTATGCAATTATTAAAATTATTGATAATAAACAAAACCAACTGGGCTTTTGAGGTAGGTAGATCGGTCATTTGCATTTTATCTTTTATTTTCTTACCATATGTTTATCTTTTTTTTTTCTTTTTTTTTTAAACTTTTCTTCCAACTTACCAAAAAAATTGTTTGAAATAAACAATGTTTATGATAAAGAAAAAAAAAACTACCAGCATACATCTGTGCACTTAATTGGTTAATTGGCAGTCAGAATGACAACTAATCGACTTTAGTTGTTATTTGCATTGCCCTGAGGCACTGAGTTGATAATTTCACGTCTCAGGTAAGAAAGTGACACAAAGAAGGTGTTAATTATGAGAACACAAAAGAAATAACTACATTTTTATTATCATAGCGTCTGCAGTGGGGAAGCAAAGAACTGCCTACACTACATCAAGTTGCCTGAGGCCCATGGTAACAGAGCTGTACAACGAAAATTCAGTTAGCATTATCGTAAATTCGGCCTTTTTCTACTCTAAACCTTCCGAGTTCGGCCATTTTCAACTAGTATCTGGTAACTTAGTAAATAATGCACGAATAAATTCTTCGTGTTTTACATAGGAACATCTTTTTTTTTATTATTTCAAAACTATTTAGCAAATATTCAGTGCGTGTTATACACGGGTGCGAGTAATACACAGAAAAATTCGGTACTTCACCTACAAAATTACCTTGCTGCTATTTCTGTCAAGGGACGAAGGTAAACATTATATCCTTCTACCGGTTTCGAAGATCGGCATTTTCCGTGATCACGTGGCACCACCGGACTTTGCCGAAAATACCGATATGGCCAAAGACCTTGATTATAAGACGGGTCTGGATTTTTGGGGGCTTTTTTTTTTGGGAAACATCCCCGTCTTATAGGCGGATTAATACGGTAAATATTGGGACAGATGGCAAACTGTAGAACCAGATCAGATGCTGCAGAAAGTGGTGTCTGATCAGGGTCTACAATGTTTGCCACTCATTCAGCACTATTTCAGACACATCAACAGGTAGTAGAATAGACTTTTTCAAATTTTAAGACAAGTATGGTAAGGAGTTAAGGTATCCCTATACATAGGGTAAATTTGGTAGTTTAGAACTTTGGCTAAACTGCTCCAGCTTTCTAAAGCATACCTTTTCTGGTGAAGGAATGCACACTAATACTAGTTTGTTTAACTGCTTATAGGACAAAGTCTGCCCAGGGAAAGTGTGGTTAGGTAAACGGACCACGCTCAGCATGACCCTAATGGGTTGACTGGGCCATAAAATTTCAACACAGACATAAAGCATATGTCTGAACACTTAAGGCAAATGGATACACTTTTTGGCTGTCATTCTACTCGCTAAAAGGAAAGAATTTGCTCTCAAAATTGGAATGAAATTTTGTTCCTTTTATAGAGTAGAGCCCTTTCCAGAATAGGCTTGTTGCACAGAAGCCAGCCTCGGTGGCTCAGTTGTAGGCGTCCGACTGGTGATCAGGAGGTCAAAGATTCATTCCCCGCCAGGTCCGGCAACATTCATTCCTGGATATTGATCTTGAAATATTTTATATGGTCATTCTCCCCCTTCTACTGATTCAAGAAGGGCAGTTGTCAGTTTCTGGCAAAAAGAATGTGCACAATTAGTACTGGTTAACTGCTTAGAGGAATACGGTAAGCCTGTTCAGTAAGAGTGTGGTCAGATAAACAGACTGGCTCAACATGGCCTTGATTATTGACTGGGCCATTAACTCCAACTAAAAAAAAAAAAAAAAGTCTTTTTATAGAGCAAAGAGGAAGCTACAAAAGTTACAAAGAAAGCATATCAAAACTTGATATCGTATTGTTCATTTAATGGTTCACTGTCTTTGAGTGGGAAAATTCAGCAGATGATTACAGGGTTCTTTCTCAGGGAAATGTCTGGGAAATTTAATTTTTTCAAGGACAGGGAATGTCAGCAAATTCTGTGATTTGTCGGAAAAATGAAATTTTGCAAAAATGTTATGGAAATGTCAGCCTGATGAAGCTAGGATGTTTTGTCCCGATGTATTTTTCTTGCTAAATTCATAAAATTTGCAGCTTGGATATTGTTAGGGAAAATATGAATTTACTTCAGGGAAATGTCAGGGACTTTTGGTCAATCCTAAATGTATGAACCCTAGATTAACTGGTGATATTTTTCTTACTTTTCCCAGAAAATGGGGAGGTAAGATATTAATGCAATTTTTTGCAAAAAATATAAAACTGTTCCCTGGAAAAAAACATAAGAATAACTTGCATTTATTCCTGTACAGTTTGCACTAATTTATCGCTGGAAGTTGCTTAGGTAAAGATTCTATGTTGTTGAATCATATTTTATCAGACAGGGTGAGACCGAGGAAAAATAGGAAGATCAGATAATGGTGAAACTGCACACCCAGATCAGATGTCAGAATGCGGCCTATGATCAGGGTCTACAGTTTGCCACCCATCCAGCAATTTCTAGATGAACCAACAGTAGTGAATTGGACTTGTCAGGCACTTCTGACAGAGCCACAGATAATTTTGGAGGCATTTGGGTACTTAACCCCATCAGAATTTGGTCAGTTTGGTAAAATCATATTTTCATTTTTCTGTTTGAGTAAAGATACCCACCACAAAATGAAAATTAATCCTATAAAACTATTATAAAACAAAAAAAAAAAAAAAAAAGAGGATAAAGAAAAAAGCCTGATTTAGGTATTTAGAACATGGTATTTCATTATACCCGATTAATTTTATGATAGTTCATTCATCTGTCATTACTGACAATGACCAATCCTAATCAACTGTGTGATGTGTTATCATTTGTGTGTTCTAAGATGGCTGATGAGACCAATCTTAGCTCTAAACTGTCTGTTGCAGATAGAATAAAAACACCTTTTATGTGCAGTAATCATGATATAATGTAGTAATCATGTGCTTTTCTGGCCTTGAAACTTTGATCTTCACCCTTGACTTTGGAAAAAATTGGGTACTCCATCAAATCAAATTGGGTATCAATACCCAAGGTTTTGAAAATAATTGAGTATTTGCTCAAAACATATTGGCATTTTACTAGGATACTCTCATTTATTCCTTTGGAGAAGAAAAACACAAATTCTTAACATGGATACCCTTCTGATCTAGAGCTCTGATCCACAGAGCACCCTGAAATTGTGATCAAGCTCTGCTGTGGACACACCTGAGACTGATTTTCTGGAAATACAACTCGTGCATTTTGCTGTGCTTTCTTTTGTTACTGATTTTTTATTGTTTGGAGAAAATAAGACTTGACATTTCATCTGAAATGTCTGCCATGCATTTTTCTGACGAAAAGACTTGGCATTTAGCAGACAATTCACATGAAATGCCAGGTCTTTTTTGGAGTCCGTCCTTTAAAATAGCGATGTCCGGGCAGGCAGGCGTCGGGCGTCTGAAGTTGTCCCAGGTTAACTTTTTTTCAAAGTTATGTTACCTATAGTCTTTGGTGGATTGCTTGCATATTTGATAGGGATGAAGAGGCCTCCCATGCAAGAGAGACAAGTCTCACTTCCTTTGACCCATCCATAATGCCATAAGGCATTTTTCTTGTTTATTCTTTGGAGAAAACAAGGCTTGACATAAAAAAAGATGGCATTTCATGTGAATTGTCTGCTTGGCAGACAATTCACATGAAATGCCAGGTCTTTTTTTCTAAATAAAAAAAATGTCTGCTGCAGTTGTGAGTAGGGCTTTAAGTGTTAAAACAAGGACGTTATTTTGCAATCTGACTGTTGTAGGTTGCTATTGAAGATAAATTTAGAGTCCTGCCTGTCCTTACACAGAAGATAGAAATTTCCTGGGAGAAAAAAATGGTAGGTACTGCAGACATAGACCTCCTTGCCATACACATAGGCATATCACTCATGCATATTACACATGTACCTCCCTCTGGGAGCAAAATCTCACCTTTACAAGTAGACATGTCTGGGTGGCTGTCTTGTTAGTGCCCCCAACTTCGTATCACAGGGTCCCAATTTCAAATCCTGCAAGAGGCAGAATTCATGTCACGACTACTATGTACGTCTCTTCATGACAAAGAGTATCCCATTATCATTCTTCCGTCATCTAGATATGACTTAAAGTCCTGCTTGCGCTTATAAATTTTTAAAGTCTGCCTGGGCCTATACTGACAGTTGAAATTCCTGGAAGAAAAATGGTATGTACTGCAGATACTAGCACTCTTTACAGAATTATTATTAATTAACCCTTCTCCTGCTAAACACGACATGCCCTATCTAAGCAAGCAGTGTAGATCCAGATCAGTTGGCTTCTGAAGAAGCCAACTGATCTGGATCTGCACTGTTTGTCATTAAATATGTGAATTTCTATCAAAAATCCGGATCAAGTAATCTAATTGGCTGGAAATTAGAAGTGGGTGTGGCTTCTTAATTTATTCAGCAAGACAAGGGTTAAGATGGAGTATCTGGTGACAATTTTTCTTATTTCTCTATAAAAAACATTTGTTGTGGGTACTCCTTAGAAGCGACATGGAAAGGCGCTTCTAATAAGTACCCACAACATTCATTTTTCTGGAGACCAAGAGAAATTTTCCCAGAATTATCATCAAATACTCTTCCTTGTCTGCTGTCCTTATCATGCATACAGTCCCCACAAAGGTTAACCATTTTAGCGGTCCATGGTCGTTCAGCTCCCGTTCAGCTGTTGCTCCAGTCGATCACCGTTCCGCCCGTCAGTCTGTTCATCTTTATAATCCGTATATTTCATTCCTTTCCATTACTATTTTCAATCGGCGTTCTATTCCATTCCATTGGGTCTGGTCGGGTCGTCATTCCATTCAATATCTCAACCGTATAACTATTTTTGGTTATAAAAATATATATGTATGCAAATGTAGTTTCCAAGAATTTGAGTTTAAGTGACAATCCCAGCTTCAAAAACCCCATTTCTACCACCTATAGCATTTTTTTATCGACAGTATTTGATTAAATTTGTCAAAATTTCATTGTTGTATTTTGCAATTTACTGTTCCATATCTGCGTGCGCAGTTAAAAATAATTGAAGATGGCGTATACAATGTATGTGTTCTTATTCTTTTCTCCGAATTTTTGGTGTGATTTTTTTCATATTATTGAATGCTAGAGAGTAAGTGTTTTTATCCCCCGACAGATAGGTTCGGGGGATATAGCAATCAGCATAGCGTCCGTTCGTCCGTAGACACATTCTTGTGTGCTCCATAACTTCGATACCCTTAGAATATTTCGATAATATTTGATAGGAATGTAGAGGAGGACCAATAGGCATGTCTCGTGCAAGAGAGATGACTCTCACTATCTTCGTTATGTACTTATCTCCCCTGAAGCCGAAATCTTGTGCAGGCCATAACTCCCATACTGTTAAAGATTATTTGATAATATTTGGTAGGGATGAAGAGGACCAGTAGATGTGTCAGGTGCAAGAGAGACAACTATTACTTTATTCGTTAAGTAGTTATCTCCCCTGAAGCAGAAATTGTAGGCTTATTCTTGTGAGCTCCATACCTTTGATACCCTTAGACATATTTTGGTAATATTTGGTAAGAATGAAGAGGAAGACCAGTAGGCATGTTTTGTGCAAGAGAGACAACTCTTACGGTCTTTGTGATGTGGTTATCTCGCCTGAAGCCAAAGTCTTGAGCAGGCCATAACTCCCATACTGTTTGAGACAGTTTGATAATATTTGGTAGGGATAAAGAGGAAGACCAGTAGGTGTGTCACATGCAAGAGAGACAACTCTCACATCATTTGGTATGTAGTTATCTCCCCTGAAGCAGAAATTGTAGACTCATCCTTGTTCACTCCATAACTTTGATACCCTTAGACGTATTTTGGTAATATTTAGTGGGAATGAAGAAGAGGACCAGTAGGCATGTAGCCTGCAAGAAAGACAACTCTTACTGTCTTCCTTATATAGTTATCTCCCCTGAAGCCGAAATTTTGTGCAGGCCATAACTCCCATACTGTTTGAGATAATTTGATAATATTTGGTAGGGATAAAGAGGAGGACCAATAGGTGTGTCGTGTGCAAGAGACAACTTGCACGTTGTTTGTTATGTAGTTATTCCCCCTGAAGCAGAAATTGTAGACTCATCCTTGTGTGTACTATAACTTTGATACCTTAGACGTATTTTGGTAATATTAGTGGGAATGAAGAGGAGGACCAGTAGGCATGTCATGGCAAGAGACAGCTCTCACTGTCTTTGTTATGTAGTTATCTCCCCTGAAGCCGAAATCTTGTGCAGGCCATAACTCCCATATTGTTTAAGATAATTTGATAATATTTGGTAGGGATGAAGAGGACCAGTAGGTGTGTCGGGTGCAAGAGAGACAACTATTACTTTATTCGTCAAGTAGTTATCTCCCCTGAAGCAGAAATTATAGGCTCATCCTTGTGAGTTCCATACCTTTTATACCCTTAGACATATTTTGGTAATATTAAGTAAGAATGAAGAGGAAGACCAGTAGGCATGTTGTGTGCAAGAGAGACAACTCTTACGGTCTTTGTTATGTGGTTATCTCCCCTGAAGCCAAAATCTTGAGCAGGCCATAACTCCCATACTGTTTGAGACAGTTTGATAATATTTGGTAGGGATAAAGAGGAGGACCAGTAGGTGTGTCACATGCAAGAGAGACAACTCTCACATCATTACCTAGTTATCTACCCTGAAGCCAAAATCATGTGCGCTCCATAACTTTGATACCATTAGACATATTTTGATAATGTTTGGTAGAAATGAAGAGGACCAGAAGGCGTGTCATGTGCAAGAGAGACAACTCTCACTTTCTTTGTTGTGTAATTATCTCCCCTGAAGCCGAAATCTTGTGCAGGCCATAACTCCCATACTGTTGGATATAATTTTACAATATTTGGTAGGGATGAAGAGGAGGACCAGTAGGCGAGTGGCATGCAAGAGAGACAACTCTCACTTTATTTGTTTTGTACTTCTCTCCACTGAAGCAGAAATTGTACTTATCCTTGTGCATTCCATAACTTTGATACCCTTAGACATATTTTGGTAATATATGGTAGGAATGAAGAGGAGGACCAGAAGGCATGTCACATGCAAGAGAGACAACTCTCACTTTCTTTATTAAGTAGTTATCTCCCCTTAAGCCAAAATCTTGTGCAGGCAATAACTCCAATACTGTTTGAGGTAATATGGTAATATTTGATAGAAATGAAGAGGAGGACCAGAAGGCATGTCTTGTGCAGGAGAGACAACTCTCACTTCATTACCTAGTTATCTACTCTGAAGTCAAAATCTTGTGCGCTCCATAATTTTGATACCCTTAGACATATTTTGATAATGTTTGGTAGAAATGAAGAGGACCAGTAGGAGTGTCATGTGCAAGAGAGACACACTTTCTTTGTTGTATAGTTATCTCCTCTGAAGCCAAAATCTTGTGCAAGCCATAACTCCCATACTGTTTGAGACAATATGATAATATTTGGTAGAAATGAAGAGGAGGACCAGTAGGGATGTCATGTGCAAGAGAGACGACTCTCACTTTCTTCCTTATGTAGTTATCTTCCCTGAAGCCAAAATCTTGTGCACTCCATAACTTTGATACCCTTAGACATATTTTGATAATGTTTGGTAGAGGCACTGGTAACGACCAGTAAGTGTGTCACATGCAAGAGAGACAATCTCTGCTATGGTTGTTTTCTAGTTACCTCCCCTGAAAGAATTTCTAAGCCAAATTCTTGAGTATGTGGTTTGAAATACTTTGTTAATGATTGGTAGAGGCATAGATAAGGACCAGTAGGCATGTTGTGTTCAAGTTTACTCTCACTTTCTCCATTATGTACTTATCTCCTCGGATGCCGAAATCTTCTGCAGGACATAACTCCCATACTGTTTGAGATAACTTGATAATTTTTGGTAGGGACATATATCAGGTAAGAAGGTGTGTAGCATGCAGAAAGGACAACTTTTACTCTGCTGATTTTTTACCCTAATAAACATACAGCAAGTTCCTTTACCTTTACAAAGCATTTATTTATGCTGTTATTTCTGAACATGTACACACATAAATTCAAAGTATTTGCAAATATTGTGTATCCTGTACAAATTATCACATCAGAAGTAACTATTAGATGATTTTGACAAAAATAATAAAAAAAAAAAAATAAAAGAACACGCAAAAATAAAATCATTAACAATACACCTATTATTGTTTCCACTTATTATTATGGTCACATTTCATACTATCTTTGCATCTTTTTACTTTGCCCTGTTTCAATATTTCCATGATATCAATTAAAATACACTAAATTTAGAAATGGCGGGTTGGTCGGGGGATTTGCCATCTCCTCTTATGGCTATTTTTTCAGTTTGTTTCAAGATTTTAGTATATTCTTGTGTGACCATGTCGTGAATGTCGGACAGCGTGAAATGCCTTCTAGATGAATATCGGCGACGAGGACATTCAAGGCTGAGGCTGTTACATCTTGAAGACAATTTGATGTATGAATATCAAAGTTTTGGATTATGTGATCTATATTTCTTAGCTATGTCCAGGCATTCCTTGAAATCTAGTAGAGTTTCGGTATTGGCATATTTAAGGAGGTTGGAAAATCGGAAGGACGTCACCGTGTGCTGTCGAAAGTTTCAAAGATTCATTTTGACTTTTTGCAGCTTTGGCTGGAAGAAAATAGTGAACAAACTGCACGATCTTTACAGAACAGATTTATTCAAGTTTTTTGTCTGTATCCATCACAACTATCAAGAACATGAGACGGAAATTGAATTGGACTAAAACAAAAAGGAAGTATGGACAAATAATTAGCATTAAAAATAGATGTTTAAGAGTTGACTGATGCTTGAATGCACTCAGAAATAGTGAAACATTTGAAAATGTCATCTTTGTTGATGAGACTTGCATAGAGATTTAATCATCAGGATGGATGTTTTTTTACCACAGAGTTCACGCATAGAATGTTCAACTCTGAAGGTGCCAAAGCCAAAGCATCCTTACAAGGTACGTCTAAACTGAATTGATATCAACCCCCTACAACCCCAGTATCAAAACAGGGACTGAAATTTCCAACCTTGGTATCAGTACAGTTCAAATGTTTGATAAAATTTCAGTTAATATATAGTCTGTTAGTATGAAATATTAGATAAATATAACTCAAAAGAAAGGTCTTTTCATCGGACATATTTGATATAATTTTCATCTTGTAGGATATGAAACACCTGCTCCTATTCCCACAGGTTTTCTTAATTCAGTGCGATGTTCAGTAATTAAAAATTAATTTCTTTGTGTGATCCTAAAAATTAATTTCTTTGCTACTTATTTCTTTCAAATATGGTGATAATTAATTTGGCTAATGTGGTTTTTTTGTTTTTCAGTTTGGTTTAATAATAAGTCTTATACCCCCAGCATATGAAGTATGTCGAAGGGGAATAGTTTTCGTCTTTCCGTCCATCCTTCTCTCTGTCCGTGCGTCAATCTGTGCGTGCGTTGTTATGAATGTTAACACTTTGCGTCAAAGTTTTGTGTGAAGTTGTTTTCCTTTTGCATATATTTTTGAAAGCTTACACTTAGGATGTTGATGTGTGGTTAGTGTTACTACTAGATAATTATAGAATAGCTGACATCATTCTGCTGATGCTGCTGATTCAAGGTCAAGGTCACGGACTTAGAAAATAGTGTGATGATTATGTCAAAGTTTTACGTGAAGTTTTTGTCTTTTGCTTGTATTTCTAAAAGCTTTAAGGTTATTATACACCCCCTTCCCCCGCATACGAAGTATGCCGAAGGGGTATATAGTTTTTGTCCATTCTGTTAGTCCATTTGTCTGTCTCAGTCTGTTCTTCTGTCCATCTGTCCGTTCTTCCCTCCGTCGGTCCCATTCTATAACCAAGTTTTACTTCGAAGTTTCTTTTGATTACATAACTCTGCAGCCACTGATAAAAAAAACTTTTTATTTTTGGTATGAGGGTACCTGGGAGGGTTCTCTTCCCATTCTACATCTATAGACCCCTGGGTCGTGCCCCAGGGCAGGGCTAGAGGTGAAAATCTAGGACACCCCAGCCGGCCTTGGATGCGCCGTCTGACTGGAGATCAGGAGGTCGCGGGTTCAACCCCCGCCAAGGCAACATTCTTTCGTGGAGATTGATCATGAAATATTTTCTATGGTCATTCTCTCCCTTCTGCTGATTCAAGAAGGGCAGTTGTCAGTTTCTGACGAAAGAATGTGCACAATACTGGTTAACCGCTTAGAGGACTAAGCCTACCCAGTAAACATGTGGTTAGGTAAACTGACAGTGCTCGACATGACCCCATTGGGTTGACTGGGCCATAAAACCTCAACACAAACAAACTAGGGCACCCCAATAAAGTAGTATATTGCAGTTTGTTTATACAAACAACCACTTATTAAAGAAGGTTGGGCATCAGACATGTTTATCACATCAACATTCAGTGTAATAATGTCATTGTGACCTTATTTTCATGCTTCAGTGATTTTGACTTATATTTGAAGCCTATTTCATGGATTAATGCCTCAGTAAAGTAGTGTGTTGCAGCTTGTTTATACAAACAACTTCTTAAAGAAGGATGGCAATCAGACATGTTTATCACATCAACATTCAGTGTAATAAGGTCAAGGTCATTATGATCATATTTTCATGCTCCAGCGATTTTGCCTTATATCTTGAAGACTATTTCATGGATTAATGTGATACTTGGAATATTGGTTCTGTGAGCATAACAAATGTAGGTCACCTTGACCTATATTTTATGGTCCAGTAATTTTACCTTCTATCTTGAATGTTATCTGATGTATGAACATCATTATTTGGGATTATGAATTAGTATGTTCCAACAGTTGACCTAAAAGTAAATGTAGGTCACTGTGACCTATATTTCATGGTCCAGTGATTTTATGTTACATCTTGAAGACAATTTGATGTATGAACCCAAACTTTGATCCCAAAGTAAATATAATTCAGCATGACCTATATTTCAAGGTCAAGTGATTTTGCTTAATATCTTCTAGATTATTTAATGGATTAACATGATGGTATAATGGATCACTGCGACCATCAGATTGACCTCTCAAGTATATGTAGGTCAGTGATCTATATTTTATGGGCCAGCGATTTTGTTTCACGTCTTGAAGACTATTTGCTCTAGTTGTTGAAAAAAGCACACAGACCTGTCCATCCTGCTTCTGTTTTTTTTTTTTTTTTTTTTTTTTTTATTTTTTTTTTTTATTTTGTTTTGTTTTTGTATTGCTCATTATTTTGCAGAGATAAAGATGTTATATATAAAGCTGACAGTTATGTTGCTTTTGTATGTGGCTGTTATTGAAGATTGGTCCGGCATACGGTACTGGCGACAAAATTTCTGGAAGAAAAGGTATGTACCAAAAACTTACGAGTTGCTTAAAAACCAAATCCACCCACCCACTATTCATATATTGCATTAAACACACTATCAACTTTGAAATATTGGATTAGCTGATGTTTCTGCTTTACATTAAAAAGAAAAGTTAGGAATCGGAACTGATGGATATGGTCAGTATGAAAAAGCATGTCAACTTCCATGTCGTATCTGTGGTGTAATATTGTGGTGTGGCATGCAATGATTTAGTTACCTTCAGACAGTCATGATGTAATTGATTGTTGAAAGCAACATTAAAACTAAACATACTCAACCACCATTCATGTATAGCATCACAAAAACATAAATAATTTTGACCCCTCTTAAACCCTACTTTATATAGTAAAACTGGGGTTTACAGGGGTATACGTTACTTTTTCTTATTTCTGCTCAAAAACATAGATTGTGGGTACTCTTAAGGACTGCCTTGGTGAGGCGGTTCTAACGAATACCCACAATCTATGTTATGAGCAGAAATATGAAAAATAACAATTTTTATCTGAAAACGTTCAGTTTTTGGTGGTGAAATTTTCAATATATTTGAATAGGCGTGATTTCATATTTGCATAACTCATATTTCTAGGAATTAGAAAAACTTACTCAATAGATCATGTGCATTACATATCTGTTGTCGTTGGGTTGGTCCCCTGAAGACATACTCTCCCCTGCCTGAAGTAAACTAAAGACTTCTAAAAATATGTCACAGGCTGCTCTTTTTGCTTTCCATCAATATTCCAAATGTAGAGTAGGAATAAGAACTGATAGGACTGCGGAAATACTATGCCTAACTTGTCCAACTTGTCACAAGTAAGAAACTTCAATTTGCTTGTCCTGGGACAAGGACTTCATAGCACTAGCTAAGGAGAGTATCTAGATTATGAGATATATATTTTTCTTATTTCGGGAAGAGAACATAATGTTGTAGGTACTCACCAGGGTGCTTCTAATGAGTACCCACTATGTTTTCTTTGATAAATAAGAAAACTCTCAAATTTTGGGAAAGTAAATCCTGGTTTGACAAATGTGGTGTAATTTTATGGTGTGGCATGCATTGAGCTCCCTGTTGTGTTTAGACTCTGTCATGAGGTAATTGATTGTTGAAAGTAACCTTAAAATCAAAAATTTTGACTGTCCATCTACCTTCAGCTATATATTTTAACATAGGTGACTTAGGCATGCAAGTTTCCGTCTGTTCTTTTGTCCGTGTTCTTATGTTCACGCTAGCAACCATTCTAAATGAAGTCTACAAGCTGTACAATTTTACATTTAATTTCGCTTCACTGATCATTGAGCTAAACAAGGATGACAAATCTCAATCTTCTGATGCTTGTTTTCACATTTTATTATGCGGGTGTGACATAAACTTCAACAAAGTTTTTTTTATTAGTTCGCCTGTACGTAGTACAAGGAGAGCTATTGTAGTCACCCCGGTCGTCCACTTGTGCTTTAGCTTTCCTGTTCCGGTCACACTGTATTAAAGTTTTTCAAGTGCTTATATCTCAACAGTCACTGACCACAGACCATTCATATTTGGAACATGGGTGCTTGGGAGGGTCGTCTGCGATTTCATAAGAACAGACCTCTTGAGTTCATGCCTCTGAGTGGGGCTAGGGGTCAAAATCAAGGACACTTTTGTAAAATGCTCTATTGCTGTGTTTAAGTTTTTCATATGCTTATATCTTAGTAGTCAGTTGTCAACAAGCATTCATATTTAGAACATGGGTGCCTGGAAGGGTCTTCTAAGTGTCCCCAGGTATCAGCCCCTGGGTTTATGCCCTGGGGTGGGGCTAGGGTACAAAATCCAGGACACCTCTTGTAAAGCATTTAGTGCATTTCTGTTATGCTAGAATTGTAAACACATCCTAGGTAATCAGTCAACCTTGTGACATTGCTGTAATGGTCATTGGCTGAAGGTCATGGTGACCTAAATTTCACAGTTCAATGACCTTTATTTCATGGTCCAGTGTTTTTGCCTTATATCTCTGTTTGATGGAGAATATCATACCTTGGATATTACGAGTAGTTCCATGTGACACAAAGCGTGACCTCAAAATATAATTAGATCAGTGTGACCTATATTTAATGGTCCAGTGATTATGCCTCATATCTCAAAGAATATTTGATAGAGAAATGTCATACCTTGGATATTAGTTTCATGTGACACTAAGAGTGACATCAAAATATTTGTAGGTCAGTTTGACCTGTATTTCATAGTCCAATGACCTTGTGACATTGCTTTAAATGTCATTGGGTGAAGGTCATGGTGACCTAAAGTTCACTGTTCAATGACCTTTATTTCATGGTCCAATGTTTTTGCCTTCTATCTCGAAGACAATTTGATAGAGAAATGTCATACCTTGGATATTAGTTTATATGACACAAAGAGTGACCTCAAAATATATGTAGGTCAGTCTGACCTATCCAATGATTATGCCTTGCAACTCGAAGACTGTTTGATAGAGAACTGTCATGCCTTAGATATAAGTTCCATGTGACAATAAGAGTGACCTCAATATATATGTAGGTCAATGTGACCCATATTTCATGGTCCAGTGATTAGCCTTATATCTTGATGACTGTTTGATGGAGAAATGTCATACCTTGGATCACCATGTGACACCAAGTGACCTCAAAATATAATTAGGTCAGTGTGACCTATTTTTTATGGTCCAGTGATTATGCCTCATATCTCGAAGACTATTTGATAGAGAAATGTCATGCCTTGGATATTAGTTCCATGTGACACGAAGAGTGACCTCAGAATATATGCAGGTCAATGTGACCTATATTTCTTGTACCAGTGATTATGCCTTATAACTCAAAGACTATTTGATAGAGAAATGTCATACCTTAGATATTGGTTCCATGTGACAATAAAAGTGACCTCAGTATGTATGTAGGTCAGTGTGATTCATATTTCATGGTCCAGTGATTACGCCTTATATCTTGATGACTATTTGACGGAGAAATGTCATACCTGGGAATATAAGTTCCATGTGACACGAAGAGTGACCTCAAACTATAATTAGGTCAGTGTTACTTATATTTTATGGTCCAGTGATTATGTCTCATATCTCAAAGACTGTTTGATAGAGAAATGTCATACCTTGGATATTAGTTTCATGTGACACTAAGAGTGACCTCAATTTAACCTATATTTCATGGTCCAGTGATTATGCCTTGTATCTCAAAGACTGTTTGATAGAGAAATGTCATACCTTGGATATTAGTTCCATGTGACATGAAAAGTGACTCAAAATATATGTAAGTCAATGTGACCTATATTTCATGGACCAGTGATTATGCTATATAACTCAGACTATTTGATAGAGAAATGTCTTACCTTAGATATTAGTTCCATGTGACATGAAGAGTGATAATATATATGTAGGTCAGTGTGACCCATATTTCATGGTCCAGTGATTATGCCTTATATCTCGATGACTATTTGATAATAGAAATGTCATATCTTGGATATTAGTTCCATGTGACATGATGGCTGACCTCAAAATATATGCATGTCAGCTTGACCTATATTTCATGGTCCAGTGATTTTTCCTTGTATTTCAAAGCCTGTTTGATGGAGAAATATCATGAATATTAGTTCCATGTGACACTAAGAGTAACCTAAAAATATATGTAGGTCATTGTGATCTACATTTCACAGTCCAGTGAGTTTACCTTATATCTCGAAGACTATTTCATAGAGAATGTCATACTTAGATTTTAACTTCTGTGTGACCTGTTGATTGGCATATAAATATATCTAGGTCAGTGTGACTCAATGTGACCTATATTTCATCGTTCAGGGAGTGCCTAATAACATGAAGACTACTTGATGGAGAAATTTATACCAGGAACATTAGTTCCATGTGATGCGATGGTCAGCCTCAAAATATATCTAGGTCAGTGTTCCATGTAACACATAGATTTGCATTAAATTTTATAGAGGGATGTGTGATTTATTCAGACTCACTAAAACTTACTGTATTTGGAATAGAATCAAATATAAAAAATACTAAAACACCTTTTGAAGTATTAATGTGATAATATAGGTAGACAAGGCACAAACAGGCAAGGTATGCTGTCATGTGACAGCTCTTGTTTTTAATTGTTGTTTTATTTCCATTTTGTGTATCGCTAAGTATTTTGCAGAGATAAAGCAAGGAAGAGCAGTACCAATCTGACCTTTGTATGAGTGTGGCTGTTGTAGAGGTTCAGTCCTGCAGACACTACACAGATGACAGAAATTTTCTACAACAATGGTAAGTATTTCGTGCAGTACTTGCACCCAACATTTAAAAAATGTCCTTTTGAGTATCCAATAAAGTAAATAGTACTGGCTAAATGGCAAACAGTGTAGACCCTTATTCTACTGTTCCTGATTGCTAAGGAATGTGCTAAAATACTTCAGTGTGGGCTTCTAGTGAGTACCCACAACCTATATTTTCATGGAGAAAAACATCATCATGTTTTGGTTGAAAACAAGTGCCTTACTTCCAGCTATATGGTATAAAGAAATTAAGGTGTCCAAATATTTTGGGTATATATGTTAATGAAAAACACAATGAATTATTAACCCTTGTCCTGTGGAACCTGGATATACTCTGCCTTTGCAAACACTGTAGATCCAGATCAGTTGGCTTCTTAAGAAGCCAACTGATCTGGATCTACACTGTTTTTGCCATTAAGTATGTGAATTTAGAGCAATAATCCGAATCAAGTAATCTGATTGGCCAAAAATTAGAAGTGGGCATGGCAATTTATTCAGGAGGACAAGGGTTAACTGATGGTGAAAATAGGTGCTTTTTTGAAAGAATACCATATTTTCCTAAGTACATGGACAGACATGCCTGAGCAAAAATGTATCAGGGTCGGCATTGTTTGCCACTTATCCAGCATGTTTAAGACACATCAACAGGTATTCAAATGGACGTCGAAATTTTAGGACAAGCATATATACAGTAAGGAATTTAGTTGTGTGTGTGTTTATAGTAGTTTTAGTAGATTTGGTTGAAATGATGAAGCTGCTGTAAATATAATAATGCCTAGCACTCTGGGTATAATATTTCCTAAGGGGAGGGGGGCATATTGTTTTTGGTGCAGATCCGATGATGTCAACGATGGCATCACACTCTCTTGTCTTATGAGCCAGTTATCTTATGAGCCAGTGGTTATGTTAGTTTATATTAAAGATCAATATCTTCTGAATGTCAGATAAATTTAGTTGATTTGTGGATTGGTGTTAGTCTTGTTAGATACTGGATATTGGTCCAAAGTTATCCATTAATGGAAAGCACATGGTGTAAGCCTCTTCTCTAACACAGACTTTGAGGTAAAGGACTTAGGTATGTTTCTTAGTTTATGTTAGTTTTTAGCTCACCTGAGTTATGCTTAGGATGAGTTGTAGTGATCACTTTTTGTCTGTTGTCTGTCTGCCAAAGTCTGACATAAACCTAAGTATTAAGTGATAGCCCTACCTCACTGAATGACATTGAGGTCAAGGTCACAGACTTTACATTGTAGTTTTCAAAGATTAGTATCTCCTGACTGGCTTGATGGATTTAGTTGATGCTAGATACTCATTCAGTTTTGTTACATGCAAGCGCTCTATCACTTTTTGACCTCGAGGTCAAGGTCATGGATTTAAAATTTTCTAGTTAAAGATTTATGTTAAAAGAATCTCCTTGATGCTTGGATGGATGTTATTGATACTTGGACAAATGTTATGTATTAGTCCAAGGATTTGTTAAATGCAAGCTCCACCCCTGAGGTCAGAGACTTAAAAGTTTTCATTTGATGGACTAGCTGGATTTCAGGTGAGTTTTCCTGTAAGGAGACAACCAGGCCCGGATTCAGGGGTGGGCAAAAGGGGCTAATGCCCCCACACATCCGAAGTGACCACTAGTCATACCTTGCCCCTGTATTTTTCGATATTTTGTATCCCAAGAAATACAGGTAGAATCTCTATTGGAAAACTAAATGGCTGGCGAGTAAATACGATACTGGATTTCATCCTATTGATCATGAGGTGACATCATGATTACCCACAATTCAGTTCAATATTGCAGGTACCAATATCCCTTTTCTCTCTAACGTCCTTTAAATTACAACACAAAACTGAAAAAAATGGCGTCCTAACCAGCAATGGCATCACAGAATAATGAGTGAATGTTTTTTGTTTTGGTTGGGGGTGAGGAGGGGCATGACAATTTGTGCCCCCCCCCCCATATAATCGGATTTTGATTAACGTGCAGGTACAGGGGCAACATCCACATCAGTGGGCCCCCTTCCAGATAGCTGGCTTGCTGCACGCATGGCAGATCTCACACCAGATCTCCAGGTACGTCTATCATGAGGGTTGATAGCCGAGAGCCTCCACTCTCTGCAATCCCTGTCTGTCAGCTGCTTACATGTCATTTTGGGCCTTCCAGGCCCACGCTTTCCATCAACCTGTATGTCAAAGGCTGTCTTGATTGCACCACTGGAGCGTTCCACATGTCCAAACCATTGAAGTCTTCTCTCCTTCAGAATGAGGTCCAGATCCTCAATGCCAAGCTGCTCAAGTAGCTCATTGGACCTTGTGGTGACTATGTCTTGCGGCCTGACATTGCAGATCTGTCTGATCATTGCCCTGTCATTTCGCTGCAGACGGTGGAGGTTAGGCTTTGTCAATGGCCAAGTCTCGCTGGCATGGAGCATTGCGCTCCGCTCACAAGAGCTGTACACATGGCCACGTGTTTTGAAAGAGAGGTGGCGTGAAGAGAGGACTGGTAGCAGATCCTTGAACTTCTTTCAGGCGGTTTTCACACGTGTTGTGGTTGAAAGTTCACAGCCACCTGCTGCTGAAAGCATGTCTCCTAAGTAGCAAAAGAAAGCTACTACCTCAAGCTTGTCATATCCGACCTGGACTTCCTTCTGTGGTCTGCCATCCAAGGGGCGTGCAGCTCCCTGGCACCTTTTACAGTCGCTTGAGCCCACTGCATTTCTTGTGCACCCAGTGTTTGCAGCCATTGCAGAAGATGCTGTTGCTGCCCTCTCCAGTGCGACAGATAGCGCATGGAAACTCGCCTGAACGCTGCAGTAGGTCCAGTCCCCGTACCGCAGATCATGATCTTTGTCTTTCCTGCATTTACTCTCAGTCCTTTCTTCTCCATTGCTTCTTTCCAAGTCAAGAGCCTCCTGACACATTCCTCAAGCGATTCAGCGATGATAACAAGGTCATCGGCATAGAGGTCCTCCCAGGGGACCCCAGAGGGGAACTCTCGTGATAAGGCTTCAAGCACAATGATGAAGAGCAGTGGGCTGAGTACTGATCCTTGGTGAACACCAACCTTCACTTCAAATTTTTCACTGTACCCCTCACCAACACGGACACGGCTCCGTGCATTTGCATACATCCCCTGCACAATCCACTCCTCCACACCAAGTTTTCTCATCGCCCACCAGATGACTCGATCAAACGCCATCTCCAGGTCTACGAAAGCCATGTAGAGTCTCTTATTGGCAGCTAGATACTTCTCTTGTAGCTGCCTGACAACATAGATTGCGTCTGTATTGCCTCTGCCTGGGACGAAGCCAAACTGGGAATCGTCGATTGACACCAACTGTCTGATGAGGCCGTCCACAATCCTCTACAGGATTTTCATAACCTGCTCTGTCAGCTTGAGACGGCGGTAGTTGCCCCTTTCCAATGCATCCCCTTTTCCCTTGTAGAGGCAGCCAATGAAACTCTGCTCCCAGTCAGAGGGTACCTTGCCATCACGAATGATTGCAACTGCAAGGTCACGGATCATGGAGGCGCCCATGTCACCGGCAGCTCATCTCCACCATTATGCCTGATGGTCCCGGTGCTTTGCCAGCCTTCATCTGCGAGATAGCCTTCTTAACCATATCAATGGTGATTGGGATGGGCGGGCCTTCCACTGGTGATTGATATGACAGGTGGTCTGGGTCCCAGTCAAACTCAATGTTGAGAAGCCTTTGGTAGTGCTCCAGCCAGGCCTTCTGCTTTGAGTCTTCACTCATTGACATCTCTCCTGCATCATTCTTCACAGGTTTGTCACCAACAACATCAGTGTTCTCTCTTCTAAACTGGTTAGCAAGGCGGTAGACTTTCAATATTCTCGTAGACCTTCTTGTCGGCTTCTTGACAAGCATGGTGCACTGCATGTCTGGCATTTCGTTTGGCTGCATCGTATGATGCCCTATTGCCTTTACCAGCCTTCCAGGCCTTGAAAGCTGTCCACTTGGCAGCAATGGCCTTTTCCACGTGTTCGTTCCACCACCAATCTCTTTATGTGGGTGTGCAGGTAACCATTCATTAATCTGTATGATTGGAAAGCTTTATCGTAAAAAATCATTGTCGGTCTCTGGTTTACGTAAGCGTTTATTTGATCGCTATCTCGTCAGCAAAAACATGTCCGCCAACTCGAAAAAAGAAAGAAAATTATCCGACCCGAAGCCGTCCAGTCGGGATGGCAACATGTTAAAGTATCTTGTTCGAGCACAACCCAGCTCGACTGAAGCGGCCACGCTCTCCTTCCCTGATTCGGATAACGATCAAACACAAGACCGAGCTGAGCTTGATGAATAACAAGCCCATGAAGCCCTTATTCAGCCGTTTGCATTTTGATACGAGCCAGGCGTAATGAGAAAGAAATGAAAGTGAAACCAGCAACAAGCTTTAAAATTATTTAGTGATAACAAAAAATAAGAAAATGTGCAAGACAGAAAATAAATGTAAACGGTACTTTCAAGATAATCAGTGATTTATTTACAGTGATTCTATCCAGTCTCAACTGAAATTCCATGAGTCCTATGATAAAGTCATGAGTCTGTAATATATTTTAGAGCAGATATTTACTGTTTTTGTGAGTTCAGGGACTCACTTATATAAAATTTGTGAGTCCCAGAGAAAAATTATGAGTATATGAATTGGAACTCGCAGGTAAAAAAATCATTGGATAATGTCACAAAATCCCAGAGAAATAATTCCTGAAGAATTTCTGAAACAAATCCTTTGAATTGCAGTTTCTGATCCCACAATTTAAAGTCCCTGAATTCAGAGTTTAATTCCAGAATTAATGAAACATTGAAGTAATCCAATAAAGAATGAAAGTGTACAAAGATGCTCATATGAAAATCTTCTCTTCTTATATAATATCAAAGCACATTCTAAAAAAAAATAAGAGTACTAGAGACATCACTTATTTTCCAGTATTTGTCAAGAAAAATTTAAATGTTCTTTGACATGCCAAAAATAGCTTAATCTAGAATATTCCATTTGGAAATTCTCAAAAGAATATAAACAACTTGTTATTGTAAACATGATTTTCCAGAATGTTCAAATTTATATATAAACACTTGCAGTAAACATGAAAATAATGATACTTAAAATAATCAAACACCCTATATATAACAATTTTATTAACCTGATTTAGAGTACATTACAAAATAAGCAATAATAATACTTATACATACAATTCTGATACAAAATCTGGCCTTTACAAAAAAAAAAAAAAAAAAAAAATATCACTCAGTTTGTCCGAGCGAGCGAAAAAAAAATCTCACTGAATTTGAAAATCTCTCACTGTTTTTGTCCAAATGGGATTTTTTCTCTCACAAAAATCTGGGGCCAGAATAATCCCTGAGTTTACCTAACCACACTTCCTGGGCAGGCTTATACATAGGTGGTTAACTAGTACAGAGCAAATTCTTTTGCCAGAAACTGACAACTGCCCTTTGTGAATCAGCGGAAGGGAGAGAATGAACTCACGAAAGAATGTTGCCAACCCCAGCAGGTGTCGAACACACGACCTCCTGAAAATGACAGAAAAAAATTAAAATTAGCTTGCAAAATTACAGAAATTGGCTTAAAAATAGCTTGGAAATGCACTCGCAGGCAATCCAAAATTTCCTGGACCACCCCCTTATGAGAGAGGATAACCCCCTCTCATACTCTACCTCCCTTCTCGTGGCTTACGTCGCTCGAGTCATGCCTTCCGCATTCAATGCCCCCCATCTTCAGACCTTCTGGGTCCAGCCCTGGACACATTTAGTTTATTATTATTATATATGTACATATAACATATAAGGTATTTATAAACTTGTCAGGTGACCTGAGACTTCTGGTTCCAGCTGTATTACATCAAATAGAAAACTGAAACCAGAAGTTGCAGGTCACCAGACAAGGTTATATTTATAACTAAACCTCCTTCATATTCTCTCAAAGAAAAGTCTGATTGTTTCCTTTTTCCTGAAAGATGTGAATGTGATGTGTCTAATTTCAGAATCATGTTCTCCATGATGCATTTGATCCGTGAACAAGATGTCATGTCGAAAATGAAGCTTCTTACAGAGAATCGACAAACGTAATTCTGTGTCCAGACTATCAGCTTCCGATAATAGTGACTTTCAGAAAAATTCATTTCTCTGATGAAACGTACAAATGATATTTCATTGTCGTAGAATCTACTGGTAAATAATGAAGGTCTGGATCAGCCTGCATGTCCTTGTAGTCTGCTATGGGCCTTCAATGTTCATGTAAAGAATCTTGGCAGTTGTACAATCTACTGGTGAATAGTTACGGTCCAGATTAGCCTACTTGTCATTGTGATCTGATCCGGGTCTTCACTGCAAAAAATCTTTGGCTGTTGTGCAATCAGCTGATGAATAATGAAGGTCCATATTAGCCTACTTGTCATTTTAATTTGATCTGGCCTTCACCATTAATGCAAAGAATCTTTGGCTGTTAAGAATCTACTGGTGAATAATGAAGTTCCTGTAAAGAATCTTTGGCTGTCTTAGAATCTTCTGGTGAAAAATGAAGTTCTGGATCAGCATGTATGACCTTGTAGTCTGTTCCAGTCCTTCGCTGTTCATAGAATCATGGCTGTTGTAGAATCTACTGGTGAATAGTGAAGGTCTGGATCAGCCTGCATGTCCTTGTAGTTGGCTCTGGGCATTTGCTGTTCATGGAAAGAATTTTGGCTTTTGTAGAATCTGCTGGTAAATATTGAAGGTATCAATCTGCATGTCTTTCTAATATGTTCTTTTGCTGTGGTAGAATCTACTGGTGAAAAGTGAAGGTCTGGATCAGACGGCATGTCCTTGTTGTCTGCTCTGGGGCTTTGCTGTTTGTGGAAAGATCTTGACTGTTGTAGAATGTACTGGTAAAAAGTGAAGGTCTGGATCACCCTGCAAATCCTTGCAGTCTGCTCTGGGCCTTGGCTGTTCATGGAAAGAATCTTAAGTGTTGAGTCTGCTGGAGAACAGCCTGCATGTCCTTATAGTTTGCTCCAGGCCTTCACTGTTCATGGAAAGGATCTTGGCTGTTGTAGAATCTATTGGTGAAAAGTGAAGGTCTGGATCAGCCTGCATGCCCTTGTAGTCTGCTCCAGGCCTTTGCTGTTGTAGAAACTACTGATGTAAAGTGAAGGCCGGGATCAGCTTGTATGAACGTAGTCTGTTAATCACAGAAAGAATCTTTTCTGTTGTAGAATCTATTAGTGAATAGTGAAAGTCTGGATCAGCGTGCATGTTCTTGTGGTCTGCTCTGAGCATTAGCTATTCATGGAAAGAATCTTTGGGTGTTGTAGAATCTTTTTGTGAAAAATGAAGGTCTTGATCGGCCTGCATGTCCTTGTAGTCAGCTGCGGTCCTTCACTGTTTATGGAAAGAATCTTTGGCTGTTGCAGAATCTGTACTGGTGTATAGTGAAAGTCTGGTGTATAGTGAAAGTCTGGATCAGCCTACATGTTCTTGTAGTCTGCTCTGAGCATTTGCTGTTCATCAAAAAAATCTTTGGCTGTTCTAGAATCTGCTGGTGAAAAGTGAAGGTCTTGATCAGGCTGCATGTCCTTGTAGTCTGCTGCGGTCCTTCGCTGTTTATGGAAAGAATCTTTGGCTGTTGCAGAAACTACTGGTGAATAGTGAAAGTCTGGATCGGCCTACATGTCCTTGTAGTCTGCTCTAAGCATTTGCTTTTCATGGAAAGAATCTTTGGCTGTTCAAGAATCTGCTGGTGAAAAGTGAAGGTCTTGATGAGCCTGCATGTCCTTGTAGTCTGCTGCAGTCGAAAGAATCTTTCGCTGTTGTAGAATCTTCTGGGAAATAGTGAAGGTCTGAATCAGCCTACATGTCCTTGTTGTCTGCCACAGGCCTTAGCTGTTGATGGAAAGAATCTTTGGCTGTTGTAGAATCTACTTGTGAAAAGTGAAGGTCTTGATCAGCCTGCATGACCTTGTAATCTGCTCCGGGCCTTCACTGTTCATGGAAAGAATCTTGGCTGTTGTAGGATGTACTGGTAAAAAGCAAATCTTTTGATCAGACTGCATGTCCTTGTAATCTGCTCTGGGCCTTCACTGTTCATGGAAAGAAACTTGGCTGTTGTAGGATGTACTGGTAAAAGTGAATCTTTTGATCAGACTGCATGTCCTTGTAGTCTGCTCCAGGCTTCACCGCTCATGGAAAGAATCCTGTCTGTTGTAGGATGTACTGGTAAAAAGTGAAGCTCTCGATCAGACTGCATGTCCTTGTAGTTTGCTCCAGGCTGTCGCTGTTCATGGAAAGAATCTTTGGATAATGTAGAATGTACTGATGAGTAGTGAAAGTCTTGATCAGCCTACATGTCCTTGCAGTCTCCTCCAAGCATTAACTGTTCAGGGAAAAAATTTTTGGCTGTTATAGAATCTGCTGACCAGTGTATAGTGAAGGTTCGGATCAGCCTGCATGTGTGTCCTTGTAGTCTGCTATGAGCCTTAACATTTAATGGAAAGAATCTTTGGCTGCTGATGAAAAGTGAGGGTGTGGTTCAGCCTGTGTGTCCTTGCAGTCTGCTTTGAACCTTAGCTGTTCAGGGAAAGAATTTATGGTTGTTGTAGAATCTGCTGGTGTATAATGAAGGTTTGGATCAGCCTGCTTGTCCTTGTAGTCTGCTACAGGCCTTCACCGTGCATGGAAAGAATCCATGGATGTTGTAGCGGGTCGGCCTCGGTGGCTCAGTTGGATGCGTCGTCCAACTGGAGACCAGGAGGTTGCGAGTTCAACCCCCGCCGAGGTCGGCAACATTCTTTCGTGGAGATTGATCGTGAAATATTTTCTGCGGTCATTCTCTCCCTTCAGCTGATTCAAGAAGGGCAGTTGTCAGTTTCTGGCGAAAGAATGTGCACAATACTGGTTGACAGCTTAGAGGACTAAGCCTGCCCAGTAAACGTGTGGCTGGGTAAACTGACCGCGCTCGACATGACCCCATTGGGTTGACTGGGCCGTAAAACCTCAACACAGACAAACATTGTAGAATCTACTGGTGAGTAGTGAAGGTCTTCATGAGCCTGCATGTCGTTGTAGTCTGCTACGGGCCTTTGCATTTAATGGAAAGAATATTTCACTGCTGTAGAATCTACTGGTGAAAAGTGAAGGTCTGGATCAGCATGCATTTCCTTGCAGTCTGCTCCCTGCCTTCACTGTTCATGGAAAGAATCCTTGCTGTATGTAGAATCTATTTGTTAAAACTGAAGGTCTGGATCAGCCTGTAGTCTACTAGGGCCTTCGCCGTTCATAAAAACAGAATCTTTAGCTGTTGTAGAATCTACTTGTGAAAAGTAAAGGTCTTGATCAGCCTGCATGAGCTTGTTTTAAGGTCCGGGCCTTCACTGTTTATGGAAAGAATCTTGGCTATTGAAGGATGTACTGGTAAAAAGTGAAGGTTTGGATCAGACTGCATGTCCTTATAGTCTTCTCTGGGCTGTTGCTGTTAATGGAAAGCGTCTTGGTTGTTGTAGACAATGGTGAATAGCCTTGGTCAGAATGCATGTCCTTGCTGTCTGATCCAACCCTTTGCTATTAGGGAAAGAATTTTTGGCTGTTGTAGAATCTACTGGTGAATAGTGAAAGTCTGGATCAGCTTGCATGTCATGTAGTCTGCATCAGGCCTTCACTGTTTATGAAAATAATTTTTGGCTGTTATAGAGGCTACTCGAGGATAGTGAAGGTCTTGATCAGCCTGCATTTCCTTAAAATCTACTGTGGGCCTTCACTTAACTGTTCATGGAAAAGAATTCATGGTTGTTGTAGAATCTTCTGGTGAGTAGCGATGGTCTTGATGAGCCGGCATGTCTTTGTAGTCTACTGCTGGCCTTCACATTTAATGGAAAGAATCTCTGGCTACTGTAGAATCTACTGGTGAAAAGTGAAGGTCGATCAGCCTGCATGACCTTGTACTCCGCTCCCTGCCTTCACTGTTCATGGAAAGAATCTTGGCTGTTGTAGAATGTACTGGTAAAAGAGAAGGACTGGATCAGCCTGCATTTCATTGTAGTCTGCTTTGAGCTTTCTCTGTTTACGGAAATAATCATGACTGGTGTACAATCTACTGGTAAAACATCACAAAAACATACCTATATAATTTGACCCCCTTAAACCACGTTTTTATATATTAAAACTGGGGTTTACAGGGATATACCGGCAACATTCTTTCGTGGAGATTGATCATGAAGTATTTTCTACGGTCATTCTCTCCCTTCCGCTAATTCAAGAAGGGCAGTTGTCAGTTTCTGGCGAAAGAATGTGCACAATACTGGTTGACCGCTTAGAGGACTAACCCTGCCCAGTAAATGTGTGGTTAGGTAAACTGACCGCGCTCAACATGACCCTATTGGGTTGACTGGGCTGTAAAACCTCAACACAAACAAACAGGGATATACATTATTTTTCTTATTTCTGCTCAAAAACATAGATTGTGGGTGTTCCTTAGAACTGCCTCGCTGAGGTGGTTATAACGAGTACCCACAATCTATGTTTTGAGCAGAAATATGAAGAATGTCAAAATTTTTTTATCTGAAAATTTTCATTTTTTCGGTGGTGAAATTTTCAGTACATTTGAATAGGCATGTTTTCATAATGAAGTAAAGGTTTTGATGAGCTTGCATATCATTGTAATCTGCTCAGTGCCTTTTCTGTTCCTGGAAAGGTTCTTGGTTGTTGTAGAATCTACTGGTGAAAAGTGAAGGTCTTGATCAGCCTGCATGCCCTTGTAGTCTGCCCCAGGCCTTTTCTGTTCATGGAAAGAAACTTGGTTGTTGTAGAATCTACTGGTGAATAGTGAAGGTCTTGATCAGCCTGCATGTCCTTGTAGTCTGTTCTAGGCCTTAGCTGTTCATGGAAAGAAACTAGGCAGTTGTACAATCTACTGGTGAATAGTGAAGGTCTTCATCAGCCAGCATGATCTTGTAATCTGTTCTGGGCTGTCACTGTTCATTGAAAGAATCTTGCTGTAGAATGTACTGTGAAAGGGGAAGATCTGGATCCACCTGCATGTCCTTGTAGCCTGTTCTGGACTTTTGCTGTTCATGGAAAGAATCTTTTTCCTGCTATAGGCTCTACTGGTGAAAAGAGAAGGGTCTGATCAGCCTGCATGACCTTGTAGTCTGCTCTGGGCCTTCGCTCTTCGTGGATAAACTTGGCTGTTGTAGACTGTACAGGTAAAAAGAGAAGGTCGAAGTAAGCCTGTATCTCCTTATCTGCTATGGTCACTGTTCATAAAAAGTATCTTGGCTGTTGTAACATCTACTTGTGAACAGTAAAGATCTGGATCAGCCTGCATATCCTTGTAGTCTTTTTAAGGGCGTCACTGTTTATAGAAAACTTCTTGGCTGTTGTAGAATCTACTGGTGAATGGTGAAGGTCTTGGTCAGCCTGCAGCCTGTTGCTGTACGTGGAAAGAATCCTTGTGTGTTGTTGAATCTATTGATGAATGTGTGAAGGTCTTTATCAGCCTGCATATCCTTGTGTGATTAGGGCCTGTGCTGTTCATGGAAAGAATCTTTGGCTCTTGTAGAATCTACTGTTAAATAGTGAAGGTCAGAGTCAGCCTGCATGTGTGTCCTTGTAGTCTCCTTTGAGCCTTAACATTTAATGATAAAAATCTTTGGCTGCTGATGAAAAGCAGCGTATGGGTCAGCCTGTATGTCCTTGTAATCTGCTTTGGGCCTTTGCTGTTTGTGAAAATAATCATGGCTGTGTAAAAATCTACTGGTGAATAGTGAAGGTCTGAATCAGCCTGCATGTCCTTGTGATCTGCTCCAAGCCTTTGCTTTTCATGGAAAAAAAGGTGTTGTAATCTACTGGTGAGTAGTGTTGATCAGCTTGCACTCCCTTGTGGTCTGCTCTGGGCCTTCCCTGTTCATCGAAAGAATTTTAGAGTGTTTTAGAATCTACTGGTGAGTAGTGAATGTCTTGAAAAGCCTGCATGTTTTATTGTAGTCTTCTCCAGGCCTTCTCTGTTTATGGAAAGAATCTTGGCTGTTGTAGAATTTTCTGGTGAATAGTGACGGTCTGGATCAGCCAGCATTTTCTTACAGTTTGCTCTCGGCCTTTGCTGTTCATGGAAAAAATCTTGGCTATTGTAGAATCTACTGGTGAAAAGTAAAGGTCTGGATCAGCCTGCATGTCCTTGTTATCTGCTCCTGGCCTTTGCTGTTTATGGAAAGATTCTTGGGGCGCTTGTATAATCTGCTGGCGAATAGTGAAGGTCTGGATCAGCCTACATGGCCTTGTTGTCTGCTGTTCATGATTAGATTCTACAGCAGCCAAGATTGATGAAAAGTGAAGGTCTAGATCAGCCTTCAGATTTATATATTGTAGAATCTACTGGTGAATAGTGAAGGTCTGGATCAGCCTGCATGTCCTTTTTGTCTGCTCCTGGCCTTTGCTGCTCATGGAAAGAATCTTTGGCTGTTGTAAAATCTACTGGTGAATATTGAAGGTCTGGATCAGCCCACGTCTTTGTAGACTGCTATGGGCCTTTGTGGTTTCTGGAAAGAATCTTTGGCTGTTGTAGAATCTTCTGGTGAGTAGTGAAGGCCTTTATCAGCCTGCATTTCCTTGTAGTTTTCTATGGGCCATCGCTGTTCATTGAAAGAATCATGGCTGTTGTAGAATCTACAGGTGAATAGTGAAGGTCTTGATCAGCCTACATGTCCTTGTAGTCTTCTCTGGGCCTGCACTGTTCATTTAAAGAATCTTGACTGTTGAAGAATCTACTGGTGAAAAGTAAAGGTCTAGATCAGCCTGCATGTCCTTGTAGTCATCGCTGGGCTTTTGCCTTTCATGGAAAGAATCTTGGCTGTTGTAGAATCTACTGGTGAAAAGTAAAAGTCTGGATCAGCCTGCATGTCCTTGTAATATGCTCCTGGTCTTTGCTATTCATGTAAAGACACTTGGCGGTTGTACAGTCAACTGGTGATCGGTGAAGGTCTGGATCAGCCAACATGTCCTTGTTGTCTGCTATGGGCCTTTGCTGTTCATGATTAGATTCTACAGCAGCTAAGATTGGTAAAAAAGTGAAGGTCTAGGTCAGCCTTTACATGTTGTAGAATCTACTTGTGAACAGTGAAGGTTTGTATTAGCCTGCCTGTCCTTGTAGCCTGCTCCAGGCCGTCTCTGTTCATGGAAAGTGTCTTTGGCTGTTGTAGCATCTGCTGGTGAAAAGTGAAGGTCTTGATCAGCCATAATGTTTAGAACCTTAACTGCTTACTAGGGCAAAATTTGAACAAGTTCATCTTAATACCTGTATCTAAGGAACTGCTTGATGAGTGAATAATAGTGTAGACCCACAGAATGCAGTGTTTGATATTGATCACACTTTGCTCGAACATTACCATATTTACCCTAAATATTCTAACACCTTAACTTCTTACAACACAGTCCTAAAAAATGAGTGTCCATTTTATAGTGGCAAAGAGTTTAAACCATGTAACTGTACTTGTTAAAAAATTTGAAAAGATCAGTTTACCTTATGATGTGTCAGAAAAGCTCTGACTGAATGGCAAACTGCAGTTCCTATCCAACTGCTCTATAATGTAGGTTTGATGTAGGGCTGCTCTGTTTGCTCTAGCATGTCTTAAATACTTACTGTAAATATGGTAGTGAGGGGCAGTGTAGACCTATATGAAAGACTGCAGAATGTTGCATTCTGATGTATTTCATTTGGGTCTACACTGTTTTTTGGGCCTATCTGTCCAAATAGTTATAGCAACTATCGTAAAAAGCTCTGAAGTTTTTGTTGTTCCTCGACTTTATGCTTTATCTTATGCTAAAATGATTTAAATTAAAGAAACAGGGGTGGACAAATTGTGCTTGACCAAAAATGTTTTTTTTTGTTGTTTCTTGGACAAAATTTCTCCACTCCTGTTTAACCTGTTTGTTCTTTTTCATTCCCGTGCATGCATATTTGTGGCTGAAGTTGTGTCTACACATCCTGTTAGTCGACATGTCTTCATTGTTTACAGACATATTCTTGCTTCTCATGCAGCTGCCCTGTCCACAAAACACTCATCATGAAAACATACCTATATAATTTTGACCCCCATAAACCCCACTTTTATCTCGGACCCATCAATATTGATGGGTCCGAGCTTTTATATAGTAAAACTGGGGTTTACAGAGGTGTACATTATTTTTCTTATTTCTGCTCAAAAACATAGATTGTGGGTACTCGTTAGAACCGCCTCGCCGAGGCGGTTCCAACGAGTACCCACAATCTATTTTTGCACAGAAATATGAAAAATATCAGAATTTTTATCTGAAAAACTTGCAGTTTTTGGTGGTGAAATTTTCAATATATTTGAATAGGGGTGTTTTCGTAATGCCTCCTCTCGTGCTGGACCAGTGTCAGTAGCATTGCCTTTTTGGCCAAGCATCAATTCAGCTTCATTATCTTGCGTTTTTTAATGCTTAGTACGACTGAAAATTTTCAATAGATGGCATATTCAATTGTTTATCTTCTTGTTTACAGAAAACGGGATTTGACTGCATGCAAACTCCTCCAGTGGAGACATTTGATATTGCTGAGCTTATTTGCATGTAATATCAGAGCCTATTTTTAGGGGTACAAACGAAGAATATCATTAATTTGTTGTCTGCTGAATGTGCCCAGAGAGTTGTTAAGGGGAGAAGATAAACTCAAAAGGGGGTCAACTCTAAAAGGAAAGAATTTGCTCAGCATTGATAAGAGCCCTTTTCAGAAGGGGATTAATTATGTCCATGAAAGCAAACTTGATGTCACAAATGCTTTACCTTGTCAAAAATGTACAAAGTGCCTTAAATTGAATAACTACTGATCAGACTGCAAGTGTGTTTATTTTATCTGCGTTCATGCCCTAGACTGATGATCAGATAGCAGGTTTGATTCCTGCCGGTTCCATCTATATTCTTTTATGGAGATTGATCATGAAATATTTTCTATGGTCATTTCCTCCCTCCCTTTGATTCAAGGAGGGCAGTTGTCAGTTTCTGGCGAAAGAATATGTGGTGAAAGAGGACTAATTTTAAGCCTGCCTAGGGCAAAGTGTGGCTGGGTAAAGTGACCGGCTGGACAGGCCCTTAAGTGTTGACTGGGATACACCTGTTTCTCTGCTAAACCCGGTTAAGGGAACGAAGTGCACATGATAGATTTTTCGTCATTTCCTCAATGGAAGATAATTTTAGTGTCTTCCTGTTTGATTTACTGCATGTCAAGCCCCTCTAGTTAAGAGGTCTACTCTATCAGGAAATATTTTGCTCCCGTCTGCTGTAAAAGGAATGAATTTGCTCCTGTTCAGAAAGGGATTTTGTGTTCAGGAAAGCAAACGGGATCTTACAAAAGTTTTATCATTTGTCAGAAATGGCAGCAAATCTACCAAGTGGATCAAGTTGCCTTAATGTGAATAAGTACTGATCAGACTGCAAGTATGTCCATATTATTTGCGTTCTGCCCTAATGTCTGCCACGGTCGCTCAGATACGTGTTGGATTGGTGATAATAGGTTGCGAGTTTAGATACCCGCAAGATCCAGCTACCCATTACGAAGACATGCCTATTCAAATATACTGAAAATTTTACCACAAAAAAAAAAAAAAAAAAAGAAAATTTTCAGATGAAAAATTCCGATATTTTTCATATTTCTGTTCGAAACACAGATTGTGGGTACCGTTTGAACAACCTCGATGAGGCGGTTCTAAGGAGTACCCACAATCTATGTTTTTGAGCAGAAATAAGAAAAATAATGTATGGGTAATGTATACCCCTGTAAACCCGTTTTACTACATAAAAGGAGTTTAAGGGGGTCAAAATCATATAGGCGTGTTTTCATGATGCTTTTATGAAGATTGATCGTGAATTGTTAGAAGATTGGTCTTGAAATATTGCCTGTGGTAATTCCCTTCGGCTGATTCAAGGACATTTATCAGTTTCTGGCAAAAGAATGTGCATTTTGAAATACTGGTTAACGGCTTTGAGGACTAAACCTATCCAGGTCAAAGTGTGGTTAGGTAAACTGACTGGCTGGACAGAACCTCAATAGGTTGACTGGACGGCTAAACTGCAAACCAGTAACGAGTACATAGCTTTTCTCCAAGGAGGATAATGTTAGCCACTTGCTGCTTGCTTTACTGCATACCAAGCCCCTCTGAAAAGTGGTCTACTCCATCAGGAAAGAGTTTACTCCCGTTCAGAAAAAGTGCTGTAAAAGGATTTGTTCACATTCTGGAAAGTGGGGTTTATTCTTGTATGAGAAAATACATTTCTCCCCACACTTTCCTACTTTACTGCATAACGAGCCCTTCTAAAAAGAGGTGTATTCTCTTGGGAAAGATCTTGCTCCCTTTCAGAAAATGGGTCTACTGTAAAAGGAATGTTTTTTGCTCACTTTCTGAAAAGGGGGTTTATTCGGAGGAGATAATTTGCACTTCGAATTCTTTATAAAGCCTGCCTTGGTGGCTCAGTAGAATGCACGTCCGACTGGTGGTCAGGTTGCACCTTTCATGGAGATTGTTCATAAAATATTTGCTAAGGTCATTCTCTCCAGATTACTCGAAAAGGGTAGTTATCAGCTTGTGGCGAAAAATGTGCACAAGTACTTTTAACCGCGTAGAAGACTAATCCTGACGAGGAAAAGTGCTGGCTTGACATCACAACATTGTTGACTAGGCCGTTAAACTCCAAACCAACCAACATTATAGAGCAAACGTCTTTTCAGACTGTGAGCAAATCCTTTCCTTATAGCGTAGACTTCTTTTCAGGACGGAAACAAATACAATTTTGACGGTTGTTACATTTGAACACGTCAGTTCTAAGACAAAATAGGACAAATTTGTTTGATATATAAAGCCTCTTTATTTCTGTTGAAAATAAACATTTGTATGACATTAAAATTAAAAATTATTTATGGGAAAAACTAAGACATACATTACCTTCCATAACACTAAATGGACCGCGGCAAGCAAAGCCAAGCAAGTTCAAAATGTACAAATTCAGATTCATCCAACACGTGCAGTCTCGTCAGGGCATTTGCTCTCCATTGATACATTCTGTAATGCCCAATGATTTTGTTAGTGGACAGCGAATGCCCTGATCAGACAGCACAGTCTGATTGGGGCCTTCGCAGTCTGCATATGCTGAAGACGGGTTCAGGACAACTCGGCCCAAAGACAAGTCGGCCCAGGACAACTCGGCCCCCAAAAAAGTCGGCCCAAGACAACTCGGCCCAAGTCGTCCCATTTCAGAAGACAACTCGGCCCAAATTGCGTTTCTGATCAGGATCTACAATTATTTTACACTTAATACCCAGATTTCCGTAAAACATGGCTATCGACCAGTCCAAAATGTAGAGACAGAAGAGTCCACACGACATAAATTGGTTAAAAGTGAAAGTTATTGTTTGTTGTTGTTCTAGCCATTTCGCGTAAATTTGATCTGGTTCAGTGTGTTCATGCGCATAATGTTGGACAATCAGACCAAGTACATTTTAAATCTGTATAAAATAGGATACGCATTAAAAATGCCTAAGTAGATGATAATCCGCCTGACGTCGCATGCAGAGCTACGTCTGCGCAGTAAGTGACAATCAGGACAAGTAAATTTTAAATCGACACGAAACAAAATACGCACACTGAGAAATTGCCCAAGTAGATGATAATCCGCCTGACGCCGCATGCAGATATACGTTAGCGCAGTAGGTGACGTCAACGGTTGGAGTGCGGAACGTTAACCACTTCACATAATATCAGAGCCTTTTGCGAAATTTTAGACTCAAGAAAATTCCGTTTTTACAGTGAAATAAAATAAATTTTAATGGGATTATTGATTGCAATTTCACAGGAAAATCAAAGTAATTCGTCAAAACGCATAAAATATAAATATGTTACATTTACTCTTCTGCAAGCTGTCTAGGACGGGCGTATGTAATGTCCCCAATATCAAAAGAAGATGTATCAACGGCCGGTTGTACCACGATTGTTTCATTCTATAGCTGTCTCTGCTGAGGCTGAAGTTTCCAATGCCTGAAATAAATTGCATTTCTGAAAACACTGTGTACCAGGAATAAACTCCAGATCGCACCAAAACAAACAAATACACCGTTGCATTGTAAAGCCTATAATAGGATCATTATGAACATACAATTATATGTACCAAAAATGCATGTTATTGTATTTTATCTTTGTTTTTTTTTTTTGTTTTTTTTTTTTTTCTTTATTTATTGTTATAGATATTTTTCTTATTACGTTTCGGAATAACCCGATAGTCTTCACAATTACCTGAGCAGACGCAAAAGGAAAAATTCACTTTTAAACTAAATACCATAAATAATTTAATCTCTTCTAATAAAACGTAATTTCACTCGTGCCTCGCACTCGTGAAATTACTAATATTTCAAAGCATTTGATGAATGTATTTCTGGTATTCACATCGAAAGGGCAAGTATCTTCTATTTATTCCCTTTTCAAAGCTGGATGAATGTATTTCTGGTATTCACATCGAAAGGGCAAGTATCTTCTATTTATTCCCTTTTCAAAGCTGAGCAAGTAGTAATAAAAAGGTTTTGATGGAAATGTTGACGCACGGGCGGACGATGGACAATGGGATACAGGATGGTCAAAAGTCACCTTTCATAAAAAAAAATGTTAGTTTGTGTTTCAGTTGACGAAGAAATAGATTGACTTACAAGGTCTTCGATAGACTGGTCTACATCGATGTCAGTACTTTCATTACGCTCGATCTGTTGGATAGGTGATGTCTGGTGCAGAGGCAAGTTGGAAGTAGATTCTGCAACAGGCACGGCGATGAAGCTGGAGATGTTGCCGATTGTTTCTCTCTCCACTGGTTCTATTTCCGAGTCTCATCCCTGAAAATAAATAACATTGCTCCAGAGAAGGCGCGTTTTCATCCAAAAAGTACTGATATTTTTCTTATTTCTGCACGAAAACATATGATGTTGGGTACTCATCAGAAGCGCCGAGGCCACAACATATGTTTTCGCGCAGAAATAATAATATGTGGCTATCCCTCTATGTTAAATTTTCACTGTTTTTGTGCTTTCATGATTGCCAGTGAAAATTATTTCGTTTGCGAGTTGTTTCTCATCCATCCTTTCCTATTTCTAAGGCATAACTCCAAATATAGAAGCGTGGTTGGAATAATTTTAGGATAGTGTGCCATATTCATTAAAATTTCCTCGTGGAGGTTAATCTTAGAAATACTCATAACACTTGTGTTGTGTAAAAAAAACTTGAATAGAAACGTTTCTAGAATATCCTCCTTATTCCTGAAATGAAAGTATGCTAATATTAAAACTATATTTCCATATATCTGCATATGCAAGATTTGATAATGCACTTGAAAAGGTAAAATATGGAGGATGTTTGATTTTCTTTTTTTTTTTTTTCTTTTTTTTTTTTCAGTGTAAGATCGTATATTATTTTCGCGAGTGGCGTCCATCAGTGAAATAAAATTCGATCTTACACTGAAAAAAAATCTGTTGCTTTTATGTATTTATTCAAAATTATTATCCTTCTGCCTACTCTGAGACACTTAAATCGGAAAATAAATTTACTTCTTCCTAGCCATTTCGCGCCAGTTTGTCTACTCACCCAAAATTCCAACAAAGGTGGCCTTGCCTCATCATCAGTCTCATCTCTCTCATCGACTGGGGTAATGAGTTCCGGGATAGGATGCACACCAAAGACGGTTGCTCCACTCTCGTCATCAGTCTCATCTCTCTCACCGGCTGGAGAAATGAGTTCCAGATTAGGAGGCACATCAAAGACGCTTGCTTCAGTAACTTCTTCTGCAACCTGGAAAAAAAGAATACAAACTCTGTGTGTGTGTGTGTGTGTGTGTGTGTGTGTGTGAGACGAAAACATGCGTATATAATTTCGACCCCCTTAAACCCCACTGTTATATAGTAAAACTAAGGTTTATAGGGGTATACATTATTTTTCTAATTTCTGCTCAAAATTTAAAATGTGTATGCGTTAGATCCGCTTCGCCCAGGCAGTTCGAACGAGTACCCACAATCTATGTTTGGAGCAGAAATATGAAGAATATCAGAATTTTTATCTGATTTTTTTTTTCATTTTTTATACAATGTAGTTTTTATCATTATTATTTTTATAATTTCTGCTCAAAAACAGATTGTGGTACGCATTCAAACCGCCTCGCCGAGTACCCACAATCAATGTTTGGAGCAGAAATATGAAGAATATCAGAATTTTTTATCTGACAATTTTCATTTTTTTTTTTTTTTTGATGGTAAAATTTTCAATATATTTGAATAGGCATGTTTTCAAGTGTTACTGGTGTGTGTGTGAAACAGAGATTCTTATCATGGCGTCTGTTGGCGCTTTGTTTCTTGTATAAATGTTCTTCGAAAGAGAGAGAGAGAGAGAGAGAGAGAGAGAGAGAGAGAGAAAGGGTCTACTCTAAAAGAAGCAATTGCTCCTATGGTGCGAATTCTTTCCTTTTATAGGGTATTTCTATTGAGGCAAAACATTTTTGACAGTTACCCATTTTCGCTGTGTATCCATTCCCCTCCATGGGTCATCATCTCAAACTTTTTTCTCAATCAAATGAGAGATAGATAGAGAGAGAGACAGACAGACAGAGAGAGAGAGACAGAGAGAGAGGTGTCGTTATCATTAATATTGAAGATGATTATTCATGAACGTACCTCAATCTCGGCTTCTTCTGCTTTGTGGGCGCGTGTTATACAGGTGAAACTAAGGTATTTCTTCCCTCGGGTCGCCGCAAGATATTCTTCTTTGGTTATTACTGAAACATTTTATCATATTGGCAATGCGTTAGAATAATAATAAAAAAAAAAAAACAACAACAAAAAAACGTGCGCCTATACAGTCAGCAAATGTCATCGTACTTTCTTAAACCAACAGAAGCCTCGAACGGGTATCGAAGAATAAGATCAGATTGCGCGAATGCGCAGGATAATATAAGCTTTTGATAGTTGCAAGTTATAACTGCTCTCCGCGTGACATGCCTGAAATGATATATTCCAAGGTGTAATGTTTGAAATAAGAATAGTCGCTTTATGCGAACTCATGTAACGGACGGGCGGCTCATGTTGGAGCAGTCTGAGTCGGATCTGCAATGTTTGCCTATGCCATTTTGTCGGAGACTGGTGTATGGGATTTAGGAGCATTTGCCAGGGTATATGAGAAATGATATTAAACCTGTATCATGTTGTATGAGTAGTACTATTTTAAGCGTTGTAAGCTAGAATGCTTGCTTACATTTTTTTTTTTCAAAAATAAATATGTTTTGTGTATATTGTATGTTATTTATATAGAAAGAAGCGTCCCTCTGATGCTCTGCTATAATTCGATTTATTATGAATAACAACAAGAAAACACGCATAAATAATATTACCTCCCTTAAACCCCACTTTTATATAGTAAGACTGAGGTTAACAAGGGTATACATTATTTTTCTTATTTATGCTCAATCATAGATCGTAGGTTCTTGTTAAATCTGCCTCGTTGAGGCGATTCTACCAAGTACCCACAATATATGTTTTGAGCAGAAATATGGAGAAAAAAAAAAAATATCAGATTTTTTTTTTCTGATAATTTTCTTTTTTGGTTTTGTGACAGTGTTCAATATATTTGAACAGGCGTGTTTTCGTAATGATCAGTGGAAATTATGTCCGTCAAATGGAGAAGATATAAATTTACATTCTTGCATAAAATATATTATATAAACGCAACAAATATATGAATTTCCATGCTGTTTACCCAATACTTTTTCCAAGATATCCTCATTTTCGGTCCCTGACTTAATTTTTATGTGAGGTTATCTGATAAGAGTATACATCTTAGAAATCTGTCTGTACTTTAACATAAAAATGAGAACTACCTTTAATACAAAATATTAGAGTGATAAGCAAAATATTTACCAGTATTACACCTCAGATGCTGCCAAGCCTCGCACAGATCACAGGAAACGGCATGGTGACCACCATGAACGATCTTACTATACGCAACGCAAAAAACAGGCATAATGACTGTCAATATTCGAGTTTAAGACACTGTATGTACGTACTGTACGCAACAGATGCCAAAACTGGATTAGAAGCTTCTGGTCATTTGGCCTTGTCTTTATACAGATCATGTCGGCAAATAAAAGAAATAATTTAAACAAAAGTTGGTAATTTGTTATTGCTCAAACTTACTAATAATTAACCTTTGTCGGTTAAAGGATGACAATTAACACTTTTGTTGCGAATTCACTCTTATTAAATTTCAGTGCTTGTCGTTAATTGATCAGTTAGCTTAACATGTAATTAAATCAAACATTGGAATAGTTTAAGTTTGAATTAAATGATTAAAGGAGATTAACCGCTGATTAAAAGGTGATCAGCCGCTGATTACCACAGTTCATGAAAGTCTCTAATAATTTTTCCTCGTTTTTTTTTAAAAGTCCGATTTTTTTTTCACTTTTTTTTTTTCAGGCTGAATACAAAGAATTAGATAGATAGATCAGATGTCATTTAAGTTAGAATATGTACTTAAGCGATCTGATCTAAGACATCTGCATATGCTTTTTCTTCATCAGGTACAAAGCAATAAAAGTACCATCATCCAATCATTTTTAATACATTAAAGGGTGTCTGATTTTCCTGGGCCGAGAGGTCTTCAAAAGTTGGGACGATTTGGGCCGAGTTGTCTTCTGAAATTGGGACGACTTGGGCCGAGTTGTCTTGGGCCGACTTTTTTCTGGGCCGAGTTGTCTTGGGCCGACTTGTCTTTGGGCCGAGTTGTCCGTAATTCGCTGAAGACATCTCTTCATGGCGCTGCCTAAAGATTGGGACAGATAGACCATCTGAGCAAACGATTTAGACTCTGTCAGATGCAAGGGTTTGTACTGCCACATCCTGCAGAACAGGGGGTTCAAATGTTAGGAACAGTATGGTAAGGAGAGAAGTTGTCCCAGTATTTAGGGTAAAAACGTTCAGCTTTTCAGCAGTTTAACAGCTGTGATGCAAGTAAACGGTTGCAAATGGCCCGGATTTAGATACATTGGCTCTTTCTTCCCTACATTTTTTAAGTTGGCTCGGAATTTCATCTTTGCTAAGTGTATATCAAGTATCTAAATTGCAAAAAAGTAGATCCGGATGTGAAGTGCCGTCTCATCTATATTGACTTGATATTCTAGGTGGAGGACCTAAAAGGGTTTAATACAGTCTTCAATTATTTCCAGCAAAAATTTACAAAAGTCGAAACAAAATATTTCTGCCAACTAATTTTATTCATTACTGAAGCTTTTACATAGACTTAAAAACCCCGATATCTACCTACCTAAGTTTGCTTATTCCAGTTTTCAAATTATAATTGTCAGAAGGTAGCAAATTAGAGATATTTTGTCAAAAAAAGGGTCAACATTGAATTGTATAGCAATGAGACGTTTGTTAATACCCGACCCATAACGTCAAAAAATGCGAAACCCACTTTTATTGGAAAACCAGTATACATCTGATCATGGTCTACACCGTTTGCCACTCTTCTAGCAATATTTTATAAGCACGATAGGTAGGAGAAAGGACTGCAGTATAAGGACAAGTATGGAGACATGATACATATAAGGCAACTAGTGTTCTCGACTCTTAAAAGCATCATGCAATTCACAAAGTAATAACTAGCGTTTTCTTAGTGACAAGATTTTTATGAACTCCAGAACCAGGTACTTTCCGCAGTTTGTCAAAGGAGAAAACTGCATCCGGTTTGATCACGTTAAAAGCATGAAACATTTGGCAGACTCCCCGACATTTTTACAAGGGAGACAACTTCAGTGACTTCCTGTCTAGTACTTTGACTTTTTACAAGGGAGACAACTTTAGTGACTTCCTGTCTAGTACTTCGACATTTTTACAAGGGAGACCTCTTTAGTGACACTGCTTGAACACACTAAAAGCCTTTAACACTTGGTAAGACCGCCGTCTTTTACAAGGGAGACAACTTAGTGGCTGTTCACTCAGTTACGTGGTAAGCACTTTTAGGATTGACGAGAACAGGAAGTCACAAAAATGGCGCTATTTTTTTTACTTAGCGACTTCCTGTTTTCAGGCTAAATTAAGTATACATTGGGCTGCGTTCAGAAGTATTGATGGCGAACGTTTTGCCATGGATCCCTGTACCTAGTGATCTAAGCGCCAATAGGAGCAGGGCTCGAGGGCAAAACCCGTGACGTGCTTCTGGACGTAGCTTTGGTACTTGGCGTCATTTTTACATGGCAGACAACTTCAGTGACTTACCGTTTGCTCCCAATAACGGATGAGAACAGGAAGTCAAGTGGCGGAAACTCTAAGTAAAAAATACGGAAATACACGTATTCTCCGCCATATTTGACAAGGCATCTGTGACTGTTTAAACAGATTTCAACACTAAAAGCATGAAACGGTAGATTTTTTTCTTACAGCCAAATCACTTCACCCCCCCCCCCCCCCCCCCCCGTTGGCTACCGTTTTTTTTTTTTTTTTTTTTTTGTGCAAGTGATTTGGTTACCGAGGAGAGGTTCCGCAAGTGATTTGGCTACCGGTGTTCTGCAAGTGATTTGGTTACGAGTGTTTTTTTTTTTTGTGTGTGTGTGTGTGTTTTTTTTTTTCTTTTTTTTTTGTTTTTTGTTTTTTTTTTGCGTGTGTGTGTGTTTTTTTTTTTTCTTTTTTTTTTTTTGTTTTTTGTTGTTTTTTTTTGCGCAAGTGACCAATTGCGCAAAAAAAAAAATTAAATAAAATCTGCAAGTGAATTGGCTACCATTTTTTGTGTGTGTGTGTGTGTGTTTTTTTTTTCCGGAAGTGATTTGGTTACCGGCTGGAGGGAGTTGCTAATTCCGCAAGTGATTTGGCTACTGATGGGTTCTTTTGTGCGTGTGTTGTTTTTTTTTTGTGCAAGTGATTTGGCTTCCAAGTAAAAACAAAAAAAAACAAAAAAACACGAGACCCATCGGTAACCAAATCACGTACAAAAAAAAAAATAAAATAAAAAAAATGCGCAAGTGATTTGGTTACCGAGGAGTGAGTTATCAATTCCGCAAGCGATTTGGTTACCAATATTTTAATTTTTTTGGGGCGCAAGTGATTTGGTTACTTAGTGGTTTCCCGCAAGTGATTCAGCTACCAAGTAAAGAAAACACCGGTAACCAAATCGGTATTGGTAGCTCACTACACTCAGTAACCAAATCATTTACGCAAACAAAAAAAAAATCGGTAGCTAAATCACTTGCGGGATTGGTAATATATATATATATGTATGTATAAATTTACTTGAGAAGTTGGTAACGCACTACACTCGGTAACCAAATCACTTACGGGAAAAAAATGTTAGCCACACATACTACTTCATATGCTACATGACTGTGCTATGTACCTTATACTTTACACACATTTCCAGTCCACGTTGTCTGTCACCTCAAACAGAAATGTTTTGGAAATTACCAGACGAAATTAAGCTGAAGGTATCGGCAAGCATGTATCAGACTATTCTGGATTATTAGTTCATAATAGTCCTTTGGTATGAATGCATTTGTGTTGTTGGATTGCTATTTCATTCATAATAGTCCTTTGGTTTTGTTTTGTAGGATTACTTGAGTTCATAATAGTCCTTTGGGATGAATGCTTTTGTATTTGTTTTTAGTTTCAACTGCTTTTGTGTTTTCAGATTTAATTGCTTTAAATTTTTGTTTTTAAATAGTTGTGTCACAACATTGATATGATTTTAGATCATTTTAATTTTAAACTTGTGGTTTTTAAATAAAAGTTTCTTAATGTCAGTCTCTTTACTTTTCAGTTTATGCACATTTTGCTTAGTTTTCATACACTCGTTTAGAACTATGTGGCAAGCCGTTTTATTCTAGAAATCAATCCATTATAAATGCGATTCGTTCAATATACTATATAATAAGAGGTTTTATATGTCGATGTTGTCCGATACTAATTATTAATGTATCTATTTAAAAAAAAAAGGTATATACTAATAAATATAGACTGATTTCTAGAATAAATGATACAAACATAAATTATATATATATGATCTGCGCAATGTTTCTGTTGAGGTTTTATGGCCCAGTCAACCCAATGGGGTCATGTTGAGCGTGGTCAGTTTACCTAACCACACGTTTACTGGGCAGGCTTAGTCCTCTAAGTGGTTAACCAGTATTGTGCACATTCTTTCGCTAGAAACTGACAACTGCCCTTCTTGAATCAGCGGAAAGGAGAGAATGACCACGTCATAAAATTACCTTTGCCCAGTGAAGAGTAGGCTTCACATTCATGCGAATCCTGGGCATATTTTGGAGTCAAGGATACAGTCTCTTCATGCAGACAACCAAACCTGATCAGACTGTATGGATGCACAGGACACAGTTCCAGTTTTCGTTGGCCTCGTCAAGGTATAGTTTCTCACATTGCGGCTCATACTGTATTTTAGGTATTCAGACAGACCCGAGCAAACCGTGTAGACCCAGATTAGTTGTTGCAGAACACCGCATCTCTGGATCTACTGTTTGTGAGTCAGTACTTTTTAGACACCTTAGGTAATAGAATGGGCTTGGTAAGGTTTTAGAATTTGTATGTGAATAAGGTGTCAAAATACTTGCACCCTTTTGGTATTGTCCAAAAATTTGAACGTTTACGTGTGTCTATTTTTACGCGGACGGGATACTGCCAAAATCTACCAAGGACGTTATATACATCTCTAAATGTACCAAGTGAATCTATGTTTAGACACCTTAACTGCTTAACACAGACATTTCTATTTTAAATACCAGTTGCTGTCTGCAAAATGCAGTGTTTGGCAAACACTAAAGACCCAGTCAGATGCTACACACTGCGCCATATTACCTGGATGTAGAGTTTGTTTGGGCCTAGCTATCTGAATACTTGGCAGAAATACGGTACATTTTTTGCAATTTGCATGCAGGATGGTTTTCATGTGGATACTATGTTGTGTAAAAAGGTGTTGCCTGACAATAATGCAGACCTTGATCAAACAGCTCTGGTTTGAAAAAATACTGGCATCAGTCAAACCGTTCGTTTGGTTTGATAGGTGGGGGTGGGGAGGGGGTCTACAGTGTTTGCTTTGGCACGATATTTCTGTCTGTAGTAGACACGGTTCGGCCAACAGCTATGTCTTGACCAGACTGCATCTACATAGAATCTATTATGTTCTCAATCAGGACCAACTAGGCCACAACGTGATAAAACCAACCACCAACCTTCTGACGTGCTACCGACAAAGCTACAATTTAGCGTGCACATCCATACAGACAGGCCCCGAGGTTATAAAACTTTTTTCATGCTTAACTCGACTGGGCATGAAATTTTCTCTGGTAATAAATATGAAAATGCCAATATAGTTGGCATTTTCATATTTATTACAAGAGAAATTTTCATGCTCAGCAATGTTTAGCAAGAAAGAATTTGCAATTGTTAGTAATCTGAGATTTATTAGCAGGGCAAATTCCATGCTCAGCTGAGTTGAGCATGACAAAAAGTTTTATCCTCGGGGGCCTGATCAGTCTTCATTGTCCGCATGAAGAAACTGCATCCCTTGTTATCCAGAATGCACCCAGTGAGTATTCTGATCAGACTGCGCAAATGCTCAGGCTGATCTGAATCTTCGCTGGATGCACGTCCGAATTTACTTTTTTTTTCTTTTTTTTTTTTTTGACTGGGGGCTCATTTGGTTTTCTTGTAGTGTATTTGACTACCTGGTAATGTGTAGAACATGTTTGGTGTAATGGCGAACAAAGCAGATGTTAATTTCTTAGCGACCAGACACCAGTATCCTTGATTTTTGCATGAACAAGAAGTACTGATCAGACTGCAACTGAAACTAGCTACCAGACAGTTTCACGTTGGTGTTTTCTGTTTCATGCGTGAGTTCATTGCTTTCAAAGGTGATTCCTTCTAGATTCTATTCTGTAAAACTTAGAAGTGAAAAAGGATGTACACCTTGTTCATGTGAAAAACGTGGATTGGTATCAGTCCACAATGACTTGCTAAAAACGAGGCGTCTGATCTGGGTCTACACTGTTTGCCAACATCCCTTTTATTTGACGCAAGGCTTAAATGGATTAAAAACAATCATACAGGTAATGCGGTTGAATCAGTGCTGGGTGAAGATGGAAATATCACTGACACAAATCCAGTATCGGCTGAATCCCTGGAGGAGAAGTGGGGGTGGGGTGATGGCTTTAGGGCAGGGCGGTTAGGTGAGAACCAAGAATGTAGATATGCCACATCCAGTCTGTGCAGACACATTGAGCCATCATCGTTTGCATAAACAGATGACTGCAAACCAAACTTTCAGCGACAGCTGTGTATGCAAGTCGATGAGGACAAAAAGAAAAACGAAACACATTTAAACAGGAGTGGACAAATATCTGCTTATCTAAATAAAACCATTCTGGTGAAGCACAGTTTGTCCATTCCCGTTTCTTATATTTATATATTTTTAACACAAGATGTTAAACCATTTTGTAATGAAATGATAAAATAAAAATTAGCCAAATTTTAGCTCTTAATACAGTGGACCCTCGTTACAATGACAGCATTCGTTCCCAAAGGCATTGCCATTAAAATGAATTTGCTGTTGTAAAGAATCCCATTAATACGTCGGAATGACATGTAAGAAAGAGCTTGTTTTATTCTCATTATCTCACAGAACATATTCTGGATATTTATGGCAAGCCATTTTACTGTTTATAGATATCTGATTTAATATATCAGATATATAAATATCATATATATCATAATCGGATTTTTGATTTAGCGCGCAGGTACAGGGGCAACATCCACACCAGTGGGCCCCCTTCCAATAGCTGGCTTGCTGCACGCATGGCAGATCTCACACCAGATCTCCAGGTATGTCAATCATGAGGGTTTGATGCCCGAGAGCTTCCACTCTCTGCAATCCCTCTCTGTCAGCGGTTTCCATGTCATCTTGGGCCTCCCAGGCCCACGCTTTCCATCAACCTGTATGTCAAAGGCTGTCTTGACTGCACCATTGGAGCGTTCCACATGTCCATATCAGATATATATATATATGTCAATCAAGATATCTAATATGTTAAATAAGTTATCTGATATGCTGTATAAGATATTTTAATTGATCTATATCTTACATGCTAAATAAGATATCCGTTATGCTAAATATCTTATTTAGGCTATATGATATCTTATTTACTGAAGAAAATCTCATTTATTCAAACAAATATCATTTAGCAGATCAGCTATCTTATTTAGTATATAGATATCTTATTTAACAAATGATATCTTATATGTAAATAAGATATATGGAAATAAATGAGATATCTAATATATCGGATATCTTTATTTTTATCTGATTTAGTATATTAGATATCTTATATAATGATATCTTGATATATCAGATACCTTATATAAATAAGATATCTTATATGTCAAGATATCTTGCATGCTTTATAGGATTTCTTATACGCTATCTAAGACATCTGAATTGATGTACAAGACATTTAATGTGCTATTTAAGATATCTGATATGCCATATAAGATCTTAAATAGGATATAAGATATCTTATTAAAGAAGATATCGCATTGATTTAATGAAGTATCTCAGTATATCAGATATCTTTTTTAGTATATCAGACATCTTTATCAGTATATATCTTATTTAACAAATAAGATCTTATATGGTAAATAAGATATCCTGTGTGGAATAAATATCTCATATCTTATGTGTTATATAGGATATAAGGTTTATAATATAGGATGTAAGATATCTGAATTAGTATATCCGATATCTTATATCCTATATTAGATATTATATCCTATTTAAGATATCTGCTATAATATATGATATCTATTTTGCATAATAAATAGTAAAACAGCTTGCAAAAGATACTTGCTAGAATCGCCTAATGGAGGCAATTTTTACTAAATATCCAAAACATAATATTTCATGAAGGATTAAATACAATGTTCTTGCATAATTTCTGATTGACTATCTCGTGCCCCAGTCAAATTATCATTGAATTGTGGTATCAAATGTCGGTATAAAGAGGGTTGACTGTAATTGGATAAAAAGTGTGCACAGCTTTACTCTTTACCATTCATCAGAACTTGGACAAAACTGGTAATCAGACTTCTATAAAAAAAAAAATTATAACAAGTACAGTTGGCTGTTCTAGGTCTCTGCACATTTGGGTCAAATAGGTATTCCCTCACAGTAAAGACTGGCTCATTCTGCATATGCAGTCTGATCAGGTCTACACTTTTGTCAGTACTATATTTGTCCTAAGTAATTGTACAGGCCTGAGTAAACAGTAGACCCAGATCAGACACTGCACACTGTTTTCCACTCTCCAGCAATTTTCTGACATCTCAACAGACAGTAAAATAGATAAGTTTTAGGACGAGTGTGGTAACACAGCATTGGAGCGAAGTTACCACACTTATCCTAAAACTTAACTAGAGGGATTATCAGGTAAATATATATTTTTTTCTGCATGAAAATACATGCTGTGGTTCTCCGTAGACTACCTGGTTTGGAGGCACTTATAATGAGTACCCACAACATAAGAAACAAGAGGGCCATGACGGCCGTATATCGCTCACCTTAATCATGTTATAGATAGCATTGCTAACATGGATGCAGTTCTATAGGTCATTGGAACCTTGACCATGACCTTTGCCTTCAGGGTCATCTGGTCAGAAGAAACATCCCTACGATGTTTGAGGGTCCTAGCCCCAAACATTGCCGAGTTATAAGCTTGTTTTGTACCAGAGGTCACTGTGACTTTGACCTTTTGCAATTAGGGTCATCTACTGGTCAAGAGCAACATCCCATCTAAGTTCAAGTGTTCTAGCCTCAAGCACTGCCGAATTTTGTTTGTGTTGAGATTTTACGGCCCAGTCAACCCAATGGGGTCATGTCGAGCGCGGTCAGTTTACCTAACCACACGTTTACTGGGCAGGCTTAGTCCTCTAAGCAGTTAACCAGTACTGTGCACATTCTTTCGCCAGAAACTGACAACTGCCCTTCTTGAATCAGCGGAAGGGAGAGAATGACCGTAGAAAATATTTCATGATCAATCTCCACGAAAGAATGTTGCCGACCTCGGCGGGGGTTGAACCAGCGACCTCCTGGTCTCCAGTCGGACGGCGCATCCAACTGAGCCACCGAGGCCGGCAAGCACTGGCGAATAATAAGCTTTTTAGTACTAAAGGTCATGGTGTCTTTGACCATGACCTTTGCCTGCAGTGTTATCTACTGCTCAGCACCAACGTCACATCTAAGTTTGAGGGTCCTATCCCCAAGCATTGCCAAGTTATCAAGCTTTTTAGTACTGAATGTCCTGGTGAACTTGACCTTTGCCCTCAGGATCATCTACTGATGAGGAGCAACATCTCTACTAAGTTTAAGGTTCTTAAGCATAAGCATTGCAGAATTACAAGCTTTTTTGGCACTAAAGGTCATGGTGACCTTGACCGTTGACTTAAAGGTCATCTACTCTTCAGGTCCATCCTCCCTATTGGTTTGATAGTCCTAGGCCTAATCATTGCCAATGTTTTTTTTTCGCTCTATGTAAAACAAGCGACAACACGCAACCCGAATTTGAACACTCATGTCAAAGGACCTCTAAGCAATATTACATACCAAATAAGGCAAAGATTTTTTAAATTTTTTTCCTATATAAGTGCAAGTAAAACACGTCGGTCCTGAGGCAGGGCCATTTTTGGCCCCAGGGCAGTATCTTCAACAATCTTGGTAGAGGTCCACTGGGTGAAGCTATGTATCAAATATTAAAGGCCTGGGCCTTCTGCTTTCAGAAAATAAGATTTTTAAAATTTTCCCTATATGCGTCTATGTAAAACAAGTGACCCCCAAAGCGGGGCCATTTTTGACCCCAGGGCTATAATTTGAACAACTTTGGTAGAGGTCCACTATATGAAGCTACATACCTAATATCAAAGACCTGGGCCTTCTGGTTTCAGACAAGAACATTTTTTAAGTTTTCAGTTAAAAAATCTGTTTTTAGCTCCTGTGACCTAGATGTGCAATGAACCAGAACCATTTGAATAACTTTGAAAGATGACCTGCCAAGGATCATTCCTGTGAAGTTTGGTTTGTTTGTGTTGAGGTTTTACGGCCCAGTCAACCCAATGGTGTCATGTCAAGCGCGGTCAGTTTACCTAACATGTTTACTGGACAGGCTTAGTCCTCTAAGCGGTAAACCAGTATTGTGCACATTCTTTTGCCAGAAACTGACAACTGCCCTTCTTGAATCAGTGGGAGGGAGAGAATGACCGTAGAAAATATTTCATGATCAACCTCCACGAAAGAATGTTGTCAACCTCGGCAGGGGTTGAACCTGCTACCTCCTGGTCTCCAGTCAGACAGCTCAGCCAACTGAGCCACTGCATGAGGCAGGCTTTGTGAAGTTTGGTCAAAATCCAATCAGTGGTTTAGGAGATGTCATTTGAAGAAATTGTTTACGGATAGACGACGGAAAAAATGTGATCACAAAAGCTCACCTTGTCACTATGTGACAGGTGAACTAAAAATAAGTTTTGAATGGAAAAAAAAAATCGCCTTATCTGGAGTAATGATGGTAAGGATTAACCCTTGCCATGCTGAATAAGTTAAGATGCCATGCCCACTTCTAGTTTTCAGCCAGTCAGATTACTCAATCCAGGTTGATACAAATTCACATAATGACAGACGGTACAGATCCAGATCAGTTGGCTTCTAAAACAGAAGCCTACTGATCTTGATCAACTGTTGTAAAGACAGGGCATATCCGAGTTCAGCAGGACTAGGGTTCATGTTTCCAAATACTGATCATTAAACCTAATAGATTAGTCTCCAAGCTTCGTCCAGGCAAATATCCAGGGCCCTGAACATAGTGGTCTACACTGTTTGCTCCTGCCTGGCTGTCCAAACACTTAGGGTAAATATGGTACAATATCAATTTTTCAATGCCAGAGATTGAAAACTATATAACATCAGTAATTATCCTACATATTTAGACAACTATAGAAGATGTCCAAAAATTTCAAATCTTTTATTCCATACGGTTTTTTGACTAAAGTTGCATTTTCTACCGTTGTTTCTTAAAATATTTAATACCAAGTTAAATGGCAAATAGAGTGCATCGGTAGAGGCCAACTGACCTCTTTAGATGTCGACTTTGGTATATTCAGGTAGAGGTATATTCAGACCCTGATTAGACCACTCCTGAAATGGGTTTGCACTGTGTGCATATGCCGTTTTGTGTGCAAAAGCTAAGGATATTTACTGTAAAAAAGTTACCATACATATCCTAAATTATAACATCTGATTATCCAGTGATACTGTAATTACCATAAACATTTGGAGAGATATGCTTAAACACACAGACTCAGATCAGGGGTTTTATCTGGGTCTTATAAGTTTTGCTAACTAATCCAATAGCAAATATTTTGACGATGCAGTTCAGATTTTCGGGTAAGTATGGTAAGAAGTGTCTAAATATTTGCTGTAAATATGTATGTTAGAAATGCTAGCAGAATGGCAAATGGTATAGACCTTGATTAGACTGGTACTTAGGAGCAGACAGACCAAGGGCTGTACGGTTAGCTCAAGCTATTCAGTCCAGATATTTAGTGCAGTTATTGTAACAGCTAATGAGACTACTACAACATGTTCATGCAGAAAAAAGAAAAATACTGGTATTTTTTGGATAAAAAAGCTCCTTAGCTGAAGCTATGGATATCATCAACAGACAGTAAAATAGATATAATCAGACAGATTTCCTCAGCATACAGTGTAACCCAATCAAATGTTTTTTGGTACAATTTGATTAGAGACTGCACTCAATATGCCATATAGCAAGCATATTTACAATACTAGGTAGTTAAACAGCTTAGTTCAATTCTTACTGTCCTTTTAAGATCATTGAGAAAGACGCTTTTTGCTTGGCATTTTATTTTAAAAGAAAATATTTTGTTATGACTATACCATTAATCCGAAACCATTTGTTGTTTCCTAAATGTTTACTCTAAAATTAAATTTGTAGCCAAAAACTAGGTCCAATCCAGTATGTTATTTCTATAGCAAAGTGATTCTGTATCTAAGAACATATTTTTTTTGTTTCATGACAATATTCTGAAAATTTGCGAAAATTTGAACAAGTAGAACTTGTTGAAAACCTGCCTTCAATTCACCAAACCTACTGGTTTATGCACAATTTGCAGCCATTTTTACTACAGGAAAATAAAAAATATTCGATTTGTTTTAAAACTAATGACTAGAATAAACTACTTTGTTCATAGGTAGTTATGACAAATGATTTTGCATTAAATCATGTTTCTGCTGTGTTAAGTGCCAGGCAAAAATGACTCAAAATGATGTCGAAAAGATAGTAGGAAATTTAAGATGTAAAATGTAAGAAATGTAAACAATAAATTGTCTTTCAGGCATTTGCTTCCATGAAGTAATACTGTATTTACCCTAAATAGTGGGACAATAAACTTCATATTATATGAGGGGCATTTGTTAACTAGTGGCAACAACCTGACAAAATCCCAGTTAGCTTGTGAATATACATGTGTTATGTATCATTGGAAAGGGTAAAGCTTTGCAGTCAGGGTTGTATAATTTTTGCAGGTTTATTGAATGCCAATATGAAATATACATATTTGAAAACTACATGGTAATTTATACTGGCCATCAGTAAAGCCAGAACAACAAAGGGAAATAACTAAGGGACCTGGCCCCATGGCCATTATTTTCTTTCCCACAATACAACTAGTCATACTTGTCGTGTACAAAATTTCAAGTTTCTAGGTAAAGTAGTTCCTGAGATATTTTTGACACAAATAAATGCCATGGCCATCAGTATAACCAGAACAACAAAGGGAAATAACTCTAAGGGACCTGGCCCCATGGCCCTTATTTTCTTTCCCACAATACAACTAGTCATACTTCTCATGTGTACAAAATTTCAAGTTTCTAGGTAAAGTAGTTCCTGAGATATCTTTGACACAAAATAAATGTTAACAGACTGACAGACAGACAGACAGAGTGACAGACACACAGAAAAGACAAAAACTATATACCCCCATTGCATACTTCTTATGCCGGGGGTATAATGATGTTGCCACTATCCAATCTATTGTTCAGCAAGATTAACGATATATGGTGGAAGAGATAAGTGATTTATCGGTCTTGAGTTCGTCATATGTCTTTACTATCCTGAAAGAAAAATTACAGCTACACAAGATTTGTGCGCATTGGATACCCCATCTGCTGATCCCTGAACAAAAGAAGGATCATGTGGAAAAGGCCTCTGTTTTCCTATCTAGATTCAAGAACCGGGACTCCCGCCGCTTGAGTGAAGTTGTGACTGGTGATGACATGCCTCTGTTTTTTTGAGCCTGACAATAAGTTGAACAAGAAGATGTGGGTAGGTGAAAACAATGAGCGCCCCGTGGTAGCACATCGAAGTAGGAGTGTCAGAAGGGTAATGTACGCCCTGTTCTTTGACAGCGATGGAATTGTGTCCTGAAAACTGTAGTGTAAAAGGGACATTTTACCGTGACTGTTCTTTCTGCCATTGTTAACTCGGGCAAAGTGCCCGAGTCCGAGGGATCAAATTACTCCATGATAATGCACCCTCTCACCGTTCTGCAGTGGTGAAGTCTTATTTGGAGGAATTTCATATTCAGGTCTTGCCACACCTACCCTACAGCACTGACCTCTCCCTGTTATTTCTGGCTTAACCCATATATCAAATCTTGCCTACGAGGACGTAAATTTGAGACGTGCAGCGCAGTGCTGTAGGCAGTGCGCTGTAACAGTGTATAAACAATATCCCTAAAGAACAATTTAAAAATCCTTTTTCCAAATGGATTTCCAGTCTAGAAAAATGTGTCCAGGTCAATGGAGAGTACTTTGAAGGTCTCAACTAGTCATTACTGCAAAGGTAAGCCATATTTTCATAGCGCGCAGCTTTTGCCACTACTTAAAAAATGCCCCTCATACTTATCCTAAAACTTAAAACAAGCCCTTTTTACTATCTGTTGATAAGTCTAAAACCTGTTGGACAAACAGTGTAGACCCTGATCAGATGCAACATTGTGCAGCATTTGATCTGGGTCCAGACTGTTTGCTCAGGCCTGTCTGTCCCAACACTTGTGGGTTCTTAAGGTAATAATTCAAATCAACCTGCTTACCTGCTCAGTCTAATTAGAGCCTTAGACAGCAGAATATTTTATTTACTCTATTAACACTATAAAAACGCCCATTCAAATATATAGAAGATTTCATCTCCAAAAACTGAAAATTTTCAGATAAAAAACTGATATTTTTCATATTTCTGCTCAAAACATAGACTGGGTACATGTTAGAACCACCTCAGCGAGGTGGTTCTAATGAGTATCCACAATCTATGTTTTTGAACAGAAATAAGAAAAATAATGTATAGCCCTATAAACCCCAGTTTTACTATACAAAAGTTGGGTTTAAGGGGGTCAATATCATACAGGCATGTTTTCGTGATGAGACAGAAAGGCCTGAGCAAACAGTGTAGACCCAGATCAGAATGTGGCATCTGGACAAGATCTAGACTGTTTATGACATCCAGCATTTATTTTTAATTACATCAGCAGTGTAGATCCAGATAAGACACAGCAAAACATGACATCTGATCAGGGTCTACACTGTTTGCCACTCATCCAGTGTTTTATAATTTGATTTATAGTTTAGATCAACAGGTAGTAAACAGACTTTTTAGAACAAGTATTGTAAAGAGATAAAGTGTCCAAATATTTAGGTTAAATACAGTAACACAATAACCCCGAGTATTGGGACAAACCAGCCTGAGAAAACAGTGTAAACCCAGATCAGATGCCACAGAATGTGGCATCTGATCAGGGTCTACATTGTTTGCTACTCGCCCATCAACATTTTGGACACGTCAACAGGTAATCAAATGGACTTTTCCAACTTTTATTACAAGCATGGTAAGGATGTAAGATACCCCAATACTTAGGGTAAATATGGTGTAATATAAAGCACAGTAAGAGCCCAGATGAGAAGTATGAATGCACAAGTTGTTCCAGGTCTTCACTGCATTATATATAGCTCTGGATAAGAGGAGTATCCAAATTATCAATACAGTTGAACCTCAATAGTTCGAACACCGATGGCTTGTTTACCATGGCTAGTTCGAACTCATTTTTGAGTCCCTAAGAAATTCTTCCGCAGCTCAAGAAAACAAATATTTAGGGAGATTTTCTTATTTTTTATCATGAAATTGTATGTTGTGTGTACTCATTAGAATTGCCTCATCAAGGCGATTCTAATGAGTACATTCAACATACAATTATTGTGAAGGAAATGAAAAAAAATCCCTAAATTATTGCTATTAGCTTCCTGATCTGGCACCATGATTAACCCTGAGTGGCTAGAACTACCCATGTCTCTAACAATTTTCTATGGTCCCAAAGATGTTCGAGCCATATTGAAGGTCAACTGTATTTTACTTATTTTTCCACCAAAATATGCTGTGAGTACTCATTAGAAAAGCCTCGATCAGTGAGGCACTTCAAATGAGTACCCACAATGTATGTTTCAATGAAATATGAGAAAAATTGTCCATACTTTTGAGATGAAACCATTTTACCTGATAAAGCTTGTAAGCCTGAAAAGCATGCCCTGATCAGATATGCTTATCCATTCCTAACTTGCCAATACATATGGAAAATGGCCTTTTTCAAGTATTGCACATCAAAAGAGCATGTACATGCAGAATGGTACAGCTTGCTTCTGTGAGCAGTAAAGAATGGTACAAGCAAGCTTTAGAAAGCAGCAAAGATCCAGACCAGCCTGCACAGTCTGGTCAGGAACTTTGCCACCCAGATTTATGTTTTAAACATTTTCTACAGCTTATATAATAAGAATCTGATCTCAACCAAGCTTATATGTATAAGCTGTATAAGTGTTTTTATTGGGTTACCCATACTTTGCACCATTTCCATTGCACCTGCTCATATGGTCATTCCATCCAACACAGAACATTGGAAAGAACATATTTATCCTAAATATTTGGACATCTAAATGCCTTTCTGAATTTGCCTTAGAATTTGACTATCAGCATAGCTCCCGATATGAGGAGTGTCCAGGTAAACTTTGTTCCCATTTCTCCACAGAAACATAATGTTGTGTGTACTCATTAGAAGTGCCTCACTGAGGCACTTCCAATGAGTACCTACAACATTGTGTTTTTGTGCAGAAAAAAAAAACAACAAAAAAACAATACCTTTTGGAAGAAATTGTGCCTGTATGAAGCTATGCAAAAGTAGTGTTCCAAAAGTGCTGTTGGAAAGGCTAACTGTGCAGACCCTGATCATCTGTGCCCCCAAGATCAAGGTCTACATTGTCTGCTTAGGGATGTCTGTCCAAATATTTCTGACAAATATGTCGCAGACAAAAATGAATGCGTTTTAGCATGCTGGGTAAAACAAAATCAGCAGATGACATTTCTTAAATATTTTTATTATTTTTCCCAGCAAATAGTTAGACAATTCATGCAAACTGTCTCCTTAGGAAAAAATAAGAAACATATCATCAGTTTGTCATCTGCTAAATTTTCCCATAGAGCTTAAGATTACAGCAGCCAGTCTGGAATCCAGATAAGATGGTTTTGATTTATTTGTTTTGTTTTTTCTCAATACTCATAAAATGTATATTGTGAATACTTATTAGAACTGCTTTGCCAATGCAATTCAACTGAGTATTCACAATTATGTTTCACTGAAGAAAGAGGAAATACTGGGTACCTCTTACCTGGAGCACTGACCCTGAATCAACTCTCATGACCCTATATCAACTTTCAAACCCTGAATCAACTCTCATAACCCTGATTCAACTATCATGGAAACATTTCTGTCTGTTCTATGTAACAGGTATAATAAGCGTGATCTTTCTTGTAGTAATTACATGAGCTTGATTAACCATATAAAGTGAACCTCTAATGTTCGGAATCATTTGTACCATGGAGAGCAGGACCTGCAATAAACATATCCAGGGCTCGAGATAAGGTTCTGGTACAAAGAGGTTCTGGTACAAAGAGTATTTTACGCCCTGCTTTCAAGCTTAATGCTTAAATGTCCATGCTTAACTCTTAAAGTGCCAAGCTTTAGTGTAGCATGGAAAATTCTAACTGTTTCAGAGAAGATAAAAGTTGGAATTTCAAGTGAATTGCCTGGTAAACAGACAATTATCATGAAATGTCAAGCTTTATTTTATATGAAAAAAAAGAGAAAAAAAATGCCTAGTAATGCATTTGTCTTTGAAGCATAAGGGTTAAGTCCTTACTGATCTAGTGCACTGCTCCTGCTCACAACAGATTCAATGTGAGGGAAATTGCTTCATATTAACAGACGTAATTAAGGTCACTAAAAAAAACTTTACCTCCTGAATTTGATTTCGATGCTGAAATCCCAAATTTCTCTGAGTATTTTTACCCCCTCAGCTTCAATTTCAATGCTGATTTTCAAAAATTCAATGCTGAAATACCCTTTACACCTTTATCTAGAGATCTGCATAACCCAACTAACGCTTAGCAGGCTGGGTAAAACTTTCAGAATTAGGACAACATTTTACAATATTTTCTTATTTTCCCAGAAAATAGGCTTTGACATTTCATGGAAATTGTCTCCTTTGTGTTTATAGACAATTTGTATAAATAGTAAAAATTTTTTTGGGGGTTAAAATAAGAAAAATATCATCTATTTGAGAGAAGTGAAGATTTAAGTCTTTCAGCAAGAAGAACATGTTAAGACATTTCTATTCCGGCAAAGTGGCTAGTGTTTGGTCAGATATGCAGTGTGAGAAGAGTCCCTTATGTCATACAAGGACAGCAGCAGCCTAGTTTGGCCTCTAGGCAGAAGCTGATCAGGAGATTCTCTGCCAATATATTCATATATGATCAGACTATGTACAGGCCTGCTGATCTGGGACTTGGTTTCCTGTAAACATTACTTTAATAAATCTATGTAATGTAAATACAGTAACCCCATATTAGTTAAGAGGAGGTTTTACAGCCCAGACACCCATTATGGTCATGTAAAGCCAATCAGTTTACCTAATCACACTTTTCCTGTGCAAGCTTCGTCCTCTATGCCATTAACCAGTTCTTGTGCATATTCTTTTACCAGAAACTACCTCCTTTTTCCTACATAATACATAAAGAAAAAAATAGGGCTATGTAGGGGGAGATCTACAACATTAGGAGGATTTAGCATTTGGCAGTATTTTTTAGACAAGGTTTTCTATGTGCTTTTACTTCTAGCAACCTTTTTTATTGCACAGACCTATCTGAATTTGCATGCACCAAAATATTTCTCATTTCTCAAAATACCATGGCTTTTTTGATTGTGTTAGGGTTTAACGACATGTCAACCCTTGTGGGTCAGTTTGTGTCATCTCCCAGAGAACAGGAGAAAAGAGATAGAAGAGACAGTAAAGATGAAAGAGAGGAAATGGGAAGAAAGAAAATGAATGAAAGTGAAGAAACAGAAGAAACAAGCAAATTCCATAGGAAATTTATGTCCCCCGCCTTATTTTTATTTGAGTGTTATAAATGGGTAAGTTAACCAGAGGACCATTGGTCCTGTATCACTTACCTAAGTATTGAAGCAGGAAACCAGTAATAAAAAATAATTTCAGGATTCTGAAAAAAACACATGCATATCTTCAGACCATCCTTAAAGCACCTGTAAAGTTTCGAAAGGATCGGCTTAAAACTGTGGTAGGAGTTACAGGGATAAGGTACCTACTCCCTATACGCTTCTGTAGTATTAGAACTCAAAAAATGAAGTTAAAAATGCGGAAAAAGTGATAAAAAATTTATTTCAGGATTCTGAAAAAACCACATGCATATCTTAAGGCCATCCTAAAGGCCCATGTAAAGTTTCAAAAAGATTGGCCAAAAACTGGGGGAGGAGTTAAGGGGACAATGTACCTACTCCCTATACACTTCTGTAATATTAGATCTCAAAAAATGTCCAAGTCAAAAATGCGAAAAAAGTGATAAAAAATTATTTCAGGATTCTAAAAAATCCACATGCATATCTTCAGGACATCCTAAAAGCCCATGTAAAGTTTCAAAGGATCAGCCAAAAATTGTGGGAGGAGTTAAGGGGACAAAGTACCTACTCCCTATACACTTCTGTAATATTAGAACTCAAAAAATGTCTAAGTTCAAAATGTGTAAAGTGATAAAAAATAATTTCAGGATTCTGAAAAAACCACCTGTATATCTTCAGACCATCCTTAAAGCACTGTAAAGTTTCAAAAGGATCGGCTTAAAACTGTGGTAAGAGTTACGGGGACAAGGTTCCTATTCCCAATACACTTCTGTAGTTTTTGAACTCAAAAAATATCTAAGTTAAAAATGTGGAAAAAGTGATAAAAAGTTATTTTAGGATTCTGAAGAAACCACATGCATATCTTCAGGCCATCCTAAAAGACCATGTAAAGTTTCAAAAGGATCGGCCAAAAACTGTGGGAGGAGTAAAGGGGACAAGGTACCTACCCCCTATACACTTCTGTAATATTAGAACTCAAAAAATGTCTAAGTTAAAAATGCAGAAAAAGTGATAAAAGATTATTTCAGGATTCTGAAAAATCCACAAGCATATCTTTAGGCCATCTTAAAAGCCCATGTAAAGTTTCAAAAGGATCGGCCAAAAACTGTGGGAGGAGTTAAGGGGACAAAGTACCTATTCCCTATACACTTCTGTAATATGCACATCTTCAGACCATCCTTAAAGCACCTGTAAAGTTTCAAAAGGATCGGACAAAAATTGTGGGAGGAGTTAAGGGGACAAGATACCTACTAAAAATTCGGCGCCACGCACCACGGAAAGCAAAAACAGTGTCCCTCCGCTTTTCTTCGAAAAGGTGGGGGGACAATAAAAACTTTCCCTCTCTGCCCTTACCTGCTGCAAGGATAGAGGCCTTGCCCAAATGTAAGCCAATATCAGTTGAATGTCCTGGTGACGTACGATACATGACACCTTCGCCACACCCTACCACCCCAATACCATGGCTTACATAGATATAGAATACAAGAATTCCGCGGAAGGCGTCATCGCACCTGCTGGCGCAAAAGTCACAGGAGCCTCAATCAGAATGTGGTTATTAAATAAGTTTATTTCATTCTTAGCAGTGCTTACTTGGAAAACTGGGTTGAAAAAAATGTAGACAAAGTGCCTAGTGGGGCACATATATTCCAGGCCAGTCCCATTCCCTCTAATGGCTATATCTTCAGCACTGACTTTTTGTATCATACAGCCCAATGATAATGGAATGTTGACGTAAAATGTGTAAAAGTCACTGGAGCATGAAATATAGGTCAAGGTCACGGGTCAAGGTACCTGCTAATTCAGTACATCAAGGAGAAGCACAATGCAAGGTATGGTGGTTGTAGGCCTTATAGTTGAGGAGTTATCAAACATCAACGTAAAATGTGTCAAATATAGGTCAAGGTCACTGGGTCAAGGTACCTGCCAAGCCAGGGAAATGAGGTGAAGCACTATGCAAGGTTTAGTGGTTGTAGGTCTTATATTTGAGGAGATACCGAACATCAATATAAAATGTGTCAAAGTCACTGGAGTGCACAATATAGGTCAAGGTCACCAGGTCAAGGTGACCTATATACCTGTCAAGTCAGTACATCGAGAAGAAGTGCTATATAAGGTTTGGTGGTTGAAGGCCTTACAGTTGAGGACATATGGAAGGATGACCTAAAAGGTGTAAAAGTCAATGGAGCGTGAAATATAGGTCAAGGTCACCCAGTCAAGGTACCTGCAGAGTCCGTACATTGAGGAGAAGCACTATGCAAGGTTTGATGGTTGTAGGCCTTATAGTTGAGGAGATATTGAACGTTGACGTAAAATGTGTAAAAGGCACTGGAGCTCAAAATATAGGTCAAGGTCACCAGGTCAAGATACCTGCCAAGTCAGTACATACAGGAGAAGCACTATGCAAGGTTTGGTGGCTAGAGGTCTTACACTTGAGGAGATCTGGAAAGTTGATGAAAATTATGTCAAAGTCACTGCAGCCAAAATATAGGTCAAGGTCACCAGGTCAAGGTATCTGCTAAGTCAGTACATTGAGGAGAAGCACTTTGCAAGGTTTGATGGTTGTAGGCCTTATAGTTGAGGAGATATCGAACGTCGACGCAAAATATGTCAAAGTCACTGGAGCGCAAAATATAGGTCAAGGTCACCGGGTCAAGGTACCTGCCAAGTCTGTACATCTAGAAGAAGCACTATGCAAGGTTTGGTAGTTGTATGCCTTATAGTTGAGAAGATCTGGAATGTCAACGTAAATTGTGTCAAAGTCAATGGAGCGCAAACTATAGGTCAAGGTCACTGGGTCAACATATCTGCCAAGTCAGGAGGTCAGGGAGATGTGTCATGCAAGGAATGATGGTTGTTGTAGAATTGTAGTTGATTAGAATACTAACTTTGACGTAAATGTCGAACTTCGACATAACAGAACTGTAAAGAGACAGACCGACGGACGAACAGACAGACGAATGGAAAAGCGGGCACCTATGTCGCAAAGTCAGGAGGTCAGGGAGATATTTCATACAAGGTTTGATGGTTGTTTAGTCTTGTAGTTGATTAGAATACTAACTTTGACACAAATGTCGAACTTCGACATAACAGAACTGTCAAGAGACGGACAGACGAACAGACAGACAAATGGAAAAGTGGGCACCTGTGTCGCAAAGTCGAGAGGTCAGGGAGATATTTCATGCAAGGTTTGATGGTTGTTTAGTCTTGTAGTTGATTAAAATACTAACTTTGACATAAATGTCGAACTTCGACATAAATGTTGACAGACGGACGGACGAATGGACAGACATACGGAAAAGCGGACGCCTATGTTGCAAAGTCAGGAGGTCAGGGAGATGTTTCATGCAAGGTTTGATGGTTGTTTAGTCTTGTAGTTGATTAGAATACTAACTTTGACATAAATGTCGAACGTCGACATAAATGTTGACAGACGGACGGACTGACGGACGGACTGACGGACGGACGGACAGACAGAAAATCGGACGCCTATATCGCACCCTGCTACAAGCAGGTGAGATAAAAAGGGGTATGAAGATAAACTTCTTCCTAATTCTCTGTAAATAAATCTTGAGAACACATTTAGAAGCTTTTCTGAGATGCTTCTAATGAGTACCCATGTTTTTGTTGTTCTTTTTTTGTGGAGAAATCAGAAAAATATTTATGTCTTCATTAAGTTGCTTTATCTGGAGCTAAGACTTAAAGGTGTAAATTTTGCATAAAAAGATCATCAACTTAAAATGGGATTTAATTTTTGTTTGTTTGTTTGTGTTGAGGTCTTACGGCCCAGTCAACCCAATGGGGTCATGTCGAGCGCTGTCAGTTTACCTAACCACACGTTTACTGGGCAAGCTTAGTCCTCTAAGTGGTTAACCTGTATTGTGCACATTCTTTCGCCAGAAACTGACAACTGCCCTTCTTGAATCAGTGGAAAGGAGAGAATGGCCGTAGAAAATATTTCATGATCAATCTCCACAAAAGAATGTTGCCTACCTCGGCGGGGGTTGAACCCTCGACCTCCTGGTCTCCAGTCCGACGGCGCATCCAACTGAGCCACCGAGGCCGGTGGCATTTAATTTAATTGATTATCCTGATTTAGAGACCATGTTTATTGTGCAAAGAAAGGGTCCTTATGCCTTTCAGTCTTTATAAGGGCTCTTTTCTTGTATTACACGTCATTTAACAATCACAGATCTATAGTATTAGCTAAAAGGAAAATATTTATATTTCTCTACAGGTACTCACTAGAATAAGTACCCACAACATATGTTTCTATGGAGAAATATGAAAAAAATATTTACCTGATACCCTGTTACCAAGAACTATCATCAACTATGACCCTGTTTAATTGCCATTCATCAATCAACACTTTTCGGGTACCTCATGCTACTACAGTCACACCTGTCCTAATGGCCACCTGTATTAAGCAAAAACTGTCTTAAAGTTCATATTTCAGATTCCATGAACAGCAAAGAAGTGGAAAGTAAGTATCTGTCTTAAACACCCAATTTTTGGCCTTGCCACACAAGTTTGATTGTACACATCTATTATTTGTTAGTAGTGTTGAGGTTTTATGGCCCAATCAATCCAATAAGTCATGTTGAGCTTGGCCAGTTTACCTAACCACACCTTTACTTGGCAGGCTTGCTGGCCTCGGTGGCTCAGTTGGATGCGCCGTCCGACTGGAGACCAGGAGGTCGCGGGTTCAACCCCCGCCGAGGTCGGCAACATTCTTTCGTGGAGATTGATCATGAAATATTTTCTACGGTCATTCTCTCCTTTCCGCTGATTCAAGAAGGGCAGTTGTCAGTTTCTGGCGAAAGAATGTGCACAATACTAGTTAACCGCTTAGAGGACTAAGCCTGCCCAGTAAACGTGCGGTTAGGTAAACTGACCGCGCTCGACATGACCCCATTGGGTTGACTGGGCCGTAAAACCTCAACACAAACAAACAATTGATTGTGTTGGGGTTTAACGACACGTCAACCCTTGAGGGTCATTTTGTGTCGTCTCCCAGAGAAAGGGAGAAAAGAGATAGAAGAGAGAGTAGAGGAGATGAAAGAGAGGGACAGAGAAGAAAGAGGAACAGGAATGAAAGTGAAGAAACAGAAGAACTAAAAACATTCTCCCTCTACCCTTACCCACTACAAGGATAGCAGGCCTTGCCCAACTGTAAGCCAATATCAGTTGGACGCCCCAGTGATATAAGATACACAGCACCTTCGCGCCACCCGACCACCCCCTACAAACAAACAAACTTGGCAGGCTTAGTTCTCTAAGCTGTTTACCAGTATTGTGCACATTCTTTCGCCAGAAAATGCATGACAATTGCCCTTCTTGAATCAGTGGGAGTTAAGAGAATGACCATAGAAATATACATCTATTCGTAATACTGCTTTCAAATAGTTAAGTTTTTTGCAGTCTGATCAGAAAAGCCAATTTTCCAGATCCATATTAATGACTTGTTTATTTTATTGTCATGACGTCAAAGCATTATATACATAATATTCCTGTATCTTAACCTTTACCGCTCTCTGGGCTAATTCAGCCGATGACACAATATTTTTCTTATTTTTTCTGAGGAAACAGGTTTTGACATTTCATGCAAATTGTCTCCAATGGAGACAATTTGCCTGAAATGTCAAATCCTGTTTTCTGGGATTGATTGATTGAGTTGGGGTTTAACGACACGTCAACCCTTGTGGGTCATTTTGTGTCGTCTCCCAGAGAAAGGGAGAAAATAGACAGAAGAGATAGCAGAAGAGATGAAAGGGAGGGACAGGGAAGAAAAAGAAACAGGAATGAAAGTGAAGAAACAGAAGAAATAAAAACATCACCTCCCTACCCTTACCTGCTACAAGGATAGCAGGCCTTGCCCAACTATAAGCCAATATCAGCTGGACGCCCCGGGTGACAAAAGATACATGACACCTTCGCACCACCCAACCACCCATCTGTTTTCTGGGAAAAATAAAAAAAAATATTTAAATGTCTGCTGAAATTTTTACCCAGAGTGCTAAGGGTTAAACTGCAGCAAAATAATGGTCATCAAATTTTGATGGAAAAAAGTTACTTAACCCTTTAAGCAAAATTCAAAATTTTAACAGAAAACCTTCCATTTTCTTTTATTTTTCAGAGAAAAATAGGTTTGACATTGCATGCAAATTGCCTGCTTTTATGCACTGATTTGAATGTAATATCAAACCGTATTTTCTTAGAAAAATAAAGCAGAATATTATGTCTGTGGCTGTTGTAATTGGTGTTTTAGGGTTAATTTTTAGGTGTATCATAGCTCCAGGTAAGTGGAGTTATCAGGAAAATATTTTTCTTATCTCCATGAAAACATGTTGTAGGTACTCAATAGACGTGCCTTGGCAAGGTGCTTCTAAGGCGTAAAAAAATATAGCTGTGTTTCCACTAACCCGACTGACCCTGTTTCAAACACCCGACTCTGCTACTTTTTTATCAGTAAAAATGCAAAATAAAAAAGTAAAGCATCAACTCTCAACAAAATACCTGTATTTTCATAAAATTACAGGCCCACCCTGGTTTTTTCTGGAGAAAAAATAGAAAAATAAAAAACAAGTTTCTCCTACCTACCGACCAAATTTTTTTTCAGTATGTTAGCAGAAACACAGCTATTTTTTTTTTTTTATGCCTTAGCCTAATAAGTACCCATAACATATACTTTAGTGATGATAAAGAAAAATATCTACAATTTTTTGTTGAAAAAGTACCTTATGTGGACCTATGATATAATAAATACATTATTACAACCATAACATGATCTAATATTCTGAATCATATCTTGTGGATGTTCCTGTATCTCTGGATCAAATTTGAAGCATGTGTCTTATGTAATCCTATGATCTTGGAACATCCACTTGACATGATACAGGGCATCAGATCATGTTCACAGCTCCAGAGAAGAGAGGGTAGCCACATGATATTTTTCTTATTTCTCCATCAAAACATATATTGTGGGTACTCATTAGTTTGTGTTGAGGTTCTACGGCCAAGTCAACCCAATGGGGTCATGTCAAGTGTGGTCAGTTTACCTAACCACACTTTCTGGGCAGGCTTAGTCCTCTAAGTAGTTAACCAGTATTGTGCAAGTTCTTTTGTCAGAAACTGACAACTGCCCTTCTTGAATCAGCAGAATGAAGTTCCTCTTCGAGGTGCTTCTAATGAGTACCCACAACATATGTTTTCTTGGAGAAATAAGAAAAGTATTGACCTGATACCCCTCTTATCTGGCGATATGGTCAGCCACCCTATATTATGAACCATCTATGGTTTTGGCAATTAATGGTCAGTCATGGTTCTAATGAGTACCCTTTATTTATTGAGTACCCTTTCCTTCTCTTTTTAATGTAAAAATAATGTTGGTTGGTTTGGAATTTAACAGCCCAGTCAACACTATTAAGATCATATCGAGCCAGTGTAAAAATAGGGACCATGTACACTAAATGTTTTATCCAGAATCTCACTAATTTTCAGCACCTGTGGAGCTATGATACTACCATAGTAATAATGTGTATTTGTCAAATAGAATTTTTCAGTATTGATGTAAGTATACCCAGCAAACAATATATATGGAACACATATGGGATTCAGTATAGATCCTATATTGGTATCCCATATGGGCTGACCCATATAGGTAGCATATGGGTCTTCCCACATTTATCTTCCAGAGAAAGCTTTTAGACAAATGATTAGAAGTCATAGTTCCAGCCAAGTTGATGTACTGGCTGATTAGGGTTCCAACAGAGACCTGCATGTTTAACTTATTGCACATGTATATACATGTAATCAAGATGCCTTAAATATATTGGCATCCTTTTTAATGATTAAATGATGTCCTCATATATGTATTATATATACTTCTCAATTTTAAAAGTAACTGGGACAGAAGAATTATTAAACAAATCATTTTTTTATAATTTATTATCATTATTTTTAGCATTTTTGTCAGGAAATTCACTTTGATATTATGCTTTAATTAATGGTACAGTTGTTCCCCTTAATACACATATCAAACCCATATAGGTCCCATATAGTAGTAGGTCAACATGGGAGCCATAGGGTTTTAATGTCTGTATCACATGGGAACCATTTTGGCCCTATTTATGTATCTTGAAATTGTCTCTTATCCAGGATTATGTCAATTTTATTTCAGGGTCCCACATATAAGCATTTATTTTAATAGTTATCTAATTTTACCAATGGACCCATATTAGTCTAATATGAGTGAAAAAGCCTATATAAGGCCCATGTACGTAGGACCAGTATGGGCTAAATGCCCCAATTCTGCCCCAATATATTTTGTACATACCATTGCCCTTCAGGAAAATTTCTACTAACTCTTGTAGTGCAGGAAGGACTAATCTTCACTTACAGCAACTTACAACAACAGTCAGATTGGCAAACAACAACATACTTGTTTTATTCCTGTAAAAAATAGTATATAAAAATGCAAAATGATAATACCCCACCACTATCTAGTGACGGGCAGATAACTCGGTCAAAAACTGACAAAATTTGCCATTATAATAGCGATCCCAAACTAGAACTCCACAATATCAACGCATATATACCAAGTTTTTTTGATTGAGGTGGGGTTTAACATGTCAACCCTTGTGGGTCATTTTGTGTCATCTCCCAGAGAAAGAAAGAAAAGAGACAGAAGAGATAGTAGAGATGAAAGAGGAATAGGGAAGAAAAGGTAAATAAAAGAAAGTAAAGGAACAAAAGAAATAACCCTCTACCCTTATCTGCTGCAAGGACAGCAGGCCTTGCCCAACTGTAAGCCAATATCACATATACCAAGTTTCGTGATAATCCAAATTAATGTAAAAGTTGCTATTTACTCGGTCATGGACTGTAAATAGGGAGATATGGATGGACAAACATGCAGATATACAGACACATGGATGGACAGATGGATGACCAATGAAACCATAATACCCTGCCATTATTGTGCCATGGTGTGCAAAAATGAGATTTAACAATAGAGGATTAGAGGGGCAGGTCGGTGTTATGGGTCTAAAAGGGACTGGATATGTATGTTTTGTGACTTACTGTTTGCTTTTATGTACACCAGGCCCCTTTGAAGGGATCTACTTTAAAAGAAAAGTGTTTACTCCAAGTGGAGCACAGTCTTTCCTTTTTAGAGGAGACCTCTTTTCATTAGGGAGGAAAAAGGATTTTGACAGAGTTGCCTACCTTGAAGGTGTATCCATTCCCCTTCAGGTTGCTTTTAAAAGTCACCTATATGATGACTTTGAATATATATAAATAAATTATGTTTTTACAGCACTGTCTCACTGAAGTATCATGCCACAGGCTTTGTATGAAATGTCACCCACTTGATTATACATACTAAGAGAGCTGACAGGTTCTGATTTCTAGCTTTACTTTCCCAATACTAATGAGGGCAAGAATGAGCAGCTATTCCCATATGAGAAAGGGCATAACAAAACCTACATACAATAAGACTTGTGTGACCAGCAGACTCAGATCAGCCTGCACATCTGAACAGTCTAATCAGTCTCAACTGATTGCATGTGCCTTCTACAGCCTCCAGGCTATCCAAAGAAGGATAAATAAGAACCCTTGTCAAACTGGATGGATTACAGGCTGCAATATGATCTAAGTCTTTGCTGGTTACACAGGTCTTATTGTAGGTTTTGTCATGCACGGTCTCATATTTTAACCCTGATCTTGCTGAACACGACATGCCCTGTTTTAGCAAACAGTGTAGATCCAGATCCGTTGGCTTCTGAAGAAGCCAACTGATTTGGATCTGCACTATTTGTCATTAAATATGTGAATTTCTGTCAAAAATGCAGATCAAGTAATCTGATTGGCTGGAAATTAGAAGTGGGCGTGGCATCTTAATTTATTCAGCATGACAAGTGTTTAAGCTTGATTTGGACCTCAGACTGAATGATGGCACCTGACTATATGTTTATATTGCCATCTATGGGCGGGCCCATCACAGCCCAACTTGTGGTTTTATTTTGCCTAGCTTAAGATGCCACACCCACTTCTAATTTTCAGCCGATGATTACTTGATCCCAGATTGTTGCTATAAATTCAGATATTTAATGGCAAACAGTGAGATCCAGATCAGCTGGCTTCTGAAGAAGCCAACTGATCTGGATCTACAGTGTTTGCAAATGCAGGGTATATCCGGGTTCAGCAGGACTAGGGATAAATTCAGATTGCCATTGAGCCTGATATGTTGTTTCATTGCAGTTTTACGATGATTTGTGATTTACTGTGTTCATTCATTGATCAGGCAGAGAACTCTTTGCAGATTAAATATATACTTGTAATTCTGATCTACATCAAAATTAACCCTAATAATAATGTCCTGCTGAACCCGGAGAGACCCTGCTATTGCAAACAGTGTAGATCCAGATCAGTTGGCTTCTGAAGAAGCCAATTGATCTGGACCTGCACTGTTTGCCATTCAGTATATGAACTTATGTCAACAATCTGGATCAAAATACCTGATTGGCTGAAAATTAGGATTGGGTGTGGCATCTTAATTTATTCAGCATGACATGGGTTAAGGGTAAGGTTTAGATTGAATAAAACTAGGTTCAGCATTTTAGTTGTTTTTGCAAACCATTCCAAAGCCTTTCATTCCTCTGTTGCAGGTCTTCTGTGTTTGTTTTTTTTTTATTGTGTTGGGGTTTAATGCCATGCCAACCCTTGTGGGTCATTTTGTGTCACCTACCTGAGAAAGGGAGAAAAGAGATAGGAGATAGTAGAGGAGATGAAAGAGAGGAATAGGGATGAAAGAGGAGCAGGAATGAAAGTGAAGAAACAGAAGAAATAAAAAACATTCCCCCTCTACCCTTACCTGCTAGAAGGATAGCAGGCTCAGATAGCAGGCCCTGCCCATCTGTAAGCTAATATCAGTTGGACGCCCCGGTGACGTAAGATACATGATACCTTTGCACCACCGGACCACCCCATCTTCTGTGTTTGTACATCTCTTAATTATTGCAATGATGGCCTTGTGTCTTAATTGTCCCTGTTTGTTCCTCATTTCTTCTTCTTTTGATTCCTTGATTAACAGCTGCAGTTTGTGATTGCTGCCTAGCTCTCCTGCATTTACATATTTATTCAATGACTGATGTGGGACTGGATCCACAACAATATAGGTACATGAGCAAAACAGATGCTCTATCAACTAACCTTGTTTGGTGGATGGGGGGGAGGGGGAAGGGGTTGGATGGAGAGGGGATCAAGGAGGGGTTATGGCCCAGGATCATGCTGTCAGTGTGGTCAGTTAACCTACTCACTTTCCTGGGCAGGCTTAGTCCTCTAAGCAGTTAAGCAGTACTTTTTTGTGCACATAGTTAGTAACTGACAACTGCTCTTCTTGAATCAGCACAAGGGAGAGGCTCTATCTCCACAGAAGTTATGTGGACGAGCTGGAGTTTAACAAAATTGTGAAGTTGCTATGCAGCCCAGCCAAATGAGCATCTGTGGCTGGACAAATACAACCTGAATCCCTGGATTAATCTTTCCGCCATGCATAAATGGTGGGTGGGTGTGTTTGGTTTTAATATCATTTAAACTGTAGCAAGGGGTTACCATATTGTGTTTGGTTTTAATATCATTTAAACTGTAGCAAGGGGTTACCATTAAAAAAGTAAGCTTTCAGGCACACACAAACACACAGGTCTGAGCAAACAGTGTAGACCTAGATAAGATGCTGCAGAACGTGGCATCTGATCAGTGTATACAATGTTTGCCACTGCTTTTTAAAACAGTAAGGATATATATTCGAATTAAGGCAAATGGATACACTTTCAGGGGAGGCAACTATTATAATTTAGGACATGCAATACTTCTTAAAATTATGAGATGCCTTCCCTAAAAGTGTATCAGATGGTAAGGTGTTCAGATATTATGGGTAACTGATTTATTGTGTTGGGGTTTAACGACATGTCAACCCTTGTGGGTCATTTTGTGTTGTCTCCCAAAGAAAGGGAGAAAAGAGACAGAAGAAATAGTAAAGGAGATAAAAGAGAAGGACAGGGAAGACAGAACCTGAATGAGAGAAAAACAGAAGAAATAAAAGCATTTCCCCTCTACCATTACTTGCTACAAGGATAGCAAGCTATGCTCAACTGTAAGCCTATATCAATTGGATGCCCTGATGAAGTAAGATACACCACACCTTCACCACACCCAACCACCCCCTATACTACGGGTAAATAAGATGATGTCTGGCAAAGACGCCTGACCAAGTAGCGTAGATGCAACAGGATGCAGCATCTGACCAGGGTCTACATTTTTCAAATGCAGACATCCAGCAGCTTTTAGACACATCTGTAGGTAGTAAAATGGTTTTCAAATTTAAGGAAAAGGTAGGTAAGGATCGAGTTACCCATATTTTAGTTGGGAAAGCCCCAAAAAGGTAATTAGCAAACAGTACAGTTCCAGCTCAGAAGCTGCAGAATGTGGCATCTGATCAGGGTTTGCACTTTTTGCACTGAATACATAAATTTCTGTTGAGCATAATTATAGTAGTAATACAAAACCTGTCGCATGACAACATCAAGCTTTATCTACCTATGTTTTCACATTAACACGTCAAAGGTGTATTTAGCATTTTTATATAATTCTATTCCAAATACAGTAAGTTTTGTGAGTCTGAATATAAATCACACATCCCTCTATAAATTTTAATGCAAAGCTATGTGTTACATGGAACATTAACTTGGACATATTTTGAGGTTGATCATCACATCGCATGGAACTAATGTTCCAAGTATGAAATTTTTTCATCAAATAGTCTATCAGTTATTAGGTGAAATCACTGAACCATGAATTATAGGTCACATTGATTTAGACTTATTTTTATGTCAATCATCGGGTCACATGGAAGTTATAATCCAGGTATGACATTTTTCCATCCAAAAGTCTTTGTGTTATACGGCAAAATATAGGTAACACTGATGACCTAGATATATTTTGAGGTCAATCATTGGGTCACATGGAAGTTATAATCTCAGAATGACATTTCTCAATCAAATAGTCTTCCAGTTTTAAGGCTAAATCACTGAATCACAAAATATAGGTCACACTGACTTAGATATATTTTGAGATCAATCATTTAGTCAGATGGAACTTATCTAGGTATGACGTTCTCCATCGAACATTCAAAATATGGCAAAATAACTGAACTATGAAATATAGGTCACACTGACCTAGATATATTTTAAGTTCATTCAACAGGTCAACTGGAGCTTATATTCCAGGTATGAGATTTCTCTATCAAATAGTCTTCGAGTTATGGGGTAAAATCATTTAACCATGAAATATAGGTTACACTGACCTAGATATATTTTTATGTCAATCGTGGGGTCACATGGAACTTCTATTCCAGGTATGATATTTCTCCATCAAATTGTATTCAAGATGTCAAAATCACTGAGCCATAAAATATAGATTACACTGACCTAGATATATTTGAGGTCAATCATTGGGTCACATGGAACTTATAGTCAAGATATGTCATTTCTCCATCAAAACATCTTCAAGTTATAAGGCAAAATCACTGAACCATTAATTTGTTTGTGTTGAGGTTTTACGGCCCAGTCAACCCAATGGGGTCATGTCGAGCACGGTCAGTTTACCTAACCACACGTTTACTGGGCAGGCTTAGTCCTCTAAGCGGTTAACCAGTATTGTGCACATTCTTTCGCCAGAAACTGACAACTCTCCTTCTTGAATCAGCGGAAGAGACAGAATGACCGTAGAAAATATTTCATGATCAATCTCCATGAAAGAATGTTGCCGCCCTCGGCGGGGGTTGAACCCGCGACCTCTTGGTCTCCAGTCGGACGGCGTATCCAACTGAGCCACCGAGGCCGACACACTGAACCATTAAATGAGGTCACACTGACCTATATATATATTATGTCAATCATTGGGTCAGATGGAACTTATAATCCAGGTATTATGTGTCTCCATCAAATAGTATTCAAGATATAAGGCATAATCACTGAACCATGAAATATAGGTCACACTGACCAAGATATATTTTGAGGTCAATCATTGGGTCAGATTGAACTTATAATCCAGGTATGACGTTTCTCCATTAAACAGTATTCAAAATATAAGACAATCACTGAACCATGAAATCTAGATCACACTGACCTAGATATATTTTGAGGTCAATCATCGGGTCACACGAAACTAATATCCCAGGTATGACATTTCTCCAACAACTAGTCCTCAAGATAAAACGTAAAATCACTGGACTGTGAAATGTAGGTCACCATGACCTTCACTCTCTGACACTTGATCCAATGTAACATAGTAGGCTGATGTATAACCCAATGTGTCTACAACTTGTTAGCATAATGGAAATGCTTGTAACATATTACAACGATGTCCTATATTTTGACACCAAGCCCGCCCCCTAGGAACAAACCTAGGGATGTGTTTGTTTTTTTTTTTGTTTTTTTTTTTTAATATCAGAAGACCCTCCCAGGTACCCAAGTTTTAAATATGAATGCTTTGTGATAAGTGACTGTCACGATATAAGCATTTGAAAAAACTTCCACACATATGCATATAACATTACAAAGGTGTCCTAGATTTGGACCTCTTGCCCCACTCCCAGGTATGAACCCAGGGGTGTGTTCTTTTGGAATCTCAAAAGACCCTTCCAGGTACCCAAGTTCCAGATATGAATGCTCTGTGATAAGTGACAGCTGACCTACAAGCATTTGAAAAAACTTAAACGCAGTGTGACGGGAATGGTATCGGGAATGCAAATGCCGACGACTGGGGTGACTACAAACAGCTCTTCTTGTACTTTGTACAGGGGAGCTAAAAACTAACCAGACACCCTGCTATCAGAAATAGACAGGGCCAAAGAATTGTGGTACAAGAGTTCACCCCACATAAATGGGTTAAGGGAGTACCAATATTTAAGGTAAAGACCAGTTTGAGTAAATGGTGCAGATCCAGATCAGATGCAAAGAAATGTGGCTTCTGATCAGGATCTGTGGCATCTGATCAGGTCTGCACTGTTTGCCTGTCTGTTCAAGTAATATGGCAGACTCGAAAGATTTTGTTGTTTTTCTCATAAGATAAGCCTTGGCATCTCATATGAAGCAGCCCTTAATCAAGCCCCATTTTCTTGAGAAATAATGAAAATATTTGATGTGCATTGATTGCAAAAAGTGATGGCCTAGACTTGCCTGTGACCCATAGAAACAAACTAGAGCAAGTGCCCAGAGGGTCAAGAATACCCCTGCCAGCGCCATTTCTTAATTATAAAATATTTTAAAATTAATGACAATGATATAAGGCAAGAAATAGTTTACAATGTCAGTCTCTGAGTGACAATGATCTATCATCCCAAGTACAACTTTCCTGGAGTAACTAGTCTTCAAGACATGAAGCAAATTTCCTTGGCCATAAAATATAGGTCACTGGCCTACATATACTTGAGAAATTAATCTGATGGTCACACTACTGATGCATTATACCAACTACGATGTTAATCCATTAAATAATCTAAAAGATATAAAGCAAAATCACTAGACCATGAAATATAGGTCATACTGATTTATATTTACTTTGAGGTGAAAGTTTGGGTCACACTGTGTCATTATATGTAAATATGACATTTAGGTATCAAACAGTCAGAGATATAAGACAAAATCACAGGGCTATCAAATATAGGTCACATAATCCCAAAATATGATAGTAATACATCAAATTGTCTTCAAGATGTAACATAAAATCACTGGACCATGAAATATAGGTCACAGTGACCTACATTTACTTTTAGGTCAACTGTTGGATCAAAACTAATTCATAATCCCAAATAATGATATTCATACATCATTTAACATTCAAGACCTGCGGCAAAATTACTGGACCATGGAATATAGGTCAAGGTGACCTACATTTGTTATGCTGTCAATTGTGGTGTCACACAGAACCAATATTCCAAGTATCACATTAATCCATGAAATAGTCTTCATGATATAAGGCAAAATCGCTGGAGGATGAAAATATGATCACAATGACTTTGACCTTATTACACTGAATGTTAATGTGATTAATATGACTGATGCCAATCCTTCTTAAAGAAGTTGTTTGTATAAACAAACTGCAACATACTACTTTATATTGAGGCATTAATCCATGAAATAGGCAGGCTTTCATGTGATCTCCATTGAAAAAGTAGGAATAAAGTAGGGCTCAAAATTTTGAAAAAGTAGGGAGAAATTAGGAATTTCTATCATGAAAAGTAGGGATAGTAGGGATGTTCTGAGTGTTTACAGACTTAGAAAAAGATATAATTAGCAAACAAAATTTTCTCTGAACAAAAACACTGCACTACCATGGAAATGAAATACCAAAATAAATGTTCCAAATAAAAGCTTCGCAAACATAATACCCCGCCATAGCAATCATTTGTTTATGTATTCAAGTTATAGTTGCCAAAATGTCTGGAAAGAAAATGACGGAGGGACAGATAACAATCCTAAACAAGATTTTGATAATATCAATGCATATAGCAAGTTTGGTTAAAAGGCTTTGTTATTTACTCAAGTTATCATCCAGAAATGAAAATATGGGCGTGTCTCAGGCAGATAACTCCATAAAAATTTGAGGAAATTTGCCCATTAGCAACTCCAAACCAGATCTCCTTAATGTCAATACATATAGCAAGTTTGGTTAAAATCCCTTGTTATTTACTAAAGTTATTGTCCGGAAACGAAAATATGGGCATGTCTCAGGCAGATAACTCCGTAAAAATTTGACGAAATTTGCCCATTAGCAATCCCAAACAAGAGCTCCTTAATGTCAATGCATACAGCAAGTTTGGTGAAAATCCTTTGTTATTTACTCAAAGTTACAGTACAGCTCAGGTGGTTTTTCAAAATCCCCCCCCCCCCAAATCGGTGGGGTTGATTTTTCAGCCCACCGCTGATCTTCCTGATACCCCACTCCAATTCCCACAGCGACAAATTTTTCGTCCACCGCGTTTCCGCCGAGTTCCCTCCGCAAAACCACCCACTTACCTGTAGAACTCCGCGGTGGGCAAAAGTTTATCCTAGCGAGCTCGCAATGAAAGATTAGTGACGTCAGAATGATTGACAGCTCCGAATTTTTCCGAGATTGCATGGGGAGGAAATCGGAACCTTTATTTTGCTTAAGCATCATTTGGCTGATTTGTCGCGGAATAAATACAGAAATATTTTTACCTAGAGATTAAAAAAAAAAAAAAAAAAAAAAAAAAAAAAAAAGAATTAATGAATAAAACAAGAAATAAAAAATAACGTATTTCTGTTTGTTTATTTCTTACCTTGTACCCGGGCACTTAAAGGGGCGCTTCTGCTATCTTAGAGGCTTTTATTTGGAGACCAACGAGCATCGTCCCGGAAAAAAAAATACGAGTAATGTCACGTAGGCGGACGCATTAATCTCCGATGGTCAGGATTGTGCATTCGATCCTCACAGATTGAGCGATTTATCATGAAACACATGTATTTGCTATGGTCATTTCTCTCCTTCCACTGCTTCAAGATTGGCAGTTACAAGTTTCTTGTAGAAGGGAGTTCAGTGTACTAGTTAACCACTTATTGTATAAGCATGCCCCACTCTGTATTGGCGCGATTCATAAAAAATGCTCTTCCCCATCCCATTTTGCACTAAGATGCTCTGTCCCACTGGAGACCAGGAGGTCACGGGTTCAATCCCCGCCGAGGTCGGCAACATTCTTTCGTGGAGATTGATCATGAAATATTGTCTACGGTCATTCTCTCCCTTCCGTTGATTCAAGAAGGGCAATTGTCAGTTTCTGGCGAAAGAATGTACGCAATACTGGTTAACCACTTAGAGGACTAAGCTTGCCCAGTAAACGTGTGGTTAGGTAAACTGACCGCACTCGACATGACCCCATTGGGTTGACTGGGCCGTAAAACCTCAACACAAACAAACAAACATTCCATTTCGCACAGATCAGACGCGTAAAGCAATTGCAGTTAACTCCCTTTTAAGTCAGTTATAGTTAGCTCCCTTAAATCAGTAAAACCTGCAGTGTGAGTACCTTACCCCGCATTTATCAGGGTGCAAATGAATACTTTGTTACATTATTCTCTTACAGTATAATACATTAATAACATTATATTTATTGGCTTATACAGCAATTTTCAGAACTTTCGTTTCCATGTAAAGTGTTCTGTTTTTGTGGCTTCAATATATGCGATATGCAAAACCAAGACCGTAATTTATTTAACGAGTAAAAAGAGACGCATTGTATAAACCTAGCGCATCAGCGGGAAAGCGTCTTCTGGGCTAATTCAGCAGACAACAGATTGAATTTGTTGAAGCTGGCTGCCATTTAGAGTTTGTTCAAATGATCACTCTCAATTCACTGGCATGCCATATATCTTCTTCTTCAAAATAAAGAACTGCTATAAATGAGTTGCGATGACAGCATTGGAAAAATGTTGCATAACATCTGCATATCTGCAGTGGCTATGTCACCCAGGTGAGCGGCCCGTGGCCCGTGGGCCTCTTGTTTAACGAGTAAAAGAGACGCATTGTATAAATCTAGCGCATCGGTGGGAAAGCGTCTTCTGGGCTAATTCAGCAGACGACAGATTGAATTTGTTATCTTTTTTTTTTTTCTTTTCATTACCAAGAAAACAGGATTTGACGTTTCATGCAGTGGAGACAGTTTGCATGAAGTGCAAATTATGTTCTCTTGGAAGAATGAGAAAAATATTTCAAAATGTCGTCTGCTGAAAATTGTACCCAGGGTGCTTAGCGTTAAGGTTTGCACAAACAAATCGCGCATGAGTCTGTGCATGGCAAAAGCTACAATAAAACTTGTACGAACAGACGGATCAGCCTGCACACTCTGAAACTGCACATCAGCAGATCTCAGTAGTCTGATCAGAGCCTTCGCTAATCGTAAGTACCCCCTATGATTACTGGGTGTAAAAAAACGTCTTGTGCGACGAGCGAAGACTCGGGTCAGTACGCGCCTGCACATTCTGATAAGAGCATTCGCTGATCGTATTTACCATTGATAGCCGGGCTGTCCAAAGCGGAATAAACAGTGCGACTGCAACAGCACATTCTGTTCAGGCCCTTTGCTGATCGTACAGTATGCAAGAAGCTTGCTTTATCTAGTGGGTCGATGCACAGACTAACCTTTGCCGGGTAGTATTGTAGGTTTTATCCGGTTCAAAGTTCGTACATTGTAAATCATACTTCAGACATGAGAACTTTGTACCGACGTAATTTTTGTTTGAACTGGAGTTAAACTGCCCAGTCAATACTATTCATCGAGCCCGCACACTTTTCCGTGCGGGCTTATTCATAAGCTATTACAGCTGAAACTGACAACTGCCCTTCTTTTCTTTCATATACTTTGACGATAGAGCCTACTTTTGGAGTTATGGCCCTTTGAACACCAAAACTATTTTAGTGATTTCTGTAATATATTTGTGTCCGCTCTGTAACTTGAAAACTGTTTGGGAAATTGCGATATTTTCTTGAAACTTAATTAATTTATTAACAAAGTTATGGTACCTTTTGATGTAAGTGCAGTAGTGGGGCATGGTGAAATGTCTGCAGCCCTTTTATTAGATATTTAACAGGTTGAAATATTGGGAAAGGGTGCCTCGGTGGTGTAGTGGTAAAGCTACGCACCTTGTCACCCAGGGGTCATGAGTTCGATCCCAGGCTTCTTTCATATGGGACTTTAAACCAAGGTCCACACCTCTGTATGAACTAGCTATTAGTGGGACGTTAAAAAACTCACTCACTCATTTGAATTGTCATTAACTTCTGTGGCCCCTTGTTTGCTACGTGTGTTTTTTGTATGACAGACACCATTTTTTGCTTGGGCTGTCTCATTGATTCAATGTCTCTTTGATAGCAGAAGCGCCCCTTTAAGTAAATTTATATTGACACGTGAGGTTGCTGCACGCGAGTGAGAATTTCCCGGTCTTTTACCACAGTATGTCATTTATATTTAGCGTGTGCGGCTGTTGCATGGGAAAAGGCAGTTACAGAAATACCAAACATAAATACGTAATTCTTGGATTCGAGGCAGATGCTTGATTCTCTTTGTGATTTTTGAGTGTCTGTTTTGTTTTTTTATGGCGCATTAAGTAAAAATGACCATGCCGTGCCCACTTGTTGGCCGGACCAAACTAAGCCGCAGAATCCAATACTTTTTCATATGGAGCTTTGTTGCGGCCCATGTTACCTGCTCGAACAGTGAATGGGGCTACCGGGGTTTTCTATGGACCAATGGAACACCCAAATATATTTCAAGGAACAGGGCAGCATTGGTTAATATTTCAAGAGAACAAGGGAATAAACCTGATTTTGGGGGAGCGGAAAGTGGCAATTTGGAAAACTCACCCTTTTCTATGCATTGGCCATTCGCATTCGTTATTGTCCGTCAGGCGATCACAGTGTTTCGATGCTTTATTATTATTCAAAAGGATGCTGATGAGCGAAAACTGACTCAAGCAGGACGTACGAATATTGGAATTTATGCATCCAATTTGCGGTACGATTTGTGTACGCAGATACCAACAATTCTGTACGCTCATGGTGAATGGGAATGCTTACAATCAAAATTCGTTAATTGCTGTCACATTATAATGAGTTGAAAAGGCTGATTTGATCAGGTCGGCAGTTTGGTCCTATTCAACCGTGCATGCCTAAAAAGTACTACTGGCTTTAGCCAAGCCCCTTTGGAAACAGCTTTCTCACTTCATTGCGGAAACACCGCGTGACCCCCGCGGCTGTTTCAATTTCCTGTCATAATCACATCGAATTTTACCTGTTCGAAAGTAATTTTATCAGGCGAATTTTACCACAGGAACACAGTGGATCCACCGGCCCGGGTGAAACCACCGTGGGATACTAAAATTTAATCCTTTCCACCCGAATCCACTCCACACCGGCTCGGGGGGGTGGGGGGGATTTTGAAAAACCACCCGAGCTGTACTGTATCATCTGGAAACGAAAATATGGGCGTGTCTCATGCAGATAACTCTGTAAAAATTTGACGAAATTTGCCCATTAGCAATCCCAAACCAGATCTCCTTAATGTCAATGCATACAGCAAGTTTGGTAAAAATCCCTTGTTATTTACTCAAGTTATAGTCCGGAAACAAAAATATGGGCATGTCTTGGGCAGATAACTCTGTAAACATTTAACAAAATTTGCCCATTAGCAATCCCAAACCAGATCTACACAATATCAATGCACATACCAAGTTTGGTGAAAATCCACTGATGTTTACTCAAGTTATCATCCAGAAACGAAAAACGGATGGACGGATGGATGTATGTCGGGGGGACAGATGGAAAGACAGACTGACACACAGACACCAATGTGAAACCATAATACCCCGCTACTATTGTGTGGCGGGGTATAAAAAGGAATTACAACTGAAGTAAAAATGTTTTTTAAACTTTTGCAATGTGGCTGCTCAGATTAAGTTGATCTGATTTTTACTGACTATGAGCGAGCCAAGTGAGTGAGGAAAAAATTACAATTTTTGGTCAGTTCAAACATTTTTGGACTTAAAAAAGTAAGGATAGTAGGGCCTTTTCAGAAAAAAAGTAGGTAAAAGTAGGAGCACAAAATAAAAGTAGGGAAAATTAGGAATAGTAGGAAAAGTAGGGCACAAAAGCCTGAATAGGCTTCAAAATATAAGTCAAAATCATTGAAGCATGAAAATAAGGTCACAATGACCTTGACCTTATTACTCACCAAATTTGGTTGGATTCTGTCCAGCGGTTTGGGAGGAGATAACATAACGAACAGACAGACGGACGGAGGCGATAACAATATCCCCGACGTTTTTTCTAAAAAGCGTGGGGATAATCAGATCTTGTCTCTGTCTCAACAATATAGCTGTGGAAGTTTGGCCAAAATCCATCCATTCATTCAGCAGATAGCGTGCAGACAAGCCATTATCCAACAATCTGAGCCCTCCCGTGACCTTGAAAATAGGGTCAAGGTTACCAAAATAAAATTAGTTATTTTCCATGCCACAACAATTCGGCTATGCAAGGTTAGTTAAAATCCATCCATTCCTTCAAGAGATACAGTGCAGAGAAGCCATTTCCAACAATCTAAGCCCTAGTGTGACCTTGAAAATGGGGACAAGGTGACCAAAATCTAATCAGTTTTTTTCCATGTCACAACAATATAGATGTACAAGTTAGGTCAAAATCAATCTATTCCTTTAGGAGATAGAGTGCAGACAAGCCATTTACCAACAATCAAAGCCCTAGCCTGAGCTTGAAAAGGGGGTGAAGGTCACCAAAATATAATCAGTTCTGATGCATGTCCCAAAAATATAGCTGTGCAAGTCTGGTCAAAATTTGCTCATTCCTTCAGGAGACAAGGTGCAGACATGCCATTTTCCACCAATCTAAGCCTGAGTGTGACCTTGAAAATGGGGTCAAGGTCATCAAAATCTAATCAGTTCTTTCTTGTCTCAACAATTAAGATGTACAAGTTTGGTTAGGAGATAGGGTGGATTCAAGCAATTTTCCAACAATTTAAAGCCTTAATGTGACCTTTAAAATGGGGTCAAGGGCACCAAAATCTAATCAGTTCTTTTCCATGTCTCAACAATATAGCTGTACAAGTTTGGTCAAAATCCATTGATTCATTCAAGAGATAGGGTGCATACAAACCATTTTCCAACAAATCTAAGCCCTCCTGTGACCTTGAAAATGGGATGTCTCAACAATATAGCTGTACAAGTTTGGTCAAAATCCATTGATTCATTCAAGAGATAGGGTGCATACAAACCATTTTCCAACAAATCTAAGCCCTCCTGTGACCTTGAAAATGGGGTCAAGGTCACCAAAATCTGACTAGTTCTTTTACATGTCCCAGTATTGTACATGTGCAACTTTGGTCAAAGTCTATTTATTTCTACAAGAGATAGGGTGTGGACAAGCCATTTTAAAACAATCTAAGCCCTCCTGTGACCTTGAAAATGGGGTCAAGGTCACAAAAATCTAATCAGTTCTTTTACATGACCCAGTAATGTAGATGTGCAAGTTTGGTTAAAATCTATTTATTCCTTCAAGAGACAGGATGCAGACAAACCACTTTCCAACAAGCTAAGCCATCCTGTGACCTTGAAAATAGGGTCAAGGTCACCAAAATCTAATCAGCATTTTTCCTCCTCCCAATAATATATCTGTGTAGGTTTGGCTAAAATTTGTCCATTCAATAAGGAGAAAGTGTGCAGACAAGAGGCTACACCCCATTGTTCAACGATCTAAGCCCTCCTCTGACCTTGAAAATGGGGTCAAGGTCACCAAAATCAAAACAGCATTTTTTCCCCTTCCAATGAGATACTTTTGTAAGTTTGGCTTAAATTTGTCCATTTAATAAGGAGATAGAGTGCTGACAAGAGGCTACGCCCAATTTTTCAATGATCTAAGCCATCCTGTGACCTTGAAAAGGGGGTCATTGATTGTGTTGGGGTTTAACGACACGTCAACCCTTGTGGGTCATTTTGTGTCATCTCCCAGAGAATGGGAGAAAAGATATAGAAGAGAAAGTAGAGGAGATGATGAAAGAGAGGGTCAGGGAAGAAAGAGGAACAGGAATGAAAGTGAAGAAACAGAAGAAATAAAAACATTCCCTCTCTACCCTTGCCTGCTAAAAGGATATCAGGCCTTGCCCCACTGGAGGCCAATATCAGTTGGACGCCCTGGTGATGTAAGATACCCGTCACCTTTGCCACACCCAACCACCCCAGAAAATGGGGTCAAGGTCACCAAAATCTAATCAGCATTTTTCCCCTTCCCAATGATATATTTATGTAAGTTTGGCCAAAATCTGTCCATTCAATAAGAGATAGAGTGCAGACAAGTGTCTACGCGGACACAGACAGGATCCGCACTAAAAACAATATGTCCCCCCTCCCTCCCATGGTGGAGGGACATAAATATCAGAAGGAAAACATCTTTGGAAGGTAAAAAAGGGCCATAACTCCCATAATAATAGGTTGATTTTACCCTACTTGGAACTTGACCTCTATTTTATGATTATATACCTGTGTGTTAAATTTGAATTCAATACACTAATGTTTTCAAAAGATATCAAATTGAAACTATTTTCAATGTTGAAAAGGGGCTGTAGCTCCAAATATAACTGGTGGATTTTACCCAAAATCAAAACTGACCCATATTTTATAATTATATGCTTATGTATAAAATATGAATCCAATTCACTAATCTTTACAAAAGTTATGGAACGGAAACCATTTTTCAACTATTTTTCAATATTGATAAAGGACCGTAACTCCAAAATAATTGGTGGATTTTACCCTAACTCAAACTTGACCTATATTTTATAATTATATGCTTGTGTGTAAAATATGAATCCAATTCACTAATCTTTTCAAATGTTATGGAACAGAAACCATTTTTCAAAGTTGAAAAAGGGCCATAACTCCAAAAATAATTGATGGATTTTACCCTAAATCCAACTTGACATACATTTTATGATTATATACCTGTGTATAAAATTTGAATCCAATATACTAATCTTTTCAAAAGATATTGAACGGAAACCATTTTTCAACTATTTTACAACATTGATAAAGGCCGTAACTCCAAAAATAATTGATGGATGTTACCCTAAATCAAATTTGACCTATATTTTATAATTATATGCTTGTGTATAAAATATGAATCCAATTCACTAATCTTTTCAAATGTTATGGAACGGAATCCATTTTTCAAAGCTGAAGAAGGGCCATAACTCCAAAAATAATTGGTGGATTTTACCCTAAATCGTACTTAACCTACATTTTATGATTATATACTGTGTATAAAATTTGAATCCAATACACTGGTCTTTTCAAAAGATATCGAACAGAAACCATTTTTCAACTATTTTACAATGTTGATAAAGGGCCGTTACTCCAAAAATAATTGATGGATGTTACCCTTAATCAAACTTGACCTATATTTTATAATTATATGCTTGTGTATAAAATATGAATCCAATTCACTGATCTTTTCAAATGTTATGGAATGGAAACCATTTTTCAAATCTGAAAAAGGGCCATAACTCCAAAAATAATTTTTGAATTTTACCCTAAATGGTACTTGACCTACATTTTATTATTATATACCTGTGTATAAAATTTGAATCCAATATACTTATGTTTTCAAAAGATATCGAACAGAAACCATTTTTCAACTATTTTTCAACATAATTGGTCGATTTTACCCTAAATGAACTTGACCTATATTTTATAATTATATGTTTGTGTATAAAATATAAATCCAATACATTAATCTTTTCAAAAGTTATGGAACGGAAACAATTTGTCAAAGCTGAAAAAGGGCCATAACTCCCAAAATAATAGCCGGATTTTACTCTTAATCAAACTTGACCTACATTTTATGACCTGTGTACAAAATTTCAATCCAATACACCAATCCTTTCAAAAGATAGCACACGGAAACCATTTTTCAAAGTTGAAAATTTTTCAAAGTTGCAAAGGGCCATTACTCCCAAAAATAATTGGTGGATTTTACCCTAAATCGAACTTTATGATTATATACCTGTGTATAAAATTTCAATTCAATACTCCAATCCTTTCAAAAGATATCACAAGGAAACCAAAAGTGTTATGTACGGGACAGACAGAAGGACACAGACGGACAGACGAAGGGACTAATGGAAAGGACGAAAACTATACACCTATATACACATTAATAACCTTAAGTCAAAGCTTTTAGAAATACAAGCAAAAGACAAAAACTTCACAAAAAATTTTGACATAAACATCACACTATTTTCTATGTCCGTGACCTTGACCTTGGGTCAGTAGCATCAGCAGAATGATGTCACCTATTCCGTAATTATCTAGTAGTAACACTAACCACACATCAACATCCTAAAGTGTAAGCTTTCAAAAATATATGCAAAAGGAAAAAACTTCACGCAAACTTTGATGCAACATGTTAACATTCGTATGGATGCACACATGCATGCACAGACAGATGGACGAACAGACAGAAAGACGAAAACTATATACCCCTCGACATACTTTGTATGCCGGGAGTATAATTACTGATGAGGGTTTTCCCTGTTGACCATCACTCCAGATAAGGCACTTCTTTCTACCAAAATATGTCATTTATAGTTATTTCTTAACCCTTGTCATGCTGAACTCGGATATACCCTGTTTTTGCAAACAGTGTAGATCTAGATCAGTTGACTTCTTCAGAAGCCAACTGATCTGGATCTGCACTGTTTGCCATCATGTGAATTTATAGCAACAATCCAGATCAAGTGATCTGATTGGATCAAAATTAGAAGTTGGCATGTCATCTTAATTTATTCAGTAGGACAAGGGTTAATGAAAATGTATTGTGGGTGCTCATTAGAAGTGTCCACAATATGTTTTTGTTGAGATACAGAGTACCCACAATATGTTTTTGTTGAGAAATAGAGTACCCACAATATGTTTTTGTGGAGAAATAGAGTACCCACAATACGTTTTTTGTGGAGAAATAGAGTACCCACAATATGTTTTTGCTGAGAAAACGAGTACCCACAATATGCTTTTGTGGAGATACAGAGTACCCACAATATGTTTTTGTTGAGAAATAGAGTACCTACAATATGTTTTTGTGGAGAAACAGTACCCACAATATGATTTTGTGGAGAAATATAGAATAATATCAGGTTACTCCTCTTATCTAGAGCTATATAAAGTAGCTGTTTTTGATGATGCTGTTTATTTGTGTGTTGAGGTTTTACGGCCTAGTAAAACCAATAGGGTCATGTTGGGGGACTTCAGTTTACCTAACGAGGCTTTTACGAGGCAGGCTTAGTCCTCTAAGCAGTTAACCAGTATTGTGCACATTCTTTCGCCAGAAACTGACAACTGCCCTTCTTGAATCTGTGGAAAGGGAAAGAATGACCTTTGAAAATATTTCATGATCAAATCTCCATGAAAGAGCAACTAGTACCATTTTTTGAAGTCTTTGGTATGTCCCAGCCGGGGATCGAACCTGCAACCTCCCGGTCACAAAGCGGATGCTCTACCACTGAGCCACTGTGCCGGTATCAGCGGCAGTTGAACCAGCAACCTCCTGATCACCAGTCAGATGCGGATACAACTGAACCACCGAGCCTGGGTCGATGCTGATGGTTTTGTTGTTTTATTTCCCTTTCAACATCATTTAAGTCTAGTTTAGATGATGGAAGGATGATAATGAAAGGCTCTGTGCAATGAAGCATCATACAGTCATGAGCTGAAATTCCATCTCTAATGGGATTCAAACCCAAGGCCTTGTGATCCGAAGTCAGGAGGACAAACCACTCGGGCGCCCCAATGCTTAACCCTTCTCTTGCTGAACACGACATGCCCTGTCTTAGCAAACAGTGTAGTTGCAGATCAGTTGGCTTTATCAGAAGCCAACTGATCTGGATCTGCACTGTTTGTCATTAAATATGTGAATTTCTATCAAAAACCTGGATCAAGTATTCTGATTGGCTGGAAATTAGAAGTGGGCGTGACATCTTAATTTATTCAGCATGACAAGGGTTAAAAGAAGCAGAAGTAATGATCAGAAATTTATTGATTGGGTATTAAGAGACAGATAAAAAAAATCACAGAAATGCTCTGTAGTACTGCAGATGGCAAAGGCCCTGATCAGACTGCATGGATATGCAGGCTGATCTAGGCCTTTGTTATTTATAAGGGAACTTTCTGTATGTAACATTTTAATATATCATAAAGCAACCCTCAGTTAGCAGGTACTGTGGAAAATTATTGGCTGAAAACACAATGGCACACATTTATCAAATGTTAACCATTAACCCATTCTAGACAGAATAAACTCTATCCCCCCACCCCACCCAACCACACTGTATCCTGTTTACCCTAAGAATTGGGACACATTAACTCCTTTACCATACTTGCAGTCCTTAACTCTTGTCCTGCTGAACCCGGATATACCCTGCCTTTGAAAACAGTGTAGATCCAAATCAGCTCAGTTGGCTTCTGAAGAAGCCAACTGACCTGGATCTGCACTGTTTGCCATTAAGTATGTGAATCTATATAAACAACCTTGATCAAGTAATCTGATTGACTGAAAATTAGAAATGGGTGTGGCTTCTAAATTTATTCAGCAGGACAAGGGTTAAATTTGAAAAATGTCTACTTTACTACCTGCTGCATACTGATGCTTATGAAATAGTGCTGGATCATACATGCCATATCTCACACTGTGAGATAAAATCTCACATAATTGGGCCCATCTGGAAGGCAAATTCCCATAAAAAATTCAAATCTGACAGAATTTTCAGATCATTTTTAAATAGATTTTATGAAGAAATAAGTATAAATTACACACTTTTGTGGTTTTCACAAGTTTCTTACATGAAACAAAAATACTTTAGACTAAACTGGGGGAAATTCAAAGTGATGTTTAAGAAAATGTCTCAGAATTTTGTTAAATCTCCCTTAAAATTTTGCCTTATCTCACAGATTTTAGTCCACAACTTATGGCATGTATCCTGGATGAATGGCAAACAGTGTACACCCTGATCAGATGCTGCATTCTTTCATCAGTTTGCACACATCAGGAAAACATGCCTATATAATTTTGACCCCCCTTAAACCCCACTTTTATATAGCAAAACTGGGGTTTACAGGGGTATACATTATTTTTCTTATTTTGCTAAAAAACACAGATTGTGGGTACTCCTTAGAACTGCCTCGCTGAGGTAGTTCTAATAAGTACCCACAATCAATGTTTTGAGCAGAAATTTGAAAAATATTAGAATTTTTATTTGAAAATTTTCCTTTTTTGGCTGTAAAATTTTCAATATATTTGAATAGGCGTGTTTTCGTAATGAGGCCTGTCTGTTCCAATATTCAGGGTTATTACTGTATATTGGAAGAGTCAAATTTCAATTTTAGGTATGTCGGGCTATATGCATTTGGATATTCCAGAGGAAAATGGCTAAGCTATTTTCAAACAATGGAGATCCTGATCAAATGTCACATTCTGCGGCATCTGATCTGGGTCTGCAGGGTTTTTTAATTGCCCTTTTTGGGGTCTCCAGACTAAAATGAAGTTTTTTAAAAGTAAAACATATTTTAACGAGTAATACTTAACCTATAGATAATGTGCTATTCTCTTCTGTTTTCACACCTTCCACAGAAAAAACGACCTTTCAGTCGTTAATTAAAGTCTTAAACCAGAAGGTCCCTTAGGCAGTTACCTGTGTGACGTAACTCTTCCCGCTCAATTGACCACGTGTCAGCTTCTTTTATGTGTAAAACAATAGACACAATTAGGAGAGATAAGGGTGGGCGGAGGGAGATAATTGATTATCTATAGGTTAAGTATTACTCGTTAAAATATGTTTTACTTTTAAAAAACTTCATTTTAACTTCATAATACATTAACCAATAGATAATGTGCTAGAATTTGCAGAATAGGAGGGAGGTGCTCTCCTAATTCTAACACCAATAATATCTCACCACTTCTGGTTAAGACTCAGGAAACTCAAAGGAATCAGATACATTCTAATTCTATATTTAATAGAAAGAATGATCTAGATTCACAAAATAGCATATCTTTAAGGTGTTATGATCTAACAACCTTATATATATTAGTAGACTCTAGAGGAAGCCAGTTCTTAAGTCTCAGAGACCTAACATTGGCCCCCCAGCCCCCCCCCCCCCCCCCTCTTTTTTTCTTTTTGGGAAACAACAATTGGCTTCAAAAAGAAAAAGGGAGTCATTGAGACATAACATAAATATTCCATCGCAAAGTAAGCTAGGAATATAGAAATATTTTCAAAACAAAATTTGTAAAACAAAAAGCCAAGACCATACACTGTAAGTAGTCTATGTAGGGTCTTGAATAAATAAGGAAAAGTCTACTCGGTGGAGTTTCCTATAGATAACTGACATATGTAGATATTTTGGATAAAATTCTAGATATGTGAAGCTATGTAATTGTAATAGTCTAAGCTATTAGAATTATAAACTAATTAGATTCTGTTAATTGGAGCGACAGGATAGTTTCCGATGAACAGACACAGACTTAAAGCAAGAGCTGTCGGAGGACAGCGAGCTCGCCTGCTGGGTACATTTTATATTGTAACATTTTTATCATTAAGCCATATAATATAGGTCAAACTGACCTAGATGTATTTGTATGTAAATCATTTTGTCACTTAGATATAATAATCCAGGTATGACAATTCTCCATGAAATAGTAATAAAAATAAAAGGCAAAATCACTGAAGCATGAAATATAGGTCACAATGACCTAGATATAGTAAGTGGTCATTCATTGGGTCACATGGAACTAATATCCCAGGTGTGACATTTATCCAACAAATATTCAAGATATAAGGCAAAATCACTGAACCATGAAATATAGGTCACACCAACAGAGATATATTTTGACGTCAATAATCGGGTCACAAGGAACTAATATCCCAGGTGTGACATTTATCCAACAAATAGTATTCAAGATATAAGGCAAAATCACTGAACCATGAAATATAGGTCACAATGACCTAGATATAGTAAGTGGTCATTCATTGGGTCACATGGAAGTAATATCCCAGGTGTGACATTTATCCAACAAATAGTGTTCAAGATATAAGGCAAAAATCACTGAACCATGAAATATAGGTCACACCAACAGAGATATATTTTGACGTCAATAATCGGGTCACAAGGAACTAATATCCCAGGTGTGACATTTATCCAACAAATAGTATTCAAGATATAAGGCAAAATCACTGAACCATGAAATATAGGTCACACCAACAGAGATATATTTTGACGTCAATAATCGGGTCACAAGGAACTCATATCCCAGGTGTGACATTTATCCAACAAATAGTATTCAAGATATAAGGCAAAATCACTGAACCATGAAATACAGGTCACAATGACCTAGATATAGTAAGTGGTCATTCATTGGGTCACATGGAACTAATATCCCAGGTGTGACATTTATCCAACAAATAGTATTCAAGATATAAGGCAAAACCACTGAACCATGAAATATAGGTCACAATGACCTAGATATAGTAAGTGGTCATTCATTGGGTCACATGGAACTAATATCCCAGGTGTGACATTTATCCAACAAATAGTATTCAAGATATAAGGCAAAATCACTGAACCATGAAATATAGGTCACAATGACCTAGATATAGTAAGTGGTCATTCATTGGGTCACATGGAAGTAATATCCCAGGTGTGACATTTAACCAACAAAAAGTATTCAAGATATAAGGCAAAATCACTGAACCATGAAATATAGTTCACAATGACCTAGATATAGTAAGTGGTCATTCATTGGGTCACATGGAAGTAATATCCCAGGTGTGACATTTATCCAACAAATAGTATTCAAGATGTAAGGCAAAATCACTGGACCGTGAAATCTAGGTGACCTTGACCGTAAAATGTAGGTCACCATGACCTTCACTCTCTTACTCTTAAACTGATGTCACATAGTTAGCTGATGTATAACCAGTTGTGTCTATAACCTGTAGGCATATAAGATTTTACAAATGTGTCCTAGATTTTGACCCCTAGCCCCACCCCAAGGCCCACCCTGAGGTATAAACCCAGGGGTATGTTCTTTTGGAATCTCAGAAGACTCCTCCAGGTACCCAAATTCTAAATATGAATGCTCTATGAGGAGTGAAAGTCAAGATATAAGAATTTGAAAAACTTTAACACAGTATTACAAAGGTGTCCTAGATTCTGACCCCTAGCCCCACCCAGGGGCATGAACCCAGGGGTTTATTCTCTTGGAATCTCAGAAGACCCTCCAAGGTACCTAAGTTCCAAATTTGATGCCTCTGTGAGGAGTGACTGTTGAGATATAAGCATTTGAAAAACTTAACACAGTGTGACGGGAACGGGAACGCAAACGCAAACGTGGACGACCGGGGTGACTACAATAGCTCTCCTTGTACTTCGTACAGGCGAGCTAATAACCATAATATGTAATCATTTCCCTTTGATCAAATTAAAGAAGGGGAGATAATAAAAGTAGATGGAGTTAACTTAACTATAACTAAGTTATCCATCAGAAGAAAAAAAAGGTATAGACAAACATAATGGTTAAAACTATTGCTAGACTAATTGTATTACGAATTTTTAGTCAAGCAATAAAATAATACAGAGTTTGCATATAACTGCTGGGAAGAAAAAAACAACCTAAACCATTGATAATTAGTTTTTTGTCATAGACATATAAAAGCGTTTGATGTCCTGACAAAAAAAATAAAGAATAAACTGTCAGCATCATAACTTAAGAGTTTGACAGAGAATAAGAAAGATAAGAATAAGGTTGATCGCAGCAAACTGTATGACGGTCATAGTTTGGCTAAATCTTACCGTATTGATAAGATTAAGCAATAATAAATAAGCTGGATAGAATCTTTCTATACCAGAAGATTGCCATGAAAAGTACTCCTGAGTAAATAATCATGGAAATCAAGAAATGTTAAAAAATCCACTTTGATACGAATCAAAATGTTCATAAAAAGAGATGGACTCAGAGAAAAGGTAATAGTGTGATAATCTCTGAAGAAAGATTATACAATAATACTGATTAATAATCTCAAAAAACACTTAATTTATAAGTTAAGAGATAGTATTACTATTCTATACGCATATTTAAGAATAGTAAGAAATATATTAATACTAAATAAAAATTATACTACTGAACAAAATTCCCGCTATAAATAATAGGTTAAGCATAACTATTTATTAAGCAAGGAATTATTAAACATATAACTCTCTATAAAATTACTGCCCGGAAATTTTATAGATAAACATTCAATCAAATTTTTAGAATTGAATATTAATAGAATAAAATCTATGTCTGCATAATTGGTAATTCCTGAAATATCAAATCACGTACTCGCAAATGAGTTCAGGAAGAAAATACATATATATACTCTCGAGATCTATGTGTAAACCATAGAGGGTAATAATATTATTACCGCGATCCCTGACGGAAGGGTAAAAAACATGTATATGAAAGAGATAATAATTAATTTAACGTCATATAGGTTTAAGATAAAATTTGTTTAATCTTTAACCAATATGCAGCAACAGTGACTCGATATTCTGTATTCGTACGTAGAAAAGGAGTACTTAGTCATTAGAATTTTGTATGATTGAAATAGAGATAATGGGATCTAAAAGGATGTATCTCCATGAACTGAATCGAAGGATAATATCCATTCTAAAAACTAGGGCTTGTTTTAGGCTTAGTTTAACAAGCGTAGAATTGAATTATTTCCAAGTATTCATGAAGTCGTTATGCTCTGAATACTGAGAAAAATGTTAAAATATTGTTTAGGAAATAAAAAAGTGACTGTTCCACAATGTTAGCTAGATTTAAACCTGGAACGTAGCGAGAAGGTCAATCTAATTTAAAAGTAAGATGAGAAAGATAAATAATGAAGATAGATATATAAATATCGGAATAATATATTATCTCCAACAATTATCAAATAATCTGAATGTTTAAAAGCATAAATACTACTCGAAAGTTTATTTACCGAATGTATAATCGGAGAAAACTTTCAGTATGTTCAAAAACGTATCACAAAAGTAAGATCTGACCAGGAACGTAGGTGCAGCACTTACTAAGTTGTGAAGTTAATATAAACATATTTTATATTATAAATTGAAGCAGTGCATTTCAAAATCATCTACATCTTGAAATGACTTATTGTGTGGAAAAATAAATAAATATCCAGTTTCGGAAAAGATATTTATCTATATATATAGACCATTTTTGATGTGGACTGGAAATCAAGATATTAATCTTTGCATTATTCGCAAACTGAACTTGAACTCTTAGCGAGAATTACTATGATCCCTTTAACGAATGTAAACATAAAGGAGGGGTAAAGAGATAATTAAGAGTGTCTTAATTCTTTACCGGCTCGTAATTAAGGATGTTTTCCCTTTTGTATAGGCCTAGACTATAGATTGATTAATATAAATATAATAATATCTGCTATTATGAGGTAAACTCTCGTTAATTAACCTCTAAGCATATATCAAAAATATATATCAACATAATCTAGAGCTTCGGTAAGTTTAGAGGAAGCAAAATGATTGACTTTGGCAGTTTCTGAATAGTTACAAAGTCAATAAAACAAAATATCAAAAGGAAAGTATTGTATATAATATATTATTTAGGCAATAATAATCTGTCACGTACTGAATAATTAATGCCTTTACTAAGGGTTCAGGACAACTCGGCCCAAAGACAAGTCGGCCCAGGACAACTCGGCCCATAAAAAAGTCGGTCCAAGACAACTCGGCCCAAGTCCTCCTTATTTCAGAAGACAACTCGGCCCAAACTGCAGAAGACCACTCGGCCCATAAAAATCAGACCAGGCACCTCTTAATGTATTGAAATGATTGAATGGTGGCACTTTTATAGTTCTGTACCTGATGAATTCAGATAGCGAAACAAATTTGATCACAAGCTAAGGAAGATAAATATACATATAACCGTAGTACTTTCTGGACATATATGATTTATACAGATCATGTCGGCAAATAAAAGAAAATATTCAAATAAAGGTTGACAATTTGTTATTGTTCAAACTTACTAACCATTAACCTTTGTCGGTTAAAGGATGACAATTAACACTTAGTGTATTTCAGTGCTGGTCGTTAATTAAATCAAACATTTAAATAGTTTAAGTTTGAAAATTAAGTCATTAAAGGAGATTAACTGTTGATTACTGATTAAAGGTGATTGGCCGCTGATTACCACCGTTCATGAAAGCCTCTAATAATTTTTTTAAAGTTCGATTTTTTCACTTCTTTTTATGACTGAATTCAAAGAATTAGATAGATAGATAGAGAGAGAGAGAGAGAGAGAGAGAGATGGGTGAGCTGGATGGATCTCACGCACTTTTATTTTCAACTTTGAATAAATTGTTTCGATCACTTACATTATGCTGCTATAACCATCAGATGTCATTTAAGTTAGAATATGTACTTTAGCGATCTGATCTAAGACGTCTGGCACATGCTTTTTATTCATCAGGTACAGAGCAATAAAAGTACCACCATCCAATTATTTTAATACATTAAGAGGTGCCTGATCTGATTTTCATGGGCCGAGAGGTCTTCTAAAGTTGGGGCGATTTGGACCGAGTTGTCTTCTGAAATTGGGACGACTTGGGCCGAGTTGTCTTGGGCCGACTTTTTTATGGGCCGAGTTGTCCTGGGCCGACTTGTCTTTGGGCCGAGTTGTCCGTAATTCCTTTACTAAATATGTATCCATTGTCAATACCAAAGTGCAAGAAAATTTTGATTGACATGGACTCTAGTTATAAATAAAATATTAGAGGTATAGAGCTAGTCGAAGCAAAACTATTCCTCAATAAGATAAAGTAGACCTATAATATACGAGGATTAATTGGGTCTAGAAATTATAATCATAATAAAATTATTATTCCAATATGAAGAATCTTCGGCGTAATAGATTCTTACTGAGGCAAAAATATCTGGTATATTGCTATCGTAGTCTTAAATGATCCAGAAGAAAAAATAAAACAGGCAAAGTAAAGAACGTATCGAATTATATCTATGCCTAAATATAAGATTTTTTTCTTATTTATTATTTTATAACGAGTTTAGACAGAGCATGACTGACCTAGACTCTTATATAATCAATCAAAAGATAGTATAAAATAGAATAATAGCTTATCGGATCAACTATTTTCCATGTAGAAAAGGCAAAAGGAAAATATGTACCTCAACTAGAATTTTAAATCGTAGTAATCTAGAGAGGTAGCGAATAAATAAATAAACTGTTAATTTATTTATCTGGTTGGTGTAAATTTCCGATACCTTAAGAATGAAAAATTAATAGAAAGTAGAAAAGATCGATTGCTACTTTCTTGTCAATTTACTCCTTAGATTACATGCTGATTACATATCGGAGCATGTAGAAGAAAAAACAGGGGAGGAAAGAAGAAAATTTTTCTAGATTTCGTGTATATTTTTCTTCTTATAAATAACGATAGTTTTATAGTTCACCTTTGCCCTAGAGCCGAATAAGGTGAATATGTAAGAAGTTAATCTCTTTGTAGCGAATAAAAGAGATATAATTATAGCTGGAAGTATCTTCTATACTTAGTGAATGAATTGCGAATTTGATCGTAACCGATAATTCTTAATTCATTTTCAATAATAGCAGGCCTCGGACCACAATTATTTTTCCATTACCTTTCGTACAAAGACCTCTTGGGAAAAAAATGCTGACAACTTTACAATCGATGCATACTTTCTTCTGCTTGTGTCATCATTTCTTACCTTCAAATTTATCCACTTTAGACATGACCATGACCAGCTCCTTTTCCTGCTGTCGTCTGTCAAAGTAAACACCTGTCAGTTCATACCAGTTACGGCCCATGTAGGCTCACTTCTTAGGGGTGTGCTTAGGTTCACCTGTTTTCCTGAAATCAAAAGGAAACAAAACAAACTCTTAATTTTCAAAACACCTATATGTTGATCTATCAAAAGAATCACAGTGAAGTAGTCTGCTCAGTCACTCTGGCATAAGACACAGCATCCAAGTGAGGGACTATTTGTGCGACTATATTTCCTTATTTTGGACAACGAATCAGGGGAGGTAATTGTGGACTGGTTCCTATCAGACCTCTTTTTTAAAACCAAGTTACACCATGTGCTGTTTACCTAGTTTCTACACATGTCTGCAATCATCAGAGCAAATATTAGACCAAGTTCTTAAAGTACAGGACTGTGACAGCATTTCAAACACAGGTACCCATAATGAAGTTTTGGAACTTTTTTCAAAAGCCAAACTTGTTTTTCTGAAAAACACTAAATTTGCAATATCTCACTTATTTTTGGGATTTTTTTTATGAAATAAAAAGCATACAACACCCTGTGATAGCCTCCTATTGATGCAATTCTAATCTTTGACCAAAACAATGGTTCTGCATATTTTAAAGGCTTAAAATGAAGAAATTGTCAAATTTCGACCAATTTTTGCCATTTAAGGAAAGTTAACAAAAGAAAAAAAATTCTGAAAGTACTGAATTTGGTCTCTAAAACAGGCTTTTTCATTTCCAAAGAGAATATGATATAACTTTATTTACTTACAAACAAAGTAAAAGCACCTGCAGGTGTCCCCTGTCCCAGGTGGCATTTCAAATGTCAGCCAAGTGTCATTCCAATACACAAGTGCACCTGGGCAGGCCCCTGTAGTGATGACTCTTGGGAAGCAGAAAGATGCCAAAATCTGTATATACTGTGTTATGCAGACTGGTATCTGTCATTTAAGTTGACAGAAGACAAAAATGAGTATAAATAGGGTAAAAAACCTGCAGTTTCAACATTCTAGTATTTTATATGCATAAGTGAACACTACCATGAAAGGCGAGAGAAAAAGAAGAAAAAGCCAGTTCCAGAAAGGCCACATTCCCTGGAATCAGGGTATTTTACTACCTCAGACAGATTCCAACCAAGATGATGAGCCAACAACTACTAGACAAACAGTTAGAATGAGTAAAGAAGAGTTTTACCTGGTAACAAAGACAGCCTATGATGGAAGATCAAGATGCATGCCAGACTGTGAAGGTATGACTGGAGAGGCTCGACTTCTACGCCCTGCTACTACATTGCATTTGGACGAGACGGACCCAACACAGCCTAAAGATTTTGATGGCATGAGACTGGTTGACAGCGAGAAAATGGTCGAAGCCTGGAATAAGGCCCAGTCGCTTCACAGAGTGGCCGCGCCTGACTGTGACCTGGCCCACATGGAGATCGCCAATGAGAAAAAATGGGGCGTTTGCTGGAAGATGACATTTAAATGTGCTACATGTAACTTCACTTCTCCAGAATTCAAGCTCTACAAAGAAGTGCCAACAAACAGACCAGGCCCAAATCCAGCAGCACCAAACCTGGGTCTTGGCATTGGGCTACAAGATACACCTTTGGGTAACAGAGGAGCACGACGCCTCATAGCCAACATGGACTTACCTCCCCCTGCGAGAAGCAGCATGCAGAGGACATCAAACAATGTTGCAAAAGCTGTTACAGAGCTAAACCAGAGGGATATGAGTGACAAAGTGAAACTGCTTAAAGATATCAATCAGAAGAGGGGGTGTGAACCATCAGAGATAAACATTGCTGTCGACGCACGATATAATTCAATGACTATTGCAAGCCGCAAAAAGCCTGGCCAGAATGCATCACAGGCAATCGGTATTGCCTGTGAAACAATGACAGACAGGAAGTTTATTATTCAGGCTTGCTTCCAGAATAAACTGTGCTGGACTGGTGCCTGGTTAAAAGGGAAAGGAATAGAAGTGAAGTGCCCTGGTAGACACCCAGAATGCACAGCAAATTTATCAGCTTTTGCACCTCTTTCAGAGTACGAAATGGGTCGTGAAATTGGAACACAGCTAGCCCTCCAAGGCATGTTAGTGAAGTACGCAACCACAGATGGTGATGCAAGATCAGCTGAAGGAATAGATCATGCCCTGAAAGTCCTTCATCCGATGTGGAATGTACAACGTCTTGCAGACCCCACTCACCTAGGGCAGTCCCAGTTTCGACAGTGTAACAGGGCTAACTTTAGCCGTGAAATGTTTCCTGGCCGAACACGTGAACAACAGAAGGAAGCTCAGAAGGTCTTCAGTCAGGATGTGAAGGCTAGATGCAGTTTGATTTTAAAAGAGCTAATGAAGAAACATGCAGGTGACATGACAGCTTTGCGACGATGCTTACCAAAAGTTCTTGAATCGACTCTGCTCTGCTATAGTGGTGACTGTTCGAAATGTGCCCAGAACTCTGTCATCTGCCATGGAGGTGTCAGTAACAACTGGTGGAATCGTTCCATGTTCCTCGCGTCAAATAAAATTCACCACCTGAATATGGATGAAAGTGATAAGGATTTACTTTTAGAAATACTGAAGATGAAACTCAGTACAGCATCAGTAGAGCAAATGAAACTTTACACGGACACGCAAAAGTGTGAGGCAGTTAATCGGTCACTTAGTGTATCGCTTCCAAAAAATGTGAATTTTTCTAGAAATATGGAAGGACGAGCTCATTCTGCTATACACAAACTGAATAATGACCCTGGAACATCAACTATTCAGAAGTGTGAAAATTCTGGTGTTAAGCTTTCTGCGCGTGTGAAACGTTCACTTATATCAATGGATAAGGAGGCAGAGTATGAACGAATATATTCTAAAAAGACAGAAGTGGTTAAACATAAACTTGTTCGACAAAGCAGGGCAATCCAGGAGCACACTGCTTTTAAGATGAACAGTAAAGTGAAGGGAGATTACCAAAAGGGACAGTTGGATCCAGTCCCATCTACTAGTGGGACAGATCATAATTACATTAAGTGTAAAACTTACTAAGAACTGAATCTGGGTCTGCTGTTGTTGTTGTTGTTGTTGTTGTTGTAATGTTGTTGTTGTTGTAATGTTGTTGTTGTTGTATTTTTTGCTGCTGCTGCTGCAGCTGCAGCAGCAGCAGCAGCAGCAGCAGCAGCAGCAGCAGCAGTTTTTGTTGTTGTATAACAACTACAGCAACAAAAAATACAAATATAGCACGTACTACAGCAATGACTACAACTGCAAAATTTTTCAAGTTCAAGTCTGTAGTTGTAGTAGTTGCTGTAGTACACGCTTTGCTGGTTGGTGTAGTTGTAGTTGAACAACAACAACAACAACAAACAACAACAACACAACTACTACTACTACAGAATGTCTGAAGACAGCTGCTGCAACTACTACTACTACTACTACTACTACAGATATGTACTTACATGTATTTTTTTGTGTATATATGTTTGTATTGTCTTTAAGTTTCAATAAATGGCAAGATGAGGCCTGGTTTTGTTTTCATTGATATGCATGCATGAAGTAATGTTGTATTGACTGCGTTCTGTTGTATTACAGGAGGCATCTTACAACATGCACGCTTCAGAAGAAATTTTGGAAACAACATGAATAATTTCAGAGTAATTTCAGTTTGGCATCAACCCTGGGAAGCAGGACTGACCCCAAACTGTGATAAAAGACAGTATTTCCAAAATCTCTGCTGAAGCAAGCAAGGAAGGAAGAAAGAGACCTGCATCAAGGGACTCTTAAAATGGTGTTTGCTGGGTATAATATTGACCCAGAAGATGAGTACATGACAATCACTAGTTACCGTATTTGCCCTAAGTAGTCAGACACCTTAAATCATTACCGTACTTACCTTAAAACTAGGACAGGTCCATTTTATTGCCGGATTTTGTGTCTAAAATATTTTTGAATGAGTGGCAAACAGTGTAGAGCCAGATGAGATGCCGCATTTTTTTGAGTCTGATCTGGGTCTACACTGTTTGCTCAGGCCTGTCCGTCCAAATACTTTTGGTAAGTACAGTAGTCCTATGGCTAGTCAGTGTCATGTCACATCATTTAAAGTTTACTTACTCTTACTGTGAGCTAACTTACATTTTACACTCCAACAAACAATCTGGATACCCCGCATGACCCTTGCACACGCCCCGATTAACACATCTGACCCTGTCACAGTTGACCGTATGTGGCTCCATGGACAGATGGCACGACTGAATACAGAGGGTATTGTGGCACAGATGACTGATGTCCATTGTCCCTATATCCAAGGTCGCTGAAAATATCATAAAAGTAAACCGGTGAACATTCATACTTTTCCATTTCCCACTCAAAGGGCACTTGAAATTTATCACCCCATATCCGCTTTTTTTGGTCGTCCCGCTCCAGAGTAAACACTGGCCATTCGGTGATAAATGTGACTTTTCCAACAATTTTGTCTTATATTTTTCAAAAAATCCCTCCATTGCAACACTACAAACAAAATTCTCAGAAAGAGACTGCATTTAGACATGGTGTAGGGATATCTGCACAATATTTAATTCAGTTTCACTCACATTCTACTTTCACTTTCAATAAATTTTAATGAAAATTTAAAAATAAAAAAAAAAATAAAATAAAACACCTTCTATAGACTGAAATTGCCTCCATTACCTTTAAATTTGTAAGATGGGCTGATAATCTGTCAAGTTTCAGCTCTGTGTGACCAAAACTAGCTTCATAATTGAAGTTCCAAAATTCTGCACTTTGCTCATAGCAGGCCTCGGACCACAATTATTTTTCCATTACCTTTCGTACAAAGACCTCTTGGGAAAAAAATGCTGACAACTTTACAATCGATGCATACTTTCTTCTGCTTGTGTCATCATTTCTTACCTTCAAATTTATCCACTTTACACATGACCATGACCAGCTCCTTTTCCTGCTGTCGTCTGTCAAAGTAAACACCTGTCAGTTCATACCAGTTACGGCCCATGTAGGCTCACTTCTTAGGGGTGTGCTTAGGTTCACCTGTTTTCCTGAAATCAAAAGGAAACAAAACAAACTCTTAATTTTCAAAACACCTACATGTTGATCTATCAAAAGAATCACAGTGAAGTAGTCTGCTCAGTCACTCTGGCATAAGACACAGCATCCAAGTGAGGGACTATTTGTGCGAATATATTTCCTTATTTTGGACAACGAATCAGGGGAGGTAATTGTGGACTGGTTCCATAAATATATATATAGAATTTAAGTCAAGTTCAAAAGTGACTGGACAGAATTCAACAATATAAATGGCTACTAGGTATTAGAACCCATCGCTGTCATTCAATAACCTATAATCCAACACTATACATGTCTATAGTGGTTATTAAATAAATATATGTTGAGTGAGTACTAGTGACTACTACTCTGACACTAGTAATCCGACACAAAGTCTACGAAACTACTGCCCGGTGGAATTTCGTTAGAATGACCTGGCACTACTCTACGAAGTGCCTCCCGATGAAATTTTCGTTAGAGCCGGAATTTAACCGCTTTCTAGCGAATTAAAGAGATAAAACATCATTTGAATGACCTGGCACTAGTCTACGAACTGCTGCCCGGTAAGAATTTTGTTATAGTCGCAAGTTTAACTCTTTCTAGCGGATAAAAGAGATAAAACATAAGTTCATTTAAAATATTAATGGAATTACACACCTATAATAAGTCAATGGAATATTAAAAATTCTAGTCTGTTTTGGGAAAGACTGTACAGAATTTTTTTGTATAAAAAGTTATTATGTATTTCACTTAATAACCTATATCCATTGACTTAAACGTCAATGGAGCTCTATGAACGATAATGGATTGTTCGGGAATTAGTGATCATTATTTTGACACTAGTTACCCGACACAATGACCGGACACTAGTATTCGTAACTGTTGCCCGGTAAAGTTACAAGTAATTTGACAAATTGATCGGATAGTAGTATTCGTAACTCTAGTCCGATGAAAAAGGGAGATTATATATGAAAACTGAGCGGGCACAAGTATTCTAAACTTTTTGCCGAAGATAATTAATTATTAGGCAAAAATTGACCAGACACTTTCTGTAAAAGTTTGCCTGGTGAAAAATCAGAAATAATATAATAATATGACCGGGTATAAGTATCAGGAATATTACTGATACTTTGCCCAGTGAAAAATTTTTTTAATAATTAGACATAATGACCGGAAGTTAGTATACGTGACTATTTTGTCCAGTGAAATATGTCAAAAACTAAGTCTTTCCAGAAAATAATTAAATTATTGACTGGAGACTAGTTGACTGGTGCCTGGTTGATCGGTGACTGGTGACTGGTGACTGGGTGACTGGTGACTGGTGCCTGGTTGACTGGCACCTGGATGACTGGTGACTGGTGACTGGTTGACTGGCACCTGATTGACTGGTGACTGGTGAAGCTGATTGACTGGTGCCTGGTTGACTGGTGACTGGTGACTGGATGACTGGTGACTGGATGACTGGTGACTGGTGGACTTAAGACTTTATTGGATACTAAGTACCCAAAGATGCCACCTTGATGGGTCTTACCCCGGCAGTATAGCCATATGGGGTGGGGCTCCCATCAGTAAAGAATTGTCTTATAACCCATCAAGGGTTGACAAGTTCTTTACAATCAGCTTCTCCACCATGAGAATCTTTAGCCAACTGAAGATCTCTGCAAACAAAAGTCCAGGAAAAACATATCGTAATTGCTGAATAACCTGGAACGAAAAGAACAAAAATATTCTGCATATATAAACACGACTATCGAACCGATCGCGCACGAGCGTTGTGCCGAATAGCGAGAGTGGAAAAAGACCAGTCAAAAATACATGAAATACATGAAAATACATGAAATCGAAAATTGAAAATTTTAAATAATAACACAGAAAGTGAAAGGAGTGATAAATAAACAAAAGAAACACAAGGATACATAAATTTATCCGTGAGGAAAGAAATAATCCAAATTTCTATCACAGGTAAATAATCCTTGTTGAATTTCTTTGTCCACAGAAAAGAAACTGACACGTGGTCAATTGAGCGGGAAGAGTTACGTCACACAGGTAACTGCCTAAGGGACCTTCTGGTTTAAGACTTTAATTAACGACTGAAAGGTCGTTTTTTCTGTGGAAGGTGTGAAAACAGAAGAGAATAGCACATTATCTATAGGTTAATGTATTATGAAGTTAAAATGGGTAAAAGTACCAGTCAAACAGCAGAAGATGACATTCTTATGTACTTCTATTTATTTTTCAGCGAAAAAACTAGATGTGCTATTTCATTTGAGATAATTCACATGAAATGTCCAGCCTTACTTTTGCCTGAAAAAAAAAAATTTTTAGAATGCCATCTGCAGGAACTTTGCATGGCACTTTAACCCTTGTCCTGCTGAATAAATTAAAATGCCATGCCTATTTCTAATTTTCAGCCAATCAGATTACTTCATCCCAATTGTTGCAAGAAATTCACATTCTTAATGGCAAACAGTGCAGATCAATATCAGTTGGCTTCTTCAACTGATTTAGATCTACACTGTTTGCAAAGGCAGGATATATCCGGGTTCAGTAGGACAAGGGTTAAGAATTAAAGACAAGATAATTTTAACAAATTTACCAAAAGCTCAGCAATCTTGAAGAAAAAAGCTCCCATCTGGCTTCAAAAACACTCAACATAATACTGATCACTTCACCTGTAAATTCCCTTTACATGTACAAATCAGTGAGCTGTGGCATTATATATGGCCTTGAGAAATATAACTGTAAAACATTAAATTGACTCTTTAATCTTACCCAAACCAGTTCTTTGTTTCTGTTGAGGTTTTACGGCCCAGCCAACCCAATGGGATCATGTCAAGCATGGTCAGTTTACCTAACCACACGTTTACTGGGCAGGCTTAGCCCTCTAAGCAGTTAACCAGTATTGTGCACATTCTTTCGCCAGAAACTGACATCTGCACTTCTTGAATCAGTGGAAGAGAGAGAATGTTTGTGTTGAGGTTTTACGGCCCTGTCAACCCAATGGGGTCATGTCGAGCGCAGTCAGTTTACTTAACCACACATTTACTGGGCTGGCTTAGTCCTCTAAGCGGTTAATCAGTATTGTGCACATTCTTTCGCCAGAAACTGACAACTGCCCTTCTTGAATCAGCGGAAGGGAGAGAATGACCGTAGAAAGTATTTCATGATCAATCTCCACGAAAGAATGTTGCCGACCTTGGTGGGGGTTGAACCCGCGATCTCCTGGTCCCCAGTTGGAGGGGCGCTGAGCCAACTGAGCCACAGAGGCCGGCCAAACCAGTTCTACCTGCTTAGTGCATACTCAAGGCACTATTAATTGCCTAGCATGCTGGGAAAAAAATTCAGCAGATGACATTTTGTAACATTTATATCATTCTTGCATGAAATGTCAATTCCTATTTTCTAGGAAAAAATTAGAACTAATGTTAATACACTAATTGGTCATCTGTATTTGGTCAGCATGGTAAAAGTTAATACATGTACCAAAGATTTAAACCTTAAAGTGCTAATCACAATTGCAGCAAACAACATTTTTTTTCTTTTGCTGTAATTTTCAGAGAAAAACAATACTTGGCATAACTGATGTGAATCTTCTGCCCAGCAGACAATTCACAATATGCCAAGTCTATTATCTATGAAAAGTAACAAAAAAAAAACAACAACAAAAAACAAAAAAACAGAATGTCATTTGCTAGATTTTTTCTTGTCTGCTACAATTTTGCTAAGCGCTTTAAGGGTTAACATGGTGCCATGCACACAGTGTACATGTAAATGCAAAGCTACAGATAAGGTATTTTATTCAATAAAACTGTGTACCACTCTCTAGTAATTCAGTCAGAGTTTGTTTGTGTTGAGGTTTTACGGCCCAGTCAACCCAATGGGGTCATGTCGAGCGTGGTCAGTTTGTTTGTTTGTGTTGAGGTTTTACGGCCCAGTCAACCCAATAAGTTCATGTGGAGCATGGTCAGTTTACCTAACCACACGTTTACTGGGCAGGCTGAGTCCTCTAAGCGGTTAACCAGTATTGTGCGCATTCTTTCGCCAGAAACTGACAACTGCCCTTCTTGAATCAGCGGAAGGGAGAGAATGACCGTAGAAAATATTTCACGATCAATCTCCATGAAAGAATGTTGCCGACCTCGGCAGGGGTTGAACCCGCGACCTCCTGGTCTCCAGTCGGACGGCGCATCCAGTTGAGCCACCGAGGCCCTCAGCCAGAGTACTAAGCATTAAAACAGTACTGCAATTTCTCTTTGAAAACTTGTGATAGCTGGTGTCATTTACAGAGCTCCATATAAGTGGGGTATAGAAAGGTATTTCAGCATTGATTTTTTGAAAATTTGCATTAAAATTGAAGCTAAGGGGGTAAAAATACTCAAATGAAATTTCAGATTACAGCACTGAAATCAAATTTAGGTGGTAAACCCTCGTTAACCCTCACAGTCAGTCTTGATACTATATGTCAATGGCTGACCAGTGAGAAAACCATGGGTACCCTGACTGTATATCTGGAACCATGACTAACCATTGCCAAAACCACAGATGGTAGTCAGCCATGGACATGACTGCCTGAGGATGACTTCATACTATAGGGTGGCTGACCATATCTCCAGATAAGAGGGGAACCAGGACAACAGTTTTTTATTTCTTTAAGAAAACATATGTTGTGGGTACTCATTAGAAGCACCTTGAAGAGGCACTTCTAATGAGTACTTACAACATATGTTTTCTTAGAGAAATAAGAAAAATATCAACATTTTTTGTTAAAAAAAAAGCACCTTATCTGGAGCTGTGAGCTAACTGCAGATGTACAATGCAGAAAAGGAAGCTACACATTATGAAAACACGCCTATTCAAATATACTGAAATGTTATTCACCGAAAAATTGAAAATTTTCAGACAAAAAATTAAAATATTTTTCATATTTCTGCTCATAACATAGATCTTGTGTACACATTAGAACCGCCTCGCTGAGGCGGTTCTAACGAGTACCCACAAGCTATGTTTTTGAGCAGAAATAAGAACAAGACCTGTCACCAGACAGGATAGCTCGCCTGATATTGCACAATTTGTGATATTGCACATTTTGTTTCTGGAAAATTCTAAGTCCGTGACCTTGACTTTGACATGACCTGGTGCAAAATATTCATCAAACCAAAGACGAATTAATTTGACGATAAGGTTAGGAAATAATAAGGTCTTAAAAACAAACAATAAAAGGCAAAATCACTGAAGCATGAAATATAGGTCACAATGACCTAGATATAGTAAGTGATCATTCATTGGGTCACATGGAACTAATATCCCAGGTGTGACATTTATCCAACAAATAGTATTCAAGATATAAGGCAAAATCACTGAACCATGAAATATAGGTCACACCAACAGAGATATATTTTGACGTCAATAATTGGGTCACAAAGAACTAATATCCCAGGTGTGACATTTATCCAACAAATAGTATTCAAGATATAAGGCAAAATCACTGAACCATGAAATATAGGTCACAATGACCTAGATATAGTAAGTGGTCATTCATTGGGTCACATGGAAGTAATATCCCAGATGTGACATTTATCCAACAAATAGTATTCAAGATATAAGGCAAAATCACTTGACCGTGAAATCTAGGTGACCTGGACCGTAAAATGTAGGTCACCATGACCTTCACTCTCTTACACTTAAACCGATGTCACATAGTTAGCTGATGTATAACCAGTTGTGTCTATAACCTGTAGGCATATAAGATTTTACAAATGTGTCCTAGATTTTGACCCCTAGCCCCACTCCAAGGCCCACCCTGAGGTATGAACCCAGGGGTATGTTCTTTTGGAATCTCAGAAGACTCCTCCAGGTACCCAAACTCTAAATATGAATGCTCTATGAGGAGTGAAAGTCAAGATATAAGAATTTGATAAACTTTAACACAGTATTACAAAGGTGTCCTAGATTCTGACCCCTAGCCCCACCCAGGGGCATGAACCCAGGGGTTTATTCTCTTGGAATCTCAGAAGACCCTCCAAGGTACCTAAGTTCCAAATTTGATGCCTCTGTGAGGAGTGACTGTTGAGATATAAGCATTTGAAAAACTTTAATGCAGTGTGACGGGAACGGGAACGCAAACGCGGACGACCGGGGTGACTACAATAGCTCTCCTTGTACTTCGTACAGGCGAGCTAAAAATAATGTTTACCCCTGTAAACCCCAGTTTTACTACATAAAAGTGGGGGTGAAGGGGGTCAAAATTATATAAGCGTGTTTTCTTAATGATGTACATGTATCTTATGGCTGGAAGGAGTGCCAACATTGCCAGGTGATCTATCTATCTATCTATAGATCTGTCTGTCTGTCTATCTTTAGGGAGACAGCGCGAATGCTCAGGTTTTGAGAGCAAAAAAAAATCTTATTGAAGACTAGAGGGAATGAACAAGGCTCTAAGAATTCACATAAAACAATGTAAAATGTCAAGCCGTCCTTTTTTGATGATTTTTAAAATGTTGTCCTGTAGCCTCAAATAAGCTAGTCCTCTGATAACATAACAGCTGAAAATACAATATGCAATATAATAAAGAGATGCAAAGTTTACATTTATCAGATAAATCCATCAAGAAAACATGCCTATATAATAGTGACCCCTCAAACCCCACTTTAATACAGTAAAACTGGGGTTTACAGGGATATACATTATTTTTCTTATTTCTGCTCAAATATATAGATGGTGGTACTCGTTAGAACCACCTCAGTAAGGCAGTTCTAACGAGTACCCACAATCTATGTTTAAAGCAGAAATATGAAAAATATCAGAATTTTTACCTGAAAACTTTCAGTTTTTGGTGGTGAAATTTTCAATATTTGAATAGGCATGTTTTCGTAATGTTATAATTAACCATAATAAAAGACAAGAAGTTTTAAACAAAATTTACCAGAACTGACAGTGCATATCCTACATCAACAAATCACAAATGCAGAATCAGCTCACCAAATCTATCTCATGTACAAATGTCCTGAGACATCTGTGCTGGCTATTGTTGAAGATTTGACATGCTGGGCAATGATTTCAGCAGACCTCGCAGCAGACGATATTTTGAAATATTTATCTTATATTAGATTATTTGTTTTCTTCAGAAAACAGGTTTTACATTTCATGCAAATTGCCACAATTGTGGCAATTTGCATGAAATGTCAAAACTTGTTTTCTGAAATATGTAGCTCTATATCACCAGTTTGCCCTCCGCTTTTGCCCAGAGTGTTAAAGTATAGGCTATATTCACGCCGTATGTACCTCCTGACATCATATTTCGGGAAATGCCAAGATTCAGCAGACGTCCATTCCTTGATATTTTTTTTTCCCAGAAAATAGTACAGTGAATATTGTGGATATAATACAATTTCAACTTACTGAGAACCTCTATCCTGACTGTGCGTGTCTGGTTTCCGTCTTCGACACCGAGATCGTGAATCACGTGCTGCAGATCACCCGAATAACCTGGAGATGGACCGAAATGTACCAGCAATCACTCCACTCCTCTTGCTATCATGTCTAACAGATAACTGCCATGTATCTTGATTGACATCCTACACATGAGAGGTCTAACACTCATGGCTGATCGGCGGAGTTTGCCAGTTATAAACAACAGACTGGCACATTCGTCTGTTTAAACAGACATCTGCATGGCCCTGTGGGTGCACTGATCATGAAAGAACAGAAAAAGCTGCTCTGTTCTATCATAATCTGTGCAGCTTTGTCAATTTCGGTTGGGCTATATAACCAAACTATGCCTGTAGTTCAAATTATCGTTCCAGCACCCCTACCCCGTAATCCTCGCGAGGGTGTGTGGCAGTACTACTAGATAGATACCTCTCTTCCTTTTAGCGTGTGTATTTTAGATGGGCAAGCACCAGTTTCCATAACATGGATATCAAAGCAACTGCACAGACATATTGTACACAAATGCTACCTTTCATTTTATCCTTATGCTTCACTTATGTTTATAAAATTGCTGGGTGAGTGGCTGAAACAGTGTAGATGCTGATCAGACGCCGCGTTCTGTGATCTAGTTCTACACTGTTTATTCACTGGCCTGTCTGTCCGAATACGCAGAGTAAGTACGGTATTATAAAATCGAAATCCCTCAATTATCTTGGATTCGCCCTGCTATTTACAGTTGGTCCATTTCAGATGGCGACTGTACCACATACACACCGGTATTTTCTTCCAGGGCTGCCTTCAGTTAACCGAAACACTGGCGAGTCTTTTTCAAAAGCTATTTTGCATCCTCTGAATGATTATTGTAAATCCGTATCATCTCCAATAAGAGAGTAGGGCCTACCCGTTATTCTCGTAGACGTGACTTGATGCCATGTCGTATAAACTATATCAATTATCATTAATTTTACTTAGAATCAAATAAATAATATACAAGCAGTAAACATTTCCATATTTGTGGGGTTATAAACATCATACATAAATTTTATTCGCATAGGCCGCCGTCGTGTTTGTTCCAAAAGACAGCTTGAAAAAGCTTTGGGATGATCGCTCTCTCCGCCCAAAACTGTCACAAATGAATGGAACGTTTGCTTTTGTTTTGCGAGTAACAGCGAACGTTTCGGTAAACCGAACGCAGCCATTGTTCCGCTCTTTCCTGTCACACCGACTTTTTCCGTACATGGCCTCACGTATACATACTGTCCCATTTGGACACTCTTCATGGCTTCCTCAACTGTACTTGATTCCTGCAAGCATACGCGTAAACAAGCTTCTCTATCAGTTTAAGCCTTGACAGAACCTAAATACTGACTGCTGATATGCAAATCTCGGAAAAACTCTAGCTGCCAGCATGATAAGTCTGCCTAGTATTCACGGGCTTCATCCCGATCTCGTCTTGCTTCTCGAAATAGGGCTGCGGCAATAGCAGGTAAATCTTTATTACTGAGCATTAGACTAGCTACTAGTCGGATATCAATATTATTTTCATCAAACAATTATAATTATTAATTTACTTAATGAACTAAGGGCCATCTACTACTTACTGCTTGCCTCACCTCTTTGATAGCAGCAACTAATCTTGAGATATCTTGATGTCAGAGACCAACTATTAGAGACTGGCTATACAAGATGTCATGCATAAATTTGAATCAGCTTATAGTAAGGAGTGATAAAATAAGACATCAAGGTCTAGGAGCTAGTCTAACTGAGCATCAGCTGGGAATATGTCAAGCACACCTCTCTTTCTGCTACTGCAGCTCTTTCTTTCAAGACACCAGCATGTCTCTCTGTAGTCTGGTCTCTGGCGCAGACTTCATGTTGTTGGTTTTTGTTGTTGTTGTTTTGTTGTTGTTGTTTTCATCTCCTTCCTTTCCCACTCCTTATTCGGCATGGCATAGACTTGTTTTTGCAAAAATTTAGTCTACTCCTGTTTAGGTAATTTAGATGCAGTGGCAGTATAGTAGGTTTTGAACTACTGCATGAACTAGGGACGTTAGCATGTGATCAGATGTAAGGTTCTGGTAATTCCCATTGTTTAGTTGCACAAAGTTCTAGGTGGACTGTGAAGACGTCCGTCAGCTGATGTGTGTCTGGGTTGCGTTCAGAATGGCAACACGCGTTAGTGTTTTGCCCTAGACCTCTGCTTCTGTTGGCGGTCATCATTATGCAAGATATCCAGGGCAAAATATTTGCGATTACTTTGCACTGCGTTGACTAACCCAGACGTTCGCGCGGGTCACCTTCAAACAAAAGCAAAATTTCCATTCATTTGTGACAGTTTTCGGTTAAGAGTAGCGAATATCCGGAAACTAATTTCAAGCTGTCTTTTGGCACAACTAAGATGGCAGCCTATGCGAATTAAATTTTTGTATGCTCGTTCGTAACAAAAGTATGGCAGTGCTGCTGGGCTGATTTTATAAATTCGATCCCGTATAAGACTGATAATTATTGATATAATTTATTCGATCTTATATCAAGTCTCGTCAACGAGAATAACGGCTACCATCAAATTTGAGGTCACATAAGACGGGGCTTACAATAACTATTCAGAAGATGCAAAATAGTTTCGAAAAAACTCGTGAGTGATTTGCTTCAAGTATTGAACGCAGCCCACCAGGACTGCGTTCAGAAGTGCCAAGTGATAGCGACAATTTTGTCCTTTATCCCTGTGCCTAACGATGAACGCCAACAGGAGCAAGGATCCAGGGCAAAATGTTCGCGAGTAAATTGCACTTCATTTATGAACGCAGCCCTGGGATGAGTTGCACAAGGCGATTTGTACAGAGCGCTTCGTAGCGCTTCGCTATGCAACGAAGCTTTACCAAAAAGCGCTTTGTGGCGCTTCGTAACTGTGTTTGGAGCTGACTCGCTGTCTGAAACAAAACGTTGCAAAGCAACCAGACAAAATAAAATGGCGGCGCCCGACGTAGTCAGTGCCCGTTTTAAAAAAAATATATATATCTTTTTTTCTGTTGTTGTTGTTGTTCTTGGACGAAGTAGGGGTGGTTGGGTGGTGCGAAGGTGTCCTTTATCTTACGTCACCGGGGCGCCCAACTGATATTGGCTTACATCTGGGCAAGGCCTGCTATCCTTGTAGCAGGTAAGGGTAGAGGGGGATGTTTTTATTTCTTCTGTTTCTTCACTCATTCCTGTTCCTCTTTCTTCCCTGCCCCTCTCTTTCATCTCCTCTACTATCTCTTCTATCTTTTTTCTCCCTTTCTCTGGGAGACGACACAAAATAACCCACAAGGGTTGACGTGTCGTTAAACCCCAACTCAATCAATCAATCAATCAAATCTTGGACGAAGTGCATAAATGACCCTAGTAACAAAACCAATCGCTGAAGCAAGCACCGCCAGCTTTATAAGAGAATTTCCCAGTTTGAAAATCGTGTCATTTTGGCAGACATTTTAAAAAGCGCCCCCATCAAACGGACCGTTGCATAGCAAGAACAAATCGTTAATGAGTGCTACCTGAAAGCGCTTTCCTTATGCAACTCACCCCAGATCTATATGGATACATTTTAAGTAAGCTTTCAAGACAGAAATCTACTAGTATTTTTCTATACCTTAATAGCGAATTTCGACGGACTCGACAAGCCTGTACTGGTATTATTCTTCGATAGACACATATGGCATCATGTGAGATTTTTTCCTGTCTATACATACAGTTATAAACTTACCCAGCGGGCACATGACATTTATACAACGTCGCCACAACGTCGATGCAATGTCATGATATTGCATCGACGTTGTGGCGACATTGTACTAACGTCATGTCCTGTTTGGGTTACCGAAGCAATTTATGTCTCTCACTCCTCGTAAAATTCCACCTAAGTATTATCAAGACTGCCTCCAAACGTCTGTTCAGGATGTCTGGAAGCATTACTTAAAAGTTTAAATTTTCAAACCTGCAGTGCACGTACAAATAGTATTACCTAAGGGTATAAAATGTAAGCTTTTAAAGTGCAAAACAAATTAATTGAGATTCTTAAAAGCTTTTAGCGGTGCCAAATGTATTCTACAATTTGCATACCAGACTAGTATTAATGAAACAAAATAAAAACTATTACTTTTAAGTTAGGAGAAAAATGTCAGGTCGGACGTTTGAATGTGTATTTTTATACATTTACGGCAGCGGGCTTTTCTCTATTCTGAAAAGAAGTCTACTCTAAAGAGAAAGAATTTGCTTCTCCTAGGAGCAAAATCCTCCTCTCTAAAGAAGAACCCTTTGCATAAGGAAAGCAGTGTGATGGACAGTGAACAGGAAATCGCAATGGTTTTCTTCCATATACAGTGTATAAATTAAAGGAAATGTCACTTGATGTCTGAAGCATGTTAGAATTATTATAACCTTTTTTTTTCTCATATTGCAGCAATAAAATGTCGATAGTGAAGAAAGAATGAAACCATGGGACAACAAATGCAAAATGATATAATGTAAATTTGCGGTACTGTAAATTCTCTATGGATATTATCAATGGATCAGAGAGAGAGAGAGAGAGAGCGAGAGAGAGAGAGAGAGTCACTTTTCTCTCTAAGTAACTTAAGTCGGTGACAAATTATATAAACTGCCAGAAAACACATTACCATGTGACACGAAAAATATATATGTCGCAGTCCAAATATCTTATTAGGACTTCATTTCATATTCAAGGAGGTTGTTTTCCTCCCAAGTATTTTCAGAATTTACTGTACATACTGTACAAATTAATAAATGAGTTGAACTTAGTGTTTACCCAGAACGAAACTATTTAAATGAAATTACCACTTAAATGTCTCGATTTTACCTATACTCAATTAATGATGCCATTAGTTATACTCCCGGCATACGAAGTATACAGGGGTTATATAGTTTAATTTGGCTTTTCCGTAACAATGTGTGTGTGTGTGTGTGTGTGTGTGTGTGTGTGTGTTTCTGTGCGTGCGTGCGTGCGCGTGTGTGTGTTTCCGTCAAAGTTTTCTCAGGAACTGCTCTACCTAGGATTTTGAAATTTGGTACAGACATTGAGTATGACTAGTTATATTGTGTAAAGAGAGAATAAGATCCTTATGCTTATCATTCCCTTTATTTGTATTTTTTTTTTTTCAATTCTTTTTTCGCCACATATTTCTCAGCTCCTATAAGAGCCAGTCTTCAAACTTTGTATACACCTACAAAGGATTCAAGTTTATTGTGTACAAGAAAATCATAATGCTGGAATTTATTTTGCCGTCTTTTTTTCTATTTTTCCTTTTTTCCAATCAGACGTAATGCATACTGAAATTTGTGTCAAAGATTTTTCAAGAAATATGCACCTAGAAATTGGAAAGTTGGTACAAACATTGAATACTATAAGTTGTACTGAATTAGAGAACCAGCATCCTCATGCTTATCAGTTCCATTGTTTGTTCAATTTTCATTCTCTCCGATAAACAAATGCATCTTTAAAATTTGTTCAACACGCACCTCATGGCTATGATCGGGGGTATGTTAGCTTTGCTCACTGTCTGCTATATTTGAAATATTCTTGGTTCAAGGTTATGAACATTGAATTCATTGAACTCACTGACTTTTAAAAGCCTGAAATGGGCCCATGACATAAAAAGTGTAATTAGGAGGAAAGCGTACACAGTCTAATAGCAGAGTTGCTGGTAAGTAGTCAGGGGAAATTAGTTAAAGACAAATAAGAATTCCGATTTCACCCGGCCAGATTCCTGGACTTACGACATATACATACTTGAAAACAATCAATCGTCAAGATTCCAGTGCAGTGGAATAGCGACAAAACTATCAGAATGAGAGTGGACACAGGGTCTACATATACATATAATTTTACATCCTATGTAACAGTTTGATCCCTTATGACACTTTTCATCATCTGACATGACTGTTCATCTCTCTCATGAATGTTGTTATAATAGTTAACCATTTACGTCGAGTGTACACTTTTACCTTAACGCTTTTGACCAGTCCATTTCCAATAGAACGGCTGTCTGGTTAAGTTTTATTATTGCCATGTATTGTAGAAATTCCTGTATTTAATGCAAATCGTTCGTAGATGTTAACTTTACGCGACGTCAGCCATCACTTCCTCATGTTTCTTTCACCGGTTCAGTTATACGGAACAATCGGTATGATTAAACAATTGCTGTCCTTGTTCGAATGTAATTTGACGATTTGTTCACCCTGGACAGTCAGTATTACTCTCATGCAAGCACTCGGGTAACATCAAACGCATCGAGTGAACAAATCGTCATATTACCATCGCATTAAGGCAATATTTGTATGATATTCATGATCAAGCAATATCAGTACATGCATATAGGTTCCACGATCTGTTTGCTACCATATTTCTATAAAAACCGTGTTCATATACACGGCGGTTCCAGTGTTCTTTGGAGGCCTAATTGCTGCTCCTGCGGGGCTTATTTCGTGTATTGTCCTATTCGTTGTTTTATTGTTGTGTTTGATGGGTATATTTGGCATTGCACATGATCACCTCATTAAAGAGTAGGAAGCTGGTTTTCGCTTTCGTTGGATTGTAACATGATGGTGTGCTGTTCGTCGTAGTTTGCTTACTTTTCCTTTTCATTACGCAAACACGCCTATTCAAATATATAGAAAATGTCACCTCCAAAAACTGAAAATATTGAGATAAAATCTCTGATATTTTTCATATTTCTGCTCAAAACATAGATTGTGGGTACTCGTTAGAACCGCCTCGACGAGGCGGTTCTAACGAGTACCACAATCTATGTTTTTGAGCAGGAATAAGAAAAAATAATGTGTACCCCTGTAAACCCCAGTTTAACTATATAAAAGTGGGGTTTGAGGGGGTCTAAATTATACAGGCATGATTTTGTGATGTTGATATGATAGGTACATGTAGGCTATGTTTTGTGGTTGTGACTCTTCCTGGACATCTGAACCCATTCATTCTAAGCATTCCATAAATGGGACCTTTGCAAACAATGTAGACCTATATCAGACGCCGCAGAAGGCGGAGTCTGATCAAGGTCTAAACTGATTGCATGAAATGCAGGAATTACTAAAAAAAGAAGGTAATAATGAAAACTAACCAGACACCCCTTCTATTGGAAATGGACCTGTCCGAAGACTTGAAGCGGCATACATGGTTTGACTATCTACGAAGAATGTAAACCACGACAAAAGTAATAATGTAGGTTTACTGGAGTAGGCTCCCGTTAACTAGGCAATATTTAAACAATAATGTAGTCACTAGCTGCCATAATAATGGAGAGTAAACGTGACATGCTTTAACTCATTAGTTCTTCTCAAGCAATGAACATTTGCAAATAGTGCAGGCTTAGATCAGTGATCGCATATCTTGTCATTTGGCAAGGTAGTGGTGTATTGCACCAATTGGTTAATATGTGATTAAACCTTGTTCATTGGCAGTGAAATTTCTTATTTAGTGGAATAAATAAACTTTAAAGAGTGATAACATTTTTTTGCCTCCCTTCTGGAAAGGGATTTGCTCTAAAAGGAAAATACCATGTATTTATTTTCTAATTCTTTCCTTTTTATCGAAGACCCTTTTCAGAAAGGGAGTGATGTGCGAGAAGGTAAACAAGAAATTATAAAAAGTTGTCTTCCTTGTATAAAAAAATCTACCTAGTGTATCCAGTTCCCTTACAGGTGCTGACTGAATGGTAAACGGTGTAGACCCGGCCTGACTTAAGCAGACAAATCAGAATATTATTCAGTTGGCAATATCCATTGTCACTTCTTGGAAAACGGGCCTACAATCAATAATATAAACGGGATATCTGTTTTGTTTTGATCCATTTATGCCGAATGGACTCCTCTACCTTCACTCTTAAGAAGGTCGATTTCCAATATGAGGGATGTCTTGTTAGTTTTAAGTATTACCATGTTTTATAAAATAAATTTGTATTTAATGCAAACAGTGTAGACCCTGTTATAATATATAACAAGCTATACACTGTTCGCCAATGTCCCTTTTCTGTGACGCTAGGCATAAATGGGTTAATATTGTCAAAATTTGCTAAAAGCAAGCTTTACTAAATTATTCAACACGATGTGTCTCTTAAAGACATAGTTTTGATTGCATAACATCCTAATGAATCTATAGGTGAAATATGGGAATTATAGAAATATTGTTGGTAACTTATCACTGTCTAACAGTAGGGGTCTGATAACAGGTAATCAGATTTTATGCAATGTCTGTAAGCATTTTGGGTAAAGTATCATGGCAACACGTCGGTCTCGGTGGCTCAGTTGGATGCGCGTCCGTGGTTGCGGGTTCGACCCCCTCCGGGTCGGCAACATTCTTTCGTGAATCATGAAATATATTCTACGATCGATTAACCTATTAGAGGACTAAGCCTGCACAGGAAAAAGTGGGGTTAGGTAAAATGACCGGCTTGACATGACTGGGCGCAAAACCTCACCTCAATCAATTAATTACACACATAAAATTTCTGGCCCGTATAAAAAAGATTTTTAATCTCGTCTTTTGGAGACGTGTGTGGATTAGAACTTGCACTCCGAGAGCTAGAATTAATATGTCGCTATGTAGCAACTGAACAATTGTTCGTAACGACCCTGCAGAACAAAATGCGTTTTTCTTTTTTCTTATGTACTCCCAAGACAAAATATAAATGAAGAAAGGTCATGGGGGATACTTATTTCAACGGTTATTTTCGAGCATATTTCGAGCATATTTCAACGCGTTGCACCGACGGTGCTGAAAATACAGGATACGCTACTGTCCACAAATGCAGGCTGATAAAATGGTTGACTGTTTGTAGCCAGTTTTTGACAAATACTGATGGCACATTCACTCTAATGGTATCGCGGCCTATTGTAGCTAGCAAACTTAATGCATGCTAAGATTAGATTAATAATGTGACATAATTTCCCATCTTTTGTATGTGGTATTGATACACTTAGAGTGGAAGCAACTCTATCAAAATTGCTTTTGCCACTTCTGAAAATGAGTTCACTCTAAAAGGAAGGAATTTAGGTAGCACATTTCTGTCCTTCTAGAGTAGATTCTTTTTTTCTGAAGAGGACTGTTGGGCAGGAAAGTATGCAGGAAGGTACAAATATGTCTTCCTTGTAAAAATGGCGGAAAATCTACCAAGTTTTATCCATTTCTCCCAATAGCAAAATTTTTTCGTTACACTTGAAATATAACAACAACAAAAACAACAACAACAACAACTACTACTACTTCTACTATTGCTACTACTGCTACTATACTACTACTACTACTACTATACTACTACTGTCGATGATGATAACAAGAAGAAGACAAAGTAGAAGAAGACGAAATGAAGAAGACGGTGAAGTATAAGAAAGAAGAGTAGAAAAGCATCCTCGGTAACCCAGGTGTGACCCATTACGTCACACTACATTCGTGATGAATGAAGTGTCACGTAATGGGTCACACCTGGGTTACCGAGGATGGTAGAAAAGTAGATAAAAAGAGACCAATTCCCCCCCCCCCCTCCCCCCCAACACACACACACACACACACACACAAAAAAGAAAAAAAAAAGAAAGAAAGTTGGCATAAATATTTAGCCTTAAAAGAAGACATATGCTTGGCACAGATTATAGTAGATTTTTCTGTTCCAAGTTGGACTGATTCCATCCGCTGTTGTTCTTTTTAATCCATAAGATTTTTTCTTTTGTTTGATTATAAAAAGTTGGTTGAAGTACCGAATGAAATTTGTTACTGAAACAAACACTTGGCGAGACAGAATTTTGTATATTTCACAAGACAGCTGAAGTTATTGAGTTATTGACCTAGTAGTGGTAGATTCTATTACGTTCAAAGCAGGACAATATCTACCGCCAGAAGTTCAATAGTCATAAGCGCTGCAACATGAGAAAATACACCTTCTGATATGTGCACTCAGCGGATGCGCAGGCTGATTAGAGGTCATTGTCCGCAAGGAGAAATTTTGCATCTTGGCTATTTAAAATGCCTCAGTGAAGATTCTGATCAGACTGCGCGAATGCGCAGGCTGATCTGAATCTTCGCTGGGCGCACATTTACGAAATTACGTTTTCTGACGTTGCGGTTCATTTGATTATATACCGTTTTTACCCTATGTATTGGAACAGACAGACCTGAGCACACAGTGTAAAATAGTAATGAAGATGTCCAGGAAGATAGTATTTAAGATATATCCAGGTTGAGCCACAGTCGCAGAACATAACCTACCAATGACACCAAGAGTAATAGCAAACAAACCAAGACAGACAGTACACAAGCCGCAATGCAAAGCAAAGCAAAGCAACCAGTTACCACTTCCCCGACAATGTAATCACAATACTACTTAGATAGGATCCACTAAACATGACAATAAGACAACGAGCAGGACAAAACACGAAAAATCCCGGGCGAGTAGCCACAAGGCCACACAAAGAACAAACAACATCAGAACCACCGCCTTATAACGGTTAGGAGTACCTATCGGGGAGGTGTGTGTGTAGGGTTGGAGGAGGGGGGAAATAAATCGATTTCATCACGAAAATATACCTATATAATTCTGACCCCCTTAAATCCCACTTTCATATAGTAAAACGGGGGTTTAAATGGGTATACATTATTTTTCTTATTTTTGCTTAAAAACATAGATTGCGGGTATTCGTTAGAACCGCCTCGGCGAGGCGGTTCTAACGAGTACTCACAATCTATGTTTTGAGCAGATATATGAAAAATATCAGAAATTTTATATCTGAAAATTTTTATTTTTTGGTGGTAAAATTTTCATTATATTTGAATAGGCATATGTTTTCGTGATGTTCGTACTGGCCACACTCACAGAACATAACCTACAAATGACACCAAAAGGAAGAGTAAACGGTCACGACGGATATCCCACATATTACAGACGAGCACAAATCAAAGCATGCACCCAGCTCCCTCTTCCCAAACGAGATGATGACGATTCAAGATATACCCACTAAACACAACAATAGGACAATAAACACGAAAGAAGCACCGCAGCGAGCAGCCACAAGGCCCCATGAGGAACGAACAACACCACCGACTTCAAACACTGTTGAGGGCTTAAACCAATTTTAATAATACCAAATCCTCATTCCAGGTTCTCGTGTTCTATTTAACCCGTTTATGCCCAGTGGACATTGACAAGCAGTGTAGACCATGGTCAGAACGTGACGTTTGATCAGGCTCTACATTGTTTGCATTAAGTACGTACAAGGATTTCTATAATAAATGATAATACTGAAAAACAAACCACAATCCTTAAAGGGGAAATAGACCGATACAATCAGTTAAGGTAGAAGCGTCCACTTGGCATAAATGGGTTAAAGTGAACATAGGTCTAGTTTTAGATTTTCACGTTATAGCTGTGTTTTCAAAAACAATTGTATGCTAGGAGCGATAAATATTTTTTGCTGCTTACATTTTTGAGTGATAAATTGGTTTAAACATATTTTATTACATAATACAAGTACAACAAAGTAACAAATTTGACATACAAACGATATAGGATTAGAACGAAAGCATATAAATACTTATAGAGTTCTTCTCCTCTACGGTGTATATTTCGTTGTTGACTTGAAGGCAGATCGTTTCACAGATCAAGGCAAAATGTTGTGGTTTATATCATGTAAGAAGGTAAAATAAATTAGTTGACAAAACACACACAAAAAATATAGAATAAAAAAAAGAAATAAGAATAAAGAAAAATCATAAAAAAAAAATAATAAATAAATAGATAAATAATAAACAAATAATTCAATAAGTGTTTGTATTAAGAAAACAGTAGTAGGAATCAAACAGTGTGTAACAAGGTATATGAAAATAGCATTCTTGGAGAGGAACAACTGAGCTTGCATCCACAGGCAGACAATGCAGATATTGTTCAGGACAAGTTGTACCTGCAACATGCATTTACTACAGATTTAAAACCGTTTAGTGTCCAATATAAATTTATGAACTTTATCAAAAATGGCTTTGTTTATGTCAACAGAGAGGTTTGAGCTGCCGTATAGCAACAGATTTAAAGTAGGTGTCTGAATTGTAGAAATAGCATTCATTAAAGCTGTGCGTTGAGTTTGGTAATGTGAGCAATTGAAAAAATAATGCTGCGAATCCTCGATACTACCACAACTACACAGTGGAGTTTCAGAGACATTTTTCAGGAACAGATCCAGATTCAAAGCACTGCAGTGAGTACGCAAACGAGTGTGTAAGATCTGGAGGCGGCGACTGCCAGTATAATAGTGTTTCGGTGTTTGTTCCTTGTCTTTAGTTAAGTTATATTTAAAAGAGTTAACAGTATTACTTTGCTGGAGTTCTAATGGCAGATCATTCCATTCTTTGATGGCCGTTGGCAGAAAAGATTGTTGATACTGAGTGGTTCTAGCATTGATTCCTCGTAGATTATTTGAATGCCTTAAATTATAATTAGAAACATTACTAATAGAGTCAGGTACCAAAGAGGATAAATACTGTGGAGTTAAACTGTATCTCATTTTATAGAAAAGAGTTAGCCTGTGGTTTTTGCGTCTCTGTTCGAGAGTTTCCCATCGAATTTCAGAATAGAGTGTGTCTAACGAAACTAACTTTGTTGCTCCCGTAACTATTCTGGCAGCTTCATTTTGTATTTTGTCCAGTTCTCGTTTTTCGTACTGGGTACAGTTATCCCATATGACATCACCATACTCAAGCAACGGTCTTATAAATACAATATAAATGTTTTAAAGAGATTTTCGGTCGAGTTGAAATTTAAGTTTTCTCATGATATTTATTCTTGTCCACGCTTTTTCAGATATGTAGTTTATATGTTTGTGCCATGAGCAGTCTTGTGAGAATACTATTCCTAAGTGTTTATGAGAGTCCACTTCAGTTATTTGTAAATTTTGCATAAATAATGGGGGGTGAAGGTTTCTATTTAATTTACGCGAAATTAACATAGATTCAGTTTTTGGAGGGTTAAAAGTGACTAACCACTTAGCAGCCCATTGTGTTATTCTTCCTAAGTCAGCGTTAATACAAGCAGCTGCAGTGACGGGGTCATCGACAACAATATAAACACTTGTATCATCTGCAAAAAGTCGAATATTGGAACCTATATCAAGAACAATATCATTGATATACACAAGAAATAAAAGGGGTCCTAAGATCGAACCTTGAGGGACTCCAGCATGTATAAAAATCCAATCTGAGACAGCACCAGGCAGAACAACTCTTTGCTTTCGATTAGTTAAATAACTCTTAAACCATTCTAGGACTTGTCCTGTGACACCAGCTGCTTCAAATTTCAAAAGTAGTCCTGCATGCCAAACCCTGTCAAAAGCTTTGCTGATGTCACAAAGACAACCCGCACGTCTTTGCCAGAATCTAAGGCCTGACAAAAAGTATTATATAAATATGTAAGTTGGTTGACAGTTGAATCGCCAGGTATAAAACCGGACTGGAGCGAAGAGAGCAAATTATAAGTTTGTAAATGATTATACAGATGTTTGAAGACAAGACGTTCAAAAAGCTTGTCTTCAGAGTTTAGAAGAGATATTGGTCGATAATTATTTACAGCAGACAAGTCACCTTTCTTCGGAACAGGGCAAACATGAGCCTCTTTGTAAGAAACGGGCACAACACCTTTGTGCAATGAGTCATTGAAGAGTGAACAAAAAGGAGAAGCTAGTTGATGCGAAAGTTCCTTTAGAATACAATTACTCAGCCCATTTGGTCCAGAAGCTTTACCTACAGGCAATACCTCGAGTACTAATTCAACCTCATGAGGAGTCAAAACGATACGATCCAACAAAGAATAAAGAAGAGTGATAAATTAAACATAATGAGCACGTCAAAACTGTACGCATGCCATTGTCGCTATGAGAATCAAACAGTAAGATTAATTTTACTTCCAAATTGAAACAAGTGTGAAACTAACAGTTACACGCTAATAAATGCAATAGGAATTAATATACGTATGTACGTATAATTAAATAAAATTAGCTATAATCATAAATAAGCCATACCTTCTGACATGTGCGCCCACCGAATACTCAAATCAACGTGCGTAACAGCGCAATCTGATTAGGGCCCACATAAAACAAACAAACAAAAACATTGCATCCTTGACTATCCAAAATATGCCCAGTGAAGATTCTGATCAAACTGCGCAATTTTCACCATTAAAACCCTGAAGCGAGTTTCACTTTCAGATATTTACATTATGTTAACAAGTCATTTTAATGTGTACTCCCATGTTCCACGAAAATATACAGTGAAAATATGAGTATGTAGGTGCCGCGACAATATAAGTGGGACTTTTAGCCGTTTTAAATCAGCTTCTCAATTTGTTTGTTACATGTACGTCTAAGGCGTTCCAAGGCGGTTCCTCTGTTGCAGTTCTTTGTTGTGCGCCTGATTTCATATGCGGCGTTTGTGGTGTCCTAATTTGTTCCTCATCTCTCCTTCTTTTGGGGCCTCGGGAGGGCTATGCGTCGTGATTGTGGCATTTTCTGGATAGCTTCACTTACATTTGAGCCAACAAACGACAAAACCAACAAAATGGCATGTGTGCTCACCGAAGATTCCGATCAGCCTGGCCATCTGCCCAGGCTGATCAGCTTTTGCTGTGTACTTAATAGGTAGCCAAGGACACAAGCTTTCATCATGCGGACAGCAAAGACTCTGATCAGACTGGGCGAATGGGGTTTTGTCATGCGCTGACTCATTTTTCAAAGGCCAGGCAATCATTGGAACAATGGGACTTTGTTATTGACGTTGGCACTTCGAGCCATTGAGAGTTATTCATAGCGACAGGTCAGGGGGCAAATGTGATAATTTAGGGATGTCTTTTCGATCTTCTATAAAATAATGGTATGTTGAGTATACTCACTAGAAACGCTTTAAAGGGGGAATTCTAATGAGAACATACATTTCTATGATAAAATAAGAACGGTTCATTGAAATATCCATAATTATTTAGTTTCTTAAGTGATTGAAGGGTTTCCTAGGGATTCAAAAACGAGTTTGAATCCGCCACGGTAAATAAGCCAACGGTGTTCGAATCATTTAACTCTTTCACTGCCACAGGCGATAATAATAGGCTTTTGCAAACATCATAGATCCAGATGAGACGGCTCAATCTCAACTGGATCTATGCTGTTTGACATTCAGTCTTTCAACTTTACATACATGTATAACGTCTTTCCAAACGATAGTCTCTTAAAATATAAAAGCAGACGACAAATGCGTCTGAAATTTTGTCGCCGAAAGAGTTAAGCTTTACTGTACACGTGTATGTTTTCGGTTTTAACTTATTAGATAGCATATTTAGGGTTTACAAATTATTCACCAGATCCTGACTTCCAGTCGATAAGTGCCATGCAACTTTAAAGGATTTATGGTTCTTTAATTATGAGTGAAGCAATTAGGTTGTCATCAAGGTTCATGCTTAATCATGGTAAGAATTACTGTCAGCTATTATTGAAATGTGTCAAATGTACAGAATTCAACACGTTTTATTAGTGCGCACCTAAAATACATCTTTATGAATGTTAAGTCCTCGTCATCTCAAAGATGACTATATTACGATAGTATTTTAGGTAAAGAAAACTTGATCCTGGATACGGACTGCAAATCCACAACATTTTACATGGAGCGGGGAAGCATCTCAGTATGAGTGTTCCATGATATAGATGAGTTGAGACGGGATACCAAAAGTATGGTGCGTCTAAGCACCTCAAGGCACCCTACGATACCCCACGACAACCAGGTCACAATCATTCTTTTCTATATTAAAGTGAGACGTTGGAATTGAAATTTCCTACATAGGGGATTGTGTTTTAATTGTTCGCCCTAGTGGCTAAGCATTGAACGTTACACTGAATATTTCAGCTCTTGGTCTCCCTGTCCTCGTCGTATCTGAAAAAAAAAAAAAAAAAAAAAAAAAAAAAAAAAAGATTCGGGCCACAAACAGATCTCGTTTGGAATTTAAAATAATCCAGTTTCATAACATTTAATCCATTCCTGGCCTCTTTGTCATATGTTTAGAGACCAATAAACAGAAAGTAAAGATGAAAAGCGGTACTTCATTTATTCAATAGTGCAATACGGATAGATTATGGGAGAGGCATTGTTGTGTCATATCCTGTCATTTGCGAAGGCAGCAAGTACTTTTTAAGTTTTCCTCGAAATGCGAAATTCTGTATCGGAAGTGGTCTTCAACGTTATTCACTTCCTTTATTTACTGTCCAGATTGCGTGAAATTTGACTAATGAGTTCCTTGCAGTCTCATCTTAATACTGTATTCACAGAATTTTAATATTCGGTGTGGATCTACATGCAATCGTTATATCCAAATCATTTCGATAGAGAAAACAAAGATTGCTTTATCTTTCTTTTGATAAATTATATCATTGTAGTCATTGCACAACAGATGCATACCTGTCAGAAAAGGGACATTTAAGAGGAAATGATACCCTTTTTGGGAGGCTTTTCTATCAGAATCAATTAGTCACAAATTATGCAAGAATGCTGTATTCACTACTTTAAAGAAACATATGTTTTGGATATTTCTTTGAATCGCCTCAGCCAAAATAACATACGAGCTTGTAGTAGTGTAGAAAATCAACGTCTTCACCATCAAGAGTTTGTCTTACAAGTCATAAAACGTTCCTTAAGGTTCTTGTCCACGTGATTATCACTGACCAATAAATTCAAACCGCGCGTTAGACGGACCAACCAATTGCTCACAATATGAAACCCACAACCTGCATTCTCAGAACCGAACTCTATTCCCAAACTGAACGTTTTTGATTCGATTGTATATCAATTGGCCCAATGTTATTAAAGACTCTGAGTTTTATTGCTGTTGTCAACATGACTAACGCTGACCAATAAAGTTAATCCTAACAAATAGGGCCTGTACGTAGTCCATTTAACGGTTATTTTTAGCCGCGCTATTTTTATCTCTGTGACAGCAGATTGCTGTGTTGTAAAGAGGGATATAAGTCCCCGTTCTGGACGATTTCCCAGCCTAAACTCAGAGACAATGGATCCATCAGTGCTGTCAGTGCTTAAATTTGTTTAAGGTGTCTTATTAACCAATGTATGCCTAATGAACTCTTCTACTGCAACTATTTGGATTCGCTTATTCGCAATACAATATCTGGACAGTGTTTGAATATTGCCACAGTTTGTAGAAATTCCTGTCTTTAATGCAAACAGTGCAGACCCTGGCGAGTAGCGGCGTCTGATATGGGTCTACACTGTTTGCCAGTGTCGCTTTTGGGGAACACTAAGCATAAATGAGTTAATTAGACCAGTGGAGCAGGTTGTTCTTGGCAATTACACGAAACAAATATTTTACAAAAACTGATTTGAATGCATACGAACGCATTATAAACTTTATATAAGAAATGAGGGATATTTTGATTATTAAGCCAATTAATACAGATGTATGCAGCAAAATGGTTGCTAGATGTTTCGTTTTGTGAAGACGTTCATCGAGATTTAAGTCTTTGACCTTGATTCATTGCAACTGTACGTTTGTATATCCAGAAATGTACATTGTGCATCACTAATTACAAATAAAAACAGAAACAAAATGGTATATAAGTACATCATGAATACTATTGTTTGAGATACAAGTACGTCAACAAGACATTATAATATACAATTCAAGACACTTAAAATATTAATTTTAAGGTATTAGTGTGTATTCCTTACGAAGACATGCCTATTCAAATATACTGAAAATTTTACCACCAAAAAAATGAAAATTTTCAGATGAAAAATTCTAATATTTTTCATACAGCTGCTCAAACCATAGATTTTAGGTTCTCGTTAGAACCACCTCGTCGAGGCGGTTCTAACGAGTACCCACAATCTATGTTTTGAGCAGAAATACGAAAAATAGTGGATACCCCTGTAAACCCCAAATTTTACTATATAAAAGTGGGGTTTAAAGGGGTTAAAATTATATAGACATGTTATCGTAATGTTAGATATATGGTACTGTATTTACCTTAAATATTGGGACACCGTAATTCCTTTTCGTACTTGTCGTAAAATTTGAACAAATCCATTTTATTACTTATGAATTTTGCAATGAATTTGAAGCAAAAATGTGCACTTGCATGGAATGGACTTGGTGTATGAGCTGAACTGTTAGCCGCCGTACGGTCGTACTGTTATTGGTTGTTCTTTTAACTCAGTTGACTCTTTTTTTTTTTTGTATGCAAATTGTGAATCTCATGGTAAACAGTGCAAAACCTATTTAGACAGCTCTTTCTACATAATCTGACAACGTTACGGTTTGTGAAAACTATACAAGCTTTAGAATGTACATGTATGGTGACATGGCTGATGTTTGCGTATGTTGTTCCTAGATAAAGTATACGAGGTTGCTTGATATTGCTAGTGTCCATTCAACAATACATTAACGGCATAGCTTGAATACTGAGACTCGTTTCCAGCTGAATGATTTATATCCTCCACCGGAGTTGAAGGTAGCATGTTGCCTTGGTTCGGGTCATGCTAGCTATAGCTTCTGGGCGTGACTGATATATCATTTGGATATGCCTACGAGATGATTAGATTTTAGTGACCTTGACCGTCTTTTCCAAGTCGGCATGCGACTTAGAATGTTGGAAGTGTTGGTATGTGCAGAGGAACATCTGTTTTCTCTGTAAACAAATTTCAAGCTCGCTAGTTTGCTTTTAGTTCTATTGGACGAAATGCAGCAGAGTTATTCCTGTGATGTTCCTCACCGTCTGTCCTCCAGTTCGTACACCGAAAACAGTTTGTTCATTATGGCATGATAACTACACGGCAGAAGGGTTTACTCAAACTTAGTAGGACTGTTCCCATTAAGATCTAGTTGTGCCTAAACAAAATTCATCACGGTCCGTCGACTCCCTTTATTTTTCCGTCACGGTATCTCCTCTGATACGACTGTAAGAGTTTGTTGAAACCATGCACATGTATTCCTCTCATGGTCTATCTGTGTCTGAACAAAAGCTGACCGCCCAATAGAAACATTCATCTTGAAAACAGAAAACCAGTCTTTGCAGGAAAAGTGTCGCAACCATAAAACCATCGCAGCCACCCCACCCTAATACGACTCGTTAGGTGTTCTAAACGGGTATTACCCACATCGAATCTAGGCTTCATCCATTACGAAAACACACCTATTCAAATGTATTATAAATTTTACCACCAAAAAATTGAAAATTTTTAGATAAAAAACTCTGATATTTTTCACATTTCTGCTCAAAACATAGATTGTGGGTACTCGTTAGAACCGCCTTGACGAGGCGGTTCTAACGAGTACCCACAATCTGTGGTTTTGAGCAGAAATAAGAAAAATAATGTATACCCCTGTAAACCTCAGTTTTACTATATAAAAGTGGGGTTTAAGGGGGTTAAAATTATATAGGTATGTTTTCGTGATGCTTAGAAGAGATAATCAAATTGATACTTATCGAATCCAAATATATAGCCATTTTGTGGCTTTGGTAAGCAGTGCAACAATTCATGACTTAATTTTGACTCACTTTATTCCCCTACCCCACATCATAAATGGCCATTAGAGCTACAGTTTTGTATCAGAATTCGTGTTCTTTTAAATTCTACAATAATACATCATTACTGTTGCAAATGCACATATGATGTTATCGTTACTTCGTGGTGCCATTAAAGCGAGCGTCACATATCGATAACAATCGAATGAATCGCAACGTCGGTAAACGTACCTTCAGACACGTATGCCCAGCAAAGATTCGTTTCAGACTGCGCGAATCTTATCTGGGCGCACTGTGGATAGCCAAGGACACAAATACAGTCGACTCCCGTTATCTCGAATTCCAAGGGACTCACTGAAACACTTCGAGATATCCGTACTTCAACATATCAGAGTTGAGAGAGTGAGGAAAACAGTAAATTGAACAACCACATTTTAAAAATGAATATGTAATTTGACTCCTGGTTAGAAATATCTATATAAAATAATGTGGAAAGGAGGAGAAATTGCTCCTGAGGAGCAATTTCTCCTCTTTTCCACATTATTTTGTTACCTGTTGTCATAGTTTCATGTTAAAACAGAGACCAGATTTTCACTTCGAGAAAAGCGGTAATTCGAAATAAGCGAGTTCGAGATAACGAGGTTCGACTGTATTCCTTATGCGGACAAGGAAGGTTCTGATTAGACTGCGTGGATGCGCATGCTGATTTGAGTCTTCAATGGGTGAATATGTCAGACGGTACGTTTTCTAACGCTTGGGTTCAAATGCTTCTAAATGCAACAGTGTAAAATCAATTAAGACAGTGAGCTGATTTTGCAGTATATTAGCACAATGAGTCCTTAGTCTTTATCGCTCATATCTATAAACGTTACTACATGGATATATGGCGATATGCGAATCATGAATGGCTTCGGGGGTTCGTAGCAACGGAGTAACTATTGCATATTTATTTTTACTTGGTAAAAAGTCAGTTGTATAGTTGGAGGAATCGGCGAAAACAGTCACACACGCATTTGTTCGCCTAGTACAGCCCAGTTTGTTGTAACGTAACGGTTAAAGTTAGGATTTATTTGCAATTTTTTGTGTTTTAAGGGTTTATTAGCTTTGAAAGGGGTTGGGGCCAATGGTATGTAACTACGGAATTCTGAGATTTCAACTAACTGATGCTTTCATTTTTCTATTTTTTTTTCAATTCAGTGAATTTTAATTGTTTATGAGGTTTCTACGAATGTTTTGTTTTTTTTTTACACAAGATACATTTTCATGTAGAAAATATGCTATGCAATATTCTGTATTTCCGACTGAATAATAAGGTTTGTGCTTGTTTGGATTTGTCGGTTTCCTCTTCCTCTTGATGTCTGGGAAGGGCTGCGGTTTGTGATCGTGGCACTCCCTGGACTTTTCTCTTACCTTTTTTCCTGGAAGAGCTATCCACCCACTTTTAAAGCCGATAAAGCCTTAACAATAAACGTGATTTCTGTGATATACAATATTATTTCTATGTTATTATATCCTCTGGATGTTGGTTTTAGTTTCTCGGACCTGTGCAATGGTTGGCAGAATACACGGACATGCGGTGATGTTTAAATGTTTGGAATGTCTTTTCTGCATATCACAACTATATTTATATGATATATTGAGGTGTTCATGCTGTTGCTCTTCGAGCTGTTGTTATTTGAGAGTTTCAGAAGCTTGTGCAGATGTTATAACTACGGACATCATAACTGAACTTCTGTTTCTTTTAGTATTTGTTATTGGTACGAAATTGAATCTGTTGTTATCAGGCGGACACTCACTGCTATAATTATAAAACAAACTAGAGCAAGTGCCCAGAGGGTCACGAATACCCACGGCCGGCGCCATTTCTTGATAATAAAATATTTTAAAGTTAATGACAATGATATAAGGCAAGACATAGTTTACAATATCAGTCCCTGAGTGACACTGATCTATCATCCCAAGTACAACTTTCCTGGAGTAAATAGTCTTCAAGACATGAAGCAAATTTGCTGGGCCATAAAATATAGGTCAATGACCTACATATACTTGAGAAGTTAATCTGAGGGTCACAACTGATGCATTATACCATCTGTGATGTTGATCCATTAAATAATCTAAAAGATATTAAGCAAAATCACCAGACCATGGAATATAGGTCATACTGATTTATATTTACTTTGAGGTGAACGTTTGGGTCACACTGTGTCATTTTATGTAAATATGACATTTAGGTATCAAATAGTGGGAGATATAAGATAAACTCACAGGGCAAGGAAATATAGGTCACATAATCCCAAAATATGATAGTAATACATCAAATTGTCTTCAAGATGTAATATAAAATCACTGGACTATGAAATATAGTCACAGTGACCTACATTTAATTTTAGGTCAACTGTTGGATCATACTAATTCATAATCTCAATTAATGATGTTCATACATCAATTAACATTCAAGATATGAGGCAAAACTACTGGACCATGAAATATAGGTCAAGGTGACCTGTATTTGTTTTGCTGTCAAACGTGGTGTCACATAGAACCAATATTCCAAGTATCACTTTAATCCATGGAATAGTCTTCAAGATATAAGGCAAAATCGCTGGAGCATAAAAATATGATCACAATGACCTTGACCATTACATTGAATGTTGATGTGATAAACATGGCTGATGCCCATCCTTCTTTAAGAAGTTGTTTGTATAAACAAACTGCAACATACTACTTTATTGAGGCATTAGTCGATGAAATAGGCTCCAAAATATACGTCAAAGTCATTGAAGCATTAAAATAAGTTCACAATGACCTTGACCTTATTACACTGAATCTGATGTGATAAACATGTCTGATGCCAATCCGTCTTTAATAAAAGGTTGTTTGTATAAACAAACTGCAATATACTACTTTATTGGGGTGTCCTAGATTTTGACCTCTAGACCCGCCCTTGGGCATGACCCAGGGGTTCATAGATGTAGAATAGAAGAGAACCCTCCCAGGGTACCCCCATATCAAATATAAAAAGTTTTTTATCAGTGGCTGCAGAGTTATAAGTAATCAAAAAAACTTCGAAGTAAAACTTGGTTATAGAAAGGGTTAACGGACGGAATCACATCCGGACAGACGGACGGACGGACAGACGAACGGATTAACGGAACGGACGAAAACTATATGCCCCTTCGGCATACTTCGTATGCCGGGGGTATAATAACAAATGACTACATCAGTAATTTACATCTGTATTTGTATAATATACGAACTTGGTCACCTACAATAAGACCTGTTTGACCAGCAAAGACTCAGATCAGCCTATACATCCATCCAGTATGGCTAGGGTTCTCGTTTATCCCTCGTCTTCGCTGATCGCATAAGGCTTATGGTAGGTTTTGTCGTGCGCTGGCTCATTTGATATACATGCTAGGAATCATTACTACTAACTACTACTACTACACAGAAGAAAAGGAAGACGAAGAAGAAGAAAAAGAAGAAAATAATGATGATGATGATGAAAGTTACACTACATGCAATATTAAATGCAACGAATTAACATATGGCTTATTGCAACAGGTTTTCCATTACTACAACTATATGCAGCTTTGAGGTCCTTCCTCATCCCCCGTATTCTCATATTTAGTCCCTTCGGACTTCTATATGTTTCCAAATCTGAAACCTAACCTTCGTGTAGGAAATTTTGGAAGGAATGATGGTGTCATAGATGCTGTTGATGAGTATTTGGGGGACTAGGACGAAAGCTTCTATTTTGAAGGGATACGCGAGCTTGAAAAGCATTGAAGAAAGTGCATGGAGTCAAAGGGAGGTATATTGAGAAATAATGATACAATTTCTGGTCTTGGTCGTTCCCAAAGTACAGGGGCCGAGAACTTTTGATCATCCCTTGTATAACACCCCCCCCCCCCCCACGCACGCACGCACGCACGCACGCACGCACGCACGCACACACACACACACACACAAGAAGGAGAGATGAAGAAACAAATAATGACAAAACGACGAAATGAAAATGACGAAAATTTAATGACAGTTTTCTTATTTTCCCAGAAATTGCCTTTGACATTATGAATACCGTATGCAGCCTCGTAAACTATAGTGTTGCACATGAAGAGACTCAATCAAACCGAGTCTCCGATTCTCGTGATTTTGTGTGTTCTTTGTTTCCAAAGGCAATCCTTTTTGACTTTTATTTCATGCAAATTGTTTCCTTTGGAGACAATGCAAATTGTTTCCTTTGGAGACAATTTGCAAGAAATGTCGGAGCATATTTTCTGGAAAAAAATAGAAAAATGGAAAAAAATAGAAAATTACTTCAGAATGTGGTGTGCTGAATATTTTACCCAGTATGCAGATTGTTAACATGTGAAGACACTCACCATTCTAAAATGATTTTAATTGTAAAGCTGTTTTCCATGACATAAATTGTCTGCGGATATAAGCAACTTTCCAAAAATAAGTAAATAAATAAATCAATAAAAAAATAGCACAACAATTTGCTTGACAGACAGGGTGCGTGAAGTCTAATCTGCTGTATCGATATCCCAAAAACTTTTTTTTTCAGAGTTTGAGTTATACGGCCCAGCCAAATTGAGGTCATGTCGAGCCTGTCACTTAACTAATTCACACTTTTCCTCGGCAGGATTAGTCCTCTAACCTATAAACCAATGTATTGTGCACATGCTTTCGCCAGTAAGAACTGGCAACTGCCCTTCTTGAACCATCGAAAATGAGAGAATGACCGTAGAAATTATTTCACGATAAGTCTCCGCGAAAATTATGTGGCCGAGCTGGGATTCGAACGCGATTCCTGTATATATGCAATTAGTCAGGCACAGAATATACAGAGACGTATGCGACAAAGTTAAGGGCAATTTAAGATTTAAAAGATTTAAAGGCAATATCCTGATTCATTCTAGTACAGGAAGCCCAAAATACATTAACAAAATGAATGCATTTATTTGGACTATTTTTTCTATCTGAATCACTCAGATGCTTGCAAATAAGATGCTTTCTATTTTTTTTTTTATCCTAACCGGGAGAGCATGTTTCCGGAATAGAATCAGGACTCCACGGTTCTTTCATTGCCTGGCAGGCGAGGTATCCCCAAGTGCCTTTAAGGGTCTATTTTGAGGACTTTTAGGATAGAAACGGAGTTAGGTATTCTTTTATGGGGTTAAAGTATTAAAGAAATATATATATATATATATATATATATATATATATATATATATATATATATATATATATATATATATATATATATATATATATATATATATATATATATACACACGGACGATGTTCAAAGAGTTTTTCATTGTCTTGCAGGCTAGGCGTATTCCCGAGTGTATTTAAAGGTATATTTGGGGGACTTCTAGGATAGAAAAAGGGCTAGGTATTCTCGTCTGCGGTTATACATATTTAAGAAATACATTTACAATTTTAACTACCCGGTAAAGAACATATCCGGGAGAGAACGTATCTAGGAGTGAATCAGGACTATATTTTATATATACGGACGATGTTCCAAGATTCTTTCATTGCCTTGCAAGGGAAGTATCTCCGAGTATCTTAAAGGGTCTGTTTTGGAGACTTTAGGATAGAAACGGGCCTAGGTATTGTTTTCTGGGGTCCTCGTACATCTTCAATTTCAAGTACCCGGGAACGAACGTATTCGGGAGAGAACTAGGATTATATACGGATGATGTTCCAAGATTCTTTCATTGCCTCGTAAGGGAGGTATTCCCGAGTGTCTAAAAGGGATATTTTGGGGTCTTCTATGATAAAAAAAAGGGGCTATGTATTCTTTTCGGGGTTATACATGAAAGAAATACACGTTCAATTTCTGATACCCGGGAAAGAACGTATCCGACAGTGAATTAGGACTATATGTATATGGACAATGTTTCAAGATTCTTTTATTGCCATGCAGGGCAAGTATCTACGAGTGTTTTAAAGACTATATTTCCTGAATATCTGCGATAGAAAAAGGCAACTTACGGAATAAACCGCATTTATAGTACTGTACCTTATTTCCAGGGATAACCCCTTATAAAAATGAATAACTGCCATTAAATTAGTGACGCTGAGTTACTGTAGATATACTATATACTGTATAAAACTTATATAGCGGTACTGAAACAAAGTGATACGTGGTGTACTAAACTGGAAATGAGATAAAACTACATAACTAGTCGTTTCATTTTATTAATGTCTCATGTTGCACGCTTTTTTCCGTAAGCGTCCTGTTAGGTTAAAGGTTGCAAGCGTCTGATTAACTAGATCAATTATCAATTTGCCTGCTTGTTGTTAGTTGTTCTATCACTAAGAGAAACTTTCCCGTATTCCAATTATTACCAGGAATAATCAGGATATTGCCGATTTAAATTATGAACTTTATAATTTAGCAAACCTTTTTGTTTTCGACCACTTTATCGCTGTATGCTTGATCGAAGTTGTCAGTTTCTGGCGAAATAATGTGCACAATACTGGTTAACCGCTTGGCGGACTAAGCCTGCCCCGTAAACGTGTGGTTAGGTAAACTAACCGAGCTCAACATGACCTCATTGGGTTGACTGGGCCTTAAAACTTCAACATAAACACAAACAAAAATATTTGTTAAGCAAACAGTAAAGCCCCAGGCTTAATGATTATTGATATAGTCCGGGTTTGGATTTTTTCACTGTTCCTTTGAATAGAATATCCTTTTTGATCCTTTTTATGCAATATGTCTGGATATATTTTAAAGCAACGAAGTATTGGCTTTTACAAAGGGCTTTGTCTACGCTCAGCACACAACGTGTGTGCTACGCATAGACCAACCCTTTCTGTGAAACTAGTACTTGGTTGTAAAAACGTTGAGCAGTTCATAAAAATACCATTGAACCTGTCCATAACCTTTCATCAAGTGCTTCCGGTGCAATGGCACATATTAATGTAGACTGAGCGTAGACAATATAGGGATCAAACATGGTTTTTCATGGCTTAACATTCGCCGGGTCCCGTGGGAGGTGCTGAAAACCGAGGCCGAAGGCCGCGGGTATCAACACCTCCCAAGGGACCTGGCGAATGTTAACACATTGAAAAAACATGTTCGATCGCTATTATTGTATAAAAACTGAAAACATTTGCTACAATTCGCGTTATTTCTTGCACGATTTTGTTTCGCCTTTTCACTGATGTCTAGCGAACGCAATTTCCGGGGACAATGCTCGTTCTAGGGCCGGGCAGTACACATCTCGTAACGGCAGCAAATCTGTGGCCCCGGTACGGTCGTATTAAAAGTTGCATAGCCGTGCATTAACAGCGCGTGAATTGCCTTGTTAATACACGGCTTTTCGCCGGTTAATGCACGGCTGTTAATAACGTGCGACACTGCTTTTTATGCAATAATTACACATATAAAAGAAGAAAAGCTATTAAGAGGTCGGGTCAACCATGGTTATTGAGAAATAAAAAATAAAAAGTGTCAGCTTGAATGTGCATCTGAGCAGTCTTGCACATTATGTAAATTGGTAGATTGCACTGAAAATATCATGCGTATTTATCCTTGAAGAAACAAAAGATATATTATTTATATTACAACTTTTCGCTAGCAGATATTATACTTTATAATTTAGTTTATTATAATATGCTAAATTCCCCTCGAGCATAGTAAAGACCTCATTTGAAATATTAATTGCAATGAAATATCAGGTTATGATTTCATTTGAACATAAATGAAAATATTATCCATATTATCCATATTACATTTTGTCGTCTATAAATGATATAAACGACTTACTCAGGTAAGGCGACAATCACGTTGTAAGGCCTTCCCGAGACGGTACCTGCAGACTAAGAGATGAAGAATAAAAATGTCAGACACAACAGTTAGTTGCAATAACCGAAATGCAAAGAAAATTATCTGCAATAGAGGAACGAGCTACACTGAAGTAGTCTGCAGAAACAAGAAACAACTTGGGGTGGTGGTGGTGGTGTGTGTGTGTGTGGGTGGGGGGTGGGGGGTGGGGGGGGCGGCGGTGGGGGGGTGGGAGGGGAGAATTTGGTGGGTGGGGGGGAAGGGGGCAGTAAGCTTATTATTTTTCTCGACTGAGACATTGCCCTTACATCTGATGCAGCCCAAAATTAAAATGTGTATTCGATCAGCGTGGATTCATTAACCTCATCAGTGAAACACTTTAATGAATAATAAATTAACACATACTGCAATGAATCAAAGAACAATGGCAATATGAAACCAGAAACCAAAAAAAAAAAAAAAAAAAAAAAAAAAAAACAAAAAAAAAAAAAAAAAACAAAAAAAAAAAAAACAACAACAAAAAACAACAACAACAAAAACTACAAACAGGCCAACGATGCGCCCGACAACAGAGCCTAATAGTCAAGCGCCAACCGTCTAAATTAGGTTCATTATGAAAACATATAATTTTGACCCCCTTAAACCCCACTTTTATATAGTAAAACTGGGGTTTACAGTGGTATACATTATTTTTCTTATTTCTACTCAAAAGCATAGATTGTGGGTACTCGTTAGAACCGCCTCTCATGGGGCGGTTCGAACGAGTACCCACAATCCATGTTTTAAACAGAAACATGAAAAATATCAGAGATTTTTATCTGAAAATTTTCGGTTTTTGGTGGAGAAACTTTCTATATATTTGTCTAGGTGTGTTTTCGTAATGTGAGGAGGGAGCCACCGACTCGCCGCCGTGCAACACAAAGGAAAGTAAAGCTATCAACTATAATTGGGTTAATAAAATTTAATGCATATGAAGTTTGCGTCATAATATCCATATTGTAACCCTTTTTTGAAGCGAGTGACAATCTTTCTGAATTGTTTCAAAGATTACGAAAACATGCCTATTCGAATATACTGAAAATTTTACCACCAAAAAAAAATGAAAATTTTCAGATAAAAAAATTCTGATATTTTTCATATTTTTGCTCAAATTGGAAAATTGAAAAAAAAAAAACTATTTCAAAATACTTCCTACTGAAATGTTTTACCCAGCATCGTAAGTGTTAATATGGGCCCCATCATGCGAAAGGGTCATTATGCCATGTAGGACGCTTTCACTTTATTTTCAAGCCTGGTTTTTCTCGGAAAAGTAAGAAAAATAATTTAAACAAGGTCTACTAAAATTTACCCTGCATGCTGATATGGGCCGCAGCATGTGAAAAGGATCATTGCGGCATATGGGACGCTTTCACTGTGTTTTCAAGCACCCGTGTAAATTAATTATTTGTTTTTCAGCACGTATTTAATAAATATATTAGGTACAATAAAACAGAACAATATACAATAAAATCTCAATGACTCAAACACCGATAACTCGTTTACCGTGGCTAATTCAAAATCTTTTTGAGTCATAGGAAATTCTTCCGACAGCTCAAGAAGACCAATATGGAGGGATAAAATTTAGGATTTTTTTTTTATATTTTATCATGAAAATGTATGTTGTGTGTATTCATTAGAATCGCATCATCGAAGCGATTCCAATGAGTACACTCAACATACCATTATTTCACAGAAGATCGAAACGATATATTATTCCTATTTGACTCCTTACCTGGCGCTATGATTAACCTTCAGGACTCGAACTACCCATATCTATATAGAACACGTTTCCAGTGTCCCAAAGATGTTCCAGCCATTCGGGTTCGACTGTATCTTCAACCACTAACACCTAAAAAATGTTTAGACAGTTGAATCCTTCGCGTGAAAATAGGAGTAAACGGACGCGATAAGCTTTATATTTTATGTCTCTGTCAACATTATTTAAGTCATCTCGAGAGGATCAAGATCCTCTTTCAGCCATTATATATATTCAAATCAGATGTATGCTCTACCGTTGCATAAGGAGGAATAAATATTGTTTAAACCAAATAAGACAATAGTGGCCTTTGAAACGCAGTTAGATATCTTCACCCAAGATATGCTACAAGACATAAGACCATGACAATAAATGTCAACAAAGCACGTTCTGATGCAGCAATAAATATAAGGAGATAGTTTTTTATGCAAATCATAAAATGAAATACTCTAATAGAGAAATGGCATGTTAACTAATACTTGTGTGTGGGAATAACGTCTTTCCAAAGCAATCTCATCAGCTTATAACTGTCAGTGCCCAGTGAATACATGCATTTAAAACTAACTAGCATAATGCATACGGCTTATAGCGCTGTTTATAAAAGTCCCTGAATGCAATGTCTTTAATGAGGTATTTGCCTGATGTTTGTTCAACAGCCCTTCTTTTTTTCGGTGGCACGGTAAGGCTGTACGTCATGACATTTAACCATTATCATGCGAAATAAATTAAGATACCACGCCCACTTCCAAATTTTAGCCAATAAGATTACTTGATCCAGAATTTTGATACAAATTCACATACTTAACGACAAACAGTGCAGATCCAGATCAGTTCAGAAGCCAACTGATCTTGATCTACACTATTTGCAAAGGCAGGGTATATCCGGTTTCAGCATGACAAGGTTTAATACCTGACTAAAACATATTGGTGTTATCCGAACTGCCAATATGGTTGTGGCTTGTGTAGGAAGTAATAAAACAATGTTAAGGTAAATGAATACGCTTACAGGAAAGACAACCGTCAGACTAGTTTGCCTCCTATCTTGTACTGGGTCTAGTCGACAAAAACGAAACTGGTCCCAAATGAGCATCTTCTCTCCTTTTAGAGTAGACCCTTTTTGGGTTTTACAATAGACACCAAGTATATATACACCAAAATTTCCTTAAGGGTGTTCTCCGCGTGAATATCATTGACTCATGAAATCAAACCGCGCGTTAGACGGGCAAAATAATTGTTCATTATATGAAACCCACAACCGCCAGTCTCCGAACCGAACTATATTTGAAAATTGAACGTTTTCGGATTGCTTTTTACACCCAAATGTATAAAAAAAAATCTGTTGTATTGCTGTTGTCCGTGTGACTATCGCTGACCAATAAAGTTAACACATGTAAATAGCTTTTGCACGAAATCCTGGAAACGGTTATTTATAGCAGCGCTATTTTTATCGCTGTGATTTAGGAGTGCTGTGTAAAGAGGGTTATCTGTAAAACTTTGACTGGGCTTAGTGCTGGGACATTGGCGGACCGTGCAGACCCAGATCGGACGTCGCAGAATCCATTTAATTAACTTGAATTTTTTTATGAAATGCCAAAAAAAAAAAAACAAAAAAAAAAAAAAAACCTAGCGCATCATATTCACTATTGTATGTTTGGCCAAACTATATTAATTGCGGTCCTGGACTGCACTGGCTGTTCAGACACTTCGACCGTTCGAACATATTTGGTCCGAGTATTTCAGTAACTAAAGTGAGTACATGGAGTTTGCAAAATAACGGTGATAGTTGGGAACCGTTCATTATTTAAGTGTCAGGGGTACGGGGGTGGGGGGAAGGGGCGGCTGAGATCTTGATCCATTTTCGAAATTTTGTTTGACCCCGCCCCCATCAAAACAAAATGAAAATGCAATGACTCCCCCACTATAGAAATCCCAGGTAATTTAACCTGATCCCCATCTCTCTCCCCCTCCCCTTCTTTCCTTCCTCTTTCACCACACATAAAATCTTATATTTGATATACTGTCAAATAACAAAAAGTATGTATGCCATAAAAGAGAGCTCATATTGTTTATGAAAGTTCTTGTGAAAGTGACATGTATCTTACTAGATTTGGGACCACTATTTGGGCTTATTTTGCAGTCTGTATGTCTTGCTGCTCGCGGAGACATGCCCATCAAACATTTCATTTCTAAACTTATGACTGAGCCACACTGGTGAAATTAAAACAGAAAGAAAAATCTAAATTTGCAGTAAAGTTCTGCAATTATCCATCAGTCACCTTAAACCAGTTATACAATAAATGTGAAACTCGAGGTGTATAGTTAAGTTGAAATTTTTAAGATAAGCCAGGTACAGTTTTGCTTAATACAAATAAAAATCAGCCATTTCCCGTCTTCTGACCGCCTTGCTTAAAAATATTCTGGTTGTTTCAGCAGGCGGTTGAGGCTGTGCATCCTCCATGCTGGATCGTTCATTGTTCGCATATGCAATAAGTAACTTTATCACATGGGCAGGCTCATTCTTAGTACTGCATGGCTTAAATGCCCAAACACACCGGACGCGTCTTGGGCTGAGCAGTGGCGGCGTGCGTTTACCATTAAATTAACTATTAAATTTTACAACATCAATAATTTTTATATTAACCCACACTAACAACATGCGACGACGCATGACGCGACTGGCTTGATGTGAGTTAATCTAAACAATTATTAATGTTCTAAAATTTAACAGTAAATGTTACGACACACTACCATTGCTCGGCGCAAGACGCGTCCGGAATGTTTGGTGCCGTTAAATGCATAAAACACTTCATATAAAAACCTTAATTTAGAATATGCAAAAAAAAAAACAAAAAAAACAACAACTGTAATTTGATGTTAGGTCCCAGAGGGTATCAAAAACAAGGAATATCAATCAATGCCTCCTGAAGTCATAGACTATTACAATACTTACCTCTTCATAAACATATATTGCACGGCCCGTCAATGTTGGGCGATACGGTCAGTTTTGGTTAGTGCTTTAGTGCTCTATAATCAAGCCGACTTTGTATCAGTTTTGAAGAGACATCTAGTTACTGGTCAATTCTTTGATCGAATTGTTCATTGATGTTTCGTTAAAGTGGTTGGCTTTTTCATAAGTAACGTAAATCGCAGTTAGTAGCTTGATGGGTGACCGAGTTGCTTGACTTCGTGGAAGACCCGACAAACGCATAGGCACTCGACAGATATGAGATCTGTAAATATCCTGTGGCTCAATGTCAAATTTCAATTCGATCATTTGCGAAATAACAAAGACGTAAAAACATCATATTCCTAAAGTATTTTATTGCCTATGGGAGTGACATTTTGCAAATAACTTATTTCATAACCGATCGACTTGAAATTTAATAGAAAGGTAATGATAGGATAACATTTGTGTTAATCAGATGTGGATCCTGAAAAACTCCAAAGAGCTCTTAGAAAACCTAAAGGCACAATCTCTTCATTCCGTCAACAGTATAAAATCTTTCGATTTCTCTACTCTTTACACTACTATTCCTCATGATAAATTGAAATCTAAATTAAAGGCAATTATCAACCAGTGTTTCTTCCACAAGAATGGTAACCGTCGATTTCAGTATGTTGTCATTGGCTACAAAGACACATACTTCATTCGGGATCACTCTGATGCACCACAAAAATACTCAGATGCAGATGTCATTAAGATGCTGGAATATCTAATCGACAATATTTTTGTGGAGTTCGGCGGTCGGATATTTCAACAAACAATCGGCATACCGATGGGTACTAATTGTGCACCGTTACTTGCCGACTTGTTTTTATACTCGTATGAGGCGGAGTTTGTACAAAGTCTCCTCCAAGCAGGCAAGAAACACCTCGCACAACAATTCAATTTCACCTACAGATATATAGATGATGTATTGTCTCTGAAAAACACAAAATTTGCAGAGTATTTAGAATTCATCTACCCACGTGAACTTGAAATAAAGGAAACAACGGAGACTTCAGCCTCCTCCTCATACTTGGATTGTTATCTCTACATCGACAATGGAAAGCTTACTACTAGGCTTTACGACAAACGGGATGACTTCAATTTTCCCATCGTTAACTTTCCTTTCCTGAGCAGTAATATCCCTTCTGCACCAGCATACGGCGTTTACGTTTCACAGTTAATCCGTTATGCCAGAACTTGTTCAAATTATCAGGACTTCATGGAGCGTGGGAAAGTGCTCACTCAAAAGTTGTTGAGCCAGGGGTATCAAAAAACCAAACTGGTAGCAACACTTAAGAAGTTCTATGGGAGACATCATGATCTAGTCAATCCATATAATGTGGCAGTTTCCAGAATTGTTTCTGATGTTTTTGCCAGTGACGCGCCATAAGTAGACTTCCCAAATCCCGGACATACGCTTCTACCGATATTTCCTTCGTTCAGGCCCATGGGCATGGTGGGCGAAGCTTGCTTACCAAGTAATGCTTACTATCCGCGGACGCCTGATTACACCCTTTGTTCTGGGGTCCATGTCTGTTGGTCTGAAAATTCTGATTCATCATTCGTTTATGGATTTATGATTTTGGATTACGGCTTTGGTACCATGACCGCAACTACTTTATAAACCAATGGATGTTCCATTGTCTCTGTGTAAACAAAACTAATTTTCAATAACCAAAAATTATACCATAGCTGGACCATGGGATAATTTTCAGTTTTGAAAATTATCCCATGGTTTATTTATAGATCACACAGGTGTACACCAGACTGACTCAACCTATTCGTTCACACAACCTTTATCACTCTCTGGGAAAATTCCGCAGGTGATGACAAATTGATGATATTTTCCACCCAAAACGGGGTTTGTTTTCTGGGAAAAACAGAAAAAAATATTTCAAAATGTTTTATGTTAAATTTTGTACCTAGAGTGCTAAGCATCAATTTTCAGCAGACGTTTTGAAATATTTTCTTATTTTTTTCCCAGGAACAGATTTGACATTTCATGCAAATTGTCTCCAAATGTCAAATTGTTTTCTGGAAAAAATAAATGTATCGTCAATATGTTGTCCACTGAAATATTGCCAAGAGAGCGCTAGCCATCAGTTTTCAGCAGGTAACATTTAGAAATAGTCTTCTTATTTTTTGTCTCAGGAAACTGGAATTGTCATTTCATTTCATGCAAATTTTCTCAAATAGAGACAGTTTGCATGAAATGCCAAATTCTGTTTGCTGGAAAAATAAGAAAAGTATCATCAAATATATTGTCTACTGAAATTGCCCAGACAGTGCAGTGGTAAAGGTTAGAGGAACTTCAAAATTACTTCTGCACTGAGCAACTTTCTATTTAAAAATGACGCATTCAAGTTACATATAAAGCCAGACTGTCTGACCAAATTTGGATGCTGATGTAGTTTCTTATGACTGACATGATTGCAACCAATCAGATTTTAGCAGCAGTGCCTCAGTAAGTTTAATTCAAAAAAGGCGGGGTGTTGCATCGTTTTAAGTACACAAGATCAATAGGTCCAGCATTACATCAGACCAGGTGTTACCACTTTACCGTAAAAATATACAAAAAAAAAAAAAAAAAAAAAAAAAAAAAAAAAAAAAAAAACAATAAATAAATAATGAAAGTAAAAAAGTAGAAAAAAAAAACTATACTAAATAAATAAAAGTATAGTTTTTGTAAGAAAAAAAAACAAAAAAAAAAAAACAAAAACAAAAAAAACAAAAAAAAGAAAACAACAACAAAAAAAAAAAAAACAAAAAAAAAAACAGTCCCATATATTGGTTAAAACAGATAAACCATGTTATTGTCTCGGTTTGGGGAATACTGTAAATTATATCATTGTTTGATGACCTTTCACTGTCCGACCCAAACTCGGCTCCGCCCCGTTTCTAGTCAGACAGTGAAAGGTCACCAAATTATGGTATAATATACAGTATACCCAAAACCTCGACAATAATCACGGTTTATCTATAACTAATACATAAAATAAATCACAAATATACAGTCGAGTGCCTGTAGACAAACGCTACAGAAAGACTATACGTTTTCTTTCTTTCATATCTAATAGTTAACCTCGTAGGAGAATACAGGCGGCGTACATTGTTTTACCAAGGTTGTATAACTGCTGAGCTCGTTCCACATTCCTCTACTACTAGGACTGACAAGCCAAACATAGCCATAAAACAAAAGCATGAAACTTACAAGAAAAACACCAACTTGGAATATTTTCCTCTTTCAACATGACCCCTCCCCCCACAACCGGGATATCAAAATTAAAGATGACCCCTCTACTAGCTGCATGAAAATTCATATGACCCTCCCCACACGCACACACTACTTTTTAGCCGGTCCCTTAGTACTCGAATTTGCAAAATTACGGCGAGAGTTAGTACAGCCAGCTATCGTTGTTACAAAACGAAATTGTGGTTTAACAGAAAATTGTGGTAAAATGAGTTTAAATGTAAGAAGAAAGATATAGCAAACCGAACCAATAATGCCCTTCATTTAGTTTCACTTAAGCAGCATGTTTAGTATTTGGGATAATGAGATTTAATCCTTGCCACGCTGAATAAATTAAAGTGCCATGCCCATTGTTAATTTTCAGCCAATCAGATTACTTGATCAAATATATTGATACAAATTCACATATTTAGTGCCAAACAGTGTAGATTGATACAAATTCACATATTTAGTGCCAAACAGTGTAGATCCAGATCTGGTGGTTTCAGAAGTAGCCAAACGATCTGGATCTACACTATTCGCAAGTGCAGGGCATATCCGAGTACAGAAGGACCAGGGTTAAAACGGACTTTTCTGGTGCATTCAAAGATTTTTGATCCGTTTTTACACTGGTGCAGCCGCAGTCATGTGAATAGGTCCATATTAATTACGACAGTTGTTGCCCTTGATATAGAGCTTTAAGAATATAAATCTACATAAGTATCGGAAGTAACCTTATTTTTTATAAAAATTTATATGAACTCAGTTTCCTTTGGAATTTAGTGAGGCTATTTCATCCTGACCATCTTATTGTCATCTAAAAAATACAAATACTAAATGTTGTTTTCCATATTGTTAAGGGGCATTGATACATTTCAGGGGAGGAAATTATTTAGTCTACCATCTGAAAAAAGGTCTACTTTAAAAGGAAAGAGTTTGCTCCCCTTGGGAGCAAATTATTTCCTTTTTGAGTAGACCGGTTATCAGAACTGACTTAGTGTGCAAGAAAGCAAGCATCATATCAGAACAAGTAATCTGATTGGCTGAAAATTAACAGTGGGTGTGGCATTTTAGTTTATTCAACATGGCAAGGGTTACTGCAATTGAATCTAATTATCTCAAACACTGATACATGTATTTAAAACTGCTGCATAAGTCAAACTATATGAAGGGCAATATTGGTTTGTTTTGCTATATTTTTCCTATATGTCAAACTATTTGTATCTTAAATCACAATTTCTGGTTCCTTAGGGTCTGTGATAATGAGAACTGGCTGTACTTACTATCGCCACAACTGCAAACAAACTCCAGGTACACACTAAAGTTAAAATGGAGGAAAATGTAATATGTTTATCGAGTCTCCTTGAAATCGATTGCGTTTGCTGTGCACCGCGATTTTTAAATATATCCTTGAGAAATGAAACATATCAATAAAACGTTTGAGTTTGTATTTCTTTTAACCCTTGTCATGCTGAATGAATAAAGATGCCACACCCGTTTCTTGTTGACAGCCAATTAGGTTACTTAATCCGGATTCTTGACCAAAATTAACACACTGAATGACAAACTGTGTAGATCCAGATCAGTTGGCTTCCTCAAGCCAACTGATCTGAATGTACACTGTTTGCAAAGGCAGGATATATCCGGCCTTGGCAGGACAAGGGTTAGAAGACATAATGAACTAAACTAATGAAGATCTACACAGTCATCAATCATTCATATGTCTATTAATTGATCTTTTCGAAGTGACATTATCTACATATTGAAGATAATTATATCAAATAAATAATTGGTATTTTTTGTTTTTTATCTCGATAAAATTTTCCTCACTTCTTCAAACGGCTAATTGTTGGATTCAGATTGTGGTTGGTTTGTTTTATCTTTTACGAAGCTTCAAAGTACAGACGCTATTATACAATATGTATATGTCTAAAAACAGGATTGGCTTAAACCGTTAGACTGAAGACTTCACAGGAAAATACAAATACAAATACAAATATTTTATTCAGAATTAAGCATATACACTGTTTATAGCCTACTCACAAACATAGTGAGAACATGAGTCTACATGCACATCTATGTTTTGCTCAGGAGCTTAACAAAAACTTTGCTGAGTATTCCTGTATAAGGTATAAGGTATACAAGGAAAAGCAATGGGGTTGAAGAAAGTATCTGAAATTGAAGCTTTTGACAAACCGTACAGTTAGATGCAAATTTGATCAAAATCCGCATAAAGAAAAGAACGTTAATGTCAAAACTATTGTCAAAGGCGTCGCTATTTTAAGTATTTAATAATGATTTAAACATGAAATTGTCAAATAGAATCTTCTAGCTGATAGAAAATGGTAGTTTCCAGGTAAAAAAATACGTATCAGGAATGAAAAAGCCTTATACGCAGCTACAGATACAAAATATTGCTGTAAATACTTTTGATTTAGGTATAGTTTGGTTATTAAAGAAAAGCTTACTTACTTAATCCAATGGTTATTTACACGAGAAGGCACTGTATTTGGCCTGTATTGGAAACATTTTAGTTTTGTTTTCAGTTTTGAGTAACACAGACAATGTAATTTATGGGCATGTCAAAAAGACAGCATTTTGGATAAAATATTTATTAGATTTGGTACTAAACTTTATAGACAAATTGTGGGTATTTCGATGTGGACTAATTGTGTTCCTCTTGTTCTGAATTTATGTTTATTTTGCAATGAGAAGACAATAGCTGCCCACTTAGCTTTCAGTTTCCTTCTGTGTATGCTTTGTTTGTCTCTATGTGAGCCGAGTGATTTATTATTATTATTATTATTATTCATAATCATTTGTACCTAGGGTAAAGATTTGTGTCGATAAAATCGATATAAATCCCCGATAGTTTTTAGAGCTGACCGTTCTATGGCGATGGTTCTGGTTGTGTCCTGGTATGGCCTTGTGGCTGCTCGCTGCAGAATTTTGCATGTTTCCCCTGTTAATTGTCTTATTGATGTGTTTAGTGGATCTTGTCTTGTATTGTGATCACCTTGTTGGGACCGAGGCAGCTGATTGATTTGCTTTTGTTTCGTTTGTGGCTTGTGTATACTGTCTGTCATTTTTTGCTCTGCCTCTTGACGTCATTAATAGGCTGTGTTCTGTAACTGGCTCTTCCTGGGCATCTTCTATACTTTTTTGCTTAAATCAAATATGGACTTGTGCAGAACTGGAGATACAAGAATACATTGAACTTAAATGGGTTAACAATAGGGGCAATAATACAACATTATGAAACCAGTAAATTCTGTGATTATAAAACCGTCACCTTTTAAGGTCCTTCAAAACGACAAAGTCTAACCCCGCGAAAAAGTGAAACAAAATGCGGAAAAAGTGAACAAAATATTTCAGGATCATACCTAATCAAACACACATCTTCAGTCCATGACAAAAACACTCAAAAATATCTGTCTACAACTGTAAGAGGAGATATGGACACAAGGTGCCTAATGTATATACAGTTGATATCTGAGCTCGACAAATAATGAAGTAAAAATGCGGATAAAGTGAACAAAACAATTTCAGGATTATACCAGATCACATGCACAGCTTCAAACCATGATAAAAACCCTCGAAAGTTTCTAAACGATTCCGAGGAACACGAGTGAGGAGTTCCGCCCACAAACTATCCTACTTTCTATGCACTTTGATAGTATTGGTGCTCGAAAACTGACTAGATAAAAAACGAAAAACAAGCGAGAAAAAAATCTTTTTTCAGGATTATATCCAAAGCAAATGCACATCTTTAGACAATGACAAAAACATCTGTAAAGTTTCAAAGAGACTGGCAAAAACATATGGGATAAGCGACGCACATAAGGTGATTAAATTGGAGCTCTTAAAAATGAAGTTAAAAATGCAAAATGCAAAATGCAAAAAAAAAAAAAAAAAAAAAAAAAAAAAAATAGAAAAACAGTTTCAATTTTTTAAGCAACTGCACATCTTTAGATTATCTCAAAAACAGCTATGCAAAGTTTCAAAACAGATCGGCTTACAACTGCGAGAGAAGTTGTGCACACAATATACCTACAATCAGAAGTCGGAAGCATGCATTATGGCATTAGGGAATCACAGAAAGCCAGGCATAAAAGATGTAACCCCCCCCGCTCCACCACCCGCAAAAAAAAAAACAACAAAAAAACAAAAAAAAAAAAAAAAAAAAAAAACAACAAAAAAAACAACATAGTTGTCAGACGCTTACCGGAAGGGCTGATCGAAGAAGAAAACACTCTTTCAATATTAAAGATTTAATGCAGAACTCAAACATAGCTGTAAGTGACAGAGTATGACCTGACATTGATGTAGGAAGAATGTCAAACTGAGGGATGAGGTATATGTCATTGAAACATCTTCCCTTAGGTTGGTGTGGACAAAATATGAAAGCTATATTTTATATGCTGAATCCCTTAGGTTGGTGTTAATGAAAAGCTGTATCTTACATACTTTAGCAGTCATGTACACTTTTCAAAACTTTAACACAGCTGTAAATGACAATGTATGACCTGCACTTGACCTAGGCAGAACGTCAAACTGAGGAAGGGGTGTGTACTATTGAAAGGTAGGTGTACGCCAAATAAGCATCTTGAATACTTCAGCAGTTACGAACATTTTTCAAAACTTAAACACAGAACTCAACCACGGGTTTAAATGACAATAACCTGACCCTGACCTAGGCAGGTCAAACTGAGGAAAGGGTGTGTGCTATTGAAAGGTCTTACCCTAACGTTGGTGTGGGCCAAATATTAAATCGGTATTTTGAATAGTTCAGCAGTTACAAACACTTTTCAAAACTTAAACGCAAAACTCGAACATGGGTTAAAATGACAAAGTATGACCTGACCTAGGCAGAGGGTCAAACTGAGGAAAGGGTGTGAGCTATTAAAAGAAAATCAAACCAAAGGCTGGTGTGGGTCAAATATTAAAGCTCTATCTTTAATAATTCAGCAGTTAAGTTTCAAAACTTAAAAGCAAAACTTAAACATGGGTGTAGTTGACAAAGTAAGAAATGACCTTGACCTACATAAAGGGTCTAACTTGGAAAGAAGGGTGTATGCTATTGAAAGATCTTACCCTAAGGTATGTGTAGGCCAAATATAAACGCAGTACCTTAAATAGATAAAAAAAACTATGCACACCTTTGAAAACTTAAACATTGTGCTAACGCGGACACGCACGCCGACGCGGACCCGACAGACGCCGACACCAACGACTGGGTGACAACATAAGCTATCCAGGGACATAGTCCTGGTTAGCTAAAAAGAAGAAACACACACACACACACACACACACACACACAGTGGTTGAAAATTTAATTAGGCGATCTCCCCCTCAGTCCCAATTAAGATACCAAGTATCAAGGCTCTAGCTTAAATACTTTTTGAGATATCTTGCTAACGAGATTTCAATGTTATTTTATTAAAAGGGAAATAACTCTAAAATGGGAGATAATTCGGATAAGAAAAATTAAGGGTCAACTATTTTTTTCATGATAAAAACATATATGAAATTTCAAAACATTAACATACATGGTTCTAAAGTTGTGATATGTACTTGAAAGCGTGACGAACGAACGAACACAATAAAGCAACAACATTAAATGGCCAGAAATTACAAATGGCCACAACTCCAACAACATTCCATTTAATTGATTGAAAATTTTATCAGATGATCTCATCCTCAGTCCGTATCAGTATACCAAATATCAAGGCTCTAGCTAAAATACCTTTCTTAGATATCTTGCTACTAAGATTTCAGTATTATTTTATTAAAGGAAAATAACTCTAAAATGGGAGAGAATTCGGATAACTTTGCGCAAGCACATTACGTAGGTTTCACAGTGGAAAACTTTAACCTGTTAAGTATAAATAAAAGCAGATGCATATATATATATATATATGTATATATATATATATATATATATATATATATATATATATATATATATATATATATATATATATATATATATATATACTGATTTGCCTCAGAAAATAAAACTTGGCATGTCATTTCATTTATATTGTATGCGATGGAGGCGATTTAAATAAAATTCCTAGTACATAAGTGAACTCAGGAACTGATTTATCAATTCCACATCAAGTTCTCAGCATCAAAGGGAAAGATAGACAAATACAATTGAATAGCCACAGATTTCCACAAAATAAACAGATGCCAAAAAGGGGCAACTCCGTTAATTGAATAACTTACATAACTGTTAAAAGAAAAACAAAAAAGTACCACAGTGATAGTACTATCAAGTATTGTTTTTCTGTGAAACAAATATCACCAATTGGTATCTGACGTTTAAGCATACAGAGTGCTGAAGCAAAAAGTGCATACGAGACGAAACGCATAATGAAATGCATAGCTAAACCTGCACACGAGAGACTTGTTTGAAAAATATTGCACCAGTATTTTAATTAGTGTTTGCAGTTGTCTACGTAAGATCTCCAGACAGCAGCTTAAAATGTCTTTTATTTTATTCTATACACATACTGTAAGTATCTAAATATTTTTACTGTTAGGCATTTTTGTATGCACTCCGTTACACTTGCAATGCTTTTGTTTGCATATTAATTGTAACTCGGAGAGATAAAATTTGTAATTAAGACCTTTCATCATTGCAGACTAATTCCTTTGCAAACAGTGAAGATCCAGATGAGACAGCTCGTCACGTCTCATTAGGATCTACACTGTTTTTTTGTCATTCTGTTATTGCTTTTTGACTGAACAAAATATGAGTGAAGATACCAAGGAAATGCTACAATCATGAAGCACAGCCCTCCCGAGGCAAAATGAAAGAAACGCTACTATGAAATCACAGACGCACAAAATGAAGGGAACGCATTACGAAAACACGCCTATTCAAATATATAGAAAATTTCACCTCCAAAAACTGAAAATTTTCAGATAAAAAACTCTGATATTTTTCATATTTCTGCTCAAAACATAATTTGTGGGTACCCGTTAGAACCGCCTCGGCGAGGCGGTTCTAACGAGTACCCACAATCTATGTTTTGAGGAAAACAAAAATAATGTAGACCCCTGCGGACCCCAGTTTTACTATATAAAATTGAGGTTAAAGGGGGTCAAAATTATATAGGCATTCTTTCGTGATGGCCACGTTCGCTTCCAATTTCTTATTGAGGACACTGAATACACTTGGTAGTTCTGTGGTCCATGCATTACAAAGGGACAACTTTTGAGACTTCTTGTTTGCTTCCCTGCATACTAAAACCCTTCTGACGAGGGGTCTACTCTAAAAGTAAGAAAAGTTTGTATCCCCACGGGGAGTCTACTTTAAAACGAAAGCATTTGCTCCCACGGAGACTCCTTTATAGAATCCCTAAGCATTAGTCATCATAGTTTCTAAATGGTGGAGACATCTAATCTATCTCAAGTGATTGGTAACCGATAGAAATCGAAAAACGATTGACATAGAAAACGGCAGTTTCAAATAACCCCGAATCGGCTGAACAAAGACCCAGAGAATAAACTTCACTACGGCAAGATGAGTTGGGAAAGACGTTTTACGGCCGCCACACGACACTAACACCACTAGTAAAGATATACAGATTCTAAAAGGAATGACCCTTGAAATCAGAGAACACACTCACAAAACTAAAAATGCTTAAGTGTCTAGAATTCAGACTCAGACTAGCAAGTGTCTGCCAATTAGGTTTCATTTGTGACCATGATACAATCTTAAATTACGGGAAAAGTTTTAAGGACGCCACACAGAACTACCACCAGATGTAGAGAAGATAAATAGATTCTAAAACGAATGCTCATCGATACACACTCAAACCTAAAAACAGCTAAAGTGTCAGGAAGTCTGTCCCAATTTCGGCTAATTAGGCCTAAGCAATGAATTCGATACAAACTTAAAACAAAAAAAAAAAAAAAAACGGAATGAGCTTAATGATCACAAAGGGCCAGAACATATAAAATACATTGAAGTATTGGGAGGCGTTTAACGGCCGCAACACGACACATTATCACCAATTGTAGTGAAGCTAAATACATTAAAGAAAACCGATCCGTGAGAGCAGTGAACACCCAAAACTGAAAACAGCTAAAGTGTCAACTTTTCAGGAGACTAACTAGTTTCGGCTAATAAGGTCTCATCAGACACCTTGATATAAATTGATCAGAACAAAAACCGGAATTGGCTCAGTGATCAGACAATATAAACTATACAATAGTGAATTAGAGGGAGACCTTTTTCCTCTGTCATACGGCACTAACACCAACTGTAGAAAAGATAAACCGATTCTAAAAGAATGAACCTTGAGAACGATGAACACATTCGCAAAACTAAAAATAGCTCAAACATCAAGAATTGTGTGACAGACTAGCTAGTTTCCGCCATTAAGGCCTCATCAACGATATTCATTCAAAGTTTCAAAAACCATGAAAGGGGCTCAATGATCACAAAGGACCAAAATATATATACTAGATCTACAAGTTCAGGATGAACCACAATCACTGTTCACCCTCTGCCTCTTGTATAGCTCAGTCTACACAGTTCTCCATTTTTCTTTTATTTTTGATTTTTTAGCCCAGTTTTACGGCCCTTTCAAGAATATTTCACTTATATCAAGCAGATCGTTCATCAGAGGTGGGCAAAAACCTGAGAAACCGGGCAAAAACCACCTGATCATCCGTAAGCAGAACTTGGCTTTCCCCCATATGACCCGAGCAAGGCTCGAACCACAGCGGTGAGAAACCTAATGGATTAAGAGTAAGAGTCAGCTCTCTTATCCATTAGGCTACGGGGAGGGTGGGGGGAGGGGCGGGGGGGGGGCGCTCTTGAAATAAGAATATAGTGCAATGTTTTTTTTTTTGTTTTTTTTTTTTTTATAATGAACAAAAGAAAATGAAGAATGTTTATGTGGAAATAATGATAAACAAGAGTGCCATGGGCCACGATTGCTTTCCTGAGTAAAACAGCCATTGCATGTCTGCAGATGCCATGCAGTAATCTTCCAGTATTACTACAGCACTAGGAAACATATTTGACCGTGACATAAAAACGTCAAAGGTCACCCAAGAATTATCATTTGAACAAACTTGGCAGACCTTGAGTCCCTGTTGCTATATTCAGATATATGCCAAAATTCGGCCTAAAAGCATTTTAGGTCCTGAAGAAGGATTTTTAAGTGTTATTGTACCATATTTGGGCATGGAAGCCATCTTGTTCAATAGTACAGAACCATTTCAACAAATTGTCAATATCCGTTCGACAGAAAAAAAACCTTGTGAAATCTAGTGAAAATTGGTCAAGTGGTTTCAGAAAAGAAGACGTGTAAATATTACAGAATTTTATACATGTATATAGCCCAGGTGGCAAGGACAGATAAACTCTGGTGAAATAAATTCTTGTAACTAAAAGGCTTTACTACTCTAATTGTAAATTGTATGTTCCAACCATAAGTCTTTAATACAGATAAAGAAAAATTAACATTCAATATTTCCCTTACAAAAGTATTGGGATTCGACAGATTTGACCGTGTCGTAAAATAATCAGAGGTCAATTGAACAAATGTAATAGACTTTGAGTCCTCGATCCCATATACCAAGACTCAGCCTGAAAGCGTTCTTGATTCTGGAGAAGATATGTAAGTGTTTTAACCACATACGGACATAGCGGTCATCTTGTTCAATGTTGCTTAAATAAATCGTCAATACCCTTCGACAGAAGGCCCCATATGAAATCTAGTGAAAATTGGTCAAGTGGTTTCAGAAAAAAGACGTTTAAAGATTACACAATTTTGTACATGTATTTAGCCCAGGAGCAAGGACAGATAGCCCCCGGGGACGAAATCTTGAATGCAACTAAGAAGATTTACGACATACATACACTGTACGTTTCAGCCATTAGTCTTAAATACATTTAAAATAATTTTCAACATTTCCCCCATACAAATGTGTGGGAATGCTAATTTGGCCTTGCCATAAAAAGATCTAAGGTCATCCTACGATCATCAATGAAAAAACTTGGTAAACCTTGAGTCCTTGATGCTATAGACCAAGATCTAGCCTCGAAGCTGTCTTGTTCCTAGGAAAGAAGATTTTGAAGTGTTTGTGCCACATACGGGCATGGCGGCCACCTTGCTCAATCGTACGGAACCATTTGAATATATTGTCAATACCTTTCAACAGAAAGCTCCATGTGAAATCTGATGAAAATTGGTCAAGAGGTTTCAGAGAAGAAGACATTTAAATATCACAGGATTTCATACATTTATATAGCCCAGGAGAAGGGTAGGTTACACCCGGGGTGACAAAATTTTGACTGCAACTAAAAAGTGTTACTGCTTTATACATACATTTACGGTTAAGCCAATAGTCCTTAATACATTTAAAGAAAATGATTTTTCAACATTTTCACCATACGTATGGGGCGCAAATTTGACCTTGTCGTAAAAAGTCATATGTCAACCTACGATCACCATTTGAACAAACTTGGTAGAACTTGAGTCCCCATTTCTATATTCCAAGATTCAGCCCCTAATCTTTCTCGGTCTTAGAGAAGAATATTTTAAGTGTTTTACTATATATGGGCACTGCGAACATCTTAATTAACGGACCATAATCATTTGCAAAAGTTGTAAATCCGCTTTAACAGAAAGCTCCACATGAAGTCTGAGGAAAATTAGCCCAGAGGATCAATCGTTCAAAGGTGTGAACGGAAGGACGGACGACGGACGGGCAGTTATGACAATAACTCAACCCGAGTCTTCGGCTCAGGTGAGCTAACAAGGGAGTCGTTTTATGTCTGATACTTTATATGATTCGACATTGAAGATGTAGCACCATATATCATTTTGAAGACATCTTATATGCAGAGCACTGCAGACAGACAATTCCCGTGAGCACCAAGTGTTGTGTCATTGAGCAAAACACTTTATCCTTGTTGCTTTGTACTGGTTTCTATTCAGGAAGTCCTGCCTAGAATATCCACGAGGGCGTATGACAGTTGATATAGAAAAAAGACAAAAACAGCAGGTGTTAAAGTGTTATGTGTAACTGTTATTGGAATGGGTATGCCAGTTTCTAGTGCCCATAGTATCTCATAAATGGGTTGGCGGGCATTGCGGGTAAAACGTCCAGTATTTTATATTGTTAAACTAAGAAAACAATAAGCTCCTAGATGGATACAAAATCTCTAAAGGTAGCCCTTGGTAATCTCCAACAGAAATTTAGTTTGCAGGGCTGCATACCGTCCTGACCCAAACCGCGCCAGCTTAGGCAGAACTCGATTTTTCAAGATACCAGGATAGGCTAACTGACCCAAAGGAAAAAAAGAATATAAAAAAAACTACCCTTTTATGAATTTCAGGAAGACTTTTTTCGGTCTCTGCATTCACCACCAGCTGTTTGGTCAAATAAAATCTCTAGAGGTTAGCCACCAATGAAACATAATATAACCAGTAACAGTGTTTTCAGAAAAAAAAAAAGAAAAAAGCTGTCCCCGACCCCCAACCACCGTGAATTTTCATTTTTCTAATTCTATGACCTTGAAATTAATTCAAGGTCACCAAAATCATATCGGTTCTTTGTTATGTTCCAGTTATATATCCATGAAAATTTGATAATAATCCAACCACTGGTTCACAAGGTATAATACAGACACGAAAGTGTGACGCCAACGCCGATGCCGACGTCAACGGACCCACACCAAACACAATATGTCCGCCTTCCCGTAGGTGGGGTGCATAATTGCAATCGGAATCTCGGTTTCACAGATTCTCTTCATTTACAGTTTGAAGGGCTGGGCTGTATGCGCCTTCCCCACCTCGTGGTTTACACTACGAATTTAATTCTAGAAATAGTAACCCGAATTATTCTGGTCTTGTTTGGGATGATTCATAAAAAAATACATCCACATAGCAGATCCATGGTGGTATTAGACACTTATAAATGACACGCAGAAGTTCCCATGACGATAATCAGAACAGGTCTTGAAAACTAAATGATACAGATACTTGCAGAAGCCACCGCTGTGGGCCAGGAAGATGAGTATTTATAAAGGTTATTTCCCGTAAATAGATTTATAGTCGATGTGTTAGTTGTAAATTTGTTGTAAAAATAAATAAGTTACCATTCAATGCCACAGTCACGTACCACAGCTTCCATGGGGTACCGTAAGAAAGAATAATATTTGAAACAAAGCACTGACCAAATAATATGAAATATTTACAACAACCGACATATGAACAAAGACCAACTGCAAAAGTGGAACTGTCTTGGTTTCGTTCGAGTCAGATTATTTAAATCCCACCCCCTCCCGACCCGCAAACACACACATAATGATAAAACGGTCTCCGATTTTCGGTTCTTTTGTATGTTCTTTGTGTCAAAGCGGTATAAGAAAACCGTTAAGGTTTTTGTTTGACTTCACTGCACCTGATGTTAAGTGCCGTGTAGCGGCCCTAAAACGTCTCCCCGTACGTCACCATAGAGCGGATTATATTTTTATTTCCTTTGGGATCATTGAGATTATTCTGGTTACTCTTCTTTGAATACCGTTTCAGCCGGTGCTAGATTGCTGCATATGAACAGACTTAATAAAACTGAGTCTCTGACTTTCGGTTCATTTCTGTTTTTTTTTTTTTTTTTTTTTTTTTCAAAGCCAACCTTTTATGTAATTACTTAATGTGACGTAGAGGCGATTTTCGTATGGTGAAGAAAACACTTAGAAAATTGGAAACCGTATGGCTACTTTATGACTCTTTGGCATCAGATAAAATGTCAAGAAAAGAACTCAGATGGATAACAATATATAGATTATCATCAGCCCGGCTGTGGGAAAGACAATTTTCTCATCCATGGACTTTCTACCCTACAAAAGTCGCGGATGGGACGACAAAGTGGCTGTGCGAAAGGGCAACTAATTAGATTTATGTAATGTTAAACTCAAGTATAAACAATAGACTACGCAGCCTATTAAAACCAAACAAATCGTAGAAAATTGCCTAGTAGTTATCCCTATCCACTATATACTTTGGGGGAACACGGAGGTATCCATTACATAACTTGTTAATGTAATATGGCAGAGAAATATAAGTTGAAATATTCCAGAGTGTTTTAAAAGCGTTTTAGAAATGTGTGAAAAGCTTTTCCCGGTTGCCCTGTTGCCATGACGACATAATGAATGACAGTATAAATTCTGTTCCATACAACTAAAATAGACAGTTCTAACTGACAACCGATATTATGAAACTTTAAACTGTGTCAATACTGTAAATAAGGAACTCTATGGCAAAAGTTAGTTTCGAAACTAGGCGAGTCACAACATCAGAAAGAGTACCTTGGGACATATCCGCCCAACGATTGATTGACTGAGTTAAGATTTTACGGCCCAGTCACCCCAATAAGGTCACGTCGAGCCGGTCAGTTTACCTAATCACATTTCTGCTGGACACATTTAGTCCTCTAAGTGGTTAACTAGTACTTCTGCACATTCTTTCGGCAGACTGACTACAGCCCTTCTTGAATCGGCGGAAGGGAAGGAATGTCTGTGGAAAATATTTCATGATCAAATTCCACAGAAGAATGTTGCCGGACACGGCAAGGATTGAACACACGACCTCCTGATCACCAGTTGGACGTACACCGACGGAGCCACCGAGGCCGACTGTGAGCCAAGCAAAGATTCTGATCTGAATCTTCACTGGACGAGTTTTCGATAGCCAAAAATGCAAAGTTTTCTCATGCGGACAACAAAGACTCTGAGCAGATTGCATGTATGTGGGGGCTGATTTGAGTCTTCGTTGGGCGCGCATGTCTTTTCACGCTGTGTTTAAAAAACGACATAATTAGGTACGTGCCAATCCAGTAGAGGTCATAAAACAATCATTTATTTAATTTCAATGAAGGTCTCGATGAACTGATCGCTCAGTAAATGTGGTTGAGCAACAATACACATACTGTGTGTGTTCCAGACGTATCTCTATGCACGGAAAGCCTTAGCTGGTCAATTCCTACTGTACCTGTATTTGATTCGGGTCAAGTATCATTCACTAGAGACAGGGTATAATCAAGAATGTTTGCTATAATCATCCACAAGATTGGAGGTTTGTCGAAACGAATATAGCCGCAACGACTACAAATGTACTTTATGCCAATAAAATCTCGCATGTGGTCATTCTTTCGATAGGTTACAACATTGACATTATGTTGTAAGCTGCATGCATTATTGTCAACCCAGTTATGGTTGATACCTTTGGTACCCACTTTTATTGCACGATAGGGATCTGTCCTCAGACTAAATGGCGTTTCCTTCCTCAGTCTGACTGTCACTGTATGTAGTCGGGTCCGTCGTGGTCTTGTTTGTGGTTTTCTTATGTTCTTGCTTCATATCGACATGGAGCCCTTTATTTTGTTTCATCACAATGTTTGTGATTATATGCATTCCACTGTGATTTTTCACAGATAATGGGCCAAACATATATTTCTAATTTGGTGCTGCATCAGAATTAAGGGTGAGGTTTCGCGCGAATAAAACTGGTTTAAGCGCACCCAACTACTCTTTCTACTGAGTTCTAAGGCGGTTCCTCTGTTGCAGTTCGTCTTTGTGTGATTTGTGCGATTTTGTTCCTCATTTTTCCTTATTGTATTGCTTCGGGAAGTCTTGTGCTTCGTAATTATGGCATTTTCTTGGTATCTTTACTTATATCTTTGCTTATTGGTCTATGGATAATCAAGAATCCATGGATTCTTCCTGAAGCAAACATTATGTCTCTTTTATCTTGAATATGTTATGATTGTACATAAACGAGAGAAGTTTCTTCTGATAGCGTCATAAAGTTTGATTATGTATTGTGGTAGCGGAAATGTGATAGTGTATTGTTTAAGCGCGTATATACATTTCAGCTTTCCAGTGTATATTTACGGTAGTCACATATTCAAGCTAGTTACCGGGAGTGTTTGATTTTAATAATCTTAACGTGCATAGGTTGAGCCCTCGACAGAATATTTCGTAAGCTGGGTTACCCAGGTAGCACGGTGAAAACCTGCAGTCTTCTGGCACTGCATTTTGTCACAAGGCATGGCTTTTCTTGTAATTTTGTAATATTGAGCTATTCCGAGAGAAGAAAGTCTTTATTTCTTTTATTGCATTATTGCTTTATTGCAATTACTCTACCAACGTTAAAATAATGCATAACTAGACTTTAGAACGCGGAAGTCGAGCGGCTCGTTATATGTTGGCTTTATTGCTTGTAAAATCATTACACTCAACAGTGGCTATGGTTTATCCCCCATGGTTTACAGAATTTACCGTTAGTATTCGGAGAGACAGACCTGACCCCGAGATAATAAAACTATTTTCGTGCTCAACTCAGCTGAACATGAGTTTCCTCTGCTTATGAATATGAAAATGCCAACAATAGTTGGCATTTTTATATTTCTTTGCAGAGAAAATTTCATGCTGAGTTATGAAAGTATTTGTAATTGATAGTAATTTGAAATTTTATTAGCAGGACAAATTTCATACTCAGCTAAGTTAAACACGAAAACAGTTTTATGACCTCGGGGCCAGTTGCACAACTTTTTACGTACTTAACTCAGCTGAACATGAAATTTTCTTTGCTAATAAATATGAAAATGCCAGCAATAATTTGCATCTTTATATGCATTGGCAGAGAAATTTTCATGCTCAGCTACGTTTAGAAAGAACAAATTTGTAGTTGATATTAATTTGAGATATAATAGCAGGACAAATGTCATGCTCAGCTGATCTGAGTTATAACCTCGGGGCCTGGGCAACAGCGAATCTTCGGATCAGACACGGCAGAACGCGGCATCTGACCAGGGTCTAGACTGTATGCATTCACATTCAAAAGTTTTGGATAACTTACATTGTACCAGTGCTAAAATTGAACTGTTTAGTGTTGAGGACAATTATATTTCGGTATTTTGGTGTTCGAATGTTTAGAGCAAATCAGTTATACGTCCGAAAACTTAGAATAAATAAAATGTATCTAACATATTTGTTAAAGGACCCATGGCTTCTATTTAACCTTTACTGCTCTTTGAACTACGTAATTCAGCAGACGACAAATCGATCATGTCTTTTTTTTTGCCCAGAAAACAGGATTCGACACGTCTTGCAAACTGTCTCGATAGCATGAACTGTCAAAACCAGTTTTCTGGGGAAAAAAAAGAAAACCTATTTTAAAATGTCGTCTGTTGAAAATTTTACTTAGAGTGCATAGCGGTATAAGAAAACTGTTTAGTAAATCTGCAAATATATAATACCAATATTAGTCTGTGCGTGTGAATTTGGCTTACTGAATCACCAGGGCCCAGTTGTTCAAAGCGTCGTTAGCTTAACGAGCTCGTTAAGGGTCATTTCGTTAACTGTTTTAGCAGATTCAATATACAATATTCAGATATTTTTTGCTGAAAAACTGTGAGTAGCTTTTGCACTGCAAACGCTACTCACATTTTTTCAGCAAAAAAATTCAGCATATTTGCGTATCACTCGATGCAAATTTTAACGGATCGTTAACTAACGACATCGTTAGCTTTGAACAACTGGCCCAGATATAAAATACATAATAGAATGTACTGAAACTGTTGGGCCTGTATTTTCATATATCGGTTTCGCATATCCTTAAACGCCAAATCACAACAACTGCAGACATCATGTTTGTTCTGTTTTCTTTCATGTTTACTTCTTAGAGTAAATAAGGCTAAGCATTTCATGTGAAGCAGACAATTTTGCTTGGCGCTTTAATGGTTACACAGTTGTTCTGCGAATGCCGTAACGATTGCAATTTGGCTGACTCTTAATACCAACAGAGGCGATAAAATGTTTTATTGCAAATGGTATTGGCAGTGTTCATTTTTCCGATGAAGTCATACAGACAATTAACCCATTGTAACAGAGACATTCTCTGATTATTATCTTTCAGAGAAAATAAGACTTGGTATTTTATATGAATCATCTGCTAGGCAGATGATTCACATGAAATGTCAAGTCTTTTTTTTCTGAAAAAAAAACAAAACAAAAAAAAAAACAAAAAAAACAACAACAACAACAACAACAAAAAACAAAACAAAAAAAAAAAAACAAAAAAAAAAAAAAAAAAAAAAAAAAAAAGACAGAAAAAAAGCAAAAAAAAAAAACAAAACAACAACAACAAAAAAAAAAAAGAAAAAAAAAAATATTTTTTTCTGCTGTAGTTGTCATTAGCACTTTAAAGGTTAACCCTTGTCCGGCTAAACCCGGATGTGTCCTGCCTTTGCAAACAGTGTAGATCCAGATCAGCTGGTTTCCGAAGAAGCCAACTGATCTAGATATGTACTGTTTGTTGTTCAGGATGTGAATTTGTATTAATAACGAGGATCAAGCATTCTGATTGGCTGAAAATTAGAAGTGAGCGTGGCATCTTAATTTATTAAGCATGGCAAGGGTTAAGAATAAAATATTGTAGACAATAATATTCTAAGAGTACTATAAGATGAATACTAGCATAAGATTACATTTGTTGTTCTTTTTATTGCAGCAACTTATGACGAAAACACTTTTCACGGTGTTCACTGCATTCCACCCTTTCACACCTGAGTTTCTGACATGAACTTTTCCATCTCTGAATTTGTACACATTCGTTGTTGCAAATAAGAGTTTCGGTCAGAAATCATTAACAGAATTGCAAACCTGATATGACGGCTTGTTATGAATGTTTTCGGGACCGGCGGGGATCAAACATGCAACCTCCTGATCACCAGTCGACGCGCATCCGACTGAGCGTCAACACGCAACCGACTGACACCGAGGCCGGCAGCAAATAATGAGTTATAGCTAAGAGACTTATCAGATTTGAGGAGTTTCTGGTTGAGCTGGTACTTTATAAATCGCATATTCCCTAAGACCTCTTTTCGCATGATGAGTCTCAGGTACATAAACAGAAAAGGTCGGAATCGGCCTGGTTAAGTAAGGATATTCAGAGTTCAGTTTAATCCGTCCAGCCCGTTAGACCAAAACAGATACCTGTGCAAACAATGTAGATCCAGATGTGTCTCATCTAGATCTACACTATTTGCAATTCTATGCCATTCTATGTTTGATTTTTAACTGAAATCCCTATGTGTATTAGTGGACATGTCCAAATTCAAGTTTGGAAGAGCCCACTTAGAAATTCAGGGTTGAAAAGGTTAACATTGAAGTTGAGCCTTGCCATGAGAAAAAGTCTTTCCAACGATATTGTTGGATTTTGACTGATTGTGTTGGGGTTTAACGACATGTCAACCCGTGTGGGTCATTTTGTGTCGTCTCCAAGAGAAAGGGAGAAAAGAGATAGTAGAGGAGATGGAAGAAAGGGACAGGCAAGAAAAGGAACAGGAATGAAAGTGAAGAAACAGAATAAATAAAAGCATGCCCTCTCTACCCTTACCTGCTACAAGGATAGCAGACCTTGCCCAACTGTAAGCCAATATCAGTTGGACGACCCGGTGACGTAAGATACAAGACACCTTCGCCACCACTCCAACGATATTGTCTATCCATTTGTCACAATTCCATTACACTTGTCCGTTTGTCATAATTCCATGACAATTGTCCATTTATTTCTATCTATAACAACTGTCCGTTTGTCACAATTCCATAACAATTGTCCATTTGTCACAATACTATAACAATTACCCATGTGCCAAAATCAATAACTGTCCAGGTGACACAATTACATGATAACTGTCCAGTTTTCCTTTTTCATACCAACTGTCCATTTGTCACAATTCCTAACAACGGTTCATTTGTCACAATTACTTAACAACTGTCCATTTTTCACAATTCAAAACAAATGCCCATTTGTCATAATTCCACAACAACTGTCTATCTGACATAATTCCATAACACTGTCCATTTGTCATAATTTAATGAAGCTATATGTGTCAAATTACCCTTCACTTTGTTGGTTTGTCTGTCATTTTTATAACAATCACCACATCAATCATGTCATCTCTGAGTTTCTAGAATGAACGCTTCCATTTTTGCATCTGGCCAGAACCATTGTTCCAAATAGGGGTCTCAGTCACAAATCGAAACAGAATGACAAACAGTGTGGATACAGATGAGATGGCTCATGATGAGCGAGCTCATGTTGGTATACACTGTTTGCAAAAGTATCTATCTTTGCCTACAGGATTGAAACGGTTGAGGACTGCACTGACCAAATTTTGCCCAGATAAAAAGGCAAGGTTCTCCCTGGACTGCCAGACTTTCTACCCCTTGCTTATTCTTTTCATCAACAAACACTACAACATCCAGCAATCCTGTAAGTGCACAAAAAGACCTTGACCATACAGAAACAATGTCTGGTTTACTGTCCGGATATATCTAACTTTGTCCTTTTCCAAAGTTGCGGCACATTAGACCTCAACATCAGAAAGCTAACCTTCTGACATTTGCGTCCAACGAAGAGTCAAATCAGCTTGAGCACCCGCACAGTCTAATTAGAGGCTTCGTTTTCCGCATGAAGAAACTTTGCATCCTTGACTATCCAAAATGTGCCCAGTGAAGATTCTGATCAGACTGCGCGATTGCGCAGACTGATCTGAATATTCGCTGGTGCATATGTCCGACAGTTCATTTTCTTTCGTTGCGGCTTATTGCGGCTTATTTGTCTGTTTCAATCACAAATCGATGGTCTGGTGATATCTACTTTCCCCTTCTGACAAAGTATTTAAATTGTTTGTTTTGAAATCAGAGCTACTCACGCAGTTATTGAGAATAAATGCAATCTTTTGTTGCAAGAATGCATGAATATTACTAAATGATCGAGAAACATCCATAGGAAAAGCCCAGACAGGGATTGTTTCAAGTACAGTGGGCCTTATCGCGAGAAAAAGGCTAACCAGACTTTCCAGCGAATCAATCTTGCAATGCACATGTATGTCCCTTAGCAAGACCTCATGTCTAGTTCTTTGACTGAAATCCATAACCTCACCCACCGGCCTACCTCTTATGTGTGCGAAACTTCGCGGATGCGCAGGCTCGCCAGAACCTTTGCTGTTTATATATGCTATAACGTTTCGTTTCCCATGGCGCGGCCTAAGTGTTTGGGTGTGTTTGTTTTACTAAATTATGTTTACTAGACAATTCCGTCTTTCGAGACGCACTCATTAACAATCTTAAACTGTCAAACAAAAGTCTGGAAATATTTCTAATTTATCACGTTATGACAATTTATGTGCGTATCTACAGCAAAATCCCAAACTGATGATAGCTACTGTTTATTTCGATGATTTAAGATATAACCAACAGAAATATAAAAGGTTGTCTTTGGAAACCAACAACAACAACACAACAAACAAAATACACACATACACACACAAAAGAACGAAGATCGAAAACTTGGCTTTATTTAGTCTCTCTAAATATAGCAATGCAATTTGCGAGACTGAGTACGCTTCCCCCCCCATCTCCCCCGCCCCCACCCCACCCCTACCCCCCGTACCGGATTTTAAGCTGTGATCGATGTTTAAGTAACCAGAATAATTCAAATGATTCCAAAGGATATAAACTATAATCAGCACTATGGTAAAGTACGGAGAGGCGTTTCATGGCCGCAACACGCGCTTAATACCAGCAATAAAATCAGAATGGGCTCAATGATCCCAAAGGAAATAATAATAAAAAAAAATGACTTTAAGTTTGTGTGCGTGTATTTATTACTCTCAACGTCAATGCTTTTCAGAGTCTATTATGTTACATAATATTTGGCTTTAAGGAACTTTATCTTATTTTTTATGTTTTTGTTTTAAATTTATATTGGTTATTAATTGGAGGTAAATGCCCACTACTCTATCCTTTATAATTAGTTTAGAATCTTTTACAGGGAGTAACTACTGTTTCTCTTAAACTATGTGGTGTCAGTTCTATTTTCGACATTACACCCGCAGGATGATCTCATCTTCCCTTGGACACACACGTCATAAGGCAATTTTTTCATACCTTGACTCAATTATAGTATGGGAGGACAGGCTGTCTGTTCTAGGTCTTCATTGTTCGCATATGCACTGCACTGTCTGTTGTTCATTGCAGTTCTCATTATACGATATATTGTATGGGCCGTATCAAAAGTGCGCAGATTCCGATCATCCTGCTCATGCCTCTCTTCTCCCTTCATACATTATGTAGTATCCAATGATATTCAGTGAAAGCGCTGATCACACTGTGCAGATACGCAGGCTGACCTAGGCCATTTTTGTCCGCATATGCCCGAAGGCACACTTTCGCATGGCGCGGCCCGAACGTATCATGAAAACTTGCCATCTATTACTACCGCTGCAATTTGCTGACAGAATTACCACATGGCATTCTCACATTAATATGAGCCGCAACATGAGAAAACGTACCTTCTGACGTGCGCCTAACAAATTTTTGAATCAACCTATGCATCAAAATAGTCTAATCAGTCTTCGTTGTCTGTATGAACGACCTTTGCATCAATGGCTATCCCAAAATGCGAACAGTGACGATTCTGATCAGCCTGCGCTTTCGCGCAGGCTGATCTGAATCGTCACTGGGCGCACATGTCCGACGTTACGTTTTCACACGTTGTGGCTCATATGTATTTTTTTAAGTTTATAACGGCAGCATTGACAAATAGATCTAAGAGGTTTTAAACGTTCAACTTCCGACAAATACATATGCATTCCATGTATTAGTTTTAAAAGAATAGGAGAAAAAAGGAAGGAAGGACGGAAGCTGTTAGTGTTTGATAAGGCATCATTGTGCGTAAAACATTCAGAATTAAAAATCGCCAAGATTATTTATTGACTGAGAAATCAAACACATATGAATCTTAATATTTGATTTTTTCTATCGTTTATGTGGCTCAGTTATGAAGATGTAACCCAAACAATTGCCCAAAACACGTCGAGCCGAGTCATGCAAATTATGTTTTAGATCATACACAAACAGCGAACTGTCCATATACGCATCAGCTTGAGCAACCCCCTGATAAGCCCATGTACTTTTTGGTGGACTCGGTACACTTGCTTGATTTTCCGCTATTTTGGCAAGAGAGTCATCATTTGTGACTTCCTGTTTGCTTTTCAGCAGGTCAATCCCTTTACGTAAAGCGTTTACTCGAACAGAAAGGATTTGTCTCCCTTGGGAGCAAATGTCTTCCTTTTTGAGTAGCCACCTTTTCAGAAGAGAAGCAAAATCAATTTTGAAAGTGCGTCTATTCCCCTAAACGTCAGCTGGTTTGACCATATCAAGGTTCTCTAAACGGAATAGCATGTTGTTTTTTTACACCGTTTATGGCTCCCTTCGAATATAGCTTCTCGATTATTTGTACTTGGGTAAAGCCTACGAATGGACCTATTGTATAAATGTATTCGTGCTTTTAAACGCTATCGTTTAAAAAAAAGTACCAGTAGCTACATTGTATGCTTTCTATTGTATAGAACTATTCTGGGTTTGTGAATTCTAGATTACAGAGAGAGCAACAATTCAATGCCAAAGGCATGGTTATGCTATTTTCAATAGTTCGTCCTTCTGTTGGTTCCCTTGTCCGCCTGTGAGACTAGAATTATTTTCGGTTTATGGGCGCATCCATAACATATTCAGTCCATGCCCAACGCGTTAAGGATTCAAGCGTTCTATAAACCCACACCTTCGAATGACTTCTTTGAAACCATTTGGCAAAATATTTTCAAATTTCATGTGGAGCCTTCTGTTAAAGGGGGTAGGGGGTTTGAAAATTTGTATAAATGGTCACAGTCCGTTAATTAAGATGGCCGCCATGCCCTTATATGTTTAAATCACTTAACAATATTCTTCTCCAGACCCGAGAAAGACTGAGGCTGAATCTTGGTACATAGCATCGAGGACTCAAAGTCTACCAAGTTTATTCAAATGATGAACGTATGTTGACCTTTGACCTTTTTACGACAAGGTCAAATTCCCCATGCATTTGATTGGGGAAAATAGTAAAAAATCGTTTGTTGAAACTGTTTTAAAGACTAATGCTAAAATTTATTATGTATGATTAAAGTATTAAAATCTTTTAGTTACAATAAAAAAACTGTCCGGGAGAGGGATTATTTGCCCTTGCTCTTGGGCTATAAACATGTATAAAATTGTATGAGCTTTACCGTCTTCTTGATAGTGACAATTTGTTCAAATGGCTTCGCACCGTTGAACGAGATGGTCGTCATGTCCATATATGATAAAACACTTAAAAATCTTCTTCTCAAGAACCAAGAAAGCTTTAAAGCTGAATCTTGGTATATAGCACTGAGGACTCAAGGTCTATTAAGTCCCCGTAGAGGAAAATGTTAAAAAATCTTCTCAAAATGTGTTAAAGACTCATGACTGAAACTTACAATGTATGATTAAGGTAATAAAATTTTTTTAGTTAAAATCAAAAGTTTGTCCTCCCGGGGGTTATCTGCCCTTGCCCTGCCTGATCTTTATACATGTATAAAATCGTGTAATCTTTATATATCTTCTTCTGAAATCGCCTGACCTATTTACACCAGATTTCGCATAGGGCCTTCTGTGGAATGTGTATCGACAATTTGTTCGAATGATTCCGCACCGTTGAACAAGATGGCCGCCATGTCCATATATGGTAAAAACATTTAAAAACCTTCTTCTCCAGAAGCAAGTTAGCTTTGAAGCTGAATCTTGGCATATAGCATTTGGGACTCAAGGTCTTTGTGCAAATAACCGTCCTAGGATGACCGATTACCATTTTAAGGCACTGTCAAATTTGTATCCAAGTAGCTGTGGCAATGCTGAAAGAATGTTGCATGGCATATGCACCTAGATATGCAATGACTTTTTCACTCAAAAGAGCGAATCATGGCTCATGGGCCTCTTGTTTTCAATTTCAGACGCATCTTGAATTCTGGTCAAGGTCAAACTGCTTGATGTACAAAGATATCTTCAAGCTCGTTTGTTTAGTTACGCAAAAATGATACTGTTTATAATGAAAACATGCGGCATTTTTATATTTAGTCTTTGTCATTTGAGATTTAGTTGAACGATATACAGTCGACTCCCGTTATCTCGAATTCCAAGGGACTCACTGAAACACTTCAAGATATCCGTACTTCGACATATCAGAGTTGAGAGAGTGAGGAAAACAATAAATTGAACAACCACATTTAACAAATGAATATGTAATTTGACTCCCGAAGTTAGAAATATATATATATAATAATGTGGAAAAGAGGAGAAATTGCTCCTGAGGAGCAATTTCTCCTCTTTTCCACATTATTTTGTTACCTGTTGTCATAGTTTCATGTTAAAACAGTGACCAGATTTTTACTTCGAGATAAGCGGTAAATCGAAATAAGCGAGTTCGAGATAACGAGAGTCGACTTATTATGTTTACTGTGCCTCACTTGATTACACCAGTGTTACCAGAGCAAATGAGTTAAGTGAGTGTAAAATGAAAGAGCCCGATGAGACGATGACGCTCAACAAATGAAATTTGTTAAATATATCTCAAATGGATAAGAGCTGATCCTCCTACTCATCCGACATAACAATATCGGTTACAGGCAGAAAGAGAACTTGGTTAAAGTTAGGTCAAGGGGTCCTAAATTATAATTCCTAAGTATCTGATTATAAGGGATTGGTTAACAACAGACGTGTGATGGCTGTCTTATTTCTTTTGTATTGGGTAGAAACACTAAGGAAAGCGGACAGAACTAAACTTGTTTTCACAGGTTTTATTGTTTTGTAATTATATTGAAAAGTGGTATAGAGAAGGGTACATATGAAGGTCGTTGATGAGAAACGTGCCAACTAATATCTGACAATGAGTTTGAAGATTATGTGCTTGTTGGAAATGATGTACAGACTTTTACACGTGTTTTGCAAAGACAAATCGGGCTTTGTTTGCTATGTGAATTTCCATTCAACGAATAATTCTTATTAGTTGTAGCTTACATTACACAGACACGCCTGGTAAACTGTCACAGGTACCTCCGCGGAGGTACCGATTAAATGGTTGTGACAGATATCCGGAGCTACCTGTGATGGTCAAAAACTAGGCATAAAAAGATAGGTGTTCCGTCTTTTTTGATAAAATACACAATAACCAGCGAGTTTACTGAAAATCAAAGAGTGCTATTCGACCCTTATAGGCATAAAGTTTTGTCACACGTCATATCCCCCAGAACTTTCCATATTTACCAAAGATACGACCTTTGAAGTGGCTTCAAAGTCAGCCCGAAGTACTCGAATCAGAAAAAGACGGATCGTTTTTGGTATTTTATCAAAAAAGACGAACACCTATCTTTTTATGTCTAGGTTTTGACCATCACAGGTAGCGCCGGATATCTGTCACAACCATTTAATCGGTACCTCCGCGGAGGTACCTGTAATAGTTTACCAGGCGTGACAGAGTCAACAGATTGATACCATGCTTAACCACATTGGACCTGTACACCATATTACATGTATATGAAATCAAATCTATCAATATATAATGGTTGTCCTTAGAGCACATAAAAAGATGAGGTTTTATGAAGACTCTTTAAATAACAGCCATACTATTTGCGGGGCTACATATACGTCCCTTTTCCTGGTACTTAATCTTCCAAGACACCAGAATGGCTCAGTGGTCAAAGGAAGAATAAAAATAAAAACTGCACTATGAGGTACATAGACGTTTTACGACTTCCAAACACCACTCAAAACCAGTTACAGTTAAGTCAAATAAAGTCTATCAAATTGTCCCTGGCAAAGAACGCATAAAGCATTTTCTCACATGCCAAGGACAGAGCTTTAGCATAGATTTTACTGTTGCAGAGACAGCCCAGTATTTCTGTAACTCATTATACCCTATTCAATCTAAATATTCGAACAGCTGTTTCATAGGGAACAGACTGAACTTTGATCAAATTGGAACAGTTTTAACCGGAGCTGCACTGTTTTGGAATTCGGAGCTCTTAAGCCCATCAACGAAGCCATCCAGATATATACAGATTTTAGGATACGTTTAACTCGTTTATCTCATGTGGACTACAACGTCAACCATTTGGACAGTACCATTTCCAGTAGTAGGGTGTGTTAGTTAGTGTTTATTATTGTCAGGTAGTCTTGTATTTAATGCAAACAGTGTATACTCAGATTTGAATCAACACTGTTTGACATTGTCCCATTTGGAAGACGTCAGAATAGATGAGTGAAGTAAGATAACGAGTACATACACACTGAATACCAAGATAAAATCTGTAAAAATCTGAACTGATTTCAGACGTAAGAACTTTACTGAACCAACTGCGTGGAAAAAAAAAACAAAACACACACACACACAAAAACAACAACAACAACAACAAACCAACATGCAACGGTACTGCGAACAGCAAGAACCCAGATCCAGAGAGTCTGGTCATGGCTTTCACCGTTCGCAAACACACTATAATCTCACAGCTTGTACTCAACAGTAAAATTCCCCGCTGTACTCTCTCGATTCGCAGGTAATATATATGACTCTGTGCCTATGGTTTGTTTTCCAAGAGATACCCTATTTTCATCCAAGGAAAATGGAACCTGATATACATGAGAACTCGAGAACTGTCTCTTACATCACGAAAACATACCTATGTAATTTTGACCCCCTTAAACCCCACTTTTACATAGTAAAACTGGGGTTTACAGGGGTACACATTATTTTTCTTATTTCTGCTCAAAAACATAGATTGTGGGTACTCGTTAAAACCGCTTTGGCGAGGCGGTTCTAACGAGTACCCACAATCTATGTTTTGAGCAGAAATATGAAAAAAAAATCAGAATTTTTATCTGAAAAATTTCAGGTTTTGGTGGTGAAATTTTCAATATATTTGAAAGGACATGTTTTCGTAATGCAACTTGCGCGTCCAACGAATAAAAGGGTTAGCCGCACATATCCCGTGGTTTCATCACGGAGATTCTGTTTGTCAATATAGTTTACAATATCCAATCATTGTGCAAGTGGACAACAAAGTTTATAATCAGACTGCATCACGAAAACATGCCTATATAATTTTGACCCCCTGAAACCCCACTTTTATATAGTAAAACTGGGGTTTACAGGGGTATACATTATTTTTATTATATCTGCTCAAAAACATAGATTGTGGGTACTCGTTAGAACCGCCTCGCCGTGGCGGTTCTAACGAGTACCTACAATCTATGTTTTAGAGCAGTTATATGAAAAATATCAGAATTTTTATCAAAAAAACTTACAGTTTTTGGTGGTGAAATTTCCAATATATTTGAATAGGCCTGTTTTCGTAATGGCACATTCTAAGCCTCCGTTGTTCGAATATATGAAAAGGGCCATTTTTCCATGTTCCCGCCGACAAATAAACCAGGAATCATCATTTTTTTTTACCATTGATAAAATGATAACTATTAACGAGTTTACCCTAAGTATTAGGGCATAAAGACCTAAGCAAACAGTGCAGACGCAGATCAGAAGCCAAAGAACGCAGCGTCTGATCTGAATCTACACTGTTTGCCATTCAGTCGGTAATTAAAGACACGTCAATAGGTAGGCATATGGACTTATTCAAAGTTCAAGCAATTTTGGCTCGGAGTGAGCGTGTTCCAATAATTTGGATTGTCGCTATTTGTGCAATAAATGAGTTATGTAAAAGGCTAGAATGCAGACAACTAGACACTGGGCCGGTCTAATACAAGAATAGGTAATTGCATAGTTTTAAATTTCGAGCCATAAGGCTCGAAATTTAAAACTTTGCAATTACCCATATGTCGCAATAATCATTATGACCATATCTCATAGATGCCATAATGAGACTGACCACAGTGTACACAGATCATGTATTTAATCAAGGATATCACATTTTATTTAATGGCTTAGTTGCGACAATTATACTCCACCACCTGCAGAGATAAAGCGCACTCTAATGGAAACCGTATAAATGACGGCAAATATTTAATCTGTAGCATCTAAACTAAATAGACATTTAAATTCTCGTTTTCTCTGACCATAAAACTGAAAGCTAAGCAGTTTATTTTCATTTACATTTGAAGCATTTCCTTTGAATACAGTTTCAAGAATGCATTCCCCTTCTCCTCCCCTAACCATCTATTTTATGAATAACTAGAAATTGTGTATAAAACACTACGCCCCAACCACATGCTTACTTCTAAAGATAATACGAGGTAACAAGAGCTGTTGCATGACAGCATATTTCGCCTGTTTGTGCTTTGTCTATCTATAGTTTCACATTAACAAGTCAAAAGGTGTATTTAGTATTTTTATATGGTTCTATTACCAATACAATAAGTTGTGTGAGTCTAAATATATAAATAACATATCCATCTATAAATTGTGATGCAAAAATATGTTTTACATGGAACACTGACCTAGATATAGTTTGAGGTTGAGCACCGCATCACATGGAAATAATGTCCCTCGTATGAAATTTCTCCATCAATAGTCTTCCAGTTATTAGGCAAAATCACTAAACGATGAATTATAGGTCACACTGAGTCAAACTGACCTAGATATACTTTAAAGTCAATCAACGGGTCACATGGAAATTAAAATCTAGGTATGACATTTCTCTATCAAATAGTCTTCGAGATATAAGGTAAAACCAATGGACTGTGAAAGTAGATCACTATGACCTACATATATTTTTAGGTTACTCTTAGTGTCACATGGAACTAATATTCATGGTATGATATTTCTCTATCAAATAGTCTTCAAAATATAAGGAAAAATCAATAGACCGTGAAATATAGGTCACAGTGACATGAATATATTTTGAGGTCAGCTTTCGTGTCACATGGAACTAATAATAAGTAAGACATTTCTCTTATCAAATAGTCATCGAGATATAAGGCATAATCACTAGACCATGAAATATGGGTCACATTGCCCTACATATATATTGAGGTCACTTCGTGTCACATGGAACTAATATCTAAAGTATGACATTTCTCTATCTTATAAGGTATAACCACTGGACCATGATATATACATCAAACTGACCTAATTATATTTTGAGGTCACTCTTCTTGTCACATAGAAATAATATCCAAGAAATGACATTTCTCCATCAAATACTCATCGAGATATAAGGCGTAATCACTGGGCCATGAAATATGGGTCACTTTGACCTAAATATGATTTAGTTCACTCTTCGTGTCACCTGGAACTAATATTTAAGGTTTGACATTTCTCTTTCAAATAGTCTTGGAGTTATAAGGCATACTCACCTTTGACCTACATATATCTTGAGGTCACTCTTCGTGTCACTTCGAACTAATATCCAAGGTATGACATTTATCTATCAAATAGTCTTCGAGATAAAAGACATAATCACTGGACAATGAAATGTAGGTCTAATGGACCTACATATATTTTGAGGTCACTCCTTGTGTCACCTGAAACTTATATCAAAGGTATGATATTTCTTTGTCAAATGGTCTTCGAGATATGAGGCATATGCTATGCACAATAAAACAACAGGATTAAAAGACCAGAATTGCTAAGGGCCATATTTCCAACAGCATTTCATTTAATTGGTTCAAAATTAAACAGGTGATCTCCTCAGTCCCAATCAGTATGCCAAATATCAAGGCTCTAGCTCAAATACCTTTTGAGATATCTTGCTAACGAGATTTAATTAAAAGGCAAATAACTCTAAAATGGGAGATAATTCGGATAAGAAAATAAAAATACTAGTCACATATTGTGAATCCATATATGAAATTTCAAAACATTAGCATACATGATTCTAAACTTTTGCTGTGCACAATAAAGCAACAACATTAAAGGGCCAACATTTGCAAAGAGCCATACCTCAAACAGTATTTCACATAATTAGTTGAAAATGTGAAGAGGTGATTTCCTCCTCAGTCCCAATCAGTAGATCAAATATCAAGGCTCTAGCCTAAATACTTTTTGAGAAATCTTGCTAACCAGATAGCAATGTTTTTTTTTATTAAAAGGAAAATAACTCTTCAATGGGAGATAATTCGGACAAAAAAAATATGGGTCACCTATGTTTTCATGTGGAATCCATATATGACATTTCAAAACATTAGCATACGTGATTCTAAATTTATGCTTTGCACAATATAGAACAGCATTAAATGTCCACAAATTGCAAAGGGCCATAACTCCAACAACATTTCATTTTATTAGTTTAACATTTAATTAGGTGATCTCCTCCTCAGTCTCAATCAATATATCAAATATCAAGACTCAAGCTAATATTCTTTTTGAGATAGCTTGCTGAGGAGATTTCAATGTTATTTCATTAAAAGGGAAACAAATCTAAAAATCGGAGCTAATTCGGACAAAAAAAAAAAAAAAAAAAAAATACGGGTCTCCTAGTTTTTCATGACGAATCCATATGTGAAATTTCAAAACATTAGCATGTATGATTCTAAAGCTATATGCTGTGCACAAGACAGCGTGGTAAACGAACGAACGAACGACTTAATGAACTAATGAACGAACGTACGAACGTACAAGCCAGAAGCAATATGCCCCCACCCACTATTACAAAGCTGGGGGCATAAAAATGTATTGACTTTTATCATCTGTTATATCCTATTCAGCATTCAATATATTTAGATGACCCTGTGATCCCGAAATCAGTAAAAATGTTATTTAAAGCTTAGAGCCTAATTAATTTCCTCGATCAAACCCAAAGCTGTTACGTTAGCTACAAACTAGTTGTTAAACTGACGGCTCGAAGTTTAAAACTATTCAACAGCCTGTACCAAATATGGTATTATATATTATTAGGGGCACCTGTAATATAAGACAAATGTTGTTCATTACAAATATTGTTATATGCACATGAATATGATATCTAGAATTTTAATCTCTGAATCTTGACAATGTCATGCCCACGTAAAATGTTTTTACTGATATTTAGGTAGGAATAAATCGCATAATTCAAGTGGGTGGCTCACAGGGGAATAAGCTGAAAATGCCTTGCATTTACCTTTTACGCGGCAAGCAACATTGTAGCAGACGACAGACTTATTGCTTCTAAATTATTTTTCAGATAATATCTTATTTTTAGAGAAAATAAGACTTGGCATTCAAGTGATTCACGTGAAGGGTCAACTCTTATGTTGCTCTGAAAAACACAAACAGCTAAAATACCGTCTGCTGCAGTTATGATTATCACCTTAATGGCTAACGTCCAGACTATTAAACAATTCCAACAGTTTTCTCTACGTCTGCAACCTCATGATTTCCTTTTATAGATGGACACAAAACAATCGCTAATTTAGAGTAGAACCATGAAACCATCAACGTAATTAACGCTTAAAGTGCTGAGCAAAATTGTAGCAGACGACATTCTAACGTTTCATTATAATTTGTCAGAGAAAATAAAACTTTGCATTTTATGTGAATCGTCTGTCTAGCACATAAAATATGAAGTCCTATATTCTCTGAAAAATAAAGAAAAATCATAATGCCGTCTGCTGCAGTTATGTTTAGCGCTTAAATTAAGGAAAGAAGAAAGAAAGAAAGAAAAATGTAAAGAATATACAATAAAAAGGAGCAGTTAAGTAAGGTGGACAAAACCGTACCTGAAGAGAGAAGTGACAGGTAGTTTGGACAGCGGTTCCTTCGGTTTTCGATCACAAAATGTTACGACCTTACCGACAATACAGATATCGAACTAGTCGGGTTTCTCACTTCCTGTACCTTGCAAAAAAACTTAGCCCTAGCATCGGAAAGACATTCGCCTAAATTTTTGTATATATAAAGCTTGGATATTGGTTCATACAAAGCCGCTGTATAGCAATGCGAAACTTGCATTTTGGAGAAATGCATGCATTTTGCATGATACTGGTTTAGAGTTTTGCCAAGCATCTGTAAGTTCTGTTTGAAAGTATAGTACACATGTATGTAACGACAGGTAAAATACCCAATATACACCTAAGTCTGATAAATTAATCTATACAGTTGATGTCTGAGTATAAATTAGCACTGACTGTTACAAATTCTTGTCGTGTTTTGTAAAACGACTTGTATTTTCTGAAGTTTTGACAAACGTTTTAGTTTGCGGAAATTAAGTCAAATATTATGTTTGGTCTTCATACATTCTTAAAAAGTATAGTTCGTCAACAAAGGTTTCGAAATTATGGACATGAAGAAATGCGTGGCAATTCCCCTAAACCCGCATGTTTAAGACCAAACAAAAAAAAAAAAAAAAAAAAAAATAAAAAAAAAAAAAAAAATAAAAAAAAAAAAAAAATAAAATAAAAAAATAAGCACGAACTCCCGAAAGATGTCCGGTGAAATTTAAAATGTGCCATTCAAAATGATATCATAAAATTTGCAATTAAACGTTTTCTTACAGGTTTAATCTGGCGACCATATTAGATGAAAAATCGAACATTTTATGATGTAATTCCATTTCTGTATCTCATACAGGCTATAGAAGATGGAAGAAGGTTTATTTGAAACGCAGTTTGCATGCGAAATTTAAAAATTCATGTCAGATAGGAAAATGGGGTACTCTCTCTTAAATGCAAAAAAACAACCGGGTGTCACTAATGGCGTCGTTTGCATCATCGCATGAGAAAATAAACATTCTGCTTCCTGTTTTGAGCATTGTTTCTTTCTTTTTTTTTATGATTTTAACCTGAATACACAAGGTTTTGTATACTAAAAAATTGTTAAGTATCAACTTGGCCTCCATAGAAACGTGCGAGTTCTCGCGAAATCCAATGTATGCATATCTGCTATGCAGTTGTTTTATATACAGATATGTACAGGCTTTCTTCCTATATCGAAATAAATCGTATGTCTTCCCGATGCTAGGGGTAGCAAAATTAAGTACTAGAGTCCGCACTAAACCGTAAAGGTCTGAAAATTCGTGGCAATATGTCAGTACCTCTAAAGCTACGTAATCCAGTTCGGGGATTTCATTGCAAAGATCTGTTGACTTAAAATCTAAATGTGCGCACAAAATGTTTACAATGTAATTTTACAAACACACTGAGGCAGTTCTAAAAAATATCCCAAACATATGGTCTATGGGGAAAGTAGAATAAAAAGCATTACTTTCATATCATTCTGCTGATTAAGGATCCCTTACAACAGCAATTTCATTTCAATGGCAACATCTTTTGGAACAAATACTGTCGTTGTAAGGAGAGTTCACTGTGTTAGTTTTCATGTTTTAAACATACAATAAAAGAAATTATTCATTTATTTATTTAGAATTCAGCACCCTTGCTCCCAATTAACCACTTCGTATAGTAACCAGGGAGAGAGGTATCAGTACATATGAGGAAGTTCACTTAATGTGTCAAAAGCTAAGTCCCATCCAAAACTTTAAGTGAAGATATCCAGGATGTATCACAATCACGAAGCGCAGCCTTCACGAGACACCAAAAGAACGAGAACCGCCGACGTACAAAGAAAGAAAAAGCCTACAACAGATGAACCGTCTTGGAACGGTCCGTAGAAAAACTGATGGGGGCTTAAACCAGTTTTATCCTCACAAAACCTCACCCTTTGGTGCAGCTCCAATATAAAATATTTTTCGATTCGCATATGGGTCCTTTATCTTATATATGAAATATCACAGTGAAACACATTTAATCACAAACACTATGTTGAAACCAAGCATAGGGTTCAATGGTGATCTGAGGCTTCATATCTACGCATGTATCATCTCGATGAGCTAGTTCAATTTGAAAGGTTTAAACGCTCTCTCTCTCTTTCTCTTTCCCTCTCTCGTTTTGCAAACCGCTGCAAACTTTAGCTGCGTCATGCTGTTCTAACATTCAAATCAGTGTATCCTTTAACTCTAGGACTTTGTTGATATTGCGCAGAACCAAGGGGCTGATCTGAGTCTTCACTGGGCGCACATATCCAAATGCACGTTGATACTTATACGCCAAGAAAGAAACACCACAAAGAGTGCTCGTTTTGGCTGTATAATATTACAACGCAAATGACGAACATTCTGCGCCCATTCTTCTGTTGTACGAAAAACAGAGTTTTGCCCAACTCGAGGCTAGACTAAATGCGCATTTGCATCCCATAACACCATAAATGCATATGAGTAGTTGTGGTCATGGTACCCAAGCCCTAATCCAAACTCATAAATCCGTAAACGAATGACGAATCAGAATGTTCAGATCAACAGACATGGACCCCAGAATAAAGGATGTAATCAGTTGTCCGCGGATAGTAAGCATTACTTGGTAAGCAAGCTTCGCCCACCATGCTCATAAGCCTGAACGAAGGAAATGTAGGTAGAAGCGTATGTCCGGGATTTTGGAAGTCTACTAATGGCTCGTCATTGGCAAAAAGATCAGCAACATTTTTGGAAACTGCCACATTATAGGGATTAACCAGATCATGATGTCTCCCAAAGAACTTCATAAGTGTTGCTACCAGTTTGGTTTTTTGATACCCCTGGCTCAACAACTTTGTAGTGAGCACTTTCCCAGGCTCCATGAAGTCCTGATAATTTGAACAGGCTCTGGCATAACGAATTAACCGTGATACGTAAAGGCCTTATGCTGGTGCAGAAGGGATATTACTACTCAGGAATGGAAAGTTAACAATGAGAAAATTGAAGACATCCCGTTTGCCGTAAAACCTAGTAGTAAGCTTTCCATTGTCAATGTAGAGATAACAATCCAAGTATGAGGACGAGGCTGCAGTCCTCGTTGTTTCCTTTACTTCAAGTTCATGTGGATAGATGAATTCCAAATGCTCTACAAATTTTGTGTTTTTAGAGACAATACATCATCTATATATCTGTAGGTGAAATTGAATTGTTGTGCAAGGCGTTTCTTGCTTGCTTTGAGGAAACTTTGTACAATCTCCGCCTCATACGAGTATAAAAACAAGTCGGCAAGCGACGGTACACATTTAGTACCCATCGGTATACCGATTATTTGCTGAAATATCCGTCCGCCGAACTCCACAAAAATATTGTTGATTAGATATTCCAGCATTTTTATGACATCTGCATCTGAGTATTTTTGTGGTACATCAGAGTGATCCCGAACGAAGTCTGTGTCTTTGTAGCCAATGACAACATACTGAAAGCGACGGCTACCATTCTTATGGAAGAAACACTGGTTGATAATTTCCTTTAATTTAGATTTCATTTTATCATGAGGAATAGTTGTGTTAAGAGTAGAGAAACCGAAAGATTTTATACCGTTTACGGAAGTAAGAGATTGTGCCTTTAGGTTTTCTAAAAGCTCTTTGGAGTTTTTCAGGATCCACATCTGATTAACACCACTCCTGGCATATGCAGTGTCACAACAGTTCTGAAGGCCATCTTTAACTGCGGATAGGGTCCGTGTTAGAATCTGAGAAAGAGGCTTGGTTGAGCACTTAGCAGAACCCGCAATATACCTCTGCTTGTACGGATTCTTGTGAAGTTAAGGAACAATACAATTTGGGAAGGTCAATATCTTCCTCTGGGAGGGAAATTCCGAATGTCAGCATCAGCGAATGGTGGTTTTGTAGAATTTTGTCCTTGGACATAGCAGTAAGATATGATAATTTAAACCTACTCTGCTGTCGTCATTGGTTTTCAAACTATCAATTTTTGCAGAAAATATTCTAACCATTCGTATATCAAACAAATGTTTGATGCATGGGGAACAGATGTTTTCCCTTGTGGATCAAAAAATTTTAGGCTACATATGTATGCTATGAAAAGCTTCATGGTACTATTTACTACATTTTGTGGATATTTGCCGCATTTCTGTAATGTTCTTTGAATCAAAAGCAAAAACCCGTACCCAACTACTTATAATAATGCAATCGACCGATAAAGAACCGAGTACTCGCAAATAGTCTTGGTTCTGAAGTTTATGATTACTCGATAATATGAATTTTACGACCATCAGAATTCAGGGAAGGATAAATCTGTTCATAAAGTAACTGTGCGCATTCATACTTTTTCATTCTTTACCGACCAGCTCTTAATTATACACATGCCGCAATAATGCCAAAGCCGACTTTTGCTTAAAATTATTATTATACGCGTTGTTGTAAATGAGATCATGTCGAGTCTATAATTGGAAATTAAAGAAAGATTTTTAAGATCATTGATGAACGTATGTTATTTTACTCTAATAACCTTGATCTTCTCCCTCCTAAGCCTAAATTATCTTTTCGATATTTGAACAAGGTATCCAGGAAGTATGTTTTGGCTCCAGCTGATAAAGCTGCAAATAATGTTGTTGTTGTATGACGACTTCATTATATCAATACTCTAATACAAGGGCTCGGTAGTACCAAAACATATGAACGGGTTTCTACTAACGAGAGATATATTGTGAATGTCAGTACCCATTCTATCGATATTATTGCTAAGTTTGCAGTGGGTATTAAAGAAAACCAAGACAGACTTCCTACGTTATATGGGTTACCGAAACTTCATAAACGACCTTATAAAGCACGTTTCATTGCAAATTCTAGTTCATGTAAAACTACTATTTTGTCCAAACTGCTAACTTCATGCCTTACTGTTGTCAAAAAAATTGGATTAGATACTATGGTACTGTTTACGAAAGGGACGGAATTAACTATTTTAGTCAATTACAAATTACAATGAAGTTCTCAATAAATTTAAATCTAAAAGCTTTAAGGCTTCTAAATTGTCTACATGTGATTCTTCTACACTGTATACTACGTTACCTCATCAGTTTATAAAAGATAAACTTATTGATTTAATTAACCGAACATATATTCGGGAGAATACCCAATATTTAGCTTGCAACGATGAATATGCTTTTTTCACTACTGATGTACTCGTATATAAGAATGACAATTTCTGGTCTTGTAAAAAAAAGTCGATGATGCCCTTGTTTATCCTTTGGATAACATTTGTATTAGATGTGGAACTAAACTTTATAGGCAAACTATGAAGCCTCTCTCACGGAAAAATCAGGCTGACTTTATTGAGGCTTTCAATTTAACTTCAAGATACCTTGATGATTTATTAAATATTGACAATATTTACTTTGACCAAAATGGTAGACCGCATATACCCTATTGAACTCCAATTAAATAGAGCAAATTCTCCCGATACCGAGGCACCTTTTTGGACTTGAATCTATGTAGATCTAATAGTACAGTTTCCACCAAAATTATGATAAACGTAACGAATTTGATTTCGATATAGTCAATTTCCCTTTTCTGGATGGCGTTGTCCCCGGCATACCTCATAGGGGCTATACATATCTCAACTTATTCGGTTCGACAGAGCTTCTTTAAATCTTAGTGACTTTAACTACCGTAAAAAAGCCCTTTCTGCCAAACTTCTTAGGCAGGGTTATCGTTATTTTAAACTTCGTAAGGCGTTTTCGAAATTTTATCGCAGACACAGTGCCTTGGTAGAAAAAATGTAATAATGTCTTGAAACACTTCTGCAACAAGGTATATCGGAACCAGAATTTTACGGTGACTTAGTGCACAGATTTCGAAAAAAAAATGCGGGAACTTTTCGAAGGAATTCAGAAAACTGATTTACTGTTATAAAAGTATTGGCTATAGCCTGGATATTATGCAGCAGACTGCATGCCTATAACCCAATCGTTGTTGAAGGCTATGCTTCACTCTTTAAATGCACGACGGCGGTTCGGGCCTCAGACTCAATTACGTCCTTTTCGTACAACTTCAACCAGTGGGTTGGGGCTTTACGATATGTCTGGCTTGGCCCGCAGTGGTTCAACTGTTGGTTTTCATGAATTTTTACTTTCAAATTGGCACACAGTAGAATTAGCCATGCGTACTCGTCTTTGTAAATCATAGCGATTAACTTAAGTTTTATGTGTTCGCTTTGATGCATTGACTGAGTTGGGAGCCTTTATACGAACCGATTTTTTAAACTATATTTCTATAGTAAGAGCAACATCGGGACCCAGAGTGGTCGGCTGGCTGTAAAACTGCTGTAAACCTCCCGGTAGTTTGTTCTTCTGGCCGTTCTGGGGCGGTGGTCCCAGTGTTGGTCTTGCTCCTTGTTGCTTTGTGGTTCATTCTGTGGGGCAATTTGGATTAGTTTTGCCTGATGTTATTTTGTTATTGTGTTTTTAGTCCTTTGAGCATTGCGATAACCCCGCTAGGGAAAGAGAGAGCTAATCTTAGTGCTTTTCGTACGTTTGTTTGATTTGCGCTTGTTTGGTTTTGTCTGTTTTCTCTTCCTCTTGGTGTCTGGGAAGGGAAGGGCTGCGGCTTGTGATTGTGGCACTCCCTGCATTTTTCTCTTACCATTTTATGAGTTTTGTAAAAACATGTTCTATTTTACCAAACGAGGCGAAACAATGTGAATGTATACATCAATATCTGTGTTGTCACACAGAAACTTTTTGATTAAAGGAACTGGATACACTCAGTAGATTTTTCGCCATGCTCGCTAAGGCAGGCACCTTTGTGGCTTCCTCTTTGCTTTCCAGGAACCAGACCCGCTCTGAAACTGGGTCGCCTGTAAAAGAGGAGCAAATAATTTTCTTTCAGAGTAGACCTTTTTCATTAGGGAGCAAAACAATTTTGATAGAGCTGTCTCCATTGAAATTGTATTCATTCCTTTTAAGCGAACAGCGAATGCTTACACTTGTCTGTTCAACTGCCTGTGGGATTATGTAGACTGGTTTTGTTGTAGGTAGGATTTAGATCTTACAAAACAGTTAGTAACGATTGGACACATCTAAACAGCTAAAACAAACCCGACTCATCAAAGCAAACATCTACTATGCAATTCACAAATAAATGTTAGTCATTTACAGTGCTCGAGAACTAACTACATCAGGGGAACAATGGATCTATTATTATACTGTTGTCGTTTCATATCGCATGGGACGCAAGTTACTAACACAGGGAATATCAACACATCCCGTTTCTTAAAATATCCCCAGACACACTGCTGGTGTCTGCTGAATTTTATAAATGGAACAGTAAATACATATAAACAGCATGGTGGTGTGACAGAGATTCTACAACAATAAAAGCAACTCTGTTTTGGACAACTGACTGTGAAAAGAGGGCTCAAGCACTGGTCGAAATAGACAGATTTACACTTAATTTCGAAACATGCATGAGCTATTAAAATATTAGCACAGCGGACGAGGAGTCACATCAATTTTATGACTATCAGCTGGATAATACATTGAATAAACCAGATATCGAATGGACAGTTCATCGAACAAAACATCGAAAATATCGAAGATGTGTTTGATTTGAGGTTTTACGTCCCCATCAACATTTTGGAGACGTTCTTCCAATTTTGTGGAACTTTTACCCGACATTGAGATGAAATGACATCTCAAGTCCTGCCTCCAAATTAAACCAATAAGGGTTTATATGCATGGACGGTCCGACTTGCACCACTTTGCCTGGGCAGGCTCAGTCCTTCTAAGCGGTGCACCAGTACTCACGTGTGGTTGGTTTCAGGTCTGCGTGGAAGCAAAATGCAGCCCAATCAATTTTTTCCATGCTCCGATGGGCAGGGGCCCAAAATATCGAAAAGAATTTTTTTCTGCAATAAATTACTGCTAGTTGAACACGTGCCATATGTAAGTTAGAGAGCGTGTCGGCAAACCTCGCTGAATGCAAACGCAGTGTAAAATCACTTGTCAGGAAGACTTGGATCCTGTTCAAGCATATCCAACAAAATATTGTGTCAGATAATGAAACCAAACAATTATTTAACTCGATTTATTCATTTAGTTTGTTCGAAAAAAAACTAAAATTGGTGGCCAAAGCATATTTATTCTACTTCTGACGGCACTTGGAAGTACGGTTTGTGCTTGGTGTTTTATACTGAATGACCATAAAAGTGACTGACGATATCTTATCAGTTGTCTTTTATGTTTCTTGTTTTACCCTTGAATTAATATCACAGCCAGAAATTAGGCTGACCTATGCTAACTATTGTACACTGATTTGGGGGAAATATTTGAAACAACTTTGCCGTTTGTTTTGTTTATTATTATTATTATTATTATTATTATTAATTTTGTTTATTTGGCGTAAAACGTTAAGAAAATAATGAATATGGTCTATGTATATGTTGGAAGTAGACGTTGATCATCACTGGTTTAAGTGTGTTATATGATCTGAAAGAACAAAATAAGCAAGTAAATAATTAAATAAATAAAGCAGGATAAAAGGGATGGGATCGGGCTCTGTAATCACAAGGATGCTGACGCGGTAGTTAACGGGCTCACTAATTATGAGGAAACTGGCACGATAATAAGCGGGCTCATTAATTCTGAGAAAGCTGACGCGATAGTTAACGGACTCAGTAATTATAATGAAGCTGACGCAAAGTTAACAGGCTCAGTAATTATGAGTAAGTTTACGTTATATTTATAGTTTGGCTGTCTGAACATTTAGGGTAAGAGTGGTATCAAATAGGAACTGGAAGCTGTGAAGATAATATCCGAAATCGTTTCTTTGCGTCTGGTTCCAAAGACGTATAATGATGAATAGGCATCCGACACAAAGTTAAAGGTTGATCATCACTATCAGAAAAATATACAAACTGTACGTCTACTTCCAAACTGATGTGATTCCAGACCTTGGGTCTTAATCTATAAAGGAACTTAAAGTAACAGACATTATCGTAGACCGATTGCTTCTAACTGAAGCGAGTCATGAGAAAAGGGTGTTTTCGGGGCATATGCGAACAGTTAAGATTAAGACTAGTCAATATATGAAATCTAAGAAAGTTGTCCTTGGAAACAATGAATACAAAAAATAGTGAAAATCGGAGTATCGGTTTCATTGAGTCTCTTCTTAAGATAAGATAAGATATTTATTCACCAATTATGGACCTTTATACATTTACATTATAAATAGGTTATACTTACGATTTTATGATTCTGATAAAACAAGGACATATGACAGCAATGTAGTTTCCATGACTGCCTACTAAACGTAGTACCGGCTTAAGAGAAACCCGCTATTCTAAGAAAGCAGAATGGGGTCAATCACCCCGGTAATAAACCTTACACAAACCTTATTATTCTACATATAGTAGAAGTAAATATGTACAGAAACATATTTGTTTTAACATGCCCGACCGCGTTCAGCCGTCAGTTATTATGTTTCTGAAGTTTTTGTCAGCATGGGGTCACACTTGGATAATATATCAGCCGCGTAGCGAGAAATAGGCCCTTCGGATTGATTCCATCAAATCGTTGTGTCAGTGCGGCTTCTTAGCGAGGCCCTGTCTAGTTCTTTGGTTGTCATTTCCCCTTGGGCTCGCCGTTGCTGTTCGCATATGCTATAATGGTTATTTTACCATGACACGACTCATATTATTTTGTCTGTGGTGATGATATTGTCCGCATTTATTCTTCATTCGCCAATCTTTGTGAATTAATCAAACCAGTGCAAGTTATTGTGACCAGAATGTCTATTTCAGACAATCAGTACGCTCAAAAGACAAACAGATATGCTTGGCTAGACATATTTACAGATTTGATTGTATCCTAAAACAATTAGGTATGAATTATACACTTATCGGTGAACATGTGAGCATGTAACTTTGAAGAGACAAAATGCTTCTTGAATGATACTTTCAGAATCTGTATATAGTTTCTAGTTTGCATTCATTTAATCTTGCCAGTATCTATATGTATCTTTTGTTCCCCATTCTTTATATTTTGCCAGTTTTTTGCATTTTTTTTTTATTTTGACAGTTTTTGCAATGCAGTATCTTTATGTATCTTTCTGTTTTGCATTATTTTAATATTGCAGTATATATCTTTACGTGTCGTTCTATTTTGCATTCCATTTATCTTTCCAGATTTTTATGTACATTGTATTTTGTATTATTTTTATCTCGCAAAGATCTTTATGTATCTTTAAGTTTTGTATTAATTTTGTCTTGCAAGTAGTTTATGTATCTTTATGTTTTGCATCATTTTTATGATGATTTAGCTATAAAGGTACAGGACAGGTGGATGCTTTAAATGCATTCGAGTTTCTCTACTGACCGTTCCAAGGCGATTCCTCTGTTACAAATCGTCTTTGTTCGTGTATCTGTGGCTTCAAATGTGGCGTTAGTTTTGTCATTGTTTGTTTCCTCAGTTCCCCTCCCAAAGTGATGTCACACATTTAAGCGTTACTATGAGAACAAATGGATGTTTGTTGCATAGGAACTATTCACATTTCATAATGTTGAATTTTTCATTTTGTGGGTTAGACATCATTGCATCTCTAATTATGTTCTGATATCTGACTTTCTGCCATCTGATCAATTCTGATTAATTAGATTCTCTCATGCCATTTAACTGCAGGGTTTCCTTATTTAGATTATAATGAGACACCAGAACTCAATTTTTCTTCAAGTTATAAAGAAATATATTATTTGCAGACACAATATTAAATATCTTCTGAAAAAGAAGGATCACTTGGAAGCTGGAAACACTTCAACGAAACGGAACTAGCAGATTCAGTTTTATTAGTGTAATATACAACGTTCCTGACGCCCTCCAGCACAGATATGGGCAGTACTGTATTTTAAGAGTACGTCAAAAGTGTTTAATGATCCCAACGTACAAAAGACTATCAACTTTAATGCTAAATTGAAGTACGGGGGAGACTTTTTACGGCCGCAACACAGCACATAACTGTTTGAAACTGACATGCACTTATAAATGGTTAGAGGAGAAGCTTCCTGGTCCCTTTTGAACCACAGCTTTTCCGGGGCATCCAAAGAAGGAGAGACAAGAACAAATTATGACAAAATAAACATAAACGCCACATATGAAACCCCCGACGCACAAGCAAAAAGAACTGCAACAAAAGAAACCGCCTTGAAACGGCTAGTTGGAAAACAATATTGGGGGTTTTAACTATTACTCACTCGAAACCTCACCCTTAATTCTGATGCAGCTCCAAATTACAAATATATGTTCGCTCCGCATAGGGATCCTCTACCTCATCTGTGAAGCTTCACATGAAAGACATAAAGTTTGACTTACATCTCATATAATTTTGACCCCCTTAAACCCCACTTTTATATAGTAAAACTGGGGTTTACAGGGTATTCATTATTTTTCTTATTTCTGCTCAAAACATAGATTGTGGGTACTCGTTAGAACCGCCTCGGCAAGGCGGTTCTAACGGGTACACACAATCTATGTTTTGAGCAGAAATGTGATAAATAATAGAATTTTTATCTGGAAATTATCTGTTTTTGCGTAGAAATTTTCAATTTATTTGAATATGAGTGTTTTCGTAATGGCTCTCTATGTAAATTCAGATTACACTCAATCTGATGTAGCATAAAAAATTTTCTTTAGATGTATCTTTGTATTTGCCGCAAGTGTAACCTGCAGCTTAAAAGTTATTTGTAATGTTGTACCAGACTTATAAGGCATACCACAACATAAGTTTGTATGCCCATGGCTAACTTGAAGGGTGACTCAATACCAGTAAAATAAGTCAGATTTATGGATTAGATTAACAGAAGTATTAAAACTTTTTGAGGTGCTAACAGCAAAAAATCTAAATTTGGAGTATAAAAATGTGTAAGATTTGAACAATTTCATGAAATTACTTCTAATAAAAAGCCTAAATTTAGTTTTTGTTTTGATTTGTTCAAGTAAATCCATAAAACTGTTGTTTAACAACTTCTTTCAAAAATTCTTAGCAGCCAAAATCTTCATACAGAACTTCTTAAATGCTGTTGAAGATCAATTTAAATGATAATTTCTGGACAATGTGGTCAGACCATGAGAAACCACCCATATTTTCTTGAAATACAAAAACTATCTGTCAATATAACACACCATCAATAGTTTAAATTTATTTTTGAACGTCTACGTCACGATTTGTCTTCATTTTTTTTTAAATCACCCAACAAAGCAAAGGACTCAATGGCGGTATTAATAGTCAGGTGCCAACCATCTGAAACAGAGTGAAGAAAGAGCCGTCATTTAGTCTCAGGCCGACCCACCGTCGTGCAATTAAAGAGGAAAGCAAAGTTATGAACCGTAACTTGGTTAACAACCATGCAATCAGTTTGCGCAGAATGTCCATGTTGTAACCAATCTTTTTGTAGAGACAATCGTTTTAAATTGGTCAAAAACATAAGTTTCGCGCGAATATCTTCGCTTATAGTTTTGAAACGGTGAGCAGATTGGAAAACAAACTATTTGGCTTTAACTAGTTTTAATTGCTCGAACCTCGCTTTTAATTCTGACGCTCCTCAAAAGTAACGCATATGTGTTCGGTGGGCGTAAGGTCCTCTACATTAGAGAACAATCACAGTAAAACACAAAGAACAGTCGATCTTCAATGTCTCGAACATCTTTGGGACCACTGTTTGTTTGTTTGTGTTGAGGTTTTACGGCCCAGTCAACCCATTAGGGTCATATCGGGCGCGGTCAGTTTACCTAACCACACTTTTTCCTGGGCAGGCATAGTCTTCTAAGTGGTTGACCAGTACTCGAGCACATTCTGTCGCCAGAAACTGACAATTGCCCTTTTTGAATCAACGGAAGGGAGAGAATGACCGTAGAAATCTTTGAGACCATAGAAATATGTTTGTGATATGGGTAGTTCGAGCCACTGAGGGTTAATCATGGCGCCAGGTCAGGAGGCAAATGACGATAATTTAGGGAATCTTTTCGATCCTACACAATAATGGTTTATTGAGTGTATACATTAGAATCGCCTCAATGAAACATACAATTTCATGATAAAATAAGAAAAAAATGTTGAAATATTTGTTTTCTGGAGCTTTCGGAAGAATTTCATAGGGATTCAAAAATAAAAAACGAGTTCGGATTAGCCATGGTAAACGAACCATCGGTGTTCAAACTATTGAGGTTCGACTGTATCACAAAACTACATTATTGCATAAAAAGCAGTGTCGCACATTATTAATAGCCGTGCATTATAACCGGCAAAAAAGCCGTGTATTAACAAGGCAATTCACGCGCTGTTAATGCACTGCTACGCAACTTTCAATATGCTCATACCGGGCCACAGAATTGCTGCCGTCACGAGATATGTATTGCCCTGCCCTTAGAACAAGCTTAGTACGTGGAAATAGCGTTCGCGCGACATCGGTGAAAAGGCGAAACAAAATAGTGCAAGAAATAACGCGAAATGTAGCAATTGTTTTCAGTTTTTATGCAATAATAGCGATCGAACATGGTTTTTCAATGCATTAACATTCGCCAGGTTCCTTGGGAGGTGTTGAAAACCACGGCCTTCAGCCTCGGTTTTCAACACCTCCCACGGGACCTGGCGAATGTTAATGGATAAAAAACCATGTTTGATCCTTATAGTGAAACAAATCTGAAGCCAGAGGAGAAGAAACCCACAAGTTAAACCAAGATGGTCTGTTTTTTTTTTTCAGAGACCGAAGCAGTGTTCATTAATATGACCAGAAACAAAAATAGGCCAATTTCTCTTTCCCTGCTCTAGCAAGTGTCCTTACCGGACAACGTGTTAAAAGCGTATTCTTTTACGAAAGTTAGTTAAATTATACTCTTTGATTTATGTATTTGCAATTAACAGATAAGTGCATTTGAGTCGGTTTCTAGAAACGCATCCTACGGCAGACTATTTCAAGAAGCTATATGAAAGGTGTATATCGGGGTTTAATATAGGGATCAAACATGGGTTTTCATGCATTAACATTCGCTAGGTCCCGAGGGAGGTGTTGAAAACCGACGCCACCAACACCCCCCTCCCCGCCCCGCCACCGCCACCCTACACCTTCTCCCCAGTATTTTAATACGTTGTTGTATTTATTGTATAAAATCAGCCTGCGCATCCGCGCAGTCTGATCAGAGTCTTCATTGTCCGCATGAAGAAATTTTGCATCCTTGGCTATCCAAAATGTGTCGCAACGTAAAGATTCTGATCAGACTACGTGAATAAGCAAGCTGGTCTAAACCTTCGCTGGTAATACATGTCCGAATGTACGTTTTCTGACGTGATGGCTCATCTTATATTTGCAAGCATAGATGTTTTAAAAATTGTTATATGTAACATTACGCAATATCGCACGCACATAAACAATATGCATATTGACGTACAGTATCTTCGCTAAATTTAAATTACTGAAATCAGCATTGTCTGAAGTTTCAGATTTCAATTTGAAGCAAATTTCTAAGAAACAAACATCTGTAATACGAGGAAACAGTAATCATGGAAAATGTCAGGGTTGACAATAATGTTTTATTGTTTGTGCTTATTTTGACTTACGTCTGATATTACATTGCCATAATTACATTGTTTGTAACATTTTGCCAGTCCTAGGGGCGTAGCCAGGAGCTTTATGAAGATAAAGCCTGCTAATAGACTCTCTAAATGTCAACCGAGGCACAACATTTCCTACCAGGCTGCATGTATGCCCAGCGAAGACTCAGATCAGCTTGTGCATATACACACATGCTAAGCAGAACCTCTGTCGTTCGTCTAATGAAAGCTTGGATGTTTGGCTAATCAGCGCAAAGCAATGCCTCTGATCACCTTGATCGCCTTCGCGCAGGCTGATCTGAGTCATTGTTCAGCGGACGTGTCGTCTTGTAGGAAATGCTGTGCCCCGGCCCATTTGATGTCATCCGAACAACGTCTTGGTGAAAATAAGGTCTAATTGTCAAATGTTTGTTGAAACCCGGACTTCATAGCTTCCGCATTTGCGCAGGCTGATCTAAGTCTTTACTCAGCGGACATGCCGTCCAGTAGGAAATGCTGTGCCACGGCGCGTTTGATGTCATCGGAACAAATCAAATTTTAGGTGAAAATAAGGTTAAAGTACAAAATTTATGTTGAAGCCCTGGCTTCATAGCTTCCGCCTGGCTACGCACCTGGGATGCTATTACTCAAAACACAAATTAGCAGTAATATCAGAAACCGTACCTTCGGACATGTGCGCCCAGCGAAGGTTCAGATCAGCATGCGCATTTTGGACAACCAAGTATGCATAGTTTCTTTATGTGGCCGGCCTGAACATCCAGGCTGATTTAAGTTTCCGTACGTTGCGGCTCATGTATTTAAGCATTAAACCGACAACACTCGGCATCCACTAAACATGGGCATTACAAAATAGTGAACAATATAAATGAATCACACAGGCGAGGCAAAACATTTGTAATACTAGCATTGCTGTCACTTGCTATACAGCAACACAGCTACCCACTTTGCTTTCTGTTTTGCTGTTGTTGTTATTTGTTTATGTGTGTGTGTGTGTGCATGCGTGTGTGTGTGTGTGTGTGTGTTTGTGTGTGTGTGTGTGTGGAGCTGTGTCAGGAGATAAGGGCGATGTTTCGTTTTAGTTCCCACCCACAGTATTTATCTACTGACCGTGCCAAGGCTGGTCGTCTGTTCCAGTTCTTCTTTGTGACTGGTTTCATATGTGGTATTTGCTTTGTCATTATTTTGTCTTCATCTCGTCTTCCGTTGGTGCCTCAAGACGACTTGAGTCATAATTGTAGCATGCCCTGGGTATCTTCACTTATATGTTTGATAAAAGTCCACTTTTTGATAAAAGTCCACTTTTTGATAAAAGTCCACTGAATGAAGAAAGTCATTTCTGGAGCTTTCCATATGGAAAGTTCCAGAAATGACTCTCTTTATTCAGCGATGCTCATATAATTAAACCCCCACTGGTGCGCAATAGTGTGTACCAGGTACCCATTATTTCTGGCATGTTCAACAATTACTCATATCTTTGTCTTAAATCTTTTAGATGGTTTTAATCTCTCTCAGTTATTTTATTTTCTTGCATGTGACAAAAGCCGATCAATTTGGAATCCCATAAAAGAGTGAGGGAAATGCCACAATCTGGAAGCTCAGCCTTCCCAAATCATCAGATGAACGAGAGATGAGGAAACAATGAAAAAAACGTCACTTATGACACCACAGATGGACGAACAAAGACAAACGGCAACAGAGAAAGCGTACTGGAATCTACAAAACTAGTTTAATGCGACCAACAAGCATTTTCATTTGAACTTCAAAGGTACTGTGGTGATTGGCGGGACTGTCGGCCCGGTTAGCTCAGTTGGTAGAGCACCTGACTTGCAAGCAGGGGGTCGCGGGTTCGAGTCCTGCATCGGGCACACTTTTTCCTCCTTGGTTTACTTTAATGGCGACGAGGTAAACTGGTGAGTGCGGGGAAAGGCTAGAAACTGATAGTATGTTCAATTGATGCCCTGCACTAAAAAGTTAAAAGGGGGAGGAGTGTGGTCATTTGGTCATTTGGCGATCATATGGTTCTTCTCATTGCTCTATGATGAAAATAATACAATAGCAGCGTAGATGGCCACTTGGTCATCTGGCGATCATATGGTTCTTCTCATTGCTCCAAGATGAAAGAGGTGATAAACACATTATTATAGGGTGTAGGAAATATTCTACTGATCAAGAATCTGAGGGAGAACAGCTGCTAGCAATGTTGATGGCCACTTGGTCAGTTAGATCATATGGTGCTTCATAGATTGCCCAAAATAAACAGAACAGCTGACATAAATGTTGATGGCCACTTGGTCAGTTAGATCATATGGTACTTCGTATCATTGTCTGTGCAAAGTGTTCCCTCTAATCCCTCTGTTGGCCTCTCACAATTACAACCTGATTAAATCAAGCCTAAAACATTCTACAAAGCAATTTGAACTACCACTCTGTATTAGTCTTGAGTCAAATCCATACATCAAAGACACCTTGATACTTGACGTCTCATGGAAGCAATACAGTACTGATTTAGATATGGCTGTGGTGTGGTAATGACACTGTGGTCAGATTGGCAATGGGTAATGGTTCAACAGATTGTGAACAGTCAAAGTACCAGGATAGAAAACTGTGAGATGATGTGAGACGGTACTTACAAGGTGCATGATGTATGTATACCATTTAACAAAACTAAAAAATGGTCCAATATTTGAATTACATATCAGTTTATAAAATAGCTGCAAAACTGGCGTCTGATGCACAAGTTGAATGGAGTAAAGTAAGTGTTGACGTTTTTGCATCAGATGTCTCTTCAATACAGATAGGGCATGGCTATGTAATGTAAAAATATTATGCCTTGGTCAAGTATATTTACCAGTGCTTCTCAACGTCCTTTTTTGCCGAATGAGGTTCCCTCCCTTTTTATAAAGTGGGGAGGAGTGTAGTGGTGCGCCGATAGCGGCTAGATAGCAACAACAGCAGATCCGCGTGGGTCCATTGACAGGCGTTGCCGGTAGTTTAAAAGCAGCTGACGTCACCGGTGCGAACCAATATTTCGGCCTACTTCTACTTAGAGCGCCCAGCAGTAAGGACGTGTTTGGAAGCTCTGAGGGATCCCGGAGCAGCACAATACAGGACTTAAAAAGGTAACCTTAGCGGGTTTACCTTAGTACAATACAACAAATATTCCACAGGATCGGATTCGATATTATATTATTTGTAGACTGGCATTTCAAAATGGATAGCCTGTTTGATAAATCAAGGTGCTTCTAAAACATATTGCACGAATGTTGATTTCATGAACAAACTGAAATTGTTAGAAACAGCTCTGCATATTTGTACTTATCTCAAAATAAAATGAACCGTAACGTCAGGAAATGTAACTTCGGATATGTGCGCCAAGTGAAGATTCAGATCAACCAGCGCATTCGCGCAGTCTGATCAGAATCGTCACTAGGCGCATTCTGGGTAGGAAAGAATGCAAAATTCCTTCATGCGGACAACGAAGACTCTTATCAGACTGCACGGAAGCGTAGGCTGATTTGAGTTTTCGATAGGTGCACATGTAAAAAGGTACGTTTTCTCACATTGCGGTTCAAATACTTCTCTTCTATGAATTACAGCCTAGCAATTAGTTCCTTCATAGTGCTGATCAGATAGCTGTCAATCATTCAATGTGCCGGAATGTGAGAAAACGTACCTTCTGATATGTGCACCCGCCAAAGACTATAAAATCAGCCTTCGTTGTCTGATCAGAGTCTTCGTTGTCCGCATGAATAAACTTTTCATTTTTGGCTATTCGATATGCGAATGCGCAGTCTGATCAGAATTTTCGCTGGGCGCACTTGTACGACGGTACGTTTTCTGACGTGATGGCTGCTATTGTTCTGTGTTGATACAGTTAAAATATTGTAACTTGCTAATTGGTTCGGATAGCATCATTGAGGTTTAAGTGTGTGATAAACAAATGAAACATTTCCTGGTTATCTTCACTTATATTTCAACGATAGTAATAAAGTTGTAACTGCTAACCGTCTAAATCAAGCTATCGACATTAGAATCTTAGTAAACATTTTTTTCCTGAATTTTAGCATTAATGCTCTGAATAAAAAAATTCTCAATATAAAGCCGGCGGACAAACATGCTTCAACAAGGCTTATCAGAACCCTAGTACTATGGTGATTTCCTTTACAAACTCAGGGGAGCTTTCGGAAAGTCGGATTTTTTTTCCAGATAAGAATAAAAAAGACAACAACGAAAAAAAAAAACAAAAAAAAAAAAAAAAAAAAAAAAAAAAAAAAACATGAATTAATAGTAAAGGTTAGTAGTTTACCCAGCCACGATTATTAAGTAAATATGTGTACCCAGGAATTAATGCAATCAGATCCACATCGAACCCACAAAAGACAAACAAATGCGATTATCACATAATGGCCTAAATTCCCAACATTCAGCATGAAATATTTCGCGATGTAGATAGTCTACATGCATGCGAATGTGATAAATCAGTTATACCATGGTTCTGCGCATGTACGTGCGATAATGCACTCGCTCACGCTCGTGCATTATCGCATCGTACATGCGCACGAACCATGGTATAAGCTATAGATAAACCATGAAAATGTCCAGAGTGCTATCCATCAATTTTCAGCAGATGACATTTTTTAAAATAGTTTTCTTATTTTTTTCTCAGGTAACTGGATTTGACATTTCATGTACATTGTCTCAACTAGAGACAGTTTGCAGTTTGTCAAATTCTGTTGGCTGAAAAAACTAAGAAAGTATCATCAAATATATTGTCTGCTGATATTATCCAGAGAGTGGTAAAGGTTAGAGGAACTTCAAATTTACTTCTGCACTGAGCAACTTTCTATTTAAAAATGACATTTTTTGTTGAATAAAACACATGAAACCAGACAGTCTGTCTGGAGTATATTATAATGACCAATGCTACAACTGACCAACCAGATTGCAACAAAGTTTGACCAAATTAAGATGCTGATGTAATTTCTTGTGATTGACAAGATTGCAACCAATCAGATTTTAGCAGTAGTGCCTCAGTTAGTTTAATTCAAAAAATGTGGGGTGTTTCATCCTTTATAGTACACAAGGTCAATTGGTACAGTATTTCATCAGACTGCCTGTTACCACTTTACCATAAAAATATAAAAAAAGAGAAATAAAAGTAAAAGAGTAGAAAAAGATATACTAAATAAATAAAAGTATAGTTTTTGTAAGAAAAAAACAAAAACAGTCCCATACATTGGTTAAAACAGATAAGCCATGTTATTGTCTCGGTTTTGGGAATACTGTAAATTATATCATAATTTGGTGACCTTTCACTGTCTGACCCAAACTCGGCTCCGCGGTTTATCTATAGCTTAAACAGTCACAAAAAAAACAACAACAAAAAAACCGGAATAGACGGCAAACATTCGGCAACCCTTTGCAAAAGATGGCAATTCTGTTACCCAAACTTAACTGAATATAAGTATCTTCAACAGAAATTGTTAAACGAAAAACATTTGTAAGCGAAACACAAAAAGTACCACAATGAAAGTACTTCCTTGAAACGGTCAGTAATAAATACCTGGGGGATGGTGGAGGGAGGTGGGTGCAGGGGGGAGGGGGAGCGGGGGAAGGGAAGGGCTTAAGCTAGCCTTACTAAATCCAAATGCCCTCAGATTCAATAGTGCTAAAACATGTATATTTTCATATATTACTATTCTACCATAACACCCGACTTAAGGAAAACTGATACACAATTACGGGTAGCAACTTTGTCAAATTTGTTTCACATCCCTTCTGAAGAGGGATATACTCTGTACGAAAAGAGTAGGCGTCTTTTTACTGTGCAGCAAAGCACACAGGAAGTCACAAAAGGCGTCACCTTGTCAAGTGGCTAAAATAATTGAGCCAGCGCACGACAGAACCTACAAGAAGACTTGTGCGACCAACGAAGACTCAGATTAGCCTTCGCTTCCGCAAAGTCTGGTCAGTGTCTTCGCTGATCACATGTGCCTTCTAGAGCACCCAGGCTGTCCAAAGAGGGATAAACGAGAACCCTGGGTGGATATTCAGGCTGATCAGAGTTATTGCTGGTTACACAGGTCTGATTGTAGGATTTGTTGTCGGCCGGCTCAAGTGTATCAAGTTCTTATATATACTGTATATGGATCTATTATGGTTGTGAGGGTAGACAGAAAACTCCGTCCCGAGGATTACAGTCTGGCATCACGAGGCTTGCCGAGTGATTCCAGACTGATCGCAAGGGATGGATTTTTCTATCTGTCCCTCACACACATGACGAATTCTTTTTCTTGCATACCTTTCATTTCTGATCGTGGAGTTTTAATAATACAGTCACTTCAATTGCAGACGTCCGCCATATTGTGATAATATTATCTGACGTTTAGTGGCGTCATTAGGTTGATTGACGTCAACTTTAACGGTGGCATATAGAATATATCAAAACACGCGCGAATTCTCGATGTTTTTACCTTGGTTAGGATAAGAATTTCTATCCCAGGACAAAACCCAGGATTTCCTTATATGGCGTGGAAGAAAGTCTAGTCTGCTATTATTATGGCAGTTCCTCTATAACCGTTCTCTCATCAGTTATTCGTTCCATTTTCGGCGCAAAGTGGTTCAGAGTTCGCTCTCTAGTAAATTAAAACCCTTATCGTATGCCTTTTCGGGGCTTTGTTCCGTGGGTGTGACCTTTCCTGAGTTTCTCAATGTTTCTTTTTTCTGTTTTCGTAAAATGGGCCGCGCCAAGTGAAAAAATTGTCTTCGAGCATGCGCAAAGTGTGTGGGTTCACATCATACTGCACATGGACAAAGTCTCATCCGGGCCTTTGCTCTAAATTGATACATTCTATAGAATCCAATAATTCTGGCATCGGACAGCGAATGCCCTGATCAGACTGCGCGGATGCGCAGTCCGATCTGGGCCTTAGCTGTCCGCATATGGCAGAAGACACGTTTTCGCATGGCGCAGCCCAGTTGTACGATGGTGGACCGGGCCGCAAACTCAGTGACGGCTCAGTCTTAACGCTCTTTCTATATGACTTTTGCCTAATCTGACTCGTCTTTGGTCGGGCTCGTAGAGGTTTACCTGGGGTAGCTTTTGCACTGTCTTTGAGTTTGTAGTAGAACCGTTATTTTAGCGAGTAGAACTGAATTTATTTAGTTTTGATCCACTGAAGAGAACGCCAGTTCTGTGTAGCCGGTATTATACAGAGAAGGCAGAAGTCAGGGCTGTTCTCGTAATCGCCTTTCCATGCTTTGCTAAAAGTCAGTTGCCCGATCTGTGGAGGACTGCAGGCTATCGTGATTACAAACGTCTTTTGTATCAGACATAAATTTGAAGGTGACACTTCTTTTTATTATTTTCTGCCTTTAGTCACTTACAAATGCTTATTAAGCATAAGTATTCCGAGGAAGGAGAGATCGCAGTTGCCGACGCGTGTCAGTATTTTAAAAGAACTAACAATTCGTGCTAAGAATGCCAGTCATTGGACTGTAATGTGTAGGTCATGGTCACAAAATAATACTGCAGTGTGTGATTTCCTATTAGGGATGTGGGTTATTTGGTTAAATAGAAATAGAACTAAATATAAGTCGGTGCAAAAATGACAGTCATCACACCGTGATATAAAGGCCATGTTCATATCGAAGCACTGACAGCACTGATAGGTCGAATTTCTCTGAGTGTAAGCTGGGAAAATGGTGCTGAATGGGGACTTAAATTTCATTTAACCCTTATCTGACTGTAATTTGAGCAAACAGTGCACAATCTATATTTTGAGCATCCAGGCCGATTTAAGTTTCCGTACGTTGTGGCTCATGTATTTAAGCATTAAACCGACAATACTCGGCGTCCACTAAACATGGGCATTACAAAATAGTGAACAATATATATGAATCACACAGGCGAGGCAAAGCATTTGTAATACTAGCATTGCGGTCACTTGTTTTATGGCGACACAGCTACCCACTTTGCTTTCTGTTTTGTTGTTGTTGTTGTTATTGGTTTTGTTGTTGTTTTTGTTGTTGTTGTTGTTGCTGTTGTTGTTGTTGTTGTTGTTGTTGTTGTGTGTGTGTGTGTGTGTGTGTGTGTGTGTGTGTGTGTGTGTGTGTGTGTGTGTGTGTGTGTGTGATATGCGCATTGTGGCCATCTTCGTCAACGGCTGCCCGACTTTGCTTTTTTGTTTTCTTAAGGTTTGTATTGTTTCAATATTTGGAGCTGTGTCAGGAGATGAGGGCGATGTTTCGTTTAAGTTCCCACCCACAGTAGTTTTTCTACTGACTGTGCCAAAGGCAGGCCCTGTGTTCCAGTTCTTCTTTGTTAGTGGTTTCATATGTGGTATTTGCTTTGTCATTATTTTGTCTTCATCTCGTCTTCCGTTGGTGCATCAAGACGTCTGTAAGTCATAATTGTAGCATGTCCTGGGTATTTTCACATATATGTTTGATAAAAGTCCACTTTTTTGATAAAAGTCCACTGAGTGAAGAGAGTCATTTCTGGAGCGTTCCATCATTCACCCCCACTGGTGTGCAACAGTGTGTACTAGGTACCCATTATTTCTGGCATGTTCAACAATTACTCGTATCTTTGTCTTAAATCTTTTAGATGGTTTCAGTTATTTTACTTTCTTGCATGTAACAAAAGCCGATCAATTTGCAATCCCATAAAAAAGTGAGGGAAATGCCACAGTCTGGAAGCTCAGCCTTCCCAAATAATCAGAAGAACGAGAGATGAGGAAACAATGAAAAAAAAGTCACTTATGACACCACAGATACACAAACAAAGACAAACTGCAACAGAGAAAGCGTACTGGAAGCTGCAAGACATTTCCGTGTGAACTGTAAAGGTACAATAGAACAAATATTCCACTGGATCGGATTCGATATATTATGTTTAGACTGGCATTTCAAAATGATAGCCTGTTTGACAAATCAAGATGCTTTTAAAACATATTGCACGAATTTTGATTCTATGAACAAACAGAAATTGTTAGAAACAGCTCTGCATGTTTGTACTTATCTAAAAATAAAATGAACCACAGCGTCAGGAAATATAACTTCGGATATGTGCGCCAAGTGAAGATTCAGATCAGACTGCGCATTCGCGGACAATGTAGGAAAGGATGCAAAGTTCCTTCATGCGGACAACGAGGACTCTTATCAGACTGCACGGAAGCGTAGGCTGATTTGAGTTTTCGATAGGTGCACATGTTAAAAGGTACGTTTTCTCACATTGCGGTTCAAATACTTCTCTTAGAACTATGAATTACAGCCTAGCAATTAGTTCCTTCACAGTGCTAATCAGATAGCTGTCAATCATTCAATGAGCCGGAATGTGAGAAAACGTACCTTCTGACATGCGCACCCGCCAAGGACTAAAATTAGCCTTCATTGTCTGATCAGAGTTCGTTGTCCGCATGAATAAACTTTTCATTTTGGGCAATTCGATATGCACCCAATGAAGACTCTGATCAGACTGCGCGAATGCGCAGTCTGATCAGAATCTTCGCTGGGCGCACTTGTACGACGGTACGTTTTCTGACGTGGTGGCTGCTGTTGTTCTGTGTTGATACAGTTAAAATATTGTAACTTGCTAATTGGTTCGGATAGCATCATTGAGGTTTAAGAGTGTGATAAAAAAATGAAACATTTCCTGGTTATCTTCACTTATATTTCAACGATAGTAATAAAGTTGTAACTGCTAACCGTCTAAATCAATCTATCGACATTAGAATCTTCGTAAACATTTTTTTCCCTGAATTTTAGCATTAACACTCTGAATAAAAAATCTCTCAATATAAAGCCGGCTGACAAACATGCTTCAGCAAGGCTTATCAGAACCCTAGTATTATGGTGATTTCCTTTACAAACTCAGGGGAGCTTTTGGAAAGTCGGATTTTTTTCCAGATAAGATTAAAAAAAACAACAACAAAAAAAAAAAAACATGAATTAATAGTAAAGGTTAGTAGTTTACCCAGCCACGATTATTAAGTAAATATGTGTACCCAGGAATTAATACAATCAGATCCACATCGAACCCACAAAAGTCAAATGCAATTAAACAGTCACAAAAAAAAAAAAAAAAAAAAAAAAAAAAGAACAGACGGCAAACAGTCGGCAACCCTTTGCAAAAGATGGCAACTCTGTTACCCAAACTTAACTGAATATATCTTCAACTGACATTGTTAAACGAAAAACATTTATAAGCGAAACACAAAAAGTACCTCAATGAAAGTACCTCCTTGAAACGGTCAGTAATAAATACCTGGGGGACGGTGGAGGGAGGTGGGTGCAGGGGGGGGGGGGGGGGGGAGGGAAGGGCTTAAGCTAGCTTTACGGAATCCAAATGCCCTCAGATTCAATAGTGCTAAAACATGTATATTTTCATATATTACTATTCTCCCATAACACCCGACTTAAGGAAAACTGATACACAATTACGGGTAGCAACTTTGTTAAATTTGTTTCACATCCCTTCTGAAGAGGGATATACTCTGTACGAAAAGAGTAGGTGTCTTTTTACCGCACTGTCTGATCAGTGTTTCTCAATGTTTCTTTTTTCTGTTTTCGTAAAATGGGCCGCACCAAGTGAAAATAATGTCTTCGAGCATGCGAAAAATATGTGGATTCACATCATACTGCGCATGGACAAATGCGCAGTCCGATCTGGGCCTTTGCTGTCCGCATATGGCAGAAGACACGTTTTCGCATGGCGCAGCCCAGTTGCACGATGGTGGACCTGGCCGCAAACTCAGTGACGGCTCGGTCTTAATGCTCTTTCTATGTGACTCTTGCCTAATCTGACTCATCTTTGGTCGGGCTGGTAGAGGTTTACCTGGGGTAGCTTTTGCACTGTCTTTGAGTTTGTAGTAGAACCGTTATCTTAGCGATGAGAACTGAATTTATTTATTTTTGATCCACTGAAGAGAACGCCTACGCGAACCGAACAATTATTTGTCGCTGGAATTATACAGAGAAGGCAGAAGTCAGGGCTGTTCTCGTAATGGCCTTTCCATGCTTTGATAAAAGTCATTTGCCCGATCTGTGGAGGCCTGCAGGCTATCGTGATTACAAACATCTTTTGTATCAGACATAAATTTGAAGGTGACACTTCTTTTTATTATTTTCTGCCTTTAGTCACTTACAAATGCTTATTAAGCATAAGAATTCCGAGGAAGGAGAGATCGCAGATGCCGACGCGTGTCAGTATTTTAAAAGAATTAACAATTCGTGCTAAGAATGCCAGTCATTGGACTGTGATGTGTAGTTCATGGTAACTAAATAAACCTACAGTGTTTGATTCCCTATTAGGGATGTGGGTCATTTGGTTAAATAGAAAAGGAGCTGAATATGAGTCGGTGCAAAAATGACAGTCATTCGACCGCGAAATATAAGTCAGGGTCAATGACTGATACAGTAGTGTTTGACTCTACGTAATGGAGAAAACACATGCCATGTTAGGTGTTACAGTTAATCAGAAATGGAGCTAAATGCTAGAAATGAAGTACAAATGACAAAGGCTTTAGATGATAACAAATTGTTCTTTGTCAGACACTGATACCATATCATTTGAATCCTTGTTAGGGAGAAAGCGTATTCGAGGTAAAATGATTGTAGGTGTAATGATTGTTCAGAAATAGGTTTGACCAAACGCTTGCTTAAGCAGCTATGACAATAAAGCATGCTGTTGTGAAAACCGTTTCAAGAAACTGGATCATTAACAGTTAGCACTTTCTCGGCGAATCGAGCGGACGAAAATTTTATGATTTTTCCTGTCCAGTTTTTCAATTTCTTTTATTTTTATGATCAACGAATAGTCTGACGTTCAATCATGTCTTCTGTTCAAATTATACGCAGCAGGGTAATAGTATTAAAAGTTGTACTGTAGCCTCCGCTAACATTTATGTGATATTGATCAGAATATTTTATTACAGAACTTTTCATTGGGGGGAAAATTTACTTTTACGTGAATATGACTATAAATAGTAGGTCATAAATAGTAATACTCTGTCGTCATTGAAATAAGCCGCAATGACAGGAAACGTGCATTTGGACATGTACGCATAGCGAAGATTCAGATCAGGCTGCGCATCTGCGCAGGCTGATCAGAATCTTCACTGGGCACATGTTAGATAGCCAAGGATGCAAAGTTTCTTCATAGACATCGAAGACTCTGATCAGACTGGGCGGATGCGCAGACTGATCTGAATCTTCGCTGGGCGGACATGTCCATAGGTACATTTTCTGACGTTTTCTTTCAAATTGTCTTAAAATTGTTAGGAGGATATAAATGTCTTGCTAAAATAAGCAATAACAAACTGAATTATATTAAACTGAATATAGTTCCGTCATTAACCGTTCATTTTAGGCATCGGGGCCTACGTCTTTTGTCTTATTTGATGCACCCTTAGAGACGCATTTTTAAGCTTCTGTGTAAAATACATAAGAATAGAATAAAAATATCCGCATGAACGAAATACAGATATACGGTTCTAAAGACAGGGCTGTATCTTTTCTTTTTTCTTTCATCCATTTCTATTCTGTCAGTTTGTAAAGATAGCATTAACATGTTGTTGCATTCAGTTCTAAACTGTAACTATAAGCAGTGAACACACACACACACACACACACACACACACACACACACACACAAAGAGGCACAATTTCATCTTACAGGCTACTGAGAACAGTAACCCTCAGTATTTTTCTGACAATGAAATTCAGATGTGATAACAGAAAGGTAAATGTAGCTTACATTCGGCCATTGCACCAGTACACGGCTCGTGTTTGAAACGGTGCCTATAACAGTCTCCAAAGCACGCGGCTAGCCATCCCATGTTGATTATAATTGTTTATTCTTGTCCTGCTGAGCCCGGGTATGCCCTGCCTTTGGAAACCGTGTAGATCCGGATCAGTAAGTTTCTCTGATCTGGATCTGCACTGTTTGACAATAAGCACATGCTTGTGACATTGTATCAACAACCTAAACCAAGTAATCTGATTGGCTAAAAATTAGAAGTGGGAGCGGCACCTTAAACTTGTACACATGAGTAAGCATGGGGTCCAAGCTATTCCTTTTCTGCGTCTGCATAGCATAATTCTAATGTATTCAAATGGTTATTTCGGAAATAAATATACGAGAGTGTTTGAAGGGAGACAAATCAGTTCAGCGGAAACACCATCTTAACTTAAAAACGTTACTTCCGTTTAATAGTAAATAAAGCAGCCATGTTCAATTATATATGAGACCTTCAGCTTTTTGCTTGGAATGTACAAGTTCTGGTATTGTGCCATGCAAGCATGCAACAAAAAGATTAGATAGTGTCTTTTTGAGCCGGGGTGCAGCATTACCTACAGGAATGCATCTGCGCCCAGCGTAGACTCAGATCAGCCTGCGCATCCGCGCAGTCTGATCAGTCTTTGCTGTCCGCCTGAAAACGCTTTGGAGCCTTGGCTACCCACAGAGTGCTCTACAAGGATTCTAATCAGACTGTGCGGATGCGAAGGGCGCTTGCAGGAAATGCTATGCCCCGGCTTATTTTTGATGTTCGATGCGAGAACAAAAGGTCGTCGCGTATGTCATCTTCTGTATAATTATGCACAATCTAATCAGGGCTTTCATTGCCATTTTACGGAATCTTAGTATGCTGTTAAATGTACCGATAAACTGCGAATGTTCTGATCTGACTGTCCTGATGTACAGACTGATTTGTGCATTCCGATTTCTCTTATACATATAGTATAAAAGTCACTTTCTCATGCTTAACCATTTTGCTTCTGCAGGGTGTCTCCAAACATCGTACACCTTTTTGTATTATGTTGTTTGGGTCTTAAATTCCTTGCAGCCACAAACTCTCCTTCATGATGTATCATAATTGTCAATTAAATGTTAAAATATGGCACAAACAGTCAGTCATCGGATATCAATAAGCTACTATCGTTGCTTTGCATCACCAAATATTACCTATTTTACTGTTTCTACATGATTTCCGAAAATATACATTTTGGGCCTTTGCTCTAAATTGATACATTCTATAGAATCCAATAATTCTAGCATCGGACAGCATTTGAGTTAAGCAGAAATTTAAAGACGATACTTAATCTATGACAGAACTCCAATAAGTCAAGGATGCATTATTTTTATTCCAGTCGTATTTTCTAACAAAAGTTATTAATTTTGTTCGAAAACTGAACAATAAAATGCATTTGAAGAGTTCAAGATGTAAGTAGTGTTTGAGGATATGTTGAAATTCAAGGACAGTAAACCTTTACTGACATGTTTTGCATTTTTCCCACAAAAGTGTTCAAAGGTGGTCACGTGAAACTTTCATGGATGTGTTTTCCAAAATCATGAAAAACAAAAACCAACAAAAAAAAAACTGCCTTTTATAAATAGGTCCACGATTTTTGATAAGTACAGTTGAACCTCAATAGATCAAATATCGATGGCTTGTTTACTATGGCTAATTCGAACTCGTTTTGGAGTCCCAACGAAATTCTTCCGAAAGCTCAACAAAACAAATATATTGGGAAATTTTCGTATTTCATCATGAAATTGTTTGTTCTGTGTACTCATTTGAATCGCCTCATGTGTAGAAAATCGAAATAAAAACCCAAAATATTTGTGATTTGTTTTCTGACCTTGCACCACGATTAACCCTCAGTGGCTCGAACTACCCATGTCTCAAACAACTTTCTTTGGTCCCGAAGATGTTTGAGCCATTAAAACTCGACTGTATGCATGTACGCCTTGCTTTGCTTTTGAAAAATCAATAATAAAAAAAGGAACAAAAAAAAAAACAAAAAACATAAAATTTCATTTTTTTTTTTTTTTTTTTTTTTTTTTTTGTTTTGTGCAAAAATAAGAAAATATCACTAATGTTTATTTGATAATTGAGTCTACAGTAATAAAGCTTAAGGGAGTGCAAAGCAACTTTCATGGAGCCAATCTTGCCGACATTGGTTTCCTTACTCCTAAAAAGGGGTCCGCTATATATATATATATATATATATATATATATATATATATATATATATATATATATGAAGATAGTAATGCACTTAACCATTTCGTCAAAGCGGTTCAGCCGAAAAGGAAATAATTTGCTCTCAAAGGTTTCCTTTTAGAGTGGATCTTTTGCAACAAGGACTAAGAGCAAATTCTTTCTTTTTAGCGTGGACCCCTTTTCGGAATGGCCTTGGCGTACAAGAAAGCAAACGGGAAGTCACAAAAGGACTGACTACGTGCATTAAGGATACCTACAATTCGCTGAAAATCAGTCTGTTAATCATCAGGCTTTTCCTGCAATCATTTGGTGCAGTAGTTGTAGGTTACGGTTTTGATCATAACGAAAACACGCCTATTCAATTATATAGAAAATTTCACATCCCAAAACTGAAAATTTTCAGATAAAATCTCTGATATTTTTCATATTACTGCTCAAAACATAGATTGTGGGTAGTCGTTAGAACCGCCTCGGCGAGGCGGTTCTAACGAGTACCCACAATCTGTTTTTGATCAGAAATAAGAAAAATAATATATACCCCTGTAAACCCTAGTTTTACTATATAAAAGTGGGGTTTAAGGGGGTCAACTTTTTATAGACATGTTTTCGTGATGTAATCTGAGCTAAAATTGACAGTAAGTATTAAGATATTAAGAAACAGTTGCAAAAATGCTTCTTTCAGCATTTTTAACAACTTGCGATTCTCGGTTAGTATGGAACACACATGGATACCCTAAAAGCTATTGAAATATGCTGCAGCCTGTGACAAGGTCTACATCATATATTAATATAGTTTTCGTATTCAGGCGTGTTTCATATCAGCTAAGTGTTCAACGTTGCCAGAAATGTCAAAATTTGCATATTGCTTCTCATTATATCAAACTGGAGCCTTTAATTAATCCTTATTTAGAAAGAATAATCCAAATTTAGACCAAACCCCAATCCTGAAACTTAAGTCATTCATCACGAAAACACGCCTATATAATTTGACCCCCTTAAACCCCACTTTTATATAGTAAAACTGGGGTTTACAGGGGTATACATTATTTTTCTTATTTCTCCTCAAAAACATATATTGTGGGTACTCGTTAGAACCGCCTCGCCGAGGCGGTTCTAACGAGTATCCACAATCTATGTTTTGAGCAGAAATATGAAAAATATCAGAGATTTTTATCTGAAAATTTTCAGTTTTTGGAGGTGAAATTTTCTATATATTTGAATAGGCGTGTTTTTGTAATGCCTCAAAAAAAACAAAAAAAAAAAAAAAAAAAACGCACGCACGCACGCACGCACGCACGCACATTTGATTCTTGCACAACTTTCATGCGCTAGCAATGAAATTATTGGTGATATCGAATTGTATAGATTACGCTACTGAGACTGAACTTTCATCCCTTTTATTTTTCCTTAAGAGGCCCTGACAAATGTTTCTATTTATATTTGATGATAGTCTTGAAGAAATGTACACACTATTTAGAGATGTATCTTTTCAGAAGAGGCCAAAATGTGCTCCTTTGTCTTCCTGGGTGGAAATGAATGTATCCAGTCATCTTAAAATGCATATATAAGAAGAATTACGAAAACATGCCTATTCAAATATACTGAAAATTTTACCACCAAAAATTGAAACCTTTTCAGATTAAAAAAAACTGATATTTTTTATATTTCTGCTCAAAACATAGATTGTGGGTACTCGTTAGAACCGCCTCACCGAGGCGGTTCTAATGAGTACCCACAATCTATGGTTTGGGCAGAAATAAGAACAATAATGTATACCCCTTTAAACTCGTTTTACTATATAAAAGTGGGGTTTAAGGGAGTCAACATTATATAAGCATGTTTTCGTGATGTAACAAATGATACTTATATAGTTGTCTTTAGCAGGCTCTTTTAACATGCAATCGCAAAGTGTTTGCGATTGCCGGTTAGAAGAGCCTGCCGAATATGTTCAGGAATAGTCACAATCCTACCACAGCCTACCACTAAGAGGAAGAGGACACAAACAATGACAGACAGTAGATAACCTACCATAAAAAACGAAAAGCAAAAGCAACAAGCCCCCCTCTTCCCCAACAAGGCCATTACATTTGTAGACAGGACCCATTTAAGACAATGATACAACGAACACGACAAATCATGATCAAAAACCGCAGCGAGCAGCCAAAAGGCCACACAAACGACAATCAACAGCAGAACCAATGCCTTAGAATGGTCAGTAGTAACAATATTGATGGGTTTAATTCGATTTTACTGGCACCAAACTGTATCCTAGATTTAAATGTTGCTAAAACATAAAATGATTGTTCGGCTCGTATATAGGCTCCCTAATGCAATCTTTGAAACATCACGGAAAAAAAGAGTGTAAATCATAATAAATTACTGTGATGAAACAAGAGTGGGGGCTTGTGGCAATCACCTCAGACACTGGTAGTCAGACCTAAAGAAAACCACTAGTTGAACCATGCCGGAACCTTCTAATGAAAGGCTTAGGTCGGCACCATCACAGTCTTAAACCACGGTTTTTGTCCCATACAAACAATATCAACTGATTCTATTACATTAATTTGTTAATTTTATGTTAAACAGGGCAGCAATCTCTGATCTAGGTCTATATAGGGTGAGAAGGTCTATTTTATCACTAATCATAAATTGGTGATGTAGCGGCTAATCATAAATTGGCGATTGCGTAATTATGCCAGGTGCTCTCCTGGTGCATGCTTACGTATAGTCCGCCAGCCTACTTATGCAAATTGCTGTTGAAATGACTGTAGAGAACACATTATAACCATCCAATCATACTATAAGAATTTTAACCTATACCAGACTTTAGGCTAATTTAGGAGACGTTGATATCTTGTTAGAAAACAGGTTTGACATTTCATGCAAATTGTCTCCTTAGGAGACAATTTGCCTGAAATATCAAAGCATGTTTTCTGGGCAAAATAAGAAAATTACTTTAAAAATGTCGTCGGCTGAATTTTTTAGCCAGCCTGCCAAGCGTTAAACGTGGCTAAATCGTACTTCAAGCTCTACGCTTCGAACTATTGGCAAAATAACTCATAGTAGCTTGATGTAGACGCTTTGTATTTTACAGCGGTTTCAAAAAGACGTTTATCACTGCATGGAACTGGTATATTGGTATTGTTGCTAATTAAATTGTATTAGTGACTGATTGCTTAGCAATTAATTTCCAAAAACAAGCTATCACTGGATCATATCGCAGGTTCATTAATTCTGTGTTGAAACAGATGTTCGTTGGAGTCTTTCTTTCAGACAAGGTAAAGCGATTCTAGATGAAATCTTTGATTGATTTGTGAATATACTTTTCTCATTCGAACAACTGTGTTCTTTGCATTTTGTTTTCATTCATTCATTCATTCATTCATTCATTCATTCATTCATTCTGTTTTATTTCTTTGCTTTTTCACTTGCTTTTTTATTAGAAATTGTATGTACTATATGTTGTACTTCAGTCTGTCTCCAGACTCTATCCTTTCTATCATTTTCTATTTTCTTTCAAAGGTATACAATCTAGTACAGCTAATAATGCTTTGATAGGTTATGTCCCTTGGTTGAAAAGATGGTAAAACAGTTAAATGGGATTAAAGAAACAAACACAGCTTACAGGAAGTGATAAAGAAAACAAACAAATAATAATAATAATAATAATAATAATAATAACACACACTCACACAGTTGTGAAAACGACTGGAGCTAGTCTAGTTGTATTTTTTTTTATTCCATTTTAACTATCAGTGAGGTTTTCGAGAGTTCCTATTCTTTCGTTTTTTTACTGTTGGTTAGATGCTTTCTTTCTTTCTTTACGCATTTTGTATATTTATATCTGCTTACTGATGCGCTAATCATCTTCTTTCTTCATAGTGTCCCCACGTTTATTTATCGTGGCACCGTCTTTTCAGACGTAAAACAGTTAATTGGAATTGTTTTTTTTTTTTTTTTTTTTTTACATTTCTTTCATGTTGTTTTTCAGAAATCAGAGAAATAGATCAATATTTTTTTATTTAAAAGAGGGCTTATCTCTAGCGAAGGCTAAGACGTGTACATTTTACATAGGTATGTTAACGTAATGCTGCATTTACCCTAAAGTCTATACAGGACATATATATATAGGACAGCGTTTAACTCCTTATGCACCCATCCCATCATTCAAACAAACCCATTCGTTATAATTAGTAAAACAGCACTCTAGTCTTGCTTATTCCTTATGACAAATTGATATTCTGAGTTATGTCTATTTTTAACTGCCAGGAAACATGAAAAAATGAGGCGCAACATACCATCGGATCTTTGCGCCAAGTGGAGACTCAGATCACGAAAACATACCTATATAATTCTGACCCCCTTAAACCCCATTTTTATATAGTAAAATTGGGGTTTACAGTGGTATACATTATTTTTCATATTTCTGCTCAAAAACATAGATTGTGGGTACCCGTTAGAACCATCTCGCCGAGGAGGTTCTAACGAGTACCACAATCTATGTTTCTGAGCAGAAATATGAAAAATATCAGAGTTTTTTATCTAAAAATTTTCGGTTTTTTAAGGTGAAATTTTCTATATATTTCAAGAGGAATGTTTTCGTAATGGATCTGTCTGTGCATTCGCGCAACCTGATCAGAATCTTCTCTAGGCGCATTTAGGATAGCCAAGGATTCAAAATGTCTTCTTGCGGACAACATAGACTGTGACTAGACTGTATGGACGCGCTGGCTGATTTGAGTGTCTGTTGGACGCACTTGTCAGAAAGTACATTGTTTCACGTTTCGGTTCGTATATTGGTGTTAATTAAAATGTGCTGACTGGATGGCAAGCGGTGCGTGCACGTCCATTTTCATAGTTCTCTTTTTAGAGCAATTTGATCTCGATTCACACTGTTTCTCTAGTCGTGTCCCTACAAAAACATTAGATATTTTAAAACATAAAATAGCCAGCGCACCAATAAAGGGCTCAAAATTAGAACTCATCCGCTAAGGTTTACGAGTAGATGTTCGTTAAGGGCTAGTAAAAATCGAATGGCTTGCCCTGTAGGACGAGAAACGTTTTTCGGCAGTGAGGGGAAATATTTTAGGGTAAAGAATAGAAACAGCTAGCTATCATAATTACAAAGTTTTAAAAATCAAAGTTAGATCCTTAGAACCAGGAAATCATTATCAACAATCTCGTTTGTAACAAAACACAGTCTTTGAGCTCAGACTTGTATAGTCTGTGTTTTGCCAAACTTAAGAAAATATTTATCTTCCTCATACACTTACGTCCGGTTGAGACATTACGAAAACACGCCTATTCAAATATATAGAAAATTAATCCTCCAAAAATTAAAAATTTTCACATAAAAAACTGTGATATTTTTCATATTTCTGCTCAAAACATAGATTGTGGGTACTCGTTAGAACCGCCTCGGTGAGGCGGTTCTAACGAGTACCCACAATCCATGTTTTGAGCAGAAATAAGAAAAATAACTTGTACCCCTGCAAACCCCAGTTTTACTATATAAAAGTGGGGTTTTAGGGGGTCAAAATTATATAGGTATGTTTTCGTGATGAGAAATCAAAGTGTTGTTTTATCATTAACACATTTATGCCGAGTGGACTCTTCCACTTCAACACTTTGGACAGGTCCATTTCCAATAGAAGGGGTGTCTGGTTATTTTCTAAAATTACCATGTTTTACAGAAATTCGTGTATATTTATGCCTGCGGCGTATGATCTAGGTCTACACTGTTTGCATATTTCCGTTTTATGGTACGCTAGGCTTAAATGGGTTAATTGTCCGATGCATGCGCATGTCCGCGTATGCCGTTTTGAGCAACAAATTCTAAAAGAAATGGCCCTTGAGACCAAGAAAAGAAAATTCCTGAAGTGTCCATGTTTTCTGGGCCCAAGAACATGTAGACAATTGCTTTTATTAAAATTCCGTTTGTAACCAATAATGAGGATGTTGGTTTCTTTTATATACACTTCAAACTAACGGACTGAGAAAAATAAAGTGGGAGTTTATAACAGATAACATTTATGAGTGATTATATTTTAGGGGAAAGATAAGTCTTTCCGAATATTTGAACTAGATTTAGGATAATAAAAAAGAATAGCATTCTAAAGTAAACATAATCTTATAATTTCAGCGTCAAAAACGTTTAGTACCATATTTAACTAATTGTTCGGTCTAACATTCCAGTGTATACAGGAACAACCCAAATTTAATAAATTTTAATCCCTTTCAATCTGGAACCCCAATCCACACCCCAAACCAAAAGAGTGCGGCATCTGCTCAGGGTCTACATTGTTTCGATTAAATACAGGAGTTTCTATAAAACATAGTCCTAATAAAAACTACATGTAACTAGGCATCCTGCTATTGGAGATAGACTTGAAGAGGCCTGTAGAGGTAAATTGGTTAAATATCATAAAGATCTGTACTGTTCACTAGGTAGACAAATGTACTGCTCAAAGCTTTGAGGCCTTCCCAAGATTAAGTGAATAGGGGAACAAGACGTTTATATGAGGGGAACAAGAAAAGCAGGTTAAAAAAATAGTGGAACAGGAAACAAAGACAATTTTGGGGAACCGGAAAATAATAGCTTGATTTTGGAGAACAGGAGGATAAAGCAAAGACATTGCAGGGGAACAAGGGGACAAGTACACCCCACCCCTCCTCCCCCCCCCCCCCCCCCGCCAACACCCTTGGATGGCCTCAGCTTTGAACAAGTATAGTCGAAATTGAGACATTAATGCCTAGCCTCGCTTATAAACGACATTGGCAAACAGAGTAGACCTAGATGAGATACCATAGAACGTAACGTCTGCTCATTGTCTACATTGTTTGCCATAACATTAGAAAGTTTAATGCGAGAAGCAACTGTTACAGTAGCTATTTGTATATAACACCCCTTTGAAAACACAAATGACCCTACTGATGTGAACCCATTTATGCCGAGTGGACTCTTCCATCTCAACTCTTTGGGGAGGCCCATTTCCACAAGAAGGGGTGGCTGGTTAGTTTTTATTATTACCATGTTGTAGAGAAATTCTTATATTTAATTCAAACAGTGTAGACCCTGATCAGACGCCGCGTTCTGCGGCGTCTGATCAGGGTCTGCACTGTTTGCCAATGCCACTTTCATGGGACGCTTGGCATTAACGGGTTAATGACGGATGGCAGCTTTCATTCAGTATATTCAGATATAAACGGGTTACTGTTTCCATACAATTAGGATAGTCATGGTATATGGTAAAACTTTATGGTAAACCGTAAACATTCTCCCCGAACTTCATCATAGTGCATTTTGTTTTAGTTTTATTTTTCTGAAAATTGTTGAGGTCTTTCTGATATCTGGGGCAATCGAATCACACTTAAGCCGGTGGTAGTATGCAGCCCTACAAGCCACGTGACTGCCATATGAAGAGTCTCAATAAAACCGAGACTCCCATTTTAATTCTTTCATGGGTTCGGCGTTTCCAAGGGCAAACTTGATATATTTCATTTATCAAGGTGTTCTATATTCATTGTAGATATTTCCGCATATGTTAAGGACAATCACGGTATATGCTTAACGCTTAGCACGCTAGGTAAAAATTTCAGCAGACGAAATATTTTTCTTAATTTTTTCAAAAAAAAATAGGATTTGGCATTTCATGCAAAATGTCTCCTAAGGAGACAATTTGCATGAAATGTGAAATCCCATTTTCTGGCAAAAAAAAAAAAAAAAAAAAAAAAAAAAATCAATTTGTCGTCTGCTGAATTTGCCCACAGCAGTGTAAGTGTTAAACTGGATCAAGCTGTTTCTGTATTCATTGTGGATATGTTTCTGTAATTTCTGAAGAAGCCATTATAGGTCAAATAGTTCTGGAGTAACATTCGTTATGATCAGTTAAACATCACTTCAGTCTTGCTTACTGATATTCTGAGTTATGTCTATTTTTAGCTGCCAGGAAACACGATAAAAATTATATACCGTAATTATTCTAAGTTTTCTGATACCTTAGGGTAAAGGGATACTCTTAGTAGATGCCGGGCTCGGTGGCTCAGTTGGATGCGCCGTCCGACTGAAGGCCAGGAGGTCGCGAGTTCAACCCCCGCCAAGGTTGGCAACATTCTGTCGTCAAGATTGATCATGAAATATTTTCTACGGTCATTCTCTCCCTTCCGCTGAATCAAGAAGGGCAGTTGTCAGTTTCTGGCGAAAGAATGTGCACAATACTGGTTAACCGCTTAGAGGACTAAGCCTGCTCAGTAAACGTGTGGTCAGGTAAACTGACCGCGCTCGACATGACCCCATTGGGTTGACTGGTCTGTAAACCTCAACGCAAACAAACTCTTAGTAGATGTTCCGCCAAGGGAAACAATGTGTGTCACTACATTAGTGTATTTCTGCTTGCTAAGCCCCTTCGAAAAAGAAGTCTACTCTAAATGGAGAGGATTTGCTTCTCATTGGGAGCAAATTCTTTCCTTTTAGAGTTGGCATCATTTCAGAAGAGAGCAAAAAACATTTAAAAAAAAAAGAAAATAATAATAATAATAATTATAATAATAAACAAAATATGCATTCTGTGAAAATGCATCCATTCTCTTAAAGCCTTACATAATAGTCCTAAATCATATATACTAGTCCTTAAACTTAAACAAGTCCATTTTATTAGCCGTCGATGTGTCAAGACTGTTGGGTGAGAGAAAAAATGCAGACTGATTAGACGCCGCGTTTGGCGGCGTCTAATCAGGGTGCCTGTCAAAATATATAGGGTAAATATGTTACTAATTTTAGAAGCTTTCTCCATGGAACTTCTCCATATAAACCGTTCCCCGCGTGCTCTATATGTTATATCGCTCTGCATGCTGGGTAAAAGGTTTAGTAGACGACATTTTGGGCCCCGTAGCCTAATGGATAGGAGAGTTGACTCTTAATCCATTAGGTTTCTCACCGTTGTGGTTCGAGCCTCGCTCGGGTCACATGTAGGAAAGCCAAGTTCTGCTTACGGATGGTCAGGTGGTTTTTCTCTGGGTTCTCCGGTTTTCTCCCGCCTTGGATGAACGTTCGGCTCGATGTAAGTGAAATATTCTTGAAAGGGGCGTAAAACCCAAATCAAAAAAATAGAGACATTTTGAAATATTTCTATTATTTCCCAGGAAACAGGCTGTGGCATTTTATGCAAATTGTCTTGTCTTTAGGAAACAATTTGCACATAATGTCGACTCTGTTTTCGTTAAGAGACAATGTGCATGAAATGTTGAAAAGATTCGGAAAGGAATAACCCATCAGAAAGAGAAAGTGCAAAACAAGACAGACAGTACACAAGCCACAACCCATAGAAAACCAAAGCAACTAGCTCCATTTTCCCGAGCGAGTACATCAAAATGCTAGCGAGGATCCTCTAAGCCCAACAATAAGACACAAAACACAAATTAACCTATTGTAGACTGGAGACCTCTAAAAGGGTAATTGGCAAACAGTTCAGACCCAGATCAGACGCCGCAGAACGCGGCGTCTGATCAGGGTCTCCAATGTTTGCAAATAGTTTAGCCATTGTTTTATCTCAAACTCGGACGTACCTAAAATTGAAATTGGACTCTTCGCATATATTGTGTGGGTGAGTCTATTCGGTCTACAATGGGTTATGCCACACAGCGAATAACAACAAGGACCAAAAAGAACAAACGATACCAGTACCACCGAACTGGAACTCTCAGTAGTAAAATCTACCGTTAGGTGTGCGGTTTAATCAATTTTACCGGTACCTAATTCAACCAGAGTTTGCTCAAACGGCAGAGATAAACCACATTTTTACTCTTGTTATCCCAAAGGATTTTAACTAAACTGCAGCGACTGAGTGTACAGATCATAAAGAATACATGCCAAATGCTGTTGACAAATAGATGGTCTCTTTATCATTACGAAAACATGCCTATTCAAATATATAGAAACTTTCACCTCTAAATACTGAAAATTTTCAGATAAAAAAAACTAATATTTTTCATATTTCTGCTCAAAAACATATATTGTGGTACTCGTTAGAACCGCCTCGGCGAGGCGGTTCTAACGAGTACAAACAATCTATGTTTTTGATCAGAAATAAGAAAAATAATTCATACACCTGTAAACCAGTTTTACTATATAAAAGTGGGGTTTAAGGGAATCAAAATTATATAGGCATGCTTTCGTGATGTGTCATGGTGAAAGTATATTCGATGTGAGACGGGATAAAATGGCCCTAATGTCATATGCAAACGGTGATTGCCAAGATGCAACCTGCACAATGCATAAGCTGATTCACGTCTTCTCTATGGTAAATATAGTATTCAAAAGTCTGTAAGCTGGCAACGAATGTCCCTGTCAGACCGCTCGAATATGCAGATTGATATGAGCTTTTCTTGCATGAAATCTAAAAAAGGTACTAAGATGCAAAATCATAATAAACTGTGCATTTTGAGGTAGATTTGATCAAAATCGAATGAAAAATAAGTAAAATATCAAGGTTTGAAGATATCAAAACTCTTTTATTGGCGCTGCCATTTCGAAAATTGAATGAGGCTTTATGGTGTTAAACATGTGAAACCTAAATAATTAATATTTGCAAAAATATTCAACCTCTGTTTAAGTGTATACAGCATCTTTAATGCATCTATGGATATCGATTGAAAACTCATTGTTACCTATACAAAAGAAGTTTTTTTTTTTTTTTTTTTTTTTAAATATGTTAACTGTTTAGAATATCAATAAATATTCAAAATGGCGATGTCCGTAAATATTCAAAATGGCGATGTCCGTAAATATTCAAAATGGCGATGTCCTTGATAATGTTTGTAAAGGCTTTAAACGTCTTTAGCTGCCTTCATCACGAAAACATGACTATATAACTTTGACCCCCTTAAACCCCACTTTTATATAGTAAAACTGGGGCTTACAGGGGTATACATTATTTTTCTTATTTCTGCTCAAAAACATAGATTGTGGGTACTCGTTAGAACCGCCTCACCGAGGCGGTTCTAACGAGTACCCACAGTCTATGTTTTGAGCAGGAGTATAATAAATATCAGATTTTTTTTATCTGAAAACTTTCAATTTTTGGTGTTTGAAATTTTCAATATATCTGACTAGGCGTGTTTTCGTAATGATTATATGAATTTACAATGTTTGTTAAACACAGAATCATCTTTGTGGATTTTAACTTATGCAGACTGACATCTTTTAAAGCATACAATTTCATTTTTGGCCTGGCCTGGTTTAAAATAACCGGTTATTTATCCCGGCTGAGCTAAGATAGACCAGATAAAAAAGAAGGTTGAAAATTTGAACAAGCAAAGGAACATGCCTGATCTTATTTAAATACAATCGACTCTCGTTATCTCGAATTCCAAGGGACTCACTGAAACACTTCGAGATATCCGTACCTCGACATATCAGAGTTGAGAGAGTGAGGAAAACAATAAATTGAACAACCACATTTAACAAATGGATATGTAATTGGACTCCTGAAGTAAGAAATATACTATATAAAATAATGTGGAAAAGAGGAGAAATTGCTCCTTAGGAGCAATTTCTCCTCTTTTCCACATTATTTTGTTACCTGTTGTCATAGTTTCATGTTAAAACAGGGACCAGATTTTCACTTCGAGATAAGCGGTAATTCGAAATAAGCGAGTTCGAGATGACGAGGTTCGACTGTATTCTTAAACTGTCTCTGACCTTGTACAGTAATGAGAGCATGTGTCACAAATTAGGTTCCTCAGTATTAATATTATATATTGTTTATTATGTCTGTCCAGCGAACAGATAAGGTCCTTGTTAGGTAGACAACGTTTAAGATCTTCGCATAATTTGTTCGCATATTTCAGAGCTAACCCTTTCATCCTTGTGTTTCCCAAACGGAATATTCCAATTTTGACAACCTCGATATAAATAAGGGTGCAAGTAAAACCAAGTAATAATAAACAGTGTAGATTCTGATGAGACGGTCTTTACGAGCAGTCTCATCAGGGTCTATATTGTTTGCAAAATCAGGTTCTACACTGTTTGCTTTTGTTTACAAGGCTGAAAGGTAAATAAAGAGGCTTCGTTGTTTGATGTAGCTAAAACGAGCCTTTCGTTATTCAACGCGATATTTTTCAAAATAGGGCACCTATTCCTTAGATTAGGCACATCCTATTATTTAGAACAAAAACAACCTATTCTTTAAAATAAGTACATCCTATTCTTAAGAATAAGAACACCCTATTTCATCACGAAAACATGCCTATGTAATTTTTCACCCCCTTAACCCCCACTTTTATATAGCAAAACTGGGGTTTAGAGGGGTATACATTATTTTTCTTATTTCTGCTCAAAACATAGATTGTGGTACTCATTAGAACCGCCTCGGCGAGGCGGTTCTAACGAGTACCCACAATCTATGTTTTGAGCAGAAATATAAAAAATATCAGAGTTTTTTATCTGAAAATTTTCAGTTTTTGGAGGTGAAATTTTCTATATATTTGAATAGGCGTGTTTTCGTAATGTTTAGAATAGGTATATCTTATTCTTTAGAATAAGAAAATCATATTCTTTAGAATAGGTGCACTCTCTTTTTTAGTATAAGAACATCCTATTCTTTGTTGGCTTACCAGCAAAGTTGCAGACAGGTTAAGTTTACCATTTTATGTTTGTCTGTCACAAATTCAACGTTTTATTTGTCAGAAGTTCAATGCTTCTTTTACAGACACCGTTAGGTGAATTTCAATTGTAAATGCTCTCCATTAGACGAAATCAATCATAAATTAATTCTACCTCACAGTCACTTACGGCTTTTGGGATTTGGTATGAAATCATTTTCGCGAACTTATTTGAACGCACAAGAACCACTACTAGTTTAAACGGGGACATACAGGACAAGAGGTATTTTCCATAACTATTGTGTAATAAATAAACAGCTTTCCATAACTATGGTGTAATAAATAAACAGTATTTAGACAGACAGTCCTAAGCAAACAGTGTAGCTACGACATTAGGATCATATCTATTTTGTCCGTATTTTTATTTTGTTTTTCAAATTTAGAGGGACGAAACGCCTTTTTTTATGGATAGGTTGACTGGCTTTGAAATTTTTACACCTGAGCTGTTTCCGTTTTGTGAGAGTTTCCACTGCTCCCAAGGGTCATTCCGTTTATCTTCACTACAGTTAGTGTTTGTGCCGTGTGGAGTCCGTAAAATGCCTCCCCAACCTTTCATATAGTGTTGTTTATATAATCTTGTCATTTGTGATTACTGAGCACATTCCAGGCCCGAGGTTATAAAATTTTTTTCATGCTCAACTCAACTGAGCATGAAATTTCACTTGGTCATAAAAATAAAAAAATTCCAATAGAAAACTTTTTTTCATGCTCAACTCAAGTGAGCATGCTCAGCTGAGTTGAGCATGAAAGAAGTTTCAAAAATTTGTCAGTATTTTAAGATTTATAAGCAAAACAAATTTCATGCTCAGCTGAGTTGAGCATGAAAACAGTTTTATAACCTCGGGGCCAGATTTTTCACAAGTTTGTATGAAAATCAATGATGAGATCTAATTAGCCGAAACTAGCTAGCCTGGCTCAGAATCTTTGGCACTTCAGCTGTTTCCAGTTTTGTGAGTGTGTTCATAGCTTTCAAGAATTATTCTGTTTAGAAGTTATTTCCAGGATAGATAATAGCCAAAGACTTAAAACACAATTCCTTGATGACGTGCAATCTTTCACACCATGTGATCATGCTTAGATCTCAGATAACAGCAGACAGTTGATCAAGATAAAGTTAATTGGATTAACTGATATTTACTTACCCGCAAATCATTGTTTGTGTTTGCGTTAAAGACTTCAGAGTTGGTATTTCTTGTTTGCAAATTCTAATTAGCTATGTAATTCCGACTCTTAGATTAACAAAAATCAAACAGCTGATTTGTAACGATTGTCTATTATTCAAATGCAATGACGATCTAGGTTCATTTTGGTTTTATTTCCTAACTAAACAACAAGAGTTTGAAAACAACAATACATAATTAAAATACATGACGGTATAAGGATACATAATAACTAATTCTAATGCACTTGCGTATGTAACGCGACGTCTGATTGGATAACGTCAAAAATTTGCGACGGTATATTCTGCGATATACTGTCGGAAGTCCGACGTCATCACGTAACATTGCTTCTCACTGGCTGGCAATTGGTTTTACGCAGCTCACAGCACTTGTCACTTTGTGCAAATAGTACATTTTTTCAACAGAAAAATATGAATAAATGCATTAGAATGGGGATAACTGCATTCAAATTTGTCATTTGGGGCGGTAAATCGGCGGTTTTACGGTCGCAAATTACGTTTTACAAACGAAATTTCCGACTGTAAAACCGCCAATTTACCTCCCCAAATGACAAACTTGAATGCAGATATCCCCTAAATGTACATATTTTGAGATATTAGAAAATAGATAACCAAATAACATTTTATGACTTTAATGTCCACGAAGCTATAACAACAGCAGTAGTAGTAGTAGTCGCTGTCGTTGTAGAGACAAGAATTGTAGTAGAAAGAGTAGCAGTAGAAGTAGTAATAGTAGCAGTAGTAGTAGTAGTAGTAGAGGAAATGTAGTTGTAGTAGTAGTGGTAGCGAAAAAAAGTAGTAGTAGAAATAGTAGTAGTAAAAGTAGAGGAAAAGGTAGTAGTAATAGTTGTTGTGGTAAAAATTTGAGTAACTTCCCTCGTTCAGCGAAGTTTACCCATTCACAAAATTCAGTCAAACAAGTAAACGAAAAGCGTGAGCACGACCAGCCCGTCACAACAAGGGTGAGGGACTGTGACAAAGCTGGTCCAATCATTACATTTCGTGTAACCTCTAGAAATATAGGTATAAATATAATCTTCTCTGGTGATCCGTGATGTCTAGATTCAATTTTCTCTTTTACCGTATACATGTGCGTTTTCAGAAGCCTCAGATCACCGGACAGGGTCGCATTTGTTTGTTTGTTTGTTTGTGTTGAGGTTTTACGGCCCAGTCAACCCAATGGGGTCATGTCGAGCGCGGTCAATTTACATAACCACACGTTTACTGGGCAGGCTTAGTCCTCTAAGCGGTTAACCAGTATTGTGCACATTCTTTCGCCAGAAACTGACAACTGCCCTTCTTGAATCAGCGGAAGGGAGAGAATGACCGTAGAAAATATTTCATGATCAATCTCCACGAAAGAATGTTGCCGACCTCGGCGGGGTTGAACCCGCGACCTCCTGGTCTCCAGTCGGACGGCGCATCCAACTGAGCCACCGAGGCCGGCAGGACAGGGTCACATGTTTCCTAAAGTGTTCGTATTCCCAAACATTTGAAAACAAAGAAAATAAAATACCATTCAAATACTATTGGCGTTATTTCACTGCAGCTTTTGACAGAACTGACTGAAACAGGACAGACTGCATCTGATTCAAACTTACAACAATACATGTACGTTGGTACTTGATCTGGATATAATTTTATACATTCAGTAGCCGTAAATGGCCTTCCAAAAGGTTTCAATATGCAATCGACTCTCATTATCTCAAACTAAAAATACCAGATTATTTAGTTACAGATAACAGTAGTTTGTGATGAGGGGAGTTGAATGGTAAGGAACATATATATATATAGCAAGCTTACGCTATTTAGTTAGACTTAAGCGGTAGTTTATCAGTGTTTGAGATAATGAAAGTCAACTGTGACTGTATGGTTGCAAGAAAATAATTTGTGAGAGGTCTTCTCATCACATCACAATAAAATGGATTGAACGCAAAATGAATGACCATAGCTCCAATTAAAGGACAGTTTAACCATAACGCTGCGATATTTGTTTTATTTCTGCACACACACACACACACACACACATACACACACACACACACACACAAATATTTGTGTGTATACATTAGAAGCGTCTCGCAGAGGCGCTTCTAATTAGTACAACGAAGGTTTACGTGGAGAAATAAGAAAATACTCATTACCTCTTCTGTCTTTAGATATGAATAAGCAATTAAACTTTATATGCTGAATTGCGGTATTTAAACATAAAGATAAAGCATTGGAAACATGGAAAGTAAATCAGTTAACCCCGGAACTGCTACAAGCAGATCAACATCAAGCCGCAAACACCAAAAGAAAAGACAGAAAAATACAATTAAGCAGCCACAAAATGAATAGAGGGCAAGCAGAGTTGGCAACTTTTTCCGAAAAAAAAAAGTGGCAACTCTGTTACCCAAACGTAACTGAATATATCTTAAACTTACATAATTGTTAAAACAAAGACGTTAGAAAGTGTAACACTACGTAACAATTAACAAAAAGAACCCAATGAAAGTACCGCCTTTTTGAAATTGTTTTCGACTGACGTTAGTGTCGTCGTCTTGAGCGTTTGACATGTGAAAAAACAACAAACATATACTCAAAAAAATAATTTAAGGGTCACTCTGTGCAATTTTCCATATATGCAAATTTTGACCGAGTTTGTGGGCAAAACCACAGAAGATATTGAAATACTGTTGATTGTTTCTTAAAGTGGAACCCGAAAAGGAATGTTTCCAACAACAAAAATAAAATGAAAATTTTCATTTTAAAATTCGTAAAAAATGCTACTTTTTACCCAAAAAAAGAAAATTGACATTTGAACATGATAAGAAATGTCTTGACTTCAAACCGTGAATAAATCATAGAGTAAGCTTTAATTTCAATCAAGGAACTCACATTTTTCTAAGGCCCTCATCAAGGCAATTTTAGCCTCTTAAAGAATTGACCTCTTTTTCTGGTCACATCTGTGTGTCTATTACCCCTAAGAAAGTGAAATTTGCTATATTGCGTTTTGGATAAATCATTGTTTTGACTAAAAAATAGAAACTTTCAGATATTCTGAAAAAAACACACATATCATTTTGGGGTAAATATTCATTTTTCAGAAATTCCCATTTTTCTCAGAATCTTCTTGGCTTACAATTTTTGCGTCATTGGCACTTTGGTAGCTGAACATATTGCTAACATATTGAGCTTATTGAAATGGGCTTGCAAATAGCAGTATTGCTAACAGAATAATTTTAACAACTGACAGGTCGCATTTGAATGTTAATCAAAGGGAAACTGAAACTGGTGACCCTTTAATTATTTGTTGAGTATATTTGAATTGCTGCTGCTTAAAAATATACACACAACCAACGTAAGCCATTATTATATAATGTACCAATAATTTAGCTTACACACAATGTAATATAGGTTGTTCTGCGTCAAGTGTATTTTTACAAGCGTTTCTCTGGCGAATATAAAATACATTCAAATACATTCAGATAGACGAGGAAAGTATTTTGAGAACTCCATAATTGTCACCGAGGGTAGATATAACCGATAATTTCGTAATTTTGTTGCCATGGTAAAAACTTTCATTTTTTTTCTATTATTGCCCACGTCATGAAACTAGTGGGCATAGCCTTGCACACTTCAGTCGCAACGTCAGAAAACGTACCTTCGGACATGTGCTCACATGGAAGATTCAGATCATTGTCTGAGCATTCACGCAGTCAGATCAGAATCTTCACTGAGCGCTTTTTGGGTAGCCGAGTATGCATAGTTTTATCAAGTGGACACTGAAGACTGATCAGAAGGCGCGAATGCGCCAGCTTATTTGAGTCGTTGTTGTGCGCACGTGTCAGATGGTGGGTTTTCTCTCACGTCGCTATACATTTATAAATATACAGAATAGGTACGTCTTTCTTAAATCAATACTGTATTGCGTACATTTTAATGTTCAACTTCCTCCCATGAGGCATATAATTCCATAATACGAATTTTAATGCAGTGTACAATGAATCCTCGTTACAACGACAGAATTTGTTCCAAAAAATGTTGCCATTAAAATGAATTTATTGTTATAAAGAAACCTTGATGGGCAGAACGATATGTTAGAAAGTCTTTTTTTTTATTCTTTTTTCGTCATAGAACATGTTTCGGATATTTGTTAGAATCGTCTCATTGAGGCGATTCAAACAAATATCAAAAGCATATGTTTCTTGAAATGTTAAATACTACGCCCTTGCTTAATGTTCTGCTGTCACCTCTTGAGCGAAGGATACAGGCAAATTTAATTATCAATACAACGATTTTTTGTTGTATCGAGTATCGGTATAAAGAGGGTTGACTGTAGCTACGTTCATTTTTATGCTTTCCTCGCTCGTGGTATAGGTACATAATGCGGATGTAAATGCAATATTTTTTTCAGAAATGTCGTATTTATTCTGGTGTATTGAAAAAAAGATCAAACCAAAAGAAAAAAAAAAAAAAAAAAAAAAAAACTTAGAGCAACGCAGGCGGAAAGCTGAGAAAATAGAAAGTCTGAAAACACAGTTCTGCTATCGAAGTAGATCGCATATCGGCTTTTAACAAAGACTAATTGCATTATGGAGAGATAGATCATTGAGTTTGGCGTAATAATGGGCTTATCAGTCTGCAACTATGATAAAAGATTGTTTCGCAGATTCTAAAAGGAATGACGCATGAGAAGCAATGGGCGCACACTGACACAAGAATGAAAGTAGCTGAATTGTACAAGATTTCTGGACTAGACTAGGCTTCATCAGGTTTTCAGAGATTTCCACCATGGTCCCAATGATCACAAAAGACCCAAAAGTACAAACTGCACTATAGCGAAGTGGGGAGAGTCGTTCTATGACTGCCACACGACACTGACATATACTATCGCGAAGGTACATCCTCGTAACCCTTGTGAGCAATTTTGTCCATGCTAATCACGTTACCATCTTTTCTCTTCCCTACCATATATAATATATTCAAAAGAAAAATAGCGTCACCAGGTATAGCAGTGCTCTCGTACAAATCCTAAATTTTCCATTTTTCCTTTAACAATTTTGTTTCAGTGAGTTTATCTAAAGGAAAGTACTTCATGGAAATATCTAACCTCAAAATTAACAAAGACTAACGGCGTCGTTCGGACGCCGTGACGTTTTAACGGTCTATACTATGTACACGTATTTATTGTCACTAAGTAACGTCGCCATATTTTACACCTTATTGCTCTTGTTTACTCCCCTGATGAGTTACAAAAAAATCGGTTGGGAATATTATAATAAATTGGATATACCTTGTTATCTTTCGTTTGAATATAATCTATATAATCTACTTTTTCCGGTATTCCTACGTTATATATATGAGTGTTCATTTCATATGAAATTTATGAAACGAGCATTCGGCGAGTTGCATAAATTTAATATGAAATCACTCCACGAATGTAAGACTCTGCTTATCAAATGACTTATAAACTGTATTTTATGTCCGTAGAATTTCAATGGAAAATAATGTTGTCATGGATGGCGTGATGACATTACGCGCCAGTAACGAAGTGTTATGTAACGTGTTGTCATTTGTTTATTTGTTTGCTTTGGGCTTAACGTCGATTTCAACAATCTTTCAGTCATGTCGCGAAGGTGTCTGGATGTGACAGGGAGCTCAGTTCTCACTTTTAGAGTGCTGCCGCACTGAAATATCACGCCCCCAGACACTACAGTCCCGTCAGCGGTTAGCTTTACCACCTGAACGACCGATGAACGGAGAACGACCGGAACGCAACCGGGACCGGACCGGTACCGGAACGACTGGAACGGAGCGACGGTCAGTTCCATTTCTCGCTTTCTTAGCGTTCCCGGTCGTTCCGGTCCATTCCAGTGAAAAAATGGAACGGTGTTTACTAAAATTGAGTTGTTATCAGACGAAACGCAATTTGACCTTTAAAACAATATAAAGTGACCACTCTTCCCGCTCCAATACATATTCTAAAACAGTACTTTCTTAAAATGACAATCTAAATACTCTTAAAGCAGTCAATGCTGTCTATTATATGCTGCCAAAGGAGATTTTACTTGGTTTGTCAGCTATGAAAAAAGGCTTCTCTCTCTCTCTATCTCTGAATGTTTAGGTTATGAGTTAATAGAATAAATATGTAAATCCCTGATATAAGTTTCAGTAAACTTTACCCTGTATAAACAGACGTTCATATAATAAGCAAAGAATTACACTATAAGCCAGTGACTGGCATTGTCCTTGACAAAACAGCAATTGAAATTTAAAAATAAACACAATCTAACATGGTATTAGAGAACTTCATATCGCTGATTGATTGACTGATTTGCAAACATGATGCGCAGCATAGAAAGTATGTTATGTTCTACTCAATGTGACAGGGTCGAGGTTAATGTTTTATTTTTATTTTTATTTTATTTTTTTTTTTTTGATAGCTGACAGTTATAAATATACCTGAATAAGCAACAAAGTATACAAAGACCTGTCAGCTGCACTGTTACCCAGTGTCTCAGTCAGTAACCCAGGGTATAGTGGCCTGTCTCATGGAGAGTATACCAGAATATTGGTCAGCGACAGAGTAAACCAAGACCTGCAAGCTACACTGTATATCAGCGTATCAGTCAGTAACCCAGGGTATAGCAGCCTGTCACCTAAAGTGTATACCGGAATATCAGTCGGAGACAAAGTATACAAAGACCCATCAGCTACACTGTACCCCAAAGTATCAGTCTGTAACTTAGGGTATAGCAGCCTCTCACCTGGACTAGAATGTCAGTCAGCGACAAAGTATAACAAGGTCTGTGAGCTACACTGTACCCAGGTTTAGCCGTTTGTCACCTGAAGTACATACCCGAATACCGGTCAGCGACAAAGTATACGAATACCTGTCGGCTACACTGTTACCCAGTATATAAGTCTGTAACCTGGAGTATAGTGGCCTGTCACATGGAATGTATACCGGAATATCAGTCAGCAACAAAGTATATATGAAGACCTGTAAGCTACACTGCTCCCTGGTATATCAGTCAATAAGCCAGTGTATAGGGACCTGTCACCTAAAGTGTAAACCAGTGAATATCAGTCAGCGACAAAGTATACTACGGGATCCTATACTACAAAACATTCTGGGTGACAGGCTGTTATATCCCGGGTTACTGACTGATACACCGGGGACCAGTGTAGCTGACAGATCTTCGTATACTTTAATTGTTGCTGACCGATATTCCAGTATATCTATACACTCTAAGTGTATATCCCAGGTTACTGACTGATACATCAGGGTGCAATGTAGCTGGCAGGACTTCATATACTTTGTTGCTGATTGATATTCGGGTGTACACTTCATGTAACAGGCCACTATACCCTGGGTTCCTGACTGATATTCCGGGTAACCGACAGTGCAGCTGACACTGGTCTTTGTATACTTTGTCGCTGACAGATATTCCGGTATACAATTAGGTGACAGACCACTATACCCCGCATTACTGATTGACACAGGGGTACAGTGTAGCTGACAGGTCTTTGTATCCTTTGTCGGGGATCAAACCCACAACCTCCCTGTCAAGCAGATGCTCTGACAACTGAGCCATTGGGGGGAACAAGGAATATAGAAAGTCAAGATTTTAATTTTGGGGAACAAGGGAAAATGCTGACTTTATTTCAGGGGACCAGGAACACCCCTGGGAGGACTTCCCTAAGGGTTTTCTCGGTGGTATAGCCATAACTCAAACAAAACAAATTAATGTTGGCTGGCTAAGGAGAGAGAGAGCGAGAGAGAGAGAGAGACTGCAACAAAAGCAAATGAACTTGTTGTACAGACAATCCTAAATATATCCGGCCCGGTGCGGTACCCTAAGAAGAGGTGTTCCATTTTCGGAAGAATATTCAGAACGTCACAATCAAGCTGGCTGGAACAAAGAAGAACCACCCGAAATGTAAGTTTACTTATTATCCTCTTTTTAAAGTGTTTACGCTTTACTTTTATGTTTGACAACATTACTGTCCGTAAAATTACAGTGATATCTCTAATAACAATAAGGTATTATTCGGTTTGTACAAAATCGGAAAAGAATCACCTTCTTACACACTTACTCGTCATGCACCAGTTATCGGACAAGTACAGAACCAGTTATTCTGTAGCATGAATTTAATTAGCAGTGGCCGGCAGCTGTATATGTAATGTAGGGCCTGCAGACATGTCTGTTAAAAATTTGGTCTGGCAAAAATTCTTAATAATAAAAAAAAACAAAAATTTCATGTACAGACTACAATATAGTGTGGTAGTTCAGTGGTGAGTGCACTGGCATCTAGAGCTAACGGTACAAGGATTGATCCTAGGCTAAGCAAGGGAATTTTTGGTGTCTGAACACGCTTTGGTGTCTGAACCCTATAGAAATTCATAATGGGACATAGCCCCTAAACCCAAATTGTTGAAACATCTGTTCGGTTGTCTGTCCGTTAACACTTTAAAATGACAACTCCTCCAAAGCCATTGAAGCGATTTGTACCCTTACTTGAAAAGAATGTTGCTTGGTTAGGGTCCTTTGAAAATAGCCAAATTTTTTGGTGATCTGCCTCTTGGTTTGATTGCCATGGCAACAGAAAGCTCCCATAGACTTATATTGGGAAAATGGTTAAATTAATTGCATTTTCTCCAAAAACGTGAAGTGATGTGAACCATGTTTGGCAGTTATGATCATTGGATGAGTATTTGCCCAATTTATATTTTTTATGACCAATGGCAATTTTGTTTGGTTGCCATGGCAATATTAGATTTAAAAAAAAAGGAATTTTTTAAATGACATCTCCTTCAAAACCAGTCAAGCAGTATGGTTCTAATTTTGTACAGATGAACTGCTTTGGGGTAAGGACAATTCAAAATGGCTAAAATTATGGTGATCTGCTTCTCGCTTTGGTTGCCATGGCAACAGAAAGCTCCTGTAGACTAATATAATGGGAAAATGGTGAAATTGCATTTTCTTCATAACCAGTGAAGTGATGTGAACCATACTTGGCAGTTATGACATTTGATGATGGTCTACCCAGCTTGTGCCTTTCATCAGTGAGAATTTTGTTTGGTTTCCATGGCAATATTAAATTTAAAAAAAGAAGAAGATTTTTTCAATGACCAGTCCTCCAAAACCACTGAAGTAGTAGGACTCTGAGTTGGTGCAAATGTTAAATGGGTAAGGGCAATTGAAAACAGATAAAAAGTCTGCCAGTCTGCCTCTTGGTTTTGTTGCCATGGCAACAGAAAACACCCATAGACTTATAATGAAGAAATGGTTAATTCATTTTCTCCATAACCAGTGAAGTAATGTGAACCATATTTTGCAGTCATGATCATTGTCTACCCAGTTTGTGTGTTTTTATGACCAGTGACCAATTTGTTGGGTTGCCATGGCAAAATAAAATTTTAGAAAATGATTTTTTTTAATGACAGCTCCTCCAAAACCACAATTAAAGCAGTGTTGCAAACTTCTTTACCGCTTATGAAGATTCTCAATAAAACCAAGACTCACGTTTTCTAATCTGTAGTGTGATCTTTGTCTCCAAAGGTAATCATTTGGACATTTATTATATTTCCCTGCCCCTGTGCTGTTTACTTGTGTATAAAATCATGGTACTGTTAAACAACTCTTCAGAAACCACTTAGCCAATTTCCATCATTTTACATTGATTCTACTAGTGAAATATGATTGAGAGTTTGTCCAAATGGTCACGCTTCATTGACTGCCATGGCCATGTGTCCTTCTTCAAAACTAAGAACTGCTTAATTGATCATCCTTTCATTAGTTGCAATGATAGGATTGGAAAATGTTGCATAACGGGTGCATACCTGAAGTAGCTATGTCACTCAGGCGAGTGAGTCGTGACCCGCGGACCTCTTGTTTTAGATTCATCTTCCCTCGTTACCCTGTAATACATGGCCTTGTTCCCCTGTTCCTCAAAATCCCTGGGGTGGCCTCAACATTGTGCACTTATGGACTGTTTTAGTGTTCTTTTCCTTGACATAAAATATAACCAGATTATATGGAATTTGTGCTTTATTGTTATATATTGTGTAGCTCAAGGATGTTTGAAACAATTTAGATAAAAAACCGCTTCACATGGCACAAACATTAGTCAGATATTCATGGATTTGCATGTTTTCAGATTTTTTCCATGGAACATCAAAATATCCACAATACTGGATATTTGCCTTTGGCAGGTGCGTTTGCAATTTAACTCTGTTGGGTAAAAAGAAATGCATGTATTGATGAAATGATAATATTTGACACTGAGATCTTCTAAGAGGCAGGGAGTGGATACTGGCATGCAATATTAAAGGTCTCGGAATGTTACCTGGTAATACCTGGCTCTACTATACATTTTAATCATTTGTCTAACCATTGTCATGAAGACTTTGAAACAGTACATGTACTTGCACATACTCTGGCCTGGAAGCAGATTAGTAATGCTGCTGGCCTCTTGTGCTAGAAGTTATTGACCTAGAGATTGCATGTATGATCATCAGCTGATTGGAACCTGCTCAGCAGTGCAGTCAGTAACTAGTGCATTAGACGGCAGATCTAGTGGTTGCAAGTTTGAATCCTAGCTTGGCAGCCTACCTCATCAAGAGATTGATCGTGAAATAATTTCTACCATCATTCTCCCCGGTCTGCTGATTCAAGAAGGGAGATTGTCAGTTGGGCACTGCTGACTTTGGAACATGAGATTCCAGGTTCAAATCCCTCTTGAGGTTGATATTTATTTCATGAATGTATGAGCTGGCGTTGGTAGCTTAGTTGGATGTGTGTCCGACTGGTGACCAGGAGGTTGAAAATTGTGGAGATCTGCTTTGGGATTGCTAATTGGCAAGTTTCATCAATTTTTATATGCCTGTTTGAAAAACGGGACTGTTATGTTACGGGGTATGGCGTCTGTCCGTCTGTCCATAACCTTTTTCGTTTCTGGCTAACTCCTCTTACAGTTTACATCCGATCAAGCTGAAACTTGGTATATAGTTAGACCATGATGAGGAGCAGCGCATATTATTTCGGGGTTACAGTCTACTAACTATTAGCAGAGTAATGCCCCTTTGAAAATTTCCGTTAACTTTTTGTTTCAGGTCAACTTCTCTTACACTTTACATCCGCTCAAGCTGAAATGTAATTTATAGTTAGACCATTATGTGGAGCACGGCATATTGTTTCTAGGTTACAGTCCACCAAATATTAGCAGAGCTATGCCCCTTTGAAAATTTCTGTAAACTTTTTGTTTCCGGCTAACTCCTCCTACAGTTTACATCTGATCAAGCTGAAACTTCATTTGTAATTACCATGATGTGGAACAGCGTATATTGTTTCAGTGTTACAGTACACCAAATATAAGCACAGTTATACTCCTTTGAAAATTTTTCGTTTCTGGCTAACTCCTATAGTTTACATCCGATCAAGCTGAAACTTCTTAAATAATTACAGGATGATGTGGAGCAGCGCATATTATTTTGAGGATACAGTACACCAAATATTGGCAGAGTTATGTCCCTTTTCGTAATTTCGTAAACTTTTGTCAGCATATTGTCTAGAGGTAATAGTGTGCAAATTTTATTTTATAATAGTTATATTGTTTAGCTCACCTGAGCCAAAGGCTCAAGGTGAGCTTTTGTGATCAGTCTTTGTCGGTCGTCCGTCTGTCAATTTTTTACTTAAAGACATCTCCTCCTAAACTGGTGAATGGATTTTGAAATAATTTTACAGGAAGGAATGTTCCTTGGGTGACCCTCTACCAAAATTGCCTAAATGGTTCTGCTCCACTAAACAAAATGGCGGCCAGAGCTAAAAATAGAAAATCTTAAAACAACATCTCCTCCTAGACCAGTCCACTGAATGGATTTTGAAATAATTTCACAGGAATGTTCCTTAGATGACCCTCTACCAAAATTGCCTAGATGGTTCTGCTCCGCTAAACAAGATGGCTGCCAGGGCTAAAAATAGAAAACCTTTTAACAACATCTCCTCCCAGGCCTACAGCCTGATTTCAAAATAATGTCACAGAAATCTTCCTCTCATGCCCCTTTACCAAATCTGCTCTGCTAAACAAAATGGCCACCAGAGCTAAAAATAGAAGAAACCTTTAAAAGACATCTCCTCCCAGGCCATTAGCTGATTCAAAATAATTTCACAGAAATGTTCCTCTCATGCCCCTTTACCTAAAATTGCTAAAATGGTTCCGCTCCACTAAACAAAATGGCCACCAGAGCTAAAAACAGGAAAACCCTTTTAAACGACTTCTTCTATTAGCCCAAGGTCCCGATTTCAAAATAATTTTACTGAAATGTTCCTCTAATGCCCCTTTACCAAAATTGCTAAAATGGTTTAGCTCTGCTGAACAAAATGGCAGCCAGAGCTAAAAATAGAAAAAGGGTGTAGACTGTCATGCCTCTGTCAACAATTTACTTAAGAGACATCTTCTCCTAAACCGGTAAATGGATTTTGAAATAATTTTACTTGAATGTTCCTTGAGTGACCCTCTACCAAAATTTCTAAAATGGTTCCGCTCCTAAAACAAACTGGCCACCAGAGCTAAAAATAAAAAAACCTTTAAACAACAAATCCCATGCCAGTGGCCCGATTTCAATTTAATTTCACAGAAATGTTCCTCTGATGCCCCTTTACCAAAATTGCTAAACTGGTTCCACTCTGAAACAAATGGCGGTCAGAGCTAAAAATAGAAAAACTTTTAAACGACATCTCCTCTCAGGCCTATGACCGAATTTCAAAATAGTTTCACAGAAATGTCCCTCTTATGACCCTTTACCAAAATTGTTAAAATGGTTCCGTTTGGCTGAACAAAATGGCCACCAGAGCTAAAAAAAAGAAAAGGGAGTAGACAGTCATGCATCTATCAACAATCTACTTAAGAGACTTCTCCTCCTATACGGTTAATGGATTTTGAAATAATTTTACAGGAATTATACCAATATTGCTAAAATGGTTTCGCTCAGCAGAACAAAATGGCCGCCAGAGCTAAAAAGGAAAAAAAAATTTTTAAAGGACATCTCCCAGGCTAATGGCCTGATTTCAAAATAATTTCACAGAAATGTTCCTCTAATGCCCTTTACCAAAATTACTATTCTATAGTTTCAAGATAATTACCAGTTTTTTATGTCTGCTTTCTATGATTTGTTGAAGCAGTTCAAGTGAGTACCCACAACATATGCTTTTATAAAAAAAAAAAAAAAAATCAGCAAAAAAAACAACACAAAAACATCATACAAGCATCATTTGATGAGCCCTTAGCAGATCTTTTTCTTTTTATACACTGCCACATGATAGTGGTGGGGTATTATGGTTTCACATTGGTTGTACGAGTGTCCCTCTGTCAATCCATCTATCAAAGTTCCATCCCTCCATCCTTATTTTTGTTTCCAGATGATAACCTAAGTGAATATCAATGGATTTTCACCAAACTTGGTGTGTTCATTCATAATGTGGAAGGGGTGGTTGGGTGGTGCGAAGGTGTCGTGTGTCTTATGTCACTGGGGCAACTAATATTGGCTTACAGTTGGACAAGGCCTGCTGTCCTTGTAGCAGTTAAGGAAGAGGGGGAAAATTTTCATTTCTTCTGCTTCTTCCCTTTCATTCCTGTTCCTCTTTCTTCCCTGTCCCTTTCTTTCATCTCCTCTACTATCTTTTCTGTCTTCTTTCTCCCTTTCTCTGGGAGACGACATAAATGACCCACAAGGATTGACGTGTCGTTAAACCTCAACACAGTCAATCAATCTTAATGTGGAGATCTGGTTTGGGATTGCTAATTTCTGACAGACTGAGCTATCTATATCTGAGACACACCTGACTTTTCTTTGCCAGATGATAGCTTGAGTAATTTATTCATGGATTTTCACCAAACTTAGTGTTTGTATCGATATTGTAGAGATCTGGTTTGGGATTGCTAATGGGCAAATTTCATAAATTTTCGACAGTTTTCTGCCCGCAGCAAGTCAATATTGATAACTAGTAAATGTCAACGGATTTTTACCAAAGTGGTGCATATCTATTATGGAGATCTGATTCGGGATTCCTTATGGGCAAATTTCGCCAATTTTTGACAGAGTATTCTGCCCGTTGCACAGCCACATATTCATTTCAGGACAATAGCTTGAGTAAATCTCAAAGGATTTTCACCCACTTTGTATTTCCATTGATATTTTGATCTGGTTTGGGATTGCTAATGGGTACATTTCTTCAGTTTTTGACAGTTATCTCCCCTTGACATGATAATGGTGAGGTATTATCATTTTACTGTTTTATTTAAAGTGTTTCCTTAATATAAGTAGGTACATACTTTCCACAAGCCTTTCTAGCATTTTTGAAAAACCTAAGCGCACAGTGTGGTAACTAGGCCAAATATGGTATGTTGAGCACTTGAGGTACTCATTACAGGCACCTTATCAAGGTGCTTCTAATGAGTATGTACAATCTTTGTTTTCATGTAGAAATAAGAAAAATATTATCTTGATACCTCATTTTATCTAGATTATAGCCATGGCTTACATATCCAATTTTAAAGTTCATAACCATCATTAAAATCTGGTTTTGCATGCTTTATCTACCAAACTATTTTACCCCTACCAGGCATTTTGCAAAAAAAAAAAAAAAAATAATAATAATAATCTGCAAAGGTTGACATGATTCATTATGAATTTGTTAATCTTCAAGTGTGTCACTGGCAAACACAGTTGCAGATGATACATGTAATTGTGAAATATTTTTTTTTTTTTGTTATTATTCAAGGACAAATTATTTAAGATATGAAGTGTCCTCAAGTTGGCCGAGTGTTTAGTGCTTCTGACTATGGACCATGAGGTCCTTGGTTCTATTCCTTTCATTATCATACTTCCATCATCTCCATATATAACCAAATCTTCATCATTACCAACACCTTCCACATAATTAAATAGCAGTTTGTTAGTTCTAATAAACTTGAAGTGACTATAATTTTAAATTTCTACCCTTCATGCCATTTTAATTTACCCCCCAGACCCACACCTAATGCCCTAACGGTCAAACCAAAATGCAAACATGTCCATGCATATATTTTGTTGTCCCATATACACAATACATACATGTATGTGTTCTGTATCACATACATTTTAAGCTTTAGCACTTTGTTGGCTAAGTCATCAGATATTTGGTGATATTTTTCCCACAGACACTTGGGATCAGTAGGGCAGTGCAGGCCCAAAAAAATATCTTGTATATATTTTTTCTCTAGTTATTTTTAGCTCGGCTGTTTTCGAAGAAAACGATGAGGTATTGTCATAGCTCTGGCGTCGTCTGAGTCGTCGTGGTGCAAAAACTTGGACATTTTGTAATATCTCTGTCATTACTGAAGATATTTACTTGAAACTCGGACTGGTTGTTCATTATGGAAAGGGGAACTCATACCAATAGGGGAGGTAACCCTCAAAATATTTTTGGCACAGTTATGCCCCTTTTTCGACTTAGAATTTGCAGCCGAGCAATAACTTGAGAAAAAAATATATACAAGATCTTTTTTTTGGGCCTGCACTGCCCTACTGACCCCAAGTATCTGTGATTTTTCCCACAAAATAAGGCTTGACATTTCATTCAGATTGTCTTCTTAGAGACAGTTTGTATGAAACATCATATTTGTTTTGTGATGAAAAAGAGAAATCTTTTATAAATGTTGTCTGCTCTTATTTCAAGTTTAAGTTATCAGCAAATCAAAGACACAACCTCAAACCTAAAAATGCAAAGTTTAATTATGTCTGCCTCTTTTTTAGTAGACTGCTTACTGAAAATGTTACACATTACGAAAACATGCCTATTCAAAATATACTGAAAATTTTACCACAAAAAAATGAAAATTTTCATAGAAAAAATTTGGATATTTTTCATTTTTCTGCTCAAAACATAGATTGTGGGTACTCGTTAGAACTGCCTCGCCGAGGCAGTTCTAATGAGTACCCACAATCTATGAGCAGAAATAAGAAAAATAATGTATACCCCTATAAACCCCAGTTTTACTATATAAAAGTGGGGTTTAAGGGGGTCAAAATTATATAGGCACGTTTTCGTGATGAGTACCAAAACTGTTTCTGAGGATTAAAAAGAAATTTATGCTTTATATAGTAAAAAAATGGGATGCTGGTATCAGGGGAACATGTTGGGGTGGTGATGGGGTTGGAGGGGTGGGGTGTGGGGCAGGGGGGTGGGGGGGTTGGTTGTGGCTTGGAGGATATTTACAGTTTTACACCTGGACATTTACCTACACAGACATTTACCCACCTCATTACGAAAACACGCCTATTCAAATAAATAGAAATGTTCACCTCCAAAAACCGAAAATTTTCAGGTAAAAAACTCTGATATTTTTTCATATTTCTGCTCAAAACATAGATTATGGGTACTCGTTAGAACCGTCTCAGCTAGGTGGTTCTAACGAGTAGCCACATTCTATGTTTTTGAGTAGAAATAAGAAAAATAATCTATACCCCTGTAAACCCCAGTTTTACTATATAAAAGTGGGGTTTCAGGGGGTCAAAATTATATAGGCATGTTTTCGTGATGTGGACACTAGAGATAAATTTGAGACAAATATCATGTTCAGTGAAATGCCATTTATAATTTCTATTAGAGGAAATGTCATTTGGACAAAATGTCTTTTCAATGAAATGCCATGTGTTCTTACATTTGAATGTTGAACAAATGAAATAAATGAAAATATAAATTTTGTGTAGAAAACAATTTCACTGTTGTGTGTGGTTTTGTTAAATATAATAGGCTGTGTATCTGTGTATTTACAGGAAGTTATATGGTTATATAATGGTAGGATATTGTAAGTTTTATGGTACCCAAATAGACAAAGGGATTAGAGTTAAAAATGGACAGAAGCTAGGTGATTTGTAGCCCCAGATAAGTTGGCATTGTCCAGATAAGTCCAAATGAATGAATAGACTTATGCCACTGAGGCAAGTCTAACGTGGACCCCATTAAAAACGCTTTTAATGGAGTTCTAAAGAAAATAAATCAATTGATTTTTTTTGGTTGTGTTTTTTTTTTTTTTTTGAGAAAAAAATGAAATAAACAAAAATAAAATTTATCTTCTCTGGAGCACAACAGGTCTGGTGTGGAGGCCCTAAAAATGCAGATTAAGATATAAAAGATCAGAGCTCCAAATAAGGTGCTTTATTCCAACAGTAACAAGTTTATTTACTTGTTTCAGATTTCAATGAAAAATAATTAAAATACTGATATGGCCAATTAAAAATAGGTGTGTTTTAACTTTAAGGTCGCATGTTCAAAAAAAAAATAGGTATGTAGAACTTCAGGGATTGTTGTTTTGTTTATTTTGTTTTATTATTATTATTTTTTTTATGTACAATTATACCATAATTACTAAATATATTTGGATTATTCACCATGATTTACAGATATTTTATCCAGCATGTAAATATTTCTGATAGAATATGGCAAAGAGTGTAGACCCAGATCTTGTAGGAGCAGTTTGATGAAGGTCATCACTGTTTGCACAGACCTGCTTTTCTGAATATTTTAAAAGTATATAATGCCCACAGACTTAAAATAGGAAAGTGGTTAAATTACATTTTCTCCATAAAAAGTGGAGTGATGTGAATTATAATCATCTTGATGATTTTCTAGTTTGTGTGTTATGACCAGTGGCCATTTTGTTTGGTTATTTTTTTTTAAATAACAAAACCACTGAAGCAGTAAGACTTTTCTCCATGATTTTATTCCCGTCTTTTCCAGAGCACCATAATATCTGCCTTCTCTAAAACCCATGTTCATGCTGATGTAAAATATTCTTTTCTAATCTTTGGCATTTCCATTCTATAAAAAATAGAAAAGGTGAGGGAATACAGATTAATCAATCCCTTAGAATAGATTTGTGCAATGTCAACTCATAAGAAAAAAATCTAAACACAAGCATTAAAAAAAATAATGAATTGCCAAATTTCTCCTAATAAGGGAGCCTCTTTGCAAGCTGAATAATTATTTTGTATATTACTTACATCATTTGAACATGGAGTGAAGATTTGGTACCAGTAAAATTGATTTACCCAAACTCACCCTCCCACTCCAAGTAGTTTTATACTGACCATTCTAGGGCCAAGGTTCTGTCACACTTCCTTCTATGTGTGGACCAAGCTCCACAGGACAGTCAATAGCTCAACTGCCTGCAGATCCAGGAATTAAATGTTCAAATCCTAGCTAGGTCCCATAACTTTTGTGGGGATGGATGGATTAGACATGAAATGACTTTTATGGTCTTTCTCCCCCTTCTCCTGCTTCAAGAACCATGGCGGTTGTCACTCAAATTCTGGCGAAAGTCTGCACACAAAGTACTGGTGCTCAAAGTACTGATTTCTGCCTAGAGGACTAAGTCTGCCCAGAAAAGTTTAAGTAGGTTAATTGACAGGCTGCACATGAAGTTGACAGTTTTTGCTGGGCTGCAAAACTCCAAATCAAACAGAAATTTCAATCTTAGTGAAAGGTAAAGTTTTATTTTCTGTGAAAAATATCACCAATAATTAAGTTTCATGATGATTTTATCTATACTAGTACAAAGTGTTAAAGTTTAAAATGCGTATGAGACTGAATACATGTACATACTATATTTATACTAAAATAAGCCCCATTATATCTAGTCACACCTCTCCTACTTTGGTAGGTGAAATCCATTATTATACACATGCAAAACTGAGTTTAAGCCATCCAAATATCTTATTTTTGCCCCAAATTTGGATTTAATACTGTCATTTTGGCAATAAGAATTGCAATGCCCTGGGGCTTATTACCGCTTAGTTTAGTTTTGAATAAATGCGGTATAATATATGACAAACTTGTACACTTTATTTATGCATTTATTTGCTTATTTAAAGGGATATAGTTTTTTCAGTCCTCGTTTCCATCCTTTTGTCAACAAGTAAGACTTTGCTTCATAACTTCCGTATCTTCAGTCTCATATGGATATAATTTTCATTTGGATATAATTTGTCACACTTGGACGTCAGGCTTTGCAGGCGTTATAGGAAAATTGGATTTGTGAATCAGGTTTATTAGAGTTATGCCCCTTTGTAACTACAGTTAAATATGTATTTTGCTTAACAATTTTTGTACCATTTGTGTGAGTTTCATAAAATTTATACCACACATGGTCCCTCATTCAAGACATATGTGACAAAAAATTAAGGACTGTGGGATCAAGTTTCTAGAACTATACCCCTTTCTTACAATTCAATATGTATTTTGCTTAATAGACTTTAATCTGATTCTGATAACATTAATGTACTGTATATGGTCCCTCATGCAATGTAGATGTGATAGGAAAATAAGAGCTGTGAGCTAGGCATGACTCCAAATATTTAGATTGTTCATAGTACGGGAGGGGGGGGGGGGGGGGGGGGGCGTAATGCACAACTGTAATAATTTGTGCATTTTTTCTGTTATTTCAGGCACTAAAATAGCAGCAGGACATGATGTAGGCCTTACCTTGGATTTGATTTGATTTTGAAAACAAAGAGTTCAAAGACAGCAGAAGACATTCATCCTCTTGAAACCAACTCCAAAAAGAATATTCTTGACTTTAAAAAAGATGCAAAGAATATTGGAATGCTACTGAAAGGATCCACGTTTATGGATGTTTGTTTTTCCTGATAGCATGTTTCAGATTTTAAATTAAATTCCTACAGCATACAAACAGGAACTGTTAACACAGCCCCAGATAAGGCATTTTTTTTCTGTTAAAAAGAACTGATATATTTTTCTTATTTCTCCACAAAACATATGTTATGGTACTCATCAGAAGGTTGTCGCCAAGGCACTTCTGATGAGTACCCACAACATAGGTTTTCATGGAGAAATAAGAAAAAAATATGGGGATACCCCTCTTATCTGGAGCTATCTATTAACTTTTGACAGAAGGTGACTACAATATTCTGAACAATGAGAATGGATATCAAGAACTGAAATTAGAGAGGAATTTGAAGTTAGCAAATACTTGCTATCAGTCATCATTTTGAAAGAAAATTACCAAGAATAAATATTTCTCTGGTTTTAGATTTTGTTTCAGTGTTATTGTGTTGTACTTTTAATCAGTTTGATGCTGGCCTCGGTGGCTCATTTGGATGCGCCATCCGACTGGGGACCAGGAGGTCGCGGTTCAACCCCCGCCTAGGTTGGCAACATTCTTTCGTGGAGATTGATCATGAAATATTTTCTACGGTCATTCTCTCCCTTCCACTGATTCAAGAAGGGCAGTTGTCAGTTTCTGGCAAAAGAATGTGCACAATACTGGTTAACCGCTTAGAGGACTGAGCCTTCCCGGTAAACGTGTGGTTAGGTAAACTGACCGCGCTTGACATGACCCCATTGGGTTGACTGGGCCGTAAAACCTCAACACAAACAAACAAACCATATCTCAGAGACCATTCAGAAACATATATCAAACATATATTGTTGTTCAGTATGATAAGATGCATTCAGTGACACTGACTCTGGGTCCCCAGGTGTATGCCCCACCCCATCCAGTTCACATAAACCTTAATATCTCTGACACTGTTGAGATCCCACTCACTTAAACATATTTATATTATTGCTCCTTATGATAAGACACCAACGGTCGGTCCCTAGTGGACTGTGGTATGCCCCACCCCATTCAAAAACCATTCAGATCTTTGCCAAGAATAATGGGTTTGAAAATACTTTTATCTTCTGATTTAGATTCCAGATACGACTGCAATTTGCCAACCTTTTCTCCATGCAAGAACCCCACAATAGACCTATATATCTTATTTGTATCTTTAATGCTGCTCTGAATACAAAATCTTTATCACATATAGCCATTTACATGTCAATAGACTTAAAGCCAAGTGTGTTGGTGAAGATATATGTGTCAGTTGACATACCTATGTATAAGATGAACAGTATCTTGACTGACATACTGACTGCATGTATGTCCACCGAGGTTAGATTTCCCAACCATCAATGACTGAGATATGTATATACATCAAGAATTTGGGAGTTATCTATAAATTGAATACAGGTAGCCACCTTTTTTAGCTCACCTGAGCACAAAGTGCTCAAGGTGAGCTGTTGTGATCAGTCAATGTCCGTCGTACTTTGTCTGTCGTTCGTCATTCGCCTTCAACAATTGTTTCAAAAGCCTAATCCTCCTACACCCCTGGGCCAGTGGACTCGAAACTTGGTAGGACGCATTGGGGTGACTTATAGATCAAAAATAGCAAAAATCATTCTTATCTGACATTCAAGATGGCAGCCATCTTCTCCTGAACCAAAATTAACTCGAAACTTAGTAGGAAGCATCGGGGATGACTTGTAGATGATAAATAGCTAAAATCATTCCAGTCAGAAATCCAAGATAGCCGCCATGGCAGCCATCTTGAAAATCTATTTTTAGCTTCTCCTGAACCGAAAGGCCAACTGACTCCAAACTTGGTAATGGTAGGAAGCATTGGAGTGACTTCTAGATCAAAAATAGCTAAAATCATTCTGATAGAAAATCCAAGATGGCCGCCATGGAGGCCATCTTGAAAATCTGTTGTTTGCTTCTTCTCATGAACCTAACGGTCAGTAGACTCAAAACTTGGTAGGAAGCATCGGGGTGACTTGTAGATCAAAAATAGCTAAAATAGTTCCGATCGGAAATCCAAGATGGCTGCCATGGTGGCCATTTTGAAAATCTTTTAATCGCTTCTTCTGAACTGAAAGGCCAATTGACTCCAAACTTGGTAGGAAGCATCGGGGTGACTTGCAAAAATAGCTAAAATCATTCCAATAGGATATCCAAGATGGCCACCATGGCCGCCATATTGAAAATCTATTTTTCTCTTCTTCTCCTGAAACGAAAGGCCAATTCATTTGAAACTTGGTAGGAAGCATCGGGATGACTTATAAAAGAGAGCTAAAGTCGTTCTGTTTGGAAATGCGAGATGGCCACCACGGCGGCCATTTTGAAAATATTTTCGCTTCTTCTCCTGAACCAAAAGGCCAAGTGACTGGAAAACTTGTAGGAAGCATCGGGATGACTTGTAGATCAAAAATAGCAATTATTCCTATAAGAAATCCAAGATTGCTGCCATCTCGAAAATCTATTATTTGCTTCTACTCCTGAACCTAAAGGCCAATTGACTCGAAACTTGGTAGGAAGCATGGGGTGACTTGTAGATCAAAAATAGCTAAAATAGTTCCGATTGGAATCCAAGATGGCCGCCATGGCGGCAGTCTTGAAGATCTATTTTTCGCTTCTTCTCCTGAATCGAAAGGCAAACTGACTCGAAACTTGGTAAGAAGCATCAGGGTGACTTATAGATCAAAAAAGTTTACTTCTCCTGAACCTAAAAGCCAATTGATCCAAAACTTGGTAGAATGCATCGGGGTGACTTGTAGATCAAAAGTAGCTAAAATTCCTCCGATTGTATATCCAAGATGGCCGCCATGGCAGCTATTTTCAAAATCTATTTTTGGCTTCTTTTGAACCGAAAGACCAATTTTTTTGAAATTTGGTGGGAAGCATAAGGGTGACTCGTAGATCAAAAATAACTAAAACTTATCCTATTAGAAATCAAAGATGGCCGCCATAGTGGCCATCTTGAAAATCATTTTTTTGCTTCTTCTCCTGAACCTAAAGGCCAATTGACTTTAAACTTTGTAGGAGTCATCAGGGTGACTTGTAGATGAAAAATAGCTAAAATAGTTTCATTTGGAAATGCAAGATAGCCGCCATGGCTTTGCATCCTTTCATCTGTCTGTCATGTTATCTCCTCCAGGGCTCCTAAACCACTGGTCGGAACTCAACCAAACTTGCTACATCACTTTCCCTCATTGTAAAGATGTGCTAGAGCAACATTATTTTTTGATGTGTTGGTCATCCGTTCATCTATTCTTCACACTATCTCCTAAACCACAGGGCAGAATTCAACCAATATTGCTACATTACTTACCCTCATGGTAAGGGTGTGCGCAAGCAACATTTTTTTCTGTCCGTCTGGTGTCCGTCCAACAGGCTATCATCTAAATCATTGGGCAGAATCGAACCAAGCTTGCTATATGACCTCCCCTCATGGTCAGGATGTAGAAGAGCAAGTCTGTCTCTCCGTCATGCTATTAGCAACATTAGTTTGTTTTGAGGTTTTACGGCCCACTCAACCAAATGGGGTCATGTCGAGCGTGGTCAGTTTACTTTACCACACATTTACTGGGCATGCTTAGTTCTCTAAGCGGTTAACCAGTATTGTGCACATCCTTTCGCCAGAAACTGACAACTACCCTTCTTGAATCAACTGAAGGGAGAGAATGACCGTAGAAAATATTTCATGATCTATCTCCACGAAAGAATGTTGCCGACCTCAGCGGGGATTGAACCCGCGACCTTCTGGTCTTCAGTCGGACGGCGATCCAACTGAGCCACCAAGGCCGGCAACATTAGCAAAGAGCGTGGGGACTGGCAATGGCACGCCATGAAATCATTTCTGTGGTTGTCCTCCCTCTTCCGATAGCCGGCCTCGGTGGCTCAGTTGGATGCGCCGTCCGACTGGAGACCAGGAGGTCGCGGGTTCTACCCCTGCCGAGGTCAGCAACATTCTTTTGTGGAGACTGATCATGAAATATTTTCTACGGTCATTCTCTCCCTTCTGCTGATTCAAGAAGGGCAGTTGTCAGTGTCTGGCGAAAGAATGTGCACAATACTGGTTAACCGCTTAGAGGACTAAGCCTGCCCAGTAAACATGTGGTAAGGTAAACTGACCGCGCTTGACATGACCCCATTGGGTTGACTGGGCCGTAAAACCTCAACACAAACAAATCTCCCTCTTCCGCTGATTCAAGAAGGGCAGTTGTCAGCTACTGACAGAATCAGAATATTTTACTGGTATACATTCTAATATTTTTTTCATATTTCTGCTCAAAACAGATTGTGGGTACTCGTTAGAACTGCCTTTAGTGTATATATATTCTTACATCAAGAGTCTATATATATTCTTACATCAAGATCAATGAATGTCATTAGACATGTTTACTTTGGTGAATGGATATCATTAGACGTATCACCAGTAAATATCTGATCAATGATTTAGTACAGAAAATTTTTCTCGTAAGTTTAACTCAGCAAATTCTATGCATTTCGATACTTGATTTTTTTCCCATACGGGTGAGGTGTGTGCATGATGATAGATTCGATGTGTATTTTTTACAACAAAATATGAAATTATTTTCAATCTTTTGTTCCGAATTATCGGTCACTGGTGAACCGTCCTGATGGAATTTTTTTTGCGATGTCGTTAACGTGACAAACATCAGCGATTAATAGGTAAAACAGGCTTGGAATTCAGTAGTTGAGACTATTAAGAGTTTGTATGAAAACAAACTTTTAAAACCTTTGCATAAAACAAAATAATGATAATAATAATTGCGAAAGCGACACAAAGTCGCCTGTTTTAAGCGGTCGCGTAAAAAACTAGGAATTAAAGTTTAAACGAAAAAAGAAATTCATAATTCAATAAGTAAATCGTTCAAAATGATAGCTAGACAGATTTTAGGAATGTTTTGTTTCACACGCAATTCAGATTAATTGTAAGTAAATAATTTGAATGATTTTTTTATTGTAAATTATTATCACAATAACGCGAACACGAATGAATGGAATGGAACGGAACGGCGGTCATGATTATGGAGCGATTGGAACGGACCGACCGATACCACTATATTAACCGGAACGACCGTGGACCGGGACCGGAACGACCGAGGACCGGGACTGGAACGACCGTGGACCGGTAAAATGGTTAACTTAACCCCTGACTGGACTGTATGACATGATATTCCATCCAGTCACATTATACTGACACTGAGCTGACTAGTTCTTAATGCTGAGCGCCAAGCGAAAGAGCACTAGTACGATTTTTAAAGTCTTTGGTATGACCCGGCCGGGGATCGAATGTATGGTCATATCATTTTATGACAAGACGATATCCATTGAATAATAGCGACGTCAAATGTTATTAAGCAAGTAACCAATGGTACCCCACACCTGGTATTCTATCTACTGTTGTTGTTGATAACAAGTCTAGCAGCTGCTCTTAGAAATGGAATGAAATAATAACATTGATCTAATTATCCAATACCACATTTTCCTATTTGGGTTAATTAGGTTTTGTAGTACTAGAATATATGTTTCGCTCTCATATCTACGTCATATTATGCCTTGTGTAATTATGATTAAAGTATATCCGCTTGTTTTATTATCTTGTGGTATTTCCATCAAGTTTCATTATTTAGGGGTATTTCCATCGCTTGGTGCAACCAAAAGATGTGCGATGTTTATTTTTGGGTAATACCTAGTTTACTTTAAGTATCTACTTTGTTTGTGTGCTGTCTATTATAACTGTCCTTGTTAAATCCTATTTTTCTCCAGCTTTCAGAGGTTTGTTTCTAGGCGGTTCCTCTGCTTCAGCTCTTCTTTGTTTGTTCGTTTGTGGTTTTATATGTGCCGTTTATTTTATATTTTTTTTTCTTTTGTTCCTCATCTCTCATGCATTTAGTGATGCCTCAGAAGGGTTGCGCTTTGGGATTGTGGATTTCCTTGGTATCTTCATTAATATTTTTGGGAAGGCTGCTGTGCGTTGTGATTATGGCATTATCTGTCTTGGGTAACGTCTTTTATATTTTTAGGTCAGACAGGCCTGAGCAAATAGTGTCGTCCATGAACTGACGCTACAGAACGCGGCGTCTGATCAGAGACGACACTGTTGACCATCCATCCAAAAGAGCTAGACCCATTAACAGGTAGTAAAATCGATTTAATCAAAATTTAGCACTATTATGGTCAGGAGTTAAGATGTCCTGATACTAAAGTCGATTCGGTATATAATTAGTTATTCTTTACTCTATGCTGACCTGGAGCTGCTCCAGGTCATCTTATACCGTGGCCTGTTGTCCGTCGTCCGCCGTTAACTTTTCACATTTTCGACATCTCCTATTGAACGGTAAGTCTGACTGAGCTGAAAGTTAGTGGGAGGCATAGAGGTGACATAGAGATTCAGAATTGCTAAAATCGTTCCGTTCCGAATTCCAAGATGCTTCAAACGATATCTCCTCCCAAACGGTAAGTCAAACTGAACTGAACTTGATGGAAGGCATCAATGGGATATGGAGATTTAGATTTGTTAAAATCGTTTCGTTCCGATATCCAAGATAGTGGCCAAGGAGGCCTGTTTGAAATTCTTCAAACCACATCTGCTCCCGAACGTAAGTGGGATTGAGCCAAACTTGTTGGGAGGCATTGAGACGACATTAAAATTCAGAATTGCTAAAAATGTTCCGTTCCGACATCCATGATGGCCGCCACGGCGGCCACATTGAAATCTTTAAACAACATCGCCTCTCAAACCGTCAGATTGAGCCCAAACCTGGTGGGAGGCATTTGGGCGACATGGAGATTAAACATTGCTAAAATCGTTTCGTTCTGATAATAAAGAGGCCGCCAAGGCGGCCATGTTGAAAATTTTCAAAAGATATCTACTCCCGAACATTTAGTCGGATTAAGCTGAAACTTGGAGGGAGACATTAAGGAGCCTTGGAGATTCAAAATGTCTAAAACCGTTCTGTTCCGATATCTAAGATTGCGGTACGGTGGTCATCTTGAAATTAATCAAACCGTGAAATTGAACCGAAACTTGACGGAAGGCATCAGAGCAATAAAGAGATCAGAATTGCTAAACTTGTGCTGTCCCAATATCCAAGATGGCCGTTATGGCGGCCATTTTGAAAATCTTCGAACCACATCTGCTACCGAACGGTATGTCGGATCGAGCCAAAACTTGATGGGAGGCATTAGGGCGACATGGAGATTCAGAATCGCTAACATCATTTTATTACGATATCCAAGATGGCCGCCATGGTGACCATCTTTGAAATATTCTATTGTTATCTGCTCCCGAGCGGTAAGTAGGATTGAGTCGAAAATTGGTAGAAGGCATCCGGGCAAAATGGAAATTTAGAATTGCTAAAGTCGTTCCGTTCCGATATTCAAGATGGCCGCCAAGGTAAAATCTTTACACCACATGTGCTCTTGAATAAGTCGGATTGAGCCGAAACTTGGTTGGAGGCATTGGGGCGACATGGAAATTCAGAATCGCTAAAATCGTTCCATTCTGATATCCAAAATGGGCGCCATGGTGGCCATCTTGAAATTCTTCAAAACAACATCTTCTCTCGAACCGTAAGTCAGATTGAGTTGAAACTTGATGGGAGGCATTCGAACGACATGGAGATTCAGTTTTGTAAAATTCGTTCGTTCCAAAAGCCAGTATGGCTGCCTTGGCGGCTATTTTAAAAATATTCAAACGACATCGTCTCCTAAACGGTATGTCCAATCGAGCCGAATTTTAGTGGGAGGCTTTTGAGCGACATGGATATTCAGAAATGTTAAAAGTTTTCTGTTCTGATATCCAAAATGGCCGCCCCAGTGGCCATCATGAAAATCTTCAAACGACATCCACTCTAAGTTTGATTGAGCTGAAACTTGGTTGAAGGGAGGGTGGCAACCTGGAGATTCAGAATTGGTAAAGTTTTTCGGTTCTGATATCAATGATAGCCACCACAGAGGCCGTCCTGAAAAAATGTAACATATCATAATCAGCCTAATCCAGGTAAGCGATTTCTGGCCCACGGGCCTCTAGTATTTTGTTTCCGATTGTCTCAGGACATTTTGATAGAGTCAACTAAATAAAAACCATGAAGCTACAGAATGTCTTCCGAAACTCCTTAACATGAGTACAACTTTGAGGTATGAACAGATTGAGAATCTTTTTGCTAGTACATAGAGTCAACCATTTCATGAAATGACATTTGAACCCATGTAGCATGTGCGGGTGGGGAATGGAACTCAAATAATTATTATGGGATGTGTCGTCCGGATTCTGAATAGATGACAATAAATATCAAAACGATCAAACTACATACATTGTACCCAAACCAATATAACACATATGTAAAAGTGTATACACGACAAAATACGAAATCACGAATCTGGTTGCATTAACAAAATATTCTGGAAGAAATTTCTGATTTTCCTAAGACAACGCTGAAAAAATTGTTGAGTATTAATCGCTGTAACAACATATAGTATATAATATATCTGACATATGCAAACCTAAGACCTAATTTTTTTTTCATTTTACGAGTGGAACGAATAACTAACACTGGGAATTAATGACCGTACATATACTCAGAACCCTGAATTTATAACCTAATAAACAGCAGGAGGTGAAATCACACACACCCTCACCAGAATCACATTCCAGTGTAACACTGAACAAGCAGTTACGCTCACAACCACCACAAACGGAACTCCTTTTGGGCATGTAACTGTCTAAGCGAAGATCCCGAGGAAATCCAACAATCATGAAGCACAAGCGTACCGAGGCACCAAAAGAAGGAGAGATCATTACGAAAACATGCCTATTCAAAACTACATAAAATTTTACCACAAAAAAACGAAATTTTTCAGATAAAAAAAATCTGATTTTTTTTTCATATTTCTGCTCAAAACATAAACGGCGAGGCAATTCTAACGAGTACCCACAATATATGTTTTAAGCAAAAATAAGAAAAATAATGTATACCTCTATAAACCCCAGTTTTACTATAAAAATGTCAGGTTCGAGGGGGTCAAAATTATATAGGCATGTTTTGGTGATGTGAGGAACAAATAAAGGCACAACAAACTCCACACATTAAACCTTAGGCACATAAAGTAGACCTAAACAAAGGAACCACCTTGGAACGATCAGTAGGAAAACTACTGGTGGTTGTGGTCGTGGGAGTGGGGTGCGGAGAGGAGTGGGGCTTAAATCAGTTTTACTCTCCGCGGAACCACACCCTTAATGTAAGTCGCGTTCAGGAAGTATCTTCCGGGTAGAGCCAAACATCAAATGTCCAGGTCAGCCTGGGATACACCAAGGCTTATTGGTGCATTTGCTTTCCTTTCACATATGTACATGAAGTCACTGTTTCTGTAGGTGGATAGCATAAGCCCTGATCAGACTAATCAAGAAACACTATTCACATGACACGCTTCCCTTCTATATGGTTTCTTCTAAACAATGTGAGAGAAATGTGAACGCAGAAACGTCCTGTAAAGATAAGCACCTCTTTATTAAAGAAATCTACACAGCTTTTAATACATACTTTGATGTTGATTATGCCTTCTTTCGGGAGACACTTTTTACAGCTGTACTAATTGTGTAAACCTCCAGAATTCACCACATTTAAGACGGAACAGAAAAATTTCCTTTGCGCTTGTTCTTGAGAAATGCTGCTTTAAGTCTAATTTTACCCTATTTGTTTATGGTATAGTATCGCCACCATTATGTCAATAAGTCAAGTACCTGAACTGAAAGGATAAAAAATAAGTTAAGAACATTAACTGAAAGAATAATTAATAAGTCATGTACATGAAATTGAAGAATATCTAATAAGTCAGGTAGATGCTATAAAAGGATAATTTATAAGTCCAGTCGGTGAATGAAAGGGTAACTGATAAGTCAGATAACGAACTGAAAAGATAAATAAAAAGCCAAGTACACTAAATAAAAGGATGTCTAATAAATCAAATACTTTAAATGAAAGGATAACTAATAAGTCAAATACATTTTATGAAAGGATTTCGAGTAAGTCAAATACATTATCTGAAAGGATAACTAATAAGTCAAGTACACGAACTAAAGGTAAGTGCCAGAGTTTGCACTTTACAATCACCTTTCGTATACTGTAAAAGTGCTTTAAATCTCCCGGTGGTTTACTCTACTGTTCGTTCTAAGGCGGTGGTCCCGGTATTAGTCTTACTTTTTGTTGCTTTGTGGTTTATTCTACGAGCCGATTTGTTTTATGTCTTACCTTGTGTTATTTTGTTCTTGTGTTTTTCAGTCCATTTAGCATTGCGATTACCTCGCTTGGGGATGAGAGCTAATCTTAGTGCTTTTCGTACGTTTGTTCGATTTGTGCTTGTTTGGTTTTGTCGGTTCCCTCTTCCTCTTGGTGTCTGTGAAGGGCTGCGGTTTGTGATTGTAGCACTCCCTGGATTTTTCTCTTACCTTTTTTTTCAGGTTACGATTTAACTAAACATCATAACATACCCTGACCAAAATATATGTATCTATATTATATATTTACATAATATTGCATTTTCGACTATAGATGTACCTACAGAAGAGAACAAAACATCCTAGCATTTATTGGCTGACCAACCTGATCTGCCCCCGTTTTGACTTTTAATTATAAACTTTATAAGTACATGTTTTGTACAAATGCGGCAATACACATGTACCTGTTTCACATGGAAATCATGATTTTCTGACTGCCAGACCTAAATTGTATAATGGACGCATCCTTATGAATATCAAAGATATTTGTTTGCAAATAAAAAGTTTGGGATATAGAAAAAAATATAACCTGAGGTTTCTGGTTCCCAGGTATCAACTAATCAACTAGATAATTGAAACCAGAAGTAACAGCTCACCGAACAAGGTTATCTTTGTTCTTATAGCTTAGAGGTGTGTGCATTTACCAAACTTCTGATTTGTTGCAGGTATCACGAAAGAACGTTACAACCTATCGGAACAGTTTGTTAGTATCTGTAGTGTAGGTGGCATATTTTCTTCCAATCGCTGATGGATTAGTACAAGCATACCAACAAGCGACATATTGTATGCTATTGAAAGAAACATGTCCTGTTTATTTCTTACCAACATGTGCGCTGTTTTTGTATGAATAGTCTGTGAACGCAAATGCGTTAAACAATATCGTTTAAGTGACACATGCATTGTGGATAATTTGTAAGAGGAAAATTAGGGAAGATACAAGGAAATCTACAGTCCAGGAAGATGCTTCATAATGAAACACGTGTGTTAGAAAATCCATAATGTCAACATCTGGACGATAAAAGGAGATTTATTGGGAAGAAGAACAGAAAGTAATTAATGAAATAAGAGTGAAGCGGCAAACTTACAGACTTACAATAATGTTACCAGCTAACAGAAATGTCGTTGTAGCTATAGATGACAGCGATTATGCGGAATTTGCCTTTGACTGTAAGTCGATATTATTAATTATTAACACTGTTTATGATAAGTACGATAGTGTCACGACTATTTAGACTTTCAAGGACTTTTTGATTATTTGTGTAACAGTTTTTATCACTGTTTTATACTTATGAAGTTACAGTTTGTGGTCATTAAATAGATTTTAGTGTGTATTTAAGTTAATTGGTTTGATCACTGCAATATAATCTAACTTGCCTATTCATATAATTATTTTATCGTACTTATGACTAAAATGAAATTATAACACAATGTCAGTAACCTGTAAGATTTAAATCTGATTTATTGTCTATAAGTTTTGTCTAGAAGAAATTCTCCCTATGAAATGAAATTTTTCTGCATCAAAGTCATACATATTGGCTTTGGTTGCTGCACACTTTGAAAAGGGCTTTTCCTCAACACTCAATACCTAATAGAGTATTATTGTCCTCATTTTATTTGTTATTTCATTTAGCCTATGAACTACTATCTGTCTCAAACTTCAGAAAAATTATGGCATCAATCAGTGAGATAAAATAAAATTCGACTTTTGTGTTTCTACAGGTGTACACTCCCTTTAAGATTCACTGGTGCTAACTTCATGAAAAATAAAGGAAATTTATGCTGCGAAGATATTAAACAGAATAGATTTTTTTTCCAAGTTAGCATTTATCTGACAAGAGCGGTAAAGCGGAACCTTGTTTAAATGTGATTAAACTTTCGCCAGTCGATTCTACGGAATATTTCGTGGAGATTTTACCTGGAACAGAGATATGATGGGTTTGCTTTAAAATTCGTATACAATCATTCTGTGTAATTGCTCATGATGGCTATTTCAAATAGACTATAATGACTATAACAGACTATAAAGTACAGTTTTTCGGTTCTAGTAGTAGTTTAATGGAAGTCAAATCAATCATAATTTGACAGAGTACATGTAATAGTTTTCGGTACGAGCTGCGATGCCAATTTGACTTAGATCTGCTGAAAAAAAAGTGCGTTTGTAATCAGCGGTAATACGGACCTCTCTGTATGTGTCTCTCCGCATACTTGTCTTGATACTCATCTTTACGTTTCAAACATCCCTTTAGTTTATATTGGACCGTTATCGGCCCGAAAGGAATACTGTCGGGGCATTCCTGTCGGGCCGACAACGGTCCAGTATAGATTTTAGTAGAATGATACCTGGGATATCGTATGTATAGACGCATGGTTTTGTGTAGAGGTATGAATATAAAAATAACACAAGCTGCAAACTAAATACTTTTTTCCTAGGTTAAATCATATTCCTTGAATATAATTTTTTTAATGGCAGAGCCTAGAAATATTTTATTTAGACATCATTGTATTACTGCATTATGCATACGTGCCTTAATATAACCTTATTAATTATCAATATTACAAAAAAAAAAAAAAAACAGGGGTAAGAGAAAAGTCCAGGGAGTGCCACAATCACAAACCGCAGCCCTTCCCAGACACCAAGCATACAAGTGGTAATTAAGGAGACTTGAGTCACCTGGTAGATTTTATGCAATATTTTACACGGGATACAACTTTTGCGACTTAAAGTTTGCTTTACCGCACACCGAATCCCTTTCAAAAAGGCGTCAACGCTAAGGGAGTGAATCATTTTCTTTTAGAGTCGACCCTTTTCAGAAAGGAGGCAAAACAATGGTGACAGTTGCGTCGCCTCCCCCTACCCCCATAAAGTGCATCCATTCCTTCTTGGTACGGTTTTGTCGTCAACAATTGTTCATCAGGGAAACGACGTAGAGGTTGTTGTTAGTCTATCTATCTCGGAATACATGATCTAACATGAATTGTCTAGCAGTATTGTGTTGAATTTGAAGACAGTACCTATAAGAATATATGGCTTTGCGACAGGTTTTATATGTAGTCACTTTTGTTCATTTCTAGTGAAGTTAATCATATGGTTTTTGTGTTGATCTAAAGATGAGAGGGACACCGCACGCGGACCCAATAATTATGTATAGCTGGAACGGTATCAAGATTAAGAGCGAGGTTTGAGTGTCCGTAAACTAGTTTGAACCTCTCAACGCCTTTCCAAGACGTATTGCCGCTGCACTTCTTGTTTTTCTTTCTGTTTTTTTTTTTTTTTTTTTTTTTTTTTTTTTTTTTTTGTTCGTTCTGGTTTAGTTGTAATATTACTTTGTGATCTAGTTTCGTGTCATTCGAACATTATTCCGTGACTTGGAAGGGTTCCGTACCGCGGTTGGGGCCTCTTTCCTAGGTATCCCTTATTTATAATATTCACAACCGGAAAATACTGCGAATCATCTAAAGGCTCACGGTATCACGAACTGTTTGGGCCATTTTTAACATCAATATTTTAATTCATATCTAAATGCCAGCTTGCTTGAAGACGTTTATTGAACAAGGCTATCGGATTCCGACTTCTATCTCGCAGTGGGGTCCTCACATTTGTTTCATACCATTTTTCCCCACAGTAAAACTGGTTTACGACCCCCCTCCTCCACCAGTAGATTTCCCACTGACCGTTAGAATGCGGTGCCTCTATTATAGTTTTTCTTTGTTTGTGCGTCGTTGGAAACATCAGGTTCTGTTTATTAAGATAAAAATATGATAATATTGTTATGCCTGGACATCATCTATACTTTTTAAATACACCATTCTTTGTAAAATCGAGTGTTTTCTGGAATTTCATTAATTAATCACTATCATCATTATCACTTTATCAAGTCATGCCTGTCGATATTCAATATTATTTTTCAAATACAGTACAACTTCAATGGCTCTTTTGATTCGAACTCGTTTGTGAGTCCCTAGGAACTTCTTCCGATAGCTCAAGAAAACAAATACATGTATTTAGGGATATATTAAGAAAAGTTTCTTAATATGTTATCATGAAAATGCATATTGTGTGTACACATTAGAATCGCCACGTCAACATACCATTATTTTATAGAAGATTCACCTGGCTTGGCGCTATTATTAACTCTCAGTGGCTCGAACTACCCATTTCAAGAAATGGTCGAGCAATTTAAGTTTGGTTGTGTCTTGACCAATTAATTCAACTTGAAAACTACATGCTCACTGTGAGCACTTGATAACAAGGAAAAAAAAAACAAAAAGAAAACCAACAACACACATTAACGAGAACACTGAAAGAACGCCTTGTCTTAACCAAACAGTTTTAATGCTAACTATAACCCATCCCCGGAGCATTTGTACAACTGTTGATTTGTAATTACTCAGGGCAATATCTGGCTTAGAGTTAGTATGGGCCTATAAAATGGACCAATGGCCCATGTCCTATACATTTCTATGCTTTTTGAAAATGTTATTTGGCCATTGGAAAAAAAATTGATGGACCCAAGAAAACTGAATGTTCATGCTAGAGCAAAATACACATCAGGTTTGCGTTGCTTATGACGGGGGCCCAGCCAAAATTAAAATCAGATCCATTTATCACTGATAGTTATCTAACAAAACAGATCGGGGACTATCCAGAAATATCCCTGATTATAGGGATCAAACATGGTTTTTATGCATTCACATTCGCCAGGCCTTCGGCCTCGGTTTTCAACACCTCCCCAGGGACCTGGCGAATGTTAATGCATTGAAAAACCATGTTCGATCGTTATTATTGTATAAAAACTGAAAACATTTGCTACATTTCGCGTTATGTCTTGCAGTATTTTGTTTCGCCTTTTCACCGATGTCTCGCGAACGCAGTTTCCACGGACTATGCTCGTTCTAGGGCCTGGCAGTACACATCTCGTAACGGCAGCAAATCTGTGACCCCGGTACGAGCATATTGAAAGTTGCGTAGCCGTGCATTAACAGCGCGTGAATTGCCTTGTTAATACACGGTTTTTCGACGGTTAATGCATGGCTGTTAAAAACGTGCGACACTGCTGTTTATGCAATAATACTGATTTATATCTGACCAAGCTATCAGTAAATATTGATGACAGGCTAAAGTATATTGTCAATATTTCGTCACAATATGCTTGCTTGTGATTGTCTTTCCTATGCATATTGACTGATACTGTATATTTTGTTTATCTTTCTTCAACTGCCAAGTAACACAAATTACACTCATATTATGTAGGCCTCGCCATGCGAAAACTTGAATTCGGGCATATGCGGAAGTGAAGGCCCAGATCAGACTGCGCCTCCGCATGTGGACCATGTAATAACAATTCATTTCTCATATTATAAATCAATGATATTATTCAGTAAATTATTATCGTTATCATTATTATCATTATTATTATCATTACTACCCTATATACCCTAAGTATTCGGACAGAAAGGTATAAGCTACAGTGTAGAATGTGGCGTCTAACCAGGATATATCCTTGTTGATACTCATCCTGGCAGTATTTTAGCCGCATCAGAAGAATGGATCTGTTCAAATCTAAGGACTATTATGGTAAGAGTTAAAGTGTCCAAATACTTAGAATAAATATGGTTATAATAATAATAATGACGATGATGATAATAATAAAATAACAATAACAATAATAATATTAATAATAATAGTTATTAGTAGTAGATGTAGTAGAAGTAGTTGTAATAATAATATTATTATTATCATTATTAAAACCACATATTATTTTTCCAAACAAGTCTGCTCCAACGAGGCATAACTTGAGAAAAATGATTTTTCTGAGCTGTTCGCTCAATGAATACTTAGGTCAGCCTGCACATCCAAACAGTCTGATGATAACTGTCGCTGGGTACTCTGTGAATAGCAAAAGATACAGTGCTACCTCAGTATGACTACGGAAACACTAATCGCACTGCCGCGGATGCTCATGTTAATCTGAGTTTTCTCTTGGTGGACATGTTTGAAGCTTTATATTCTCAAGTTACGCCTCAATTGTATATTTCTCACTACACTACTATTTTATTCCAGTTTATATACAGAATATTCACAAGACAGGCGACAACATAATATTGCTTCATGTGCCAGAATATGGTAACCTCGTTACAGCACGTGAGTATCTGACTCGTTATAATGCAGGTGTAACATTAGTTCTTTTCCTAAGCTGTGTAATGAAAAACGAACCAATCTTATACGAGGGATGTTCGAAATGAATTGCTTATTGTCCTCTAGCTCGATATCCACGTGGGGCACGATAAAAACCAATACATACCTGTATAGGGCTATTCAATATCTACACAATGGTATATAAATGTACATGTTAGACTAAGTGTAAGACATAAAATTTGCCATTTAAATACACGCAGTCATTGACCACTGCAGTAAAAATGGTTGGTAGAAGCGTTGACATAAAAGATGAAATACGGGCTTACATCAAAGCTCGCTCAAAACTTGGTTGTTCTTTGAAGAAGCTGATGACTGAAATTTCTACTGCTTTTGGACCTTCTTGTGTGTCTTATGACACAGTTCGGCGGTGGAAAAAGAAATTTGAGTCTGGTGTAGAGTCCATCAAAAATGCACCGAAATCAGGTAGGCCAAAATCTGCATCTCGTAAAGAAAACGTTTCCAAAATAAAGGAAATCATTGAAGGAGATGCCAGATTTACAGTTCGTGATATTGCACGACAGGTAGGCATATCACTATCAACGGTTCACCTTATTTTGAAGAAGCATTTGAAAGTCAGAAAGATTTCTGCTAGATGGGTGCCACATCTGTTGACTGACGAGCAAAAGAGGCAACGGGTTAAAGTGGCCAAAAAGCTGCTTCAAATGTTTCCAAAATATGACAAAAAGCAGTTTGCCAATGTCGTCACAGGTGATGAAACCTGGGTCCATTATTTTGAGCCCGTCAGAAAGGTTAGAAATAAGATCTGGGCCACTAAACACAGCAAACGCCCAATAATTGCCAAACGTTCATTGAGTACAAAGAAGGTTTTGTATGCAATCTTCTTCTCTGGTGAAGGAGACGCAATAAAAGTGCCAGTGACAAAGGGCAAAAGCATCACCGGAAAGTACTACAAAGACGTAGTACTGAAGAAACTGAAAAAAGTATTATCAGAAACGACGCCCTGCCACTGGTTTTAAACATGTCCGTCTTCTACATGACAATGCCCCAGCTCATACCTCCGCAATAGTTACGGCGTTTTTGAAGACAGAAAAAGTAACTGTTTTGCCTCACCCCCCGTATTCTCCAGACCTTGCCCTATGTGATTTCTTTTTGTTTCCGAAATTGAAAGCATTCCTTGCTGGGCAGAAATACCAGTCCCGACAGGCACTTGGATCTGCCATTCATCAGTACCTTATTACTGTGCCCAAATCAGCGTACCGTGACGCCTTCAAGAAGTGGATACATCGGCTGAAACTTTGCATTTCTAGCCACGGGGAGTACTTCGAGGGCATGAAATGAGTACTTTTGGGCTAACTTGAAATTTGAAGTCTCCAGATAGAAATAAGCAATTCATTTCGAACATCCCTCGTACATGTTTTTAAAGTTCACTACAGCAGGTATTAAGTTCGTGTTAAGTTATGTATGATGGTCGTAGAACATCAACTTCGTGCGTCATTTTAAGTATTTTAATTGGCTATTTCTTCTTAAGTTATTCTTAATAGAGTACCGCTTAGACCGCTAGAGGGTGTGAGAAGCCTTGCATATTACAATGCTGCTATTTAACAGATTCACTAAAACCAAGTTTGTATTTTCGTTTCTGTGGTGTGTTCATTGCTAACGAAGCATCCGTCCTTACATAACTGAAATATTGCAACTACAACTGCCGTACTTGACCTATGTAGTTTATATTTTCTGGGTCTTCTGGATAGTTGACCCATTTAAACACGTTTATGCCTAGTGCCCCATAAAGAGGCATTTGCAAACAGTGTAGCCCTAGATTAGATGTCACGGGATGCTGCGTCTGATCTGTGTCTACACTGACTGCATTAAAAGTAGCAGTTTCTATAAAACATGATCATATAGAAAAACAAACAAACAACCTTTCTTTTGGAAAAGGACATGTCCAAAGAGTTGAGGTAGCAGTGCACTCAGTAAAAATGGGCAACGACCTTTATTCTGAAAATCTTCGAACTTCTCCTTAACTGAATGATCAATGAAGTATCGAGCTCACTTACAGATAAACAAAAATAGCTAGAATAGTTCAGATCGGAAATCCAAGATGGCCATCATGTCCGCTACCTTGAAAATCTACTTGAGCTTCATCTCTTGAAACAAAACGTAGATAAAAATTGCTTAATCGTTCCGGTCCAAAACCCAAGATGACCGTCATGGCCGCCATTCTTTTAATATGTTTGAACTTCTTCTCCTGAACAGAAAGGCCAGTTGACGCAAAACTTGGTAGGAAGTATCAGAGCAAGTTGTAGAGCAAAAATTGCTAAAATTGTTTCGGTCAGAAATCCAAGAGGGCTGCCATCTTGAAAACTATTTTGAACTCTTTCTCCTGAACCAAAAGGCCATTGACTGGACGCTTTGTAAGAAATATCGTGGGGAATGATAGCTCAGAACTAGCTAATACCGTTCCGATCGGAAATCCAAGATGGCCGCCACAGCCACAATTTTGAAAATCTATTTTGAAATTCTTCTCCTGAACCGAAGAACATTTGGGTGATTTGTAGATCTAAAAAAGTTAAAATCGTTTCAGTCGGAAATCCAAGATGGCCACCTTCAAGAAAATTCATTTTAAACTTTTTCTTCTGAATCGAAAGACCAACTGACTCGAAACTTAATAGGAAGTGTCTGGGGGACTTGTAGATTAAAAATGTCTAAAATCATTCTGATCCGAAATCCAAGATTGCTATCAGGGTCGCCATCTTAATTTGTTTGTGTTGAGGTTTTACGGCCCAGTCAACCCAATGGGGTCATGTCGAGCGCGGTCAGTTTACCTAACCACACGTTTACTGGGCAGGCTTAGTCCTCTAAGCGGTTAACCAGTATTGTGCACATTCTTTCGCCAGAAACTGACAACTGCCCTTCTTGAATCAGCGGAAGGGAGAGAATGACCGTAGAAAATATTTCATGATCAATCTCCACGAAAGAATGTTGCCGACCTCGGCGGGGGTTGAACCCGCGACCTCCTGGTCTCCAGTCGGACGGCGCATCCAACTGAGCCACCGAGGCCGGCTCGCCATCATGAAATTCAATTTTGAACTTCTTCTCCTGGACCTGAAGGCGAATTCAATCGAAACTTGGTAAAACGTATCAAGGCAATTGTAGATCAAAAGTACTTAAAACTCGTTTCGATCCGAAAATCTATTATGAGCTTCTCCTGAAAGTGAACAAAAATCGCTAAAACTGTTCCGATCCGAAATCCAAAATGGCAGTCACAGCGGCCATCTTGAAAACCCATTTTGAATTCCTCCTCCTGAACCCAAAGGCGGATTGGCTCGAAACTTAGTAGAAAGTAACTGCTAGATAAAAAATAACCAAATTGCTCCGAGCATAAATCCAAGATGACTGTCATGTCCGCCATCTTGAAAATCTTTTTACAGCTTCTTTCCTGAACCGAAAGGCGGATTGACCTGCAATAGTAGGAATTATCGAGGAAGAAATTGGTTCTTAATACGAATGTTAATTTATAAAAAAATATACTCATATGATACCCCAATTGACCACCATGCAAAATAACGAAATGTTTGGCACTTGTAGAAGTAAATCCTTTCTTTATTTGGGCAAGATGTTCCAGGTGAGCGATCTTTGGCCCTTAGTGCCTCCAATTATTTGTAAAATTGAGTTTCATAAGAATAGCATGTAAGATTCAACAAAATATAATCTGTTGAATAAGTGAATAAACTCAAACACTGACACGTGTACATTTAGTCCAAACTAAGTTGCGCGGGTGCGTGCGTTCGTGCGTAAGTGTGTGTGTGTGTGTGTGTGTGTGTGTGTGTGTGTGTGTGTGTGTGTGTGTTCTGTCAATAAATAATATTGATTTGTACTATTCCCCATGCACACTGAAGTGGTTCCAGGTATATATATTTGTTCAAAGCGGGTTCGAGTTATATGTATGTATCGTATATGTGTATATATGTTCCATCAATACATAGACTGAATTTTTATTATCATTCATGCACACTGAAGTAGGCCCAGGTATCATTTTATCTCCTTTTTAGATTTTTAGATTTCTCTCTGTAGTTTAGTTTTCCTGTTGCTTTATTTATCATTATGTTTATGTTGGACTAGACCAAATTTCGGAATGTTACCTTCATTATAAGAATCTGTAAATGTATATAAACTTTTATTATTTTAACAATTTTAGTTTGTTGGAACATTCAAAACATCGGAGGTAGAAGGTATAAAGACATTATACTGTTATTACGTGTTGTTCTTCATATAATTCTTTCGCACAGGATTTATTTACAAATATTTCGGGTACAGCACAAATACCTAGGTCCAGCTTAACAATATGAATGATTCTGTGATCGAAGCTACATTTCTGGATTTAAATTCATCAATGATTAATAAAATGAATAGGATTTAATTCCAAAACAAACGAGACGACTTTGATTTTGACAATGTAAAGTACCCGTTCTAAGATGGCAATATTCGACGGGCTGTACACCTCTTAGCTTAATCTGAAATTAAGTTATCAGTGTCATAAATTGCTTAAACCAGTTTTTTCGTCAACCCTGAATTGATTTCTAACTATGACGTTGGCTTGTAAAAATGCTAAAGCAGCAGTATTTCTTTGGAAATCCAAGTTTATTGCGACTTACTGTTGAAAAATGTTAGTGTCTGATTTGGTTTTTATAGTGGATCGAACCTTTAATAGGCCAGTAGATGATGCAGATCGAGGGTTGTAACTCAACCATATTTCTGAAACCCTTGTTTAGGGGCAACTTTGACCCCTTTGTAAACAATGCAAATTTAGGTGCCATTGCTCATATGAATTTCCACTGTTTACAGAAAGAAATGTTGTAATCTTTATAACGCCTTCATGGTGAGGAGATTAAGTATTGGGAAAAACAAATATATGACTTGCTACAGTCTTGCGATCAACCCTCGAGATGTTATGGGACAGACTGCATACTTAGTGGCTAATCCTATCAGGTCAAATACTTTGCTGCCTTCATTATGTTCACGACGGGCGGTCGGACCACAGACGCAATGACGATGCAATCCTAAGACTTTATCATACAGCTTGTGAATGACCTAACTCGTGTGTGGCCGGGCTCAGCATGGTTTTACAACTGTTTTGCCCTGACCGAGCCTGTAGTCGAGCCCTCATCTTTGCTGTAGAAAATCTTGAAGGTAGATAATACTCCGAAAGCATTTTTTGAAAAGTCATGAACTGGTCCAATGTTATTTTCCATGGACTGCTCAACGTTCTTATAACCAAGTATTAGCTTTCACTAACAAGCTTGGTCTACGCGTTGCACATATTAGCACACTAAACTTTCTTTATGAAAGCTAATATTTGTTACATCATAGTGTTGAAAAGTACATTTACACTGCTTTCCATGTTTATCCGCTGATGAGCTAGGGTACACCATACTCGGACCGAACCATAATATGTAGCTGAAATTGTTTCGGGTATAAGGGCGAGGTTTGGTGCCCATAAAACTAGGTTTAAGCCCTTATATGTTATAATGCTGTCCGTTCAAAGGCAAACATTCTGACGCGGAATCATGTTTCCCAAACATTGTAGTCATCCTCTGTATTGTTGTCTACGTTTCTTACTGTTCTTTAATGTTGTAACATGTTGCAGCGAAGCTAGTTTTGTGGTCACTTTCTTTAATCCCAGGCCCCGTGGTTATAAAAACATTTTTCATGCTCAACTCAGCTGAGCATGAAATTTTATCTGCTAATAAATTTGAAAATCCAACAATAGTTGGCATTCAAGTAGGTATTAACAGAGAACGTTTCATGCTAAGCTATGTTTAGCACGCAAAAATTTGCTATGCTTTAGTAATTTGAGAATTATTAGCAGTATAAAGTTCATGCTCAACTTAGTTGAGCACGAAAAAAGTTTAATAACCTCAGGGCCTGTTTGTGTTTTGCGTTGTACCATCTTTTCGCTCGTTCGTTTTAACCCGCTTAAATCCTACTTTTATATAGTAAAACTGAGTTTATAGGTGTATACATTATTTGTCTTGTTACTGCTCAAAAACCTTGACTGTGGGTACTCGTTAGAACCGCCTCGCCGATGCACGAGTGCCCACAATCTATGTTTTGAGCAGAAATATGAAAAATATTAGTTTTTTTATCTGAAAATTTTCAGTTTGTGAAGGTGGAATTTTCTATATATTTAAATAGGCGTGTTTTCGTAATGGTTGTCGCGACTGCTTTAGCAAGCAGAGGCGACATAGGGATCACTTTCAACACTAGTACGTACGAGGGATGTTCGAAATGAATTGCTTATTGTCCTCTAGCTAGATATCCACGTGGGGCACGATAAAAACCAATACATACCTGTATAGGGCTATTCAATATCTACCAAATGGTGTATAAATGTACATGTTAGACTAAGTGTAAGACATAAAATTTGCCATTTAAATACACGCAGTCATGGACCACTGCAGTAAAAATGGTTGGTAGAAGCGTCGACAAAAAAGATGAAATACGGGCTTTCATCAAAGCTCGCTCAAAACTTGGTTGTTGTTTGAAGAAGCTGATGACTGAAATTTCTACTGCTTTTGGACCTTCTTGTGTGTCTTATGACACAGTTCGGCGGTGGAAAAAGAAATTTGAGTCTGGTGTAGAGTCCATCAAAAATGCACCGAAATCAGGTAGGCCAAAATCTGCATCTCGTAAAGAAATCGTTTTCAAAATAAAGGAAATCATTGAAGGAGATGCCAGATTTACAGTTCGTGATATTGCACGAACGGTAGGCATATCACTATCAACGGTTCACCTTATTTTGAAAGTCAGAAAGATTTCTGCTAGATGGGTGCCACATCTGTTGACTGACGAGCAAAAGAGGCAACGGGTTAAAGTGGCTAAAAAGCTGCTTCAAATGTTTCCAAAATATGACAAAAAGCAGTTTGCCTATGTCGTCACAGGTGATGAAACCTGGGTCCATTATTTTGAGCCCGTCAGAAAGGTTAGCAATAAGATCTGGGCCACTAAACACAGCAAACGCCCAATAATTGCCAAACGTTCTTTGAGTACAAAGAAGGTTTTGTATGCAATCTTCTTCTCTGGTGAAGGAGTCGCAATAAACGTGCCAGTGAAAAAGGGCAAAAGCATCTCCGGAAAGTACTACAAAGACGTAGTACTGAAGAAACTGAAAAAGTATTATCAGGAACGACGCCCTGCCACTGGTTTTAAACATGTCCGTCTTCTACATGACAATGCCCCAGCTCATACCTCCGCAATAGTTATGGCGTTTTTGAAGAAAGAAAATGTAACTGTTTTGCCTCACCCCCCGTATTCCCCAGACCTTGCCCCATGTGATTTCTTTTTGTTTCCGAAATTGAAAGCATTCCTTGCTGGGCGGAAATACTAGACCCGACAGGCACTTGGATCTGCCATTCATCAGTACCTTATTACTGTACCCAAATCAGCGTACCGTGACGCCTTCAAGAAGTGGATACATCGGCTGAAACTTTGCATTTCTAGCCACGGGGAGTACTTCGAGGGCATGAAATGAGTACTTTTGGGCTAACTTGAAATTTGAAGTATCCATATAGAAATAAGCAATTCATTTCGAACATCCCTCGTATGTGCGTTTAGTTCCGTTTCTCAAACATCAAAGCTTATAGACTATGAAACGTCATACACATATCCAGCATGGTGCATCCTGCTAACTGCCATCGACTTTGACCTACGTTTCACGCTTGGCTGAACTGTGCTTAGTCTGTGCATTTCGTTCCCTTTCTTGAACATCAGCAGTCGTGACATAGACATTCGTCGAATTTCTTGTTTTCGATTAAATGTCGTTTTGATATGTTATTTGTATCATTCTTGTGAAGGCTATATTCTGTGATTGTGCCCTTCCTGGGTATCTGTATATTTACTGTTCAATGCACACGATCAAACAAACTCAAGGTTGTTGAATATATGCCAGCTGTAATTCAATTACTAATATAGACAGCAACATCAAATGTCAGAACGGTGTCTGATCGCAGTAAGTTTAGTTAAGTTTGCAGTTCTCAAAATCTTCTCGCTGTCATGAACCAAACCAAAGCTGTCATGAACCAAACCAAAGCTGCTCAGTACCAGCTAACTGTTCCTCATAGATTACTGCTCTTAATCTAAACAACGGGACACCTTACTCCTAAACGTACTTGTACGAGACCTTGTTAAATGCGAGCAAACTACATGTGGATTTTGTGGATTGTTTGACAAACTGCTGGGCAAAGAAGGTAGATCCTTTCCAGACACTGTTTGATACGTCTGTGTATTCATGTACGATGGCTGATTGAAAACGTGTAAGTCTCACATTTAAAGATTTGACTTTCAGAGACATACTGTATAAGTCAACTATTTCCCTGAATGTTTGTACATTTTTGCCAGCGAGTTTGGCCTCGATGCCACTTTTAAAAAAAAGTCCTTTCCTTGACTGTCAAGTAAGTCCTCCCCTGCATGCATGGCGTCATATCTGAAAATTTGTCCCAGAAATGGCCGATTACAATTTTAGGAATAAATGAGTCTGATAGAATGAGATCAGACGAGTAAGGGGGGTGTTGAATTAATTCAAAGCCACAAGCATTGATGGCAGCCATAGCAGTGGCAGACGTGTGAGTTGGTGCATTGTCCTGTTGAACTTACACAGTTTTACTGAGTTTCCTACAGCGCTTGACCTAAATATTTCTGTTTCTCTTTACTGCCTAAGAAGCATAATATGTTCAATTTATTGCCTGTCCTTTTGGAGATAAACTTTTATACAAAATGTCATCAGCATCACAAAAATCCGAGGCCATAATCTTCCTAGCGGGTATAGCATTCTTTGCCTACTTTGGCGGAAGTGCCAGGGTGCTTCCATTGCTTAAACTGTTGTTTTGATTCTGGGGTGAAATGATGGATCCATGTTTCACCCACAGTCACAAACCTCAGCAAAAACGTGTCAGGATCTGTGTTTAAAAAGTTCAGATTCGCACGTGACATATGGCCTTTTCTCATAATTCCGTTCATCCCCATAAGTCCGTTCACTCTCTTCTTAGAATAATATGAAAACAAATCTTTCTTAAATTTATTCCACAGTGAAATTATTAAGAAATAACTAACATTACAGCTGATTTAAAGAAAAATAGTTTTCGCTTACAATTTTATGCATAAAAATCAAATTTTTTCACTAAATGCTAAATATTTCGGGGTACCCCCCCCGCCCCCCCCCCCCCCCCCCCCCCCCCAAAAATCACTAACCAGTGACATGCATGTGAATGAATATAAATATCAACAATTTAGAACAGTTATAGTCTAAATTAAATGTTCATTATATACTAGCGGAAAAAAGAAACGCAAGTAATAATTCTGGGGTTGTATTTTTAAAGAAAATTGTGGATTTCATTTGATTGTTTAATTTTTTTAATTCTTTATTTCATTTTCTGTTAAATGCTATTGGTTTAGTGTCGTACAGCAGACGACGTTTGCAATACATAGCGTTTAACACAGACACTCAACGTTATTGAATAATGGGTATCAATAGCGCGTGTGTCCACTACGGGCTGCCGTCGCGGCTCTCACTCTTCTAACCATAGACCCGACTAAGTTGTCAATGGTCCTTTGAGGGATATTATTCCACTCTTGAATAAAAGCTAGCTGGAGCTGTGCGACGTTGTTCGGTACGTTGACGCGCTTCCTGACCCTCCTGTCCAACGCATCCCAAAGGTGCTCGATTGGGTTTAAATCTGGACTGTATGGGGGCCAATCGAGCACTTGGATATTATTCTGGTTGAGGAAGTCGCGACAAACCCTGGCAACATGCGGTCTCGCGTTGTCATGCTGAACGTGAGATTATGAGCATTGACAAGCGGGAGGACGTGAGGCATAAGCACCTGATCCCGATAGCGTACGGCTGTAAGATTACCCTGAATAACCACTAGGGGCGTTTTCACCCCATGAGAAATCCCACCCCAAACCATTACGGACCCCCCTCCCCCAAATCTGTCGACTTCTCGTACGCAAGCGTCAGAATATCGCTCACCAAGACGTCGATACACTCGTTGTCGCCTATCTGACCGCTGAAGCGAAAATCGCGACTCATCGCTGAACATTACACGCCGCCAGTCAGCCAGTCGAAACCGATTTGGTGCATGGGCACGCAGCCATTGCATGCGTTGTTGACGTCGCCTGGGCGTAAGGTTCGGGCCACGTAAGGACGGCGTGGACGTAAATCGAACTCTCGCAAGCGATTTCTGACTGTCCTTCGACACACACGACGGCCATGTGTTCCGATAACTTCTCTTGCAGTCTCTGTTGCCGTTCTTAACCTGTTACGAAGGTGTACAAGACGTATATGTCTATCTTGACGTTGCGTCGTCACGCGCGGACGTCCGCTCCTAAGACGGTCAGTTAACCTACCGGTAGCTCTAAGACGCTGAACTAAGCGCGATATCGTCGACTCGTGCACCCCAAATTGCTGCGCGACGTCACGTTGCGGCCGACCCTGCAAAATTAGAGTAATAGCTCTACCCCTATCCAGTTGCGATAAGCGTACCATTTCTCTCAACAAACTCAAACAACAAACGTTTTATGCAACCGATACGAATGGAACGGAAGTTCGATTTGGTAATGTGTTAAAATCTCTACCACGCGACACTACCCGTGCAGCACGGATATAACGAAATTCAGGTACAACGATATTGTGTAGCCTGTGTTCACGCTTCAGTGATTTTGTGTGATCCATGCACGGGGAAGTACACTAATGTCACCAAATACAGAAAACTAGATCAGTTTGTTCACAAACAAAATTTCAGTATTTAAAACTTTGAACTTGCTTTTCTTTTTTTCCCAAAGTATATATAACATTCATAGAATGAATCTTGTTACCTGTGATAATCAAAGAAACTTGAGTGAACGGAGTTATGAGAACATGCCCAAAACACACCCTTTCATTTTCTGAAGATTGTAGAATGTAACGTTGTGAGTTTTATATCTTTTAATCTTAAGATTATCATAGGTATTTAATCAAATGTATAAAGTATATGTACAGAAAATCATTCTTGCGATAAAAAATTAATAGTAGGATTGCTGAACCTTAGATGAACGGAGTTATGGGTTTCCTGGCTATTCTGTCTTGTGTGCTTCTGATCAACTGTCAGAATTTGGGTACCAAACGGGCTTAGAGTTGCCTATATCCGTAAGAATGGAAAAACAGACTTCCAGCAGCACCAGCTATAAATCTCTCTGCAAGCAAATTATGTAGAAGTCAGTGGAGTAGATTTATTGGAGGCAGGGTCAAACACGTTCTATTTGTTAAAATTTTCTGACTATTTCACAATATTTTCGTTAACAATAATGGGTAAACATCAGTAAAGAACAGTCAAAATATATTCTTACATAGAAAGTAATTGTATACATGAGACCAATTGGTAGCCATAAAATTAATGTTAGACTGAATATTAGAGAACAAAGCTTAGAATGAAACGATATAGGTTTCTGATAATCTATTGTCAAAAATTACAAAATTAAACGCCAAGCAGGTCTGGGTGATATTGAAAGGCCAATTGCTTGGAACATTTATCCAAGTGGCGACAAACACAACACTGGGAAAACAAACGTCGTGTCGATTAGTCTAGTGCGTTTCAAAGTTGCATACACGTCAGGAATACGCTTAATTAATATATGCATTCTGCCCTAGAGCTGAAAGTTACACATGAATGACACTTGATAACTGCGATGCATGAACATATCAATAAAACTAATAAATAATTTTATTATGTATCTGGCAGCGAAGTATAGAGAATTCTAAGCTAATTATTTTCTGTACATCACAGTATAATGATATGATATTGATAATTGTCAATTTCGTAGTGTCGGAATTGATTTTATTGACTGCTTCTCGCATTGTTGTCTAACATAAGTGTCAATAACCAAACCCAACAGGACGTCCTGTTGCCATTATAGTGTGTTATGAAAGTGTCGTAGACGTTGCAAATAACGAAACTGAACGGCGCAACTTTCTGATAGTGTCATTGTTTTTTTTTTTTTATGACAACAACATGATAACTACAAGAAAAGTCTATTCTTTTGAATGATCTTTAACGAATTACTCAAAGCAATTACCACGCTCCTCGTGTTAGTGTTTTCGCATCGGTCGAACACGGCTTATCAATCTTTATTTAGTTATTTATTGGTGACTTGGCAAACGGACTTTTGTTTAAACAATACATTTTTGTCTGTGTCTACTGTATGTTTGGATAAAGTAACGGTCATTCATTATTTATTATTCATTAGCTGGTCTGGCCGGAACTTTTATGTCTATTTCTCGGTCCATCAGGGTTCAACTGGTAGCTTTCTTTTGTTCCAGTATCCCAGTGGTGTTGTTTGGCACCCAAGGAAACTCCATAATAATCTAACGACGTTGTTTCTGTTTCGCCCTTATCTTTGCTTCATTGTAGGTTTTATCCTTGATGAATTTGTTGCCCGGAATGATTCATGGATGCGTTAGAAGACCTTTACTCGGTCCGGGCACATACCCAGCTAGCATTCTACGTAAATCTACATCGGGCCGTCATCGGCCCGTCAGCTACCCTGACGGGCCGATGACGGCCCGATATAGAATTACGTAGAATGCTGACCGGGTATATACTTTTTACCACAATGAAAGCTGAGGGCGATAGTTTGGTTCCCGTTAAGCTAGCTTAAGCTCCCTCTACCGCCCCCACCCCGCCACCCCTGGCAGTTATTTATTACTGACCGTTCCAGGGCGGTACTTAGATAAATCCATATATATATATATATTCATTTATGGATTCCATTACGAAAACACGCCTAATCAAATATGTTGAAAAATTCACCACCAAAAAATGAAAGTTTTCAGATAAAAAAAAAAAAAAAAAAAAAAAAATCTGATATTTTTCATATTTCTGCTCAAAACATAGATTGTGGGTACTCGTTCTAATGAGTACCCACAATCTATGTTTTTGAGCAGAAATAAGAAAAATAATGTAAACCCCTGTAAACCCCAGTTTTACTATATTAAAATTGGGTTTAAGGGGTTCAAAATTATATAGGTATGTTTTCGTGATGCATTTATGGATTCGTCATTCGTTTATGGATTTATGAGTTTGGATTACGGCTTAGGTACCATGACCGCAACTACTGAAGACTTGGTATCTGAGTTGTAACCATTTTAGGAAAAGGTTGCCGACTCTGCATGCCATCTGTTCGTTTCCTTTGGCTGTTTGTTTTTGTATTGTCTGACCTTGATGTTTAGAACTGGGTGTGAATATGGTTGTATCAGTTCCTGAATTCACTTACTGATTTTCAATACATACATAAAATATGGAAATTGAGTACCGCTAGAACATGTGAAGAATATATTAGCTAAAAAAGTGGCTTCGAACATGCGCAAAATGTGCGAATTCACATCAGTCTGCACATGCGCACAGTCCGGGCAATCGCTCTCCTCTGATACATGCTATGGTTTCCAATGAATCTGGCAGCGGACAGCGAACATCCTGATCAGACTGCGCCTCCGCACAGTTTGATCTGACCCGTCGCTGTCCTCATATTCCCCAAAGACACATTTTCGCATGGCGCGGCTGATTTAATCTGTTTATTTCTTCTGATATATGCTACAGTATCAAATAATTCAGGCAGCGGACAATGAGCGGATGCGCAGGCAGATCTGGGCCTTCGCTGTCCACATATGCCCGAATACACGTTTCCGCTTTGCGCGGCTGATATATAATACAGTAGAACTTCAATGGCGCGAACCCCGATGACTCGTTTACCATGTATAAGTCGAACACGTTCTCGAGTCCGCAGGGATTTCCTCCAAATACGATATACGGATAATTTAGGGAAATTTTCTTCTTTTATCTTGTAAATGTATGCTGTGTGTACTCATTAGAATCGCCTCTATGAGGCGATTCTAATGATTACACACAGCATACATTTAAAATATAGAACACCGAAAAGATATCCCACAATTATCTCCATTGTGCCTCCTGGTGTAGCATTAATAATAACCTTCCGAGACTCGAAATACCGCTGTCTCGAACAAATTTTCATGGTCCCAAAGGGGTTCGAGCCGTCGAAGTTCGACTGTAGTTTAATTACTCGGCACTACAAATCTGCGTTCTGCCATTACTCTACTCTTTCTTATAACGTATACTACTAATCTGTGGCTCTAGATAAGGTAATTATTAACCATTTGTTTTAACATTTTCGCATTTCTCCACAAAACATGCATTGTGGGTACTCTTTTTGAGGATCATCTGCGAAAATGCATAATATTGATACCGCTCTGACTACAGCTATGTACACCATGCAAGTTCTACCATATAACGTAGGAGACAGCGCTAGGTAAAACCCGTGTGACCAGGAAAGACTCAGATCACCCTGTACATCCAGCCAGTATGGTGAGGCTTCTCGTTCATCCCTTTTTGGAATGCCCAAAGCTGTAGAAAGCACATGCGATCAGCGACGACTCTGATCAGACTGCTCAGAGCGCAGGTTGATCTGAGTCTTCGGTGGTCGCTGAAGTTTTTTAGTAGGTTTGGTCGTGCGCTGGCTCATAGGCAAGGAAGAAGATTTGGACTATTGATATTGGCATATTAAACAAATTTATGCAGGGAGCAGTTTACAAGAATTAACAAACAAATATAAAAGCAGGGTTAAAAACTGTTAACATTCTAAAATAACCTTATGATATAGACCTCCATATACCCCTGGTTTTCTCCATTTATTATAGGGGAACATAGGGCACCAATTACAGGGACTTGTTGATGCAATGCTACAACTTGTGTAAATATGTGTTATTTGTCAAGCTTCATGTTTGTTACGAAAGCCATTTTTGTTTGAATCTGGAGTATTATATCTTTTTAATTTTCACATTGTTATTTGACATCTAATAAATGTGTACGCGTTTTAAGACGGCAACAAACAATTGTTTATGCGGTTTGATATTTAAGTTTTGTTTGGCTTCCCTTGTCTAAGATCCTATTTCCAATTGCTTCAAATTATTTATATGTTTCAAAGCAAAAAAAAAAAAAAAAAAAAAAAAAAAAATGTTGGGCTAAATTTTTACATTTACCTGCATGTACGCATTGTGCGATTTTTACCAGCTTCCAATTAAATAAACTATCACGAATCGCAGCCTTCTCTGTAGGGGTGTGGAACAAATTATGACATGACAACAAGACAATTGCAATAAGTGAGACATAAACAAAGAAGAACTGCAATAGAGGACGCGTCTTGGATCCCTAGATTTCCATTTAATTATTGGACCATGTCTCTGAATGGTGTTTACTAATATCAAAAACTGTGTTTAGCACATATATATAACGGTTCACGTATTCCATTCCCAATAATTACTAGTTTGGCTAACCAAATAGAAATAACACCGTGAAGTTTGCAATAATAGTACATTTCAAGTATGAGTAATATAGTAGATCTGAAAATAGTTTTTATCACATTTCTGCGAAGATACTTTATGCATTTGTATATAAAAGAGTTCAGTTCAGGTCAAGGTTAACTGTGATAGTTATAGATACAAGTATACGCTTTGATAGAAAGCTTGGTCTACGCTTCGCACGCAATACCCAGTCGGCATTTTACGTAAATCTATATCGGGCCGTGATCGGCCCGTCAGGGTAGCTGACGGGCCGATGACGGCCCGATGTAGATTTACGTAGAATGCTAGCTGGGTAAATGTTAAAGCTGATTTTAATAGTGCTGGGTTCTTTACATAAAAATCTTGGCTAAGCCGACTGAATTCCAAAATAAATGTTTAGTATGAGTTGGAGAGGTCTAACTGATATCTCGTCTAAATCAGCAAGACTGTAGCTCACAATTAAATGTAAAAAATACAGCACATTTCATATCGCTTTTAGGCTTACCTGATCAAAACTTAAACAAGAAAACATTGATGTAAAGCATCAATATGCCGGGAAACTAATCCGTCATGCATTCCTTAGCTCCCTATAGATCGTAGTATAGTGAAAACATGTTATAATTTATGAAAGGTTGTAACTATATAAATTATCGCAATACTCAACGATCAAAACATTATAGACGTTATCAGAGCTATGTAAAAAAATATCAACTATGATCGTCTGTTTTCTAGCCCGCATACATAATTACATGTCGCCATCCATAGCCTAGGCCGAACATACTATATCCGAAATCATCTATGTAGCAGTGTTTCGATCTATTCTCCACTCATAACGTTTTCTTTCGGCCCAAATCCTTCCATGTTTGAATATCAAATTAAACTGTATTACTAAACCAGCTTATAATCCGTTCTATTTGAGAATGCATATTTCCAATCGTTAACAAAGAAAAATATATTTTGTTTCTTCTTCGTAGTACGACGAAAAAAACGAAATGAAAAAATTCAAAGGTGTACGAATATTGACAGCAACAAGCTCATTTCAGGTCGAATGGTCAAATTGGGGCTCCTACGGGAAAACTGCTCATTGCTCTTTTAAATGAGCAAAACTCACATTGCTACATTCATTCTACACAGTAGTTCCCATTTTTTTTTATTTCACTATGTTACCAATAGCACAGTTCTCTGCTGCAAAAGTGTGACTTTGAATAATAATAATAATAAAAAGTGGGGGTGAATAGTTATATATAACCCCACTAAGAACCCCATAAAATTGGAAGAAAACCGATGTTCTCCAAATACATACACATTTTACAAAAACAACCTCAAATAGAATCGCCGGGCTCCAGCCCGGCGTAAATAAGTAGGTATAAGAATATCCATTTTGTCACGCTGTTCCAAGAATGCTACTAATTATAAACTGCGCTTAGTAGTACCAATGCAGCCATCCAGTTTAAAAGCGAAATTGTCAATATTAATGTATATCCCATGAGATTTGATAAAGTGCTGCGATCGTAACCTTTTAGAACATCTACATAAGTGCAGTGTGCCGAAAAAAGTGCTCGCAAATGGAGGACACATTAGAGTTCCAATACTTGAAATATTGTTCAAATCTTTTCAGTGCTATATAGCTAGTCCCAAATTTTACTTGGAAACAACACGCCTAAGGTCAGTGGTGCATGGTGGGTCAACAATAAAATCACTTCCGTGTCTGAACCAAAACGTACGTTGTCTACGCCCTGGCGTAGACAGTGATAGCCAATAATATTTTTATACACAGCTGGGGAATCACAATGATAGAAAGATTAATGGGCGCCAAGGGAGTCCGCCATATTCTCTCATAAATAACCGTAATAAAATATCAGTTATTTGCTGTTTTTGCATTACTATCAAACGAGTTAGAGGGAAGTAATTTGGTATTTCGATAAAAACATGATCTGAAGATATTAGAAAATGAGTTCACATATATTGCTTTGCACCAAATGCACTCCAAGGTTACGTATATTACTATCATTTGTTCCATGTCTGTTGGTCTGAACATTTGGGTCCATGTCTGTTGGTCTGAACATTCTGATTCGTCATTCGTTTATGGATTTATGATTTTGGATTACGGCTTTGGTACCATGACCGCAACTACTTGTTTTTATATTACGGCTTCAGAGTCAAATAATGAGCATGGTAGGAAGTAACTTGACGTGACCAATGAACCGTTATTAATATATCATTCTTGCTAAGCAGGGAACATATGAAACACGTATACGACTAACTTTGAATAAAATTTACAGCTATACATTTGAGACTATTATAATGATAATTGTACGAATGCTATGGACATGAGGTCTTGTCTGACTAGTGTTGTCTATCACTCGTATAAGAAATAATAATTATAAAAATAATAGTACTAATAATCATGTATAAGGTATTTACTGGATTAAACAGAATGAAATAATAATAATAATAATAATAATAATAATAATAAACAAATAAATAAATGAATAATAATAATATCAAGCAGTCTTGGGTAAAATGATATTTTCAAAATGCAATTTTGACAAAAACAAACAAAAAAAAAAAAAAAAAAAAGAAAAAAAAAAAAAGAAAACGTGGCTAATGAATTTACGCGTCTTTTTTTATTTCTCATATTGCGTATTAAGATATCATAAGACTGAATTCTAATACCCGATTTAAACGTGTGTGAAAATATGCCATGAGGCCTTAATTAGGATTAAATTTTCAACTGTCTGACTTTCAGAATCAGGTTTATTCCCATGCGTAATTATATTTATAAGACGATAAGTAGATTAAACTTTCCAAACCAGACACAGTTGATGCAGGGTTTGCGTTAAATCTTTTTTTTTACCATGCATAACATTACCATTATAACAATTCTAGGTAACGTAGACCCCACGTTCTCCAATAATATATAATAAATAGAGGTAAGCAGTGGTAGACATTATAAAGTGATTTCTTAAATCTCGTTTGTTTTGTAATTTATATCAATCTTTTATACTGCTGCGTAAATATGTCTGTATGTTTGCAATAACTAAATCGACCTCCTTTTCTAGATATTATAAAGTGAAAATGCCACGGCCTACATAACTCTAGAGAGGATGGATATCTAGATGGATATGTTGTTTTGTGCTTCCCAAAACCATAACGTTGAGGGACAATTATATCTATTAGAGGCACATCCGCGAGGCACTTCCAATGAGACCTACAAAATATATGTTTCGTTAAGGAATAAGAAGAAATATCAATATATTCCGGTTGAAAACATCCCTCAGCTAGACCGATGGCCTAGAAATATGTATTTCACGTAGATGATATAACGTAATGAACGACAATGGTCCCAAGAACGTTCAGTTTGGGAAAAGACGTGTTAGACGGAACATGTGATAATTAAATTTCAGTATGCATTTAACCCATTAATGCCCGGATATTTGCCGTATCTTTCCCTTATGCGAGTCAGAATGTTATACAGTCAAACCTGCCCAAAAGATCACCTGTATTAAACAATCACTTGCCTTTAAATATCATTATTTCAGTTCTAATTAAAGACAAATAAATGGAAATCTATCTGTATTAAGCAAGCACCTGTCTTAAGCAAAGAAGTAGAAATATATCTGTATTAAGCCAGCACCTGTCTTAAGCAACCAGTTTTGGCTTTCACCAATGGTGCTTGCTTAACACACGTTTGAATGTATAATGTATTTAGAGGGGTTTTATAATTGTTTCTGTTGGTGTAAATTGAAACGTAAATTGCCATGACGCGGTGTCGGATCTTGTTGCGCATTGCTTGCCAGATGTCTCTGTTGAAGGATGCTAATATAGCTAATATACCTACATACGCATATATGGAGAAGCAAGTTGTACGTTTGGTTAGAGCGAGACTTCGGGCCTCACTGTAACTAATAGCACATGATATTTCTCCCCTATACGCTTCTGTGCTGAGGTACATGCCATCACGAAAACACGCCTATTTAATTTTGACCCCATCAAACCCCACTCTTATGTAGTAAAACTGGGGTTTACAGGGATATACATTGTTATTCTTATTTTTGCTGGAAACATAGATTGTGAGTACTCATTAGACCTGCCTCGCCGAGGCGGTTCTAACGAGTACCCACAATTTATGTGTTGAGCAGAAATATGAAAAAATATCAGGGTTTTTAATCCGAAAATTTTCAGTTTTTGGAGGTGAAATTTTCTATATATTTGAATAGGCGTGTTTTCGGAATGGTTAGAAATGATCCTGGTCTGGAGTTCCCGTGTAAAAATTGTTGAAATCTTAAATGATTTGAGTAATTTATACAAGCCAGCAGAATCTTGCGCGTTTTCCTAGAATCACCTGATGAACTTCAGTATCTAGAGATCTATACAAACAGTTTTCAGAGGCTTTTACGAATACAATGCAACGCCACGGTGATGAGCATAATAATGTCTAAGAATATTTCCTGAGTTTCATAAAGAATTTGAATAGAACCATCTTCTTGCTTACAGTCTGATCTTAATTGATACCGCGCTATATCATGGCCATACAAAATCGAAAACGTGATAGAAATCCATTACAGAAAGCTTACATTCTTGCAAGGTTATGTGCGAGCAACAACGTTTTTCAGCAGATTTGGTGTGCTCATAGAATTAACATGATAAAACTTGTAACTGCTCTGAATGACAACCTCTGTCGCAAAAATGCAAACGGCATAAAATCAGACAGGAAGATGTCATTTTGTCCTTTTCTAGATTACTGGCGGGTTGTACGCCCTTCTGATGAAACTTTGGAAGTGTTGGCCCTGCCCGCTATTGGCTTTGGCAGGAAGGTTATTGCCTCACATGAAGCAAGATATAGGAATATTTGTCTGGTGTATTCTTTTTCTTTTGTTCTTATCTTTTGAGGCAGCTCGACATGGCTAAAATATTGTTAAACGGACCATTAAACCTCAACTTTCCGTTTGATCAGGATACCTATTCTCAGCCGGTACGTTTTGCCGTATCCTATAATTTTGTAAGCCGTAGTCAGTGGTTTTGTAAATTTTGTAAGCCGTATCCAGCGGTTTTGTAAGCCACATCCACGGTTTTGTAAACCATATCCAAAGGGTTTGTAAGCCGTATCCAATGGTTTTGTAAGCAGATGGAGAGGATCCTGATCAGACTGCACGGTTACACAGGCTAACCGCAGCCCTCGCAGTCGCTTGGCACAACCCATTCATTCTTCTAGCACAGCTAGTGACTACACTGCATGTATTAAACCGGAACTTGTTGTTTGTCTGCTTCTTTATGCAAACCCGCATGGCAAGCCTTATCTCATGTCATAGTGACTCGACATCCAGTTCGATTATTTGATATGACTTCGGAAACCTGCAAATGATGTTATTTCACAATATTTACACAATATGTATTTATTCATTTACGTTCGTAAAAAGAAAGTCAAACTATCGAGTTGTCGATGCAATATTTTATACAGTCGATATACAAATGTATGTGCCGATAATTGGACAACAGTAATCTCTTTTGGTGTCGTGGGATAGCACACTGTCCTGGACGACATTGAACCGTCCGTGCGGCTCATTAAATTAGCTATACTAATGCGCAAGGCGTCACGGCCTTTTCTGTCATCAATTACGTAAACAAGTCTATGTAATACGTAGCCCCTTATTTCCCCACACTATATAAAGAAAACAAGGCTTTGTAGGGGTCTACATTATTAGCATTATTAATATTTTATAGAATTTTGCAGTCTGTATACCAGCATTTCAAATAGTTTCTTTACTTCTAGCAACACATTTAGTAAGATAACCATCTGATAAGGCAAACGTTAAAGAAAAAATATCAGTTGAATATTTCATGAAAGGATTATTTAAAGATGATTATGCGGTATTCAAATTAGGTAGGCAGTTCAAATGAGTACAAACAACATACGATTTTAGAAAGAGGTGGATAACAGCACACGGTCTGTAATCTGAAGACTAAGAAATTGCTTGACTGTGCGCTCATAGGGGTATATGCGGTATGTACGGTATCTCGAGATATGGCATAGAAGAATGCATTTTACATAGGTGTGTTAACATAATGTCTATTGACGTCTGTCATTGTGCTCTGCAAATTAATTTCTTCTCCTATTCTCATGCTGATTTGAGAAATTCAGTCATCCACAGTATTATCTTCATTGTGTAGAAGCGTCTGCAAATGTGTCTGGAAGCTACAATTAGAGATTTAAATTTCAAAACGCCAGTGCGCAGTGTCAGTTACATTTCCTAGAGCTTTAATTTTAAGGCAAATGTGTAAAATAAATTGATTAACCTATTTATGCCTAGCGTCCTATAAAAGGGACACTAGCAAACAGTGCAGACCCTAATCAGACTCCGCAAGACGCGGCGTCTGATCAGGGTCTACACTGTTTGCAATCAGTTCAGTAATTCCTTCAAAACATGGTAATAATCAAAACTAACAAGACACCCCTATATAGGAAATGAACCTGTCCAAGGAGTTGCTGTAGAAGAGTTTACATAGCATAAATAGGTTAAGGGGACTCGATACATGTTGGTAGATTTTCGCCAATTTGGTACATGATGAGACAATTTTCTGACTTCCTGTTTGCCTTTCTGCACACTTTTGAAATGGGGTCTTCTCAAAAAGGAAAACAAGTTTGCTCCTCAAATGCATGAAATAAATTGTATGATGGAACTGTATGCACTAGGTAAATTTTTCGCCATTTTATATAAAACAGAAAGCTTTAATTTGTGATTTCCTGTTTGGCACATAAGGTCCCTTCTGAAAAGAGGCCACTCTAACAGGAAAGAATTTGCTCTCCGGAAGCAAATGTTTTTCTTTCACAGTAGAGCATTTTGAAAAAAAAAAGGGGGGGGGGGGGCGGGGCGGGGGTGTAGAAAAATGTGACAGTTGCATCCTTTGAATGTGTACCCATTCCCTTAAGCTTGAACAGTTTATTGTTCCCTAAACATAAAAAAACTAGGATGATATGTACACGGATATTCTGCTCAAAGCATCCGAAAACGTAACAGTTAAGTATTACAGGAAAATCTGGTCTGTTCGTAACAGACTATTGGCTTGAAGACAAGCTCCTTTGGCAGAACGACAATACAACATCCCCAGAGACGATGTATCAGTCAGTGGATCTAGTGTGTTGCAAGTTTCGCACAATGTGTGCCAAGTTACATTTTAAGAATCAAATAAAGATGTAGCCGCTTACTATATTGTATAGCCTCTCAAACATCCCTTGGCTACAGGATTTGATAAACGTGTTCTGGTTTAGTGATTTTTTAACCCTGATTTCGCTGATGAAAATCAATTGCAGACAGCGTCTTAGTATTTTTTTCTGATTATACATGTACCAAAAACAGAACTTCATGGTTCATGGGATTATTTTGCATAAAATGTCAAGTCCTGTTTATCATCACTTAAGCTTGTGCTAGTGTAGTATGGAGGCCATGAAGCGTCTCCCCGTACTTCACTATAGGGTAATTACATTTTTGGTCCTTTGAGATTGGTGAACCCTTTCCGGTAATTTGGAAATTTATATACGGTTCACTGATAGGGCCTAGCTAGCCAAGGCTGACTTGTGAAGCGAAGAAACCTCAACACTTTGAACAGCTATTTACATTTGCATGAATGTTTTCAGTGCTCTCAACGACCATTCCTTTTAAAATGTATTTTCAGGGGAAATAAAGAAAAAACATAACACATGAACAAATCGGCCAATATTCAAATAATTATGTACGTACGTAAAGGCGAAATAGCGACCTCAAATTCGCCATTGCAAATATGTTCTGTATAACACATGTAATGTTTATATGGGTGGCGCCACGCAAAAACGTGTCTTCGGGCATATGCGGACAGCGAAGGCCCTGATCAGACTGCGCATTCGCGCAGTCTGATCAGGGTCTATGCTGTCCGCTAACAGAATCACTGGACACTAGACCTTGCGAAAGCGCAGAATGAATCTAAATCTGTGGATTTTGCTCATGTTTGAAGACACCTTTTGGCTTGGCTCGGTCCATACAATACATGTACCGTTTAAAGTTGTATTCGTCTGTCATTGATCCCCACATTTATAATAACAGACATATCCCGCGAAAGTCATTGATCCCCACATATATAATAAGCCTCGCTTTCAGACGAGACATGCAACAGTTTGCCATATACAAACGCATGCGTATGCAAAATTACAACCTACATTGTTATTATACAAAACGTCCCATTCAAAAGAAAATTTGAATTTCGTTCCTTCGTTTCCTTTATATGTTTGGTGTTTCAAAGAACAACCTTTATTTACAGATGCATAGTCAAAAGTGATTCGTCGCTGTTTTCATTAGCAAATTGTTGCATGTCTAGTCTGAAAGCGAGGCATATATTTTCAAAATGTTTAGGCCTTTATAATCCGTTTCTGCATATCACCAGTACGAGTTATAATCATCTGTCATTGATTCTCACATTTTAATGATAATATGTCTCGCTTTAAACGAGACGTGCAAAAGAAATCAGATGTAACATTTTGTCATATGCAAACAGCGAAGAATCCGGTGCATCTGCGCATCTGCAATTACAATCGTTAAAGGCTGCATTTGGAAACGCCAAACAGCATAAAAGATCAAAAATCGCATATGCCTGGAGACACCGTCATTGAGATTCTTCATATGACAGCAAAGTAGTTTGTTGGGCTTCATACCCCTAGCACCTTAAGCGGAACTCCTATTTAGCCTATACGTAAAATCTATTAACATCCACATTCTACGCTAATTCAGTACAGTCGACTCTCGTTATCTCGAATTCCAAGGGACTCACTGAAATACTTCGAGATATCTGTACCTCGACATATCAGAGTTGAGAGAGTGAGGAAAACAATAAATTGAACAACCACATTTAACAAATGAATATGTAATTTGACTCCTGAAGTTAGAAATATATTATATAAAATAATGTGGAAAAGAGGAGAAATTGCTCCTTAGGAGCAATTTCTCCTCTTTTCCACATTATTTTGTTATCTGTTGTCATAGTTTTATGTTAAAACAGGGACCAGATTTTCACTTCGAGATAAGCGGTAATTCGAAATACGCGAGCTCGAGATAACGAGGTTCGACTGTAGTCTAAGGAAATGGGTGTATCTTCAAGAGCAATAACTGTAATGAAAATGTTTGCCTCCATTCTCAACAACTGCAGTAAAACCTCAATGGATCGAACACGGATGCCTCGTGCACCGTGGATAATTCGAACTCGTTTTCGAGTCCCTACGAAATTCTACCGATCGCTCCAGGAAACAAATATTTAAAGAATGATTTGTATTTTGTCATGAAAGTGCATGCAATGTGTACTCATTAGAATCGCATTATCTATACAATTCTAATAAGTACACTCAACAGACCATAATTGTATAGAAGATTGAAAAGACCTCTAAATTACTGCCATTTGCTTCCTGACCTGGTACCATGATTAGCCCTCAGTGGCTCGAAATATCCATGTCTCAAACAAGTTTCCATGATCCAAAAGATGTTCAAGCCATTCCAGTTCAACTGTACTCGTATAGTATAGTCTATATTTCTGGTCCCTGTCCAGAATATATCGACACCAGTTCTTTTCATTCTTGTTCTTTTGTGCATCGATATGGTAAAAAAGTATCTATTTAAAATATGCAATGAAATGATTAAACAGGCCGCGCAAATTCGTGACATGATCTGGCAGTGCTTTGCCCGATTCCTCAATAAAGGTCATTTTAGAACGTTACACCAAAAGTTTATGACCCAAGTGGTTTGCTTCCAGTTTACAAACTGAAATTTGTTTGCAAACAATAGTTCGGTTTCCATGTACATTTAAGAGCTTTTTTTTATATATGGGGTTTCTCTCAAACAAAGAAATTAATTCCTTTTGAGTATTAATACATTACGAAAACACGCCTATTCAAATATACAGAAAATTACACCTCCAAAAACTGAACTTTTTCAGTTAAAAAAACTCTGATATTTTTCATATTTCTGCTCAAAACATAGATTGTGGGTATTCATTAGTCCCGCCTCGACGAGGCGGTTCTAACGAGTATCCACAATCTATGTTTCGAGCAGAAATAAGAAAAATAATGTATACCCCTGTAAACCCCAGTTTTATTATATAAAAGTGGGGTTTAAGGGGGTTAAATATATATAGGCAAGTTTTCGTGATGAGATTCTTAAAGGAATGACCCTTCAGAGCAACGGACATACTCACAAACCTGAAAACAAGCAACTGAGGTATTCATTTTATTTTTAGTGTGCCAGAGTAGATAGTTTTGGCCAGTTAGGTCTCATTAGTACACTTATATAAATTGTCCAAACTCCCGTAATGGTTTTAATGATCCAACGGATAAAATAATATAAACTAGAGGCAAAGGTTCCGTATTTTACGTCGCAGGGGCGTCCAACTGATATTGGCTTACAGTTTGGCAAGGCCTGCTATCTTTGTAGCAGGTAAGGGTAGAGGGAAAATGTTTTTTATTTCTTCTGTTCCACTTTCATTCGTTTTCCTTTCTTCCCTGTTCCTCTCTTTCATCTCCTCTACTATCTCTCTTCTCCCTTTCTCTGGCAGACGACCAGACGACACAAAATGACCCACATTGTGTTGATGTGTTGATAAACCCCAACTCAATTAATCAATCAATATAAACTAGACTAAAGTGAAGGCAGGAGCCGGCTTTGTCTATGGGCATACATAATGTGCGCTATGTTTTCTCATCAACTGCCTTCTTACCTAGTGACAGATAAACGAGAGTAGTGATCATCAAGATATCCCAGCAAGTATATGACGTTAATGCAACGTCGTCTCAACGTAGATACAACGTCATTACTTCTTCTGAGCAATCACAACATATGAGCAAGCTCACGAAAAAACTACAGTAAGACTCAGACTCAGCCAGTACACCCACCCAGTATGGCAAGGGCCCTCGTTTATCCCTCTTTGGATAGCCCGGAGGCTGTAGAAGGCACATTCGATCAGCGAAGACTCTGATCAGACCGCAGATGCGCAGGGTGACCTGAGTCTTCGCTGGTCGCACAAGTCTGTCTTATGGTAGGTTTTGTCATGCGCTGGCTCATATACTTTTGTGAAAAAATAAGGAAAAAATAGCTAGCTCATATGTTGTGATTGCTCAGAAGAAGTACCTCGGAATTATAAAAAATACTTGACTACCACACTTGTTTAAAACTATATAACTCTTGGCATTCCCCCCCTATGGAAAATACGTTGGATTTAGTTATTAAGCCCTTTACGCATTATGAAAACAAGCCTATTCAATATTATATAAATGAAAAATTTCAGATAAAAATTCTGGTATTTTTCCTATCTCTGTTCAACTCATAGATTGTGGGTACTCGTTCGAACCGCCTCGGCGAGGCGGTTCTAACGAGTACCCACAATCTATGTTCTTGAGCAGAAATAAGAAAAATAATGTATACCCCTGTAAACCCCAGTTTTACTATATAAAAGTGGGGTTTAAGGGGGTCAACATTATATAGGTATATTTTCGTGATGGACAGACGTTGCCTGTAAAAACAGTCACTGGAAGCACATGTAACAAAACATCATGTAAAGCTGGTTTATAAACATAAAATTCTGGAGAACCCTATCGTTTATCCACACAAAATAGCGCGTTTGTCTGCAAAATTGTTTTACGCAATGTGGTGAGAACTTGCATGTATTTGAGAAAAAAAAAAGTCAAATAATCTTTTAGACCATTTTTAGCTCCTGATGGTACCTCGGCAACGTTGTAAATGGAATTATATCATAGCAAGACCTATTACATTACGAAAACACGCCTATTCAAATATATTGAAAATTTTGCAACCAAAACCGGAAAATTTTCAGATAAAAAATTCCGATATTTTTCATATTTCTGCTCAAACCATAGATTGTGGGTACTCGTTAGAACCGCCTCGCCGAGGCGGTTCTAACGAGTACCACAATCTATGTTTTTTAGCGGAGGCGAGGCGGTTCTAACGAGTACCCACAATCTATGTTTTTGAGCAGAAATAAGAAAATAATGTATACCCCTGTAAACCCCAGTTTTACTACATAAAAGTGGGGTTTAAGGGGGTCAAAATTATATAGGTGTGTTTTCGTGATGAAATATTACATATTATAGACATTGATTTTGAAGTGCTATTTAGATGAAATGTCAACTATCCACTATTTATTGTAAGCGATATATGTCCGTTTAGTAGTTTAACACTAGATAGCTGAAAGACATATAATCGCGAAAGGTATTATTGAATAGATCTACTCAGTTCTTCCTTGTATGAGAAGTTCATAATCTTACATCGGTATCTAGCAACATCAGTTTATTCAGTGTCAGTATTGGCATACAGTACCGCTGTGCGATAGACTGGTATTGATACATTCAGAACTATTTTACAAGCTTGTTTAATCATAAATATATACATTGAATATGCATTATCCGAAAGAAAATACTACCGTATTCGGTCTAATTACGGTACATACCCATAAAAGAAAGTATATAAACAACTCAAATTAATACCAACAACATGTGTTTTTATAAAGAAAATTAGAAAACAAATAGTGCATAACCGTCATTTAATGCGCCCCTCATGAAGTCCTCCGTTGATTTTGCTGTAAAGTGTATTGTTGTTATTATTATTATTATTATTATTATTATTTAGGGTTGGATTCAGGATTCTCGATCCGGTCTTGTGTAATCAACTGAATTTTCTTCATATAACATTGGAATGAAACTGGTTGTGTTACTAGGCACATTAAGACAGATTTGAGCCGCGACATGAGAATATAAGAATCCATCATGTGTGTTCATGCAGGATAAGGAAATCTCACCCGAGGGGTAGGAACTTCAACCAGGGACGAGGCATATTCTGGTTGAAATTCCTACCCCGAGGGTGAGATTTCCCTATCCTGCATAGACTGGATGATGACGGATTCTTTTTCTCCCACCTGGCAAAGTTGGGAGAAAAAAGGTATCTTCTTGGTGAATACAAGTACAGTTGACTCTCGTTATCTCGACCCCGCTTATCTCGAATAACCGCTTATTTCGAAGTGAAATTCTGGTCCCTGTTTTGATATGGAAATCTAAGAACAGGTAACAAAATATTGTGGAAAAGAGGAGAAATTGCTCCTAAGGAGCAATTTCTCCTCTTTTCCACATTATTTTATATATATATATTTCTAATCAGGAGTCAAATTACATATTCATTTGTTAAATGTGTTTGTTCGATTTATTGTTTTCCTCACTTCCGCAACTCTGATATGTCGAAGTACGGATATCTCGAAGTGTTTCAGAGTCCCTTGGAATTCGAGATAACGAGAGTCGACTGTAGTACACCTCCAGATCAGCCAGCGGATGATTTGATCAGGATCTTTGCTCTGCATGCATTTCGTTATGTTCTACAGTATCCAATGATTCTATAAGCGAACAACGAAGATCCTGATCAGACTGCCCGGATGCGCAGGCTTATCTTGGCCTTCGCTGTCCGCATATGTTCGAATACACGTTTTCGCATGGCGCGGCCCATTTGTACAGTAAAAAAGGTTATCAGATGAAAAAAAAAAAACTGTTATAAAATATGCAGAATTCTGAATACTTCCCTAATAATGTTAACCCCATACTAACCCCATTTTCACCATATATTATTTAAGAACATAGGTATACGCATTTTAAAGACATTTTAACGTAATAATAATAATAATACTTATAATAATAATAATAAAAATAGAGAAATTCATGATTTTTCCTCATTCTAAGTGTATGCCCCTGATTATGATGTTAATTCTGAGATGACTGTTGGATGTGTGATATTTATTATTTCAGTATACTGTACAACACATGTTTGGCTCTGAAAGCTCGCCATCTTGCCAATGTTTCTTGTTTTGCTGTCTACTGAAACAAGCGCCAACACTTGATCTGAGAACAGATCTTTATCACGAAAACATGCCTATATAATTTTGACCCTCCCCCTTAAACCCCACTTTTATATGGTAAAACAGGGGTTTACAGGGGTATACATTATCTTCCTTATCTTTGCTCAAAAACTCCGATTGTGGGTACTCGTTAGAACCGCCTTGTCGAGGCGGTTCTAACGAGTACTACAATCTATGTTTTGAGCATATATAATTATCAGAAACATCAGAGTTATTTTTTCTCTGAACATTTTCAGCTTCTGGAGGTAAAATTTTCTATATATTTGAATGGGCGTGTTTTCCAAATGTATAATAAAATATTTTTATGCTAGAATAATGTTGAAATGTTTCTATTTGGTACCGTATTGTATCTACTGGGATAGACAGGATATATCAAACAGCGTAGATCCACACTAGACGCCACAGAGCTCGGCATATGATCAAGGTTTCACTGCTTCCGACTCATCAAGCAGGTTTTAGACACATAATACAGGTAGTAATGTGGTGGACCCTCTTCAAATTTTGAGGCAGGTATGATAAGGACAAGATGTTCTAATATTTAGGATAAACACGGTAGTTGTCTAAGACGTACAATGTTGTCTGCTTTTACAGTTTTTAGGTCGAAGCTTATCGGCATTGGCGCCCTTTCTCTTTGCAAATTTTATATACTCGCTGAAAATGGAATCGAAGCTTGTATACTGGTTCACATACGCCACTCTGTTCTTCCGTTGATTGATGTACATCGTCTGCTTCTTTATATTCAGTATTTTCTGTGAGGAACATGTCACATCCCTTTTTAATAGTAACTGAAAAATACCCCGAGCCAAACTCCTGTCAGTAAAAATAAATGAAACTCAGTGGAGGTTTAAAAACTTTTAACAGGGTTAACGAGCCTCTTACTTTAAGCAAAACTACAGCTTTATCATAATATATATGTAAGATAAAAAGTAAATAATACTTTACTCAGGTTGGCGCCTGTATATAAGTGCCTGTGGTCGGGCCGATCATGGTCATGTTTGTGGTTTTCTTGTGTTTTGGCTTCAGGTTGCCAGTGAGCCCTTTGTTTTCCCTCACCACTGTCTTTGTGATTATATATTTCACTGCAATGATTCACAGATGAGGTAGAGGACACCTATGCGTGCCGAATATATTTGTTATTTGGAGCTGCGCCAAATTTTAGGATGAGGCTTCGCGCGAGTAAAACTGGTTCAACCCTGGTCCTGCTCAAACCGGACATGCCTAGACTGCAAATAGTGTAGATCCAGATCAGTTTGCTTCTGAAGAAGCAAACTGATTTTGCTTCTGAAGAAGCAAACTGATCTGGATCTGCACTGTTCGTTATTGTATACCAATTTGTATCACCAACCTGGATCAAGTAATCTGATTGGCTGAAAATAGCAAGTGGGTGTGGCATCTCAATTTATTCAGCATGACAAATGTCAAGTACCCAGTGGTATTACTACTGACCGTTCCAAGGCGGTTCCACTTTTGAGATTTCTTCTTTGTGTGTGCATCGATTGTTTCATATACAGTCGAGTTTCTATAGCTGGAACTCTGATGACTCATTTACCATGGTTAATTTGCTCATTTTTGAATCCCTACGAGATTCTTCCGACAGCTCAAGAAAACATATATTTAGGGAAATTTTCTTAGTTTATTAAGGCATTGTGTGTTGTTTGTACTTATTAAAATCGCCTCATCGAGGCGATTTTAATGAGTACATACAACATACCATTATTGGATAGAAGATCAAAAAGACTTCCCTAAATTATCACCATTTGCTGCTTACCATGGCTGCATGATTACATTTAACCTTCGGTGGCTCGAGCTACCCATTTCTCGAATAAATTTGCATGCTCCCAAAGATTTTCGAGCCATTGAGGTTTTACTGTATGGTGGTTGTTTTAGCATTTATTCTCTCCTTCTTTTGGTGGCTCGGGAGGGGTTTACTTCACGGTTGTTGTCCTTCCTGGGTGTCTTGGCTTGTATGTTTTAAGTAGGAGAATGGCACATGTACAAGTCTAGTACCTCAGAATCTCATTCACTGATTTAGCCCCTTTTGTTGTTTAATCCCTTTCCGCAATGGTCTTACTGTTGACCAAAGGGATCAATAATGTATATTCATTTGTATGTCCAGATTTTGTCTTTAGTCTCTTGGTCACGCTTAAGGGATCGGAGCTCTGGTAAGTGGACCTCGGCAGTCATTTTGTTAAGACTTTCTCTTCAATTACAGAAACATTTTCTCTTCAAGTGTACACAAAAGAACTTCAAACGATGTTTCTCTTCGTTCGTCTGTTCTTTCTTTACTTGTTTGTTCTGTTTGCGTTATAGTACTAATGCGTTTTGTAGTTATTTCATGAAATAAACCCTTATTCGGTGCCTTGGGAAGCGTGCGATCTATCGACTCGTCAACCCATGAGAATCATTTGCGTCAATATAGGACAATGAACCCTCATTAAAACGACAGCATTTGTTCTAAAACATTTTGCCATTAAAATGAATTTGCTGCTGTGAAGAAACTTTAATGAGCAAAATGTTATGTATGAAATGTCCTGTTTTATTAGCATTTTCCCATATAACATATGTTTCGGATATGTGTTAGAACAGCCTCTCTCCAAAATAATATGTTTCTTGTTCTTGCATAATTTCTGATTAAATGTCACCTCTTGAGCAAAGGCCTCGTGTCAGTCAAATTATCATTATAACTAATTTTGTTATTGTATCGAGCCTCGATATACATTATTTTACTTGACATGAATGACGTTTACCAACGCAAAAACAAATAAGGTTACACGTCATGTGAAGATGAAAACATGAATTTGAAACATTTAAAATTGAAATAGTATTGGTTTGGTGAGAAAAAGATGAATGTGCTCTGCCAGTAGGTATATTTGATATAATATCTCCTGGAAAAATCGACGCCGTATATGTGAATATTCAATGCAGTATTTGTTTGATTTGGAGGTTGACGGCCCAGTCAACAGTACTAAAGTCATATCGAGCCGATCAGTTTACATATGGGTGGCTTAGTCCTCCAAACGATTAACCTGTACTTGTGCGCACACTTACACTAGTAACTGAAAAAATGCCCTTCTTGAATCAACGGAAGGGGAATGACCGTAGAAATGCTTTCTTGATCAATCTCCACGAAAGTTGCGTTGCCGAGCTGGTATTCGAACTTGCAATTCCAATCCCTAGATCTGGAGTCAGACGCGCTACCTACTGTGGTATTCAATCAGGTTCAATGCAGTGAGTCAGAGAGTGTTTCACTGTATATGATTCAATGCTGCTCATACAAAGTGGTTGGTCTTTTCTTCTGAGTAGATTTGAATGTAAATGCACTAGAACGACTTCTCGTCTTAAATATCAAATTGACGCATCTTTACCAAAGAAAGCTGCTCTGTGCCATGTTGACAAGATATACCAATTAGTAATAGGTTTAAGATCCTTAAACTGATTTTAATTCCCGATGCCTAGACTAAGCGATGCTTTTGCTTTCAGATCAGCAGTTTCGTTGCCTCTTAAACCTTTCTAACATTGCCGCATGATGGTCAAACTTCTAAAGAGTCAAGCCATTCCATGGTTGTATTTCTGTTGCAGGTCCTCCTCATTTCTTTTTTTTTTTTTTTTTTTTTTTTTTTTTTGTCATTCTGCTTTCGTTAGAGTGTTGTTCTGAAATTCGGTGCCTTTGGGGGTCGTGCTTCGTAATTAGGACTTTCCTGGTATCCCCATATTTATATCATACTTTAGTGCTCGGTAATTCAGTATGATTATCGATCAGCCTTTTGAATATAAGATGTTTATAGATGTATGTTAAAGGGTTTCAGAGCATAATGGACAGTCTGAAAAGAATTAGGATAACAAGTCTACTAAATGGTCGCTGCCGTAAGTTAAAGTGATTTGATTGTGTTGGGGTTTAAGGACACGTCAACCTTTGAGGGTCATTTTGTGTCGTCTCCCAGAGAAAGGGAGAAAAGAGATAGAAGAGAGAGTAGAGGAGATGAAAGAGAGGGACAGGGAAGAAAGAGGAACAGGAATGAAAGTGAAGAAACAGAAGAAATAAAAACATTCCCCCTCTACCCTTACCCACTACAAGGATAGCAGGCCTTGCCCAACTGTAAGCCAATATCAGTTGGACGCCCCAGTGATGTAAGATACACAGCACCTTCGCACCACCCGACCACCCCCCAAGTTAAAGTGAAGATGGACGAATGTAGGATAAAATCTTCTTCTTCTTTTTTTTCGATTTCTTTGTTTTTAAACACAAAATAAATGTTTGTATTATTAACAGTATTTTGTATTGTATGCATACGTTTTAGTCGACTAAAAACCACATATGTAGATACTTTGCAATTTAAAGGAATAGAGAGACCATGGATTATAATATCATATTTCACATTGATGTGTTAACGTAATAACGATACATGGGAGTTAGAATCGTTGATGCTAATTGGATCGGGCTAGGTGTTAGTGCAATCCTGATGTACGCAGAGGACTTATTAAGGAGGAGTATTTTATGATAATCGGGGATAAGCTTCTTAGTCCACTAACGCTACGGTGCACGACCTGCACGAATGCACCGAGAACGCATGGATTATCTACTTTATTCCCAATTCGACTAGGCATGTTGATGGTCTTAGTCTGTTTATTTAGGCACTACAGTAAAACCTGTGTAAGACAGCCACCTTTGAACTGACCTTAGTGGTTGATGTGGAAAGATGGTTGTCTTATAAAGGTACATATCATGTAATTTTGCTAGCAAAATTACATGACATGTACCTTTATAAGACAGACACCTTTTTCCGCATCAACCACTATTTAAAGTCAGTCTCGAAGGTGGCTCTCTTACACAGGTTTTACTATAGTATGTGGCCGCTATACTTAATTTACCTCGCACATTAGTACTATACATTATTTCAGCTATTATTTTGCTAAATGTATGCTTAGTTTGGATTACAAAACTCCTTTGAACATTATGCACTTTTCTACTTACTGTTTGAAAACTTAAGTTTTAAAATATCTATTAGTATATTTTGCCTTTTAATAAAAGAGGAACATTTCTAAAATCGCAAAGACCAGATTCATTTCACATCTTGTCCGGAGAAAAAAAGAAGCTTGACATCTATCAGTATACAACATATTATCGAAATATTGCCGACGGTTTAAAGTATCATGACCATTTCTATATTTCCCCGTTTTTATGTCTCGGTTTAGTCTCTATAGATCAGTCTGAATTTTGCATATTCATTGGCTACATGTAATTAGTATCATAAGTATGGCAAAAAAAACCCATAAAAAATATTCCAAGAAATTTTAAGAGTTATAACCATTTTCACAAACTGATAATGGACAAACCTATAACGGACAAAGAAATATGAGTGTTCGGGGTTTTAACATTGATCAATTAAAATGCAGTTGGCATGCCCACAGCCTAGGTCTAGTTGACATCTATTAGTATGCAAAATAGTATCAAAATATTCTTGATGGTTTAGCATTATGGTGATTTTTATATTTTAACTTTTTTATTCCTGGACTTTGCCTCTGTAAATGAATCTAAAATTTCTCATTCATTAGCTAGGTCTAGTTGACATCTATCAGTATACATCATATTATCAAAATATTCCTAATGGTTTAGGCATCATGGCCATTTTCGTATTTTCCACATTTTAGCTCACATGAGCATGGCTCAGGATGAGCTATTGTGATCACTTGCCGTCCGTCGTCCGTTCAGACCTTTGAACGACTTCTCCTCTGTAACCCCTGGGCCATTTTTTTTTCAAACTGCATCTGGAACCTTCTGTTTAAGGGGATTGAAAATTTGTTCAAATGGCCATGGTCGCCATGCCCATATAAAAACACTTAGACATCTTCTTCCAGAACCAAGAAAACTCCAAGACTGAAACTTGGTATAAAGCATTATGGACTCAAGATCTACATTTTTTAAATGTCTTCTCTGAAACTGCTTGAGCAATTTTCACCATATTTCACATGGGGCCTTCTGTCGACAGGGTATTGCCAATTTGTTCAAATGGATCCGTGCAACTGAACAAGATTGCCGCCATGTCCATATATGGTAAAAACACTTCTCCAGAACCAAGAAAGCTTTGGGGCTGGATTTTGATATAGAGCATCGCTGTCTCAAGCTCTACCAAGTTTGTTCAAATGATGACCGTAGGGTGACCTTTGAACTTTTTACGGCAAGGTCAAATTTACGTCTCTATAGATTTGCATGAGCGAAAAGTAGAAAAATCTTTTTTTTTTTTCAATATGTATTTAAGACTTATGGCTGAAACTTATAATGTATGATTAAAGTAGTAAAGCTTTTTAGTTCGGATCAAAATGTTTCCCTTCATTTATATCCATTTTCATGTTTTCCCATCTGCTTAGTCTCTGTAAATGAATCTGAAATTTCTTATGTTAAAAGGCTATCCCTAACCGGCATCTGTAAGTATGCCAAAATTAAAAAGAAAATATTCCAAGCGGTTAAACAGTTATAGCTATTTTCACAAACTGATAGCGGACGGATGGACACTGCGATTATAAAGCATTTTTCGAACTTCAACCTTGGTTGACTTAACTGCGGGTCATGCAATTTCTCTATAAAACATATTGTTGGTACTCATTAGCAACAGTAATGAGTACCAACAACATATGCTTTTATGAAGATTAATAAAAACATTAAACTATAATACCCCGCGATTATCGTGAGCAGATAACTCTGTCACACATTGCCGAAATTTGTCCATTAGCAGTCCAAAATAAGACCTCCTTCATATCAATGTATGCACCAAGTTTGGTTAAAATCCCTTGACATTTACTCAAGTTACCGTTCGGAAACGAAAATATAGGCGTGTCTCGGGCAGATAACTCCGTCAAAATTTGACAGAATATGCCCATTAACAATCCCAAACCAGATTTCCACAATATCAATGGACGTATAAAGTTTGGTGAAATTCCATTGCTGTTTACTCGTTTACATCCGGAAACGAAACTATTTGTGTGTCCCGGGCAGATAACTCCTTCAAAATTTAACGAAATTTGCCCATTAGCAATCCCAAATAGGATCTATACAATATCAGTGCACATACTAAGTTTGGTGAAAAACCATTGATGTTTAATTAAGTTATCATCCGGAAACGAAATACGGACGGACGGACAGACACACGGACGTCCAACGTGAATACATTATACCCCGCCACTATCGTGTGGCTAGGTATAAAAATCAATATCCAAGAATAATCACCAAATACTCCTTTTTAACAAGTCCTCTCCGCATGAGACGGAGACACGCTGATGTGAACTGGATTGCCCTGGGCCTACTCCTTGCGTACTCCCAAAAAATTGTATATCGCTTTAATTATTCACCATGTTAAAGAGAACGGATATGCTTTCAAGGGAGGCAACATTTCACTTATTTTGGCTCCCTTCTGAAAAAGGGCCATTTATAACATGCAAGAAATTGCTTCCCATAGGAGCCAGTTCTTTCCTTTTAGAGTAGATTCTTTTTAAGAAGGGACTTGAAGTACAGGAAAGCAAATAGGAAGTTGTCACCCTTGTCCACGTGGCCGAAACTTTACCAATTTATCGAATCTTTCTATGTATCTTTCTTGCAGCTACCCTTCTCACCGATCCTAATGTTGTTCAAGATTTATTACGGGAAGAGGAGAGTAAAACCCGAGGTTTGGTAGAAAAATATTCCATTAAGATGAAAAATGCACACGTAAGTTTTATCAAACATTCATGTATCATTATTCGAATGGTTAGCCATTATCTCAACGATAACTATATTACGATAGTATTTTTCCTAGGCGCCTGTGCGACTGAGATCTGAGCGTTTCTTCTGTGTCACTTAGATCAGGTAATACGAAATGCTTACATTATGGGGCGTCTAAACACCCCAGTGCACTCACAGACCTTTACTGACTACCTTCCTGGTGAGCACACAACCTTGAAACAACGTCGATTCAACGCTGTTTCAACATTGTGTGCCTGCTGGGCTTATACCACCGATTATCCATGTTAAATTGAGATGAAAAGCAAGAGGTGTACTTACGTTTAAGCTCTTTGAAACCTCATGGCTTGCAACTGCATTATCTAATAGCGCTAAAAGATGATTTTCGCAGCTCTGTAAACAGTAACCTTGTAATAACTCACACGCAGCGCTGACATTGATTGATAAACGTGGTGCTTTTGATAAAAAAAATATACGAACTGCAACAAAAACGAATCACGTGCGCCCAGCGACGATTCAGATCAGCCTGCGCATTTGCGCAGGTTGATCAGAATCTCCGCTTTGCGCTTTTTGACCAGCCACAAGAAAGGAAAACTCTTCATGCGGACAATCACGACTCTGACAAGACTGCGGATGCTCAGGCTAATTTGAGTCTTCTTCTGGAGCACATGTCAGAAAGAATGTTTCTCACGTTGCGGTTTTTACTCTGATAGTACTTTTACACACTATATCAACTACATGTAAAGAAGGATACCTGCCTGAACAGTGCGAGAATGCTCGGAACCGAGTCATGAATCTTGAAAAGTACAGTCGACTCTCGTTATAACGAATTCTAAAGAACTCACTGAAACACTTCGAGATATCCGTACCTCGACATATCAGAGTTGAGAGAGTGAGGAAAACAATAAATTGAACAACCACATTTAACAAATGAATATGTAATTTGACTCCTGAAGTTAGAAATATATATATATAATAATGTGGAAAAGAGGAGTAATTCCTCCTAAGGAGCTTTATTATTTTGTTACCCGTTGTCATAGTTTCATGTTAAAACAGGGACCAGATTTTCACTTCGAGAGAAACGGTAATTCGAAATAAGCGAGTTCGAGATAACGAGGTTCGACTGTAGTTAACCTTACTATTTTATTAGGAGCGTCAGTGGAACTATCTAGACTGACAGTCGTCCGAGAGATGAGACTATCCAAACTAAGTCCAACAGTCTCCCTAGTGACTCTCTGATATCAATAATATAATGACGATCTTACAAATCTTCAAAAACTTGTTTATTCAGTCAGTGTTAGATAATAGGAAAGTGATATAAAGGATCTCTTTGAAACAAAAGGTAATATAATGCGGCAATAGATAATGACCTACTTAATGGACTGTATCTAGTCTAAAGAAAGACCTTACATTTAGCACTCCTACCCGCTGACCATGTATTGATCCTTTACCGTATTACCCTGAAATATCTTAGAAATGACTGGAATTCAATTGATAGATGGTAAAACACTATATCAATTTTACATCGATTTATTACCGGAAAACATTAGAGTACTATAGTTAGATCGAGGAGATAAACAAACGTTTTCCCTCAAACATGTATGACGAATTAAAATAAATATGGAAATACCCAGGAAAGGCCACCGTCAGGAACACAGTCCTCTCAAAAAACTGAAGGAACAGATGAAAATGATCCCACCTTTTAGAATTCAAGTAATATAGAGTCAAGCTTCGAGCTTGTGTGTGTGTGTGTGTGCGTGTTTGTGTGTGTGTGTGTACGTGTGTTTTCATGATGTTGTCATAAAACATCTTCGAAGGGTGCTTTTGTACACAAAACAATGACTATTTGTAAAAGCAATCAAACGTTCGTATAAAACATCTTTGAAGGGCGCGTCTGTACACAAAACAATGACTATCGGTAAACGCAAACAAACGTATGTATAAACCATCTTCGAAGGGCACGTCTGTACACAAAACAATGACTATTGGTAAACGCAAACAAACGTACGTATAAAACATCTCCGAAGGGCGCGTGTGTACACAAAACAATGACTATCGGTAAACGCAAACAAACGTACGTATAAAACATCTTCGAAGAGAGCGTTTGTACACAAAACAATGACTATCAGTAATGTAAACAAACGTACGTATAAAACATCTTCGAAGGGAGAGTTTGTACACAAAACAATAACTATCGGTAAACGCAAACGAACGTTGGTATAAAACATCTTCGAAAGGAGCGTTCGTACTAAAAACAATGTCTATCAGTAAACGCAAACAAACGTACGTATAAAACATCTTAAACGTTTTTTTTTTTTTTTTTTTTTTTTTTGTTTGTTTTTTTAGCGTATACCGTTAGTCATTGCTTTGTGTAAAAAGAAATAAAACACAAAAAAAACAAAAAAACGCGCTATTCGAAGATATCTTATACGTACGTTTATTTGCGTTTACCGACAGTCAATGTTTTATGTACCTTTTACGCGCCCTTCGAAGATGTTTTGTGACAAGATCATAATACTGAAAACAGTAATCGTGTAACACTGTCGCTATCATAATTTATCAAAGATATATATCAATGCAACATACGAAAGCCTGAACAAAGCCGTCGTTGAGAGGAAATAACTATTTAGCTATAAAATAAAAACATAGCTCACGTTTATGACATTAAAACGCTATTGGATTTGAGAACACGTTTAACAGATTCTAAAAGGAATGCCTTTTTGCGAGTAACGAAACGCTCACAGAACTGAAAACAGTTGAAGTGTCAAGCTTTCTCGAGCAGGCTACCTGATTTCGAACACTTAGGGCTGAAAGTATTCAAAGATTTACAAAACGTTTGCGTTTACCTTGCACTTTTGAACGCAGTCCAGGGCAAATAACTCTCAAGTGTTTTGCTCTGGATCCCTGATGTTGGCGCTCGGCATTAGGTACATGTACAGAAATCCAGGACAAAACGTTCGCTACAAATTTGCACTTCTGAACGCAGCCCAGGTATATATCCTAACTTGTCAAGAAATTATGACGGAAATCTACACTAAAAGTAGGCTGTTGCTAAATCTCATTAACATTTAATATTTTGTTAGAAAACTGTAAAAATTCTCTTTAATAGCAGTTCAATAGATTCTAAACGGAATGACCCTTCGGAGCAATGAAAACAAGCAATTCTTACAATTCTTATTAAAACAATAAAAAAAAAAACAAACAAAAACAACAACCAAAAAAAAAAAAAAAAAAAAAAAAAAAAAACAAACAGAAATAATATTTTTAGTATGTGACTGGTACAACGGTACAAGGCAATTGTAAGCTATACTCTTTCTTACCGTGGTCATCAAGTGTCTCTTTGATAATATCATGGTCAAATAATGACATGCAGTATTTTTAAATCGTTTTAGCCCCCATTAGCTTATAGGGTTTGCTCTTCATGAGAAGCTGTTAAAATGTCTGAAGTACGGGAAATCTCCATTTTCATTTAATGGTTTTGACATGAAGTATCCTTAATCCTACCACTTCCTGACATGCGCGATACGTTGTCACTTAAAACTCACCGTTAAGAAGATTGGTAGACTTGATAGTGTTTCGCAATTTTTACAAGCGATAAAACTGTTGTGAGTACTTGTTTGCTTTTCTGCCTCCTAGTCCCTTCTGGAGACACAGATGAAGTAGTCTCAATGCGGATTTATATACTGTTAATATAACACCTAACTCGGCATGTGGGTATGGAGCTCAATTCGAAACAGCGGAACAGTTTTGTCTTTGACTGCAATTTAAACAGCATTCAAAGACAGAGACTAATTCAAGTCATCAAATCCAAATCTCGTGATTAATTTTACACTATTTACAAATGGTTTTTCGATTTTTACACTATTTACGAATGGTGTTTCTTTGTGTGAATATGGTGAAAATAAGGACATAATCAATGATACGCACAAATTCTCATACTCCCGACATTTTGCATTCCACAAGAATAAATATTATGCTATTAACATACTCAAGTACCTAAGGGAAGCTTGCATTGCAGTAAGCCAAATGTTACATTTTCTGTATTTGTTATAAAAAAACGTTCTTCCACACTGTTATACCTTACATGTGTACAACTTCGTGAAGGGAAAAGGCTCTATAATGTTATACTAACCTGTGCCCAATCCCATTGTTTACATGACAATACAATATGTTTAATCTAAACATATTGGAAAAGGTCTTATCTTAAGAATTTTCACCTAAATGAAATAAATTCCATTCTTTAACAGTATGCCAATACTCAGAAGAAAACAAAACAATTTTGATAGTTACCCAACTCCTCTCCCGCCACCGCCTCCTCAAGGAATATCAATTCCTCCTAAATACACCATCCGGGTGCATATAGATAACGACTCACTTGTGTACTTAATCTAGCCTTTCCTTTAGACATACTTTTTGATATTAATGCTGTATTAATTTAAGACTATATACATTGCTAGCCGACGGCAGCAAACAATAAATACTGGCCAATTGAATTTCTGCTGTTGGTATTTCTAAATATAGCTTGTAAAACTTGCACCTTTGCGCTAGTCGCACAAGTCAAAAAGTCACAATCTGTTGGTAGAAATACTAACTCCTCAATAACATTTCGTCTTCTTGTTCCTTGTACTCTAGCAGAACGCGATTTCGCAAACTGGAAACGCCGAAATGCCCACTTCGATTATAAAGATAATATTCAAAGATCATTACAACTAAACATTGCACACACATTCTGTTCAGGAATTACTTCACGGTAAAGTAACAGTCACTGATGAAGATAATGAAAAATCATGTTTTGTCACGTTCAAGAATTCATAGTCAAGTCGAAGCGTTTCTTATGTTATAAAGGTACTAACGTAACATTGATGCAAATTATATTGAAATAATCAACTAATGGAGTCATGGAACATCTCTCTCTCTCTCTCTCTCTCTCTCTCTCTCTCTCTCTCTCTCTCTCTCTCTCTCTCTCTCTCTCTCTCTCTGCATGTTTGGTGTATATGCGCGTGCACGCATAAGTGTATGCATGTGTTTGTGTACGTGCCTGAATGCGTGCGTGTATGAATGTATGTAATTCAGCTTTTGGTTTAATTGTTTATGATCAAATATGTCAAAAGGCTCAGCCACTCATAACATCAAAGAAAAAAAAAGGTAAGAGAAAAGTCCAGGGAGTGCCACAATCACAAACCGCAGCCCTTCCAAGACCCCAAGAGGAAGAGGAAACCGACAAATCCAAACAAGCACAAACCGAACAAACGTACGAAAAGCACTAAGATTAGCTTCTCTCTTCCCCAAGCGAGGTAATCGCAATACTAAAAGGACTGAAAAACACAATAACAAAATGACACATGGAAAGACATACAACAAATCGCCTCGTAGAATAAACCACAAAGCAACAAAGAGTAAGACTAACACCGGGACCACCGCCTTAGACGGTCAGTAGAGCAAACCACCGGGGGGTTTAAAGCACTTTTACAGCTAGCTAACTTCACCCTGGGTCCCGATGCTACTCTTAATACAGAAAGACATAAAAATTCAGTTCGCATAAAGGCTCCCAACTCAGTCAATGCATCAAAGCGAAAACATAAAAATCAAATTGATCACTATAATAAACAAAGACGAGTAATGGCTAATTCTACTGTATGCCAGAGTAAATGAAAACCAACAGTTGAACCACGGCGGGCCAAGCCAAAGACATATCGTCAAGCCCCAACCCACTGGTTAAAGTTTTACGAAGAGACCGTCATTGAGTCTGAGGCCCGAACCGCCGTCGTGCAATTAAAGAGTGAAACATAGCCGTCAACAATGATTGGGTTAACAACTAGGCATGCAGTCTGCCGCATAATAACCAGGCTATAGCCAGTTCTTTTATAACGGTTAATAAGTTTTCTGAATTGCTCCGAAAAGTTAGATTTACCTACATTTTTTTCTAAATCTGTACACTAAGTCACCGTAAAATTCTGGTTCAGATATACCTTGTTGCAGATGTATTTTCTGACTGACGCTATATTTTTCTAACAAGGCACTGTGTCTGCGATAAAATTTCGAAAACGCCTTACGAAGTTTAAAATAACGATAGCCCTGCCTAAGAATTTATGATCTTAAAAATCTTTTATTTCCAATTATTTAAAGCATTAGACTTAACATGCTCTCGTTTACACCAACGCGTACAATAATTATTTAAAGCACTGACAATTGTTTCCCGACATTTATTGAAATCAATGTGGGCTGGGAATCTATATTTAGGTCTTTTTGAAATAACTGAACGGAATCGTGAATCAGTTATAATCTTCAAGTTACCAGTGAAAATATGACCCGCTGGTTGATAACAAAATTTAGAATCTTTACAATCTCAAGAATCAGGGGAACTAGTTTCAATATCAAGATCAGAAACTAATTTATTGAAATTAAGTATAGTATTACGGATAGGTTTGTTATATTTATAACAAATAATAGGAGATTCCGTGTTTTCGAAATATGAAGGTATAGCTGATATATCATTATTATCTCGAAATATGCTAGGTAAATCTATGAATACTTTTATTAATGAATGGAATTTTGATGAAGTGTCTTATGTGGTTAATTTCAGAATCAATGTAAGGACGAAGAGCATGTTGAGTATAACATCTAGTAAGGAGAGCTGCTTCATACAAATCATGTTTTCTATCATAAAATTTATTCGCCTCATCATCTAACTTACGTAATGAAGAAACAGACAGTGAAGCTAGTTTAGAAAGCATTTGATGACGTCCAGAATTTAAGAGAATATTTAAATCAAAAAGAGATAAAACATTTTTATGTTTTCGTTTAAAATTGCCATTTTTGCGCTTACCATGGGATCGTTTATTACGTTATATGCCTTTATTGCCAGGAGATTGTATTGTTGTAAATTATATTGTATTTGAAGCAATCAAAATAAAGTTTAATCCAACTAAACATTTCATACTTGTAGAACATGATGCAACGACTCAACATAACATTCCCGTTTCTACCTTAAGTATTCGGAGAGACAGGCTTGACGAAGCAGTGTATACCCAGACCGCGGCGTCTGAACAGGGCTATAATGCTTACACTTTATCATTAGACAGCTATTTTCCCACCTTTTTACGCAATAAGCACATACTTATACCGTATTATTGCATAAAGAAGCAGTGTTGCACGTTATTAACAGCCGTGCATTAACCGGCTTAAAGCCGTGTATTATCAAGGCAATTTATGCGCTGTTAATGCACGGCTACGCAACTTTCAATATAATCGTACCGGGGCCATAGATTTGTTGCCGTTACGAGCTGTGTACTGCCCAGCCCTAGAACAAGCATAGTCCGAGGAAATTGTGTCCTAAACAATTACCTACGTCAAATTGCATCGGTGAAAAGGCGAAACAAAATAGTGCAAGAAAGAACGCGAAATGTAGCAAATGTTTTCAGTTTTTATGCAATAATAGCGATCGAACATGTTTTTTCAATGCATTCACATTAGCCAGGTCCCTAGGAAGGTGTTGTAGCTACATAAGGCATTTAAGTTACTGCTTCTATATAGCTGTTAACAGAATCTGTGTAGCAATATCTAGGGTAGACGGAGCTCTCAAGCCGTGGTCGGCAATCCATCTAGGAGTTGGCAACTCCAAACAAAAACCTGCATACCTGGATTTGCCTGTTCCAGTTATGTAAAGTCTGCTGCGGCAGCTGGGGAGAAAGAAATCATTACTATGATTCAACGGCCCAAATGGCGATGCAGCAGCATGTTGTGGAGCATGGAGAGCATGACAAGGCACAAAAGAAGAATGGTCATCCACTGCATCCGGGCTTAGCTCCAGATGTCCGGACACTGTCTTGCCTCTGGATCCAGCTAGGTCAGGATGAGAGAGTGAGGTTGACTCTGCGCGCCTCTCCCTCACTATAATCCAATTCACAGCGCATGTCATCTTAATCAGCAACACACATTCACAGTAAGCACATATATGCAAATCATACAAAAGCCACGTGGCGATGGGCGAGCGGTGAAGCAGCAGGTGAGGAAACACTGAAAGCTGTAGTTGCGGACCTGCACACAGGCGGCTTGGTTCTACATGGTCGCTTTCCTTAAGAGCGAAGCAGTATGGGGAATTCGGCAGCCGAACTGAGCGACCGAGCAGACCTTTTTAGGATCGCACTGCTCACCCCCGTAGCATGGGGAAGGGGCTAGAAAAGGTGTCCTAAACAATTGCCTACGTCAAAACTCCTGGCTGGACCACGATCAGCTTAACCGCGATCAGCGGGATTCCCACTTAGCGGCCAAACGAGAAAAAAGAAGATGAAGGTGATACCTCAAAGCTTGGAATGTGTGCACCCTAATGGACAGTTCTGGTTCTGACAGACCTGAGCGAAGAACAGCTCTAGTTGGTAGAGAACTTGACCGATACTAAGTCGAGATTGCAGCTCCGAGTGAGACTCGCCTTGCAGAAAAAGGGCTTTTAAAAGAAGTTCGTGCTGGCTACACTTTCTTCTGCAGTGGACGCAAGAAAAAAGAGCGGCGTGAAGCAGGAGTAGAATTCGCCATCAAGTCACACCTCGTCAGCAAGCTCTCAGGACTTCCCAAAGGCATGAATGACCGCCTGATGACGCTGAGACTTCCCTTATCTGACAAGAGGCATGCAACAATCGTAAGTGCCTATGCACCCACAAAGACCAACCCAGATGAGGTTAAAGACAAGTTCTATGATGATTTGGATTCTGTGATTTCTGCAGCACCCCGGACAGACAAACTCATCCTCCATGGGGACTTCAATGCCAGAGTGGGCACAGACCACCAGACCTGGGAAAGAGTGATTGGATCTGAAGGTGTAGGGAAGTGCAACAGCAATGGACTCCTCCTTTTAAGGAAGTGTGCAGAGCATGAATTACTGATCACCAACACAGTCTTCCGTCTACCATCTCGCAGAAAGACAACATGGATGCACCCTCGCTCCAAACACTGACATCGCATTGACTATGTCATAGTGCGAAGGAAGGACAGACAGGATGTCAGAGTGACTACAACTATGTGTGGTGTAGACTGTTTGACAGATCACAGGCTTGTGGTCAGCAAACTCAACCTGCGCATTCAGCCTGTACGACGACCACAAGGTAAGAAGGTGCCAAAGAAATTAGATGTCTCCAAGCTGAAACAAGTCAGCAAGAAGGAAGTATTCGTCAACGATCTCTGCAGCCGTTTAGATGCACTCGAACACAGTTCAGAAGATGTAGATGAAAGCTGGACAGTCTTCAGAGACACCGTTCACTCTTCAGCAATGGATTCCCTAGGACCAGTATCTCGCAATCACCAAGATTGGTTTGATGAGAATGACATTCAGGGACTCCTTGAAGAAAAATACCAAAAACACAAGGCTTACCTCAGAAATACCAGCTCAGTATCTAGCAAGACTGCCTATTCAAACATATGCAAGACAGTTTAGACGAGGCTCAGAGACATGCAAGACTCCTGGCTGAGAAAAAAGGCTGATAAAATCCAATCTTTTGCAGATAAAAAGGACCTGAAAAAGTTCTTTGATGCACTCAAGACAGTATATGGTCCCCAGAGCTCAGAAACCACCCACTCCTTCGTGCAGATGGAACTAGTCTTCTGACTGACGAAGAAGCTGTCTTGAAAAAGATGGGCTGAACACTTTGATGTTGTCCTTAATCAGCCATCATCTATCAATGATGAATTGTTTGTTTGTGTTGAGGTTTTACGGCCCAGTCAACCCAATGGAGTCATGTCGAGCGCGGTCAGTCTACCTAGCCACACGTTTACTGGGCAGGCTTAGTCCTCTAGTATTGCGCACATTCTTCCGCCATAAACTGACAACTGCCCTTCTTGATTCAGCGGAAGGGAGAGAATGACCGTAGAAAATATTTCATGATCAATCTCCACGAAAGAATAATGCCGACCTCGGCGGGGTTGAACCCGCGACCTCCTGGTCTCCAGTCGTCCAACTGAACATCCAACTGAGCCGCCGAGGCACCAATGATGAAGCTATCAACATACTACCACAGGTGGAATGTAATCCGCTGCTTAATGAGCTCCCAACCGTCTCTGAAACAGTGAAAGCAATAAAACTCCTGTCATCTGGCAAGGCTCTAGGATCAGATGCAATACCTGCAGAGATTTACAAAGCAAGAGGTCCTCCAGTTGCAGAGAAACTGACAGAGTTATTTCAAATTATGTGGAGAAAAGAAGCCATCCCTCAAAAATTCAAGGATGCAACAATTATCCACCTATTCAAAAGGAAAGCGAATCCTCAAGTCTGTGACAATCATCGAGGCATCTCTTTATTGTCAATTGTTGGGAAGATCCTTGTTAGGGTCCTACTGAACCGATTGAATGAACACTTCGAACGGTCAAGGCTTCTACCAGAAAGCCAGTATGGATTCAGGAATAACAAAGGCATACTATACATGATCTTTACAGCACGACAGCTTCAAGAAAATGCCAGGAACGGAATGTGGACCTCTACATGACCTTCGTCGACCTTACCAAAGCATTTGACACAGTCAGTCGTGAGGGACTTTGGAAAATTATGGCAAAGTTTGGCTGTCCTGCCAAATTCATAGCAATGGTGCGGCAGTTCCATGATGGTATGCTTGCAAGGGTCCAAAATGATGGCGAGTTTTCTGATCCATTTCCTGTAACAAATGGAGTTAAGCAAAGGCTGTGTACTAGCTTCAACACTATTCAGCATGATGTTTTCTGCCATGCTTACAGATGCTTTCCAGGATGGTAACAATAGTTTACCTATTAGGTATCGCTTTGACGAGATACTTTTCAACCTAAGAAGGTTGCAAGCTAAATCTAAGATGAAGACAGAGGTGCTAGACGAGTTCCTCTTTGCTGATGACATGGCAAAAGGTGCTCCAACAGAAGCAAATGCAAAAAGGTTTGGATCAAGTATCTGATTTATGTGACAGCTATGATCTCACAATCAGCATCAAAAAGACTGAGGTAGTATATCAGCCAGCACCTGGGAAGCCTTACAAGGAGCCTTCCATCACAGAGAAAGGTCAACGACTGCAAGTGGTAGACAAGTTCACCTACCTTGGAAGCACATTGTCTAGAGTTGTGCACATTGATGATGGTCAATGCTAGAATTGCCAAAGCTAGTGTAGCATTTGGCCGGCTACGTGGAAGTATTTGGGACCGAAGTGGAATCAGACTTGACACAAAGCTGAAAGTATATAGATCGGTGGTGCTGCCAACACTATTATATGCGAAACTTGGACAGTTTACCAACGGCATGCCAAAAGACTGAACCACTTCCATACAAGCTGTCTTAGAAATGTTCTAATGATCAAGTGGCAAGACAGGATTCCAGACACAGAAGTCCTGAAAAGGGCAGGGATGCAGAGTGTACATACTCTTCTGAAATTGGCACAGTTAAGATGGATAGGTCATGTTACCAGAATGTCTGAATTGCCAAAGAAAATCCTCTATGGAGAACTTCAAGTAGGAAAACGCTCCCATGGTGGTCAGTAGAAGCGATACAAGTACACCCTCAAGCCTCCCTTAAAGACTTCAACATACCAACAGAGTCATCGGAACAGATTGCACAGGATCGTACAAAGTGGCGAGGTCTCATAAAAAGGGGAGCCGGTGAATGGAAGCAAAAAAATCAGCATAGCCGAGCAGAAACGGGGAAAGCCAGAGCTAAGGCATCACTAACAGAGCTTTCTTCCTCTTGTTCTATCTGCAACAGGCAGTTTAGAGCTAAGATTGGTCTCATCAGCCATCTTAGAACACATAAATAATAACACATCACACACATGATTAGGATTGGTCATTGGCAGTAATGACAGACGAACGAACATGGAGGTGTTGAAAACCGCGGCCTCCGGCCTCGGTTTTCAATACCTCCCTCGGGACCTGGCTAATGTTAATGCATGAAAAGCCATGTTTGATCCCTATAACATAAAACAAATCAAAGGGACAGGTCAGTTTGGTCACCGTATAGATGCAGTTTCTGCCTTCTTCCTCCATGTTAACGCATATATATAATATTTTTGTAAGCTCTCAAAGATCACCCTTCACAACCTCTGTCATATCGATGTTGAAGACACGTATTTCAACGGAATTTTGCTGAATAAATTAGGGTTGTATCTAATTAACAAAATTCACTTAATGCACCTAATTCTCAGTCATATGTATTGTCTGTTTTTCGAAAAATCGGGCTTCTCCAGCGCAGTGGATTTCGGACACTTTCATGCTGGACTTATAAAATTAAGTGGGGTTACCCAACCTCTTGGCTAGAGATAGGGGTATGATAAGGAAGTGGGGTTTTGAGGCTTCCTGCTGATAACATGTGGTTTTTATTCTTTTCATCAAGTTCTTGCTCTGCAACATGCTGTGGTGGTCAGCTGCCTGGCTACTAACTTGTAATAAGATATTCTGCCGCGACATCACAGTAGATATTTTAGTCTTTCATTTTTTCACATTTAAAGTCAATTTGAATGTTATAGGTAGAAAGAGGGGAAAAAGTTAATAGATTTTCGTTTTTCAATCGTCGAAATTGGTCAAGAAATAAAGTTTTGCACAGTTCGTATAGGTAATAAAAGATGCCGTACTGGTTTCCTTGATGCAAGAGTTAATTAGTTGTGTTACATAAGATATGCGTAATGATAAGATAAGAAAACATGGTTTACAGTTTTAAGAGACTGGTCCATCATGTGGTCATTAATGTTGATATTCAGTAACACTAATAATTTAAGCATAATTGATCGAAGTAGCTAGAATAACTCGAATATGTATTGAGTTCGTATTTTTGATAGAATAAAGTACCAACATGGAGCACAAAGTAATTTTTCGCTGCATTATGCACTCGTCGTGATCGTGTCATAAATCCAATCAAATGAAACAGTCGCCACAATGTGCATATCACAATATTGATGACGTAGGTTGCTGCCATTGAAATATAGTATCACTGACTATAACAATGAATATCTAGGATTTACTGCGATTTAATTAACAGATAAAGAGTCTATGTCTACACACTTTTAATGATAAACGGTTCAATGAATTTATGTTATGTAGCTTGAAATTTAGTAAAAGTACTTTTTTTTAATAAATAGTTTTATTTGATTGTTTGTTTGGTTGTTTAATCCGACAGGGGTGATATCTTTCAAACATTTTGACATCAAATGTGAAATAGAGCTTTCAGAAGCCAGACAATTAACTGAAAACCAGCTGAAACTGGAAATGAAATTTTCAGTTTTAATCCGATCTCAAAATAACAGTCTGGTACAAGTCGAATTAATATCCCAGTAGGCTAAACGACTGAAAACAAAATGTATGAAAATAAATATATGTCACAAATTTCAGGTCTACAATCTCTTTAATCTGTAAGTTTCTTGACAATTTGTTATGAGTAAATTAAGCGATGGCAGAAATATCTGATTGCTAAGTTTAAAGATGGCTTTAAAAATAGTAGAAGAAGGGAGCAATCTTTTTTTTTATTGGTAATAATATCTTCTGACTCGACAGCCATTTCATAGATTTATATTACGGTATGTCGAAATGACGCAAAGATGCTATCGTGCGAAGAAAAGCGTGTATGATGATGTTGAAATTAGATATCATCGCCGTACCAAGCGTTATATATGGGTGTAACTTTGGCAATGAAACTGTCAAATTTTCAAGTGTAAAATGAAAGTCGTTTCAAGAACCTCTATTATAATTGTGAAATATTGCAAACAATGATCTACTACTCCGCGTCGCATATCTTTTTTTTTTTTTTTTTTTTTTTTTTTTTTTTTTTTTCATCACGAAAACATACCTATATATACTTTTGACTCCCTTAAACCACACTTTTATATAGTATAACTGGGGTTTACAGGGGTATACATTATTTTTCTTATTTCTGCTCAAAAACATAGATTGTGGGTACTCGTAAGAACCGCCTCACGAGTACCACAATCTATGGTGAGGCGGTTCTAACGAGTACCCACAATCTATGTTTTTGAGCAGAAATATAAAAAAATATCAGAGTTTTTATCTGAAAATTTTCAGTTTTTGGAGGTGAAATTTTCAATGTATTTGAATAGGCGTGTTTTCGTATTTTGAAGATTCTTCTTGTTCTGTATAAAACCGTTGATATTCTATCCATTTATTGCGAATGTTCTACAGCCAATGTTTGGTCAAATCTTGGTACTCGCTGTCGCTCTAAAATCTTCAAATCAAGCAACAGAATGATAAGTAATGTTAATGAAATGTTAATGAAATGTAATGAACGTCCGCCTCTTCGAAAACACTGACAAAGGTCTTATTAGAGGCATACAATTTTGCTAATATCTACTATAGCAATGCCTGAACTATATATTTTGACCAATCTGGTAGCTTCAAAAACAAGCAGGTTCTAACGAGGCGGTTCTAACGAGTACCACAATCTATGTTTTAGAGCAGAAATAAGAAAAATAATGTATACCCCTGTAAACCTCAGTTTTACTATATAAAAGTGGGGTTTAAGGGGTCAAAATGATACAGGCGTGTTTTCGTGATGTGCTTAATATTTTGTTGTGTGATTATATTTAATTTAATGATTCTGTATATTTCAGGTGAGTGGCCACGTAAAGCAGAGAACAGGTAAAATAGGAGAGACGATACTAAGTTCTGCAAAGGAAGAAAATGCCAGTTTAATTGTTGTTGGAACTCGTGGTATGGGAAAAGTACGCAGAACATTTCTAGGCAGTGTTAGTGATTATCTGATCCATCATTCAGGAATTCCAGTGCTTGTATGTAGGAACAAAGAACAGCACGACCATTCCAAATAGTGCCGTTTCCAAGTGTATTGATTTTCTTATAATTGCTTGGCGTGGACCATCCGCTAAATGGTGTAAATTCCACTCTTAAAATCAGGGGAGACATAATGTATGAGCTACTGTCGAGCTTCAATGACTCAAACATCGTAAGGACCATGGAAATTTGTTCCAGACATGGGTGATTCGAGTCACTGACTGACGACAGACCACAAATGAGGCAAATGGAGATAATTTAGAGAGGTCTTTTCCATCTTCACTAAAAGAATCGTGTCTTGAGTGTACTCGTTTGAATCACCCAATGAGGCAACTCTAATGAGTACACACAACATACATGTTCATTATAAAATATGAAAATGTACCTAAAGTATCCCTAAATGTTGTTTTCTTGGTCTATTGGTGTAATTTTCTTGGTACTCAAATCCGAGTTCGAATCAGCGACGGTAAACGAGTCATCGGTGTTCGAGTCATCAAAATTTTACTGTATCTAATTTTGATACGTATTCCTGATCCCTTGCCACGCTGAACAAATTAAGATTCCAAGCCCACCTCTAATTTTGAGGCAATTTAATAACTGGTTCCAGGTTTGTTGATACATACTTACATACCTAATGACAAACAGTACAGATCCAGATCAGAAGCCAACTGCTCTGGATTTACACTGTTTGTAAAGGCAGGGCATATCCCGGTTCAGCAGGACTAGGGTTTAAATTACGGAATATTACAGATCCTATCCCATCACTGTCAGTAAATGACCATACAAATTGCTAAGAAATGTTTTTTTTTTCTTTTCAAATACAGTGGCCTCTCTTTATCTCAAACACTCTTACACTGCTTATAGTGGCATTATGGATATGCACTTATATGCCTGTGATTTAATGTATGAAATTTCTTTCGTATGCCTGAAATTAAATTTCAGCATCATATATATATATATATATTTAACAAATCAAATGCAGTTTTAGGACCTCTCATTAGAGAGAATAAATAGAACTACCCGCACACTACACTGCGGAAAATGTTGAAATACAAAACCCATTTACTAGTTTGATTACTAATAGACAACACCTAAATCGAAATAAATGCAATCAACCCTCAGTATCTCAAACTACAAGGAGACAGAATATTTGGTTTCAGGTAAAAGAAGTTTGAGATAAAAGGAGCCGAACTTTAAGGAACATATAGCAAACTAAAGAAACATTGCCCAAAATAAAATTGACTTGAACAATAATTTTAGTTACCGGCGAAAAGCCAATATCAGGTTGCATAGTCATGCAACCTGCCCAGAGCTTAGTTTTCCACTTACAAAATCCTTGGCTATTCTAAGGGAAGACCTTATAAGAATGCGTTTGTCGATTTGGCAATCCACCGTCCGCATATGGCATAATGGACTTTTTTCAACGATCCTTAATAAATTTAGTTTTTAGTGCAACAATGTTTCATTTCAAAACATAAATATATCAACAGTTATCAGTTGCTCGCTTAAAGTCCGTCGTTCAATCTTGACGAATTAATATATGGGGTCTAAATTCTTCTGTTACGGATGTCGGAAAGGTTCAATGTTCTTTATATGGGGTGTGTGTGTGTGTGGGGGGGGGGGGGGGGGGGCTGGATACACTTTGCATCTATATTCCGCCACGTTATACACACCCAGCAAGCACTTAACGTTGAGGCAACGCCGAATCAACGTCGATGCAACGTCAGGACGTTGCATCGACGTTGATGCGATGTTGCCTCAACGTTGCGCGCCTGCTGGGCATGAGACAACCTTTGCGTCAAATGTCCTTGACAAAAGGGGTCGATTCAAACTGGAAATAAATCCCTCCTACAGGGATTTAGTTCTTTCTGTTGAAGATTGACCCCTCTTTAGAAATGGAGGGGTGGGGGGGGGGGTACCTCTGTCAAAAGCTATATATGCTCCTTTACACATGTGGGGTAGAGATAGCCTTAACGCGTTGTGTTATTCTGCCTTAATTGTGTTTTTATTCTGGATTACTAATGCCATAAACAATTCAAATCAGACACCGTTTTCTGATATAGGTTTACAAGGCCTCTTTTGATGGATGGCTGGCATTAGTTGGTTAAATTGTATGTATATTGCTATTGTGTATTATACTGATATGGGTATTGTATTTTTGTACGTGTGTGCGTTTGTGCGTGTGTATGTATAGTGTATCTTGTATCTTTGTACATGATTTGATACGCATTAAAAGTAGAATGATAGTGTCTACTGTCTAATTCCCGTTTTTTGGTAACCATTCATTTGGGGTCTTGTGCAAAAATGAAGCGGTCTGAATATCAAATGTATTATTTATAAACAACAGATACGTGTATCTTTCTTTCTTCACACATCTGTCAAACAATGGCCCTATTATTTTTGGGAGTCATTTTTTACATTGTAGTCTTATTGGACGCCATGATGTAATGTTCGAATAATGTCGTGTTCACTGAAATTGATGGTGTAATACACTGTCAGGAGTGTAATTCAATTCAGCAATATAAAAGCAAATACAGAAAACAATTATTTTGTGTATAAATTTTAGATACAGCAACTAGTTTCTGTACATTTACCTTGCCATGCTGAATAAATTAAGATGCTATGCCCAGTTCTAGTTTACTTTTTCTAGATTACTTTATCCAGGTTGTTGATACAAACTGACATACTTTATGGCTTCTTAACTGATCTGGATCTATAATGTTTGCAAAAGCAGCGCATATCAGGGTTCAGCAGGAAAAGGGTAAGACTGTGAATCAGACAATACGTATTTATATAATCTAGCTACATAAATTCTAAATGTATTTACTGACTGGAATTTCAGTCATTGAAGTTCTGATACTTATGAAGAGGGCTGTTAAGATAAAACAAGAAAACTATTGGTATTAGAATTACTTAAGTAATACGAAGTCTATTGCTAATGCGTCTTGCCATTTCAAACACTAAAACATCAAAGTAGGTCATTCATCATGGTGACTTCTTTTCAATCTTGAAATTACTCAATGTCTTCTTTGAAGGCAGTCTAAGAGATTTCACACTTTTGTATCCAAATGATGTTGTACAGAATTTAGAAACAGAATTCATAATTGTGTCTATTGTGTCTTGCGCAAAAGTCAGCCGGGTTTGCAATTTTAATTGTTACACAGTGTATCAGTGAAAAAACAGCGGTGTATTTGTTGCATTATTAAATGGGCCGCGCCAAGCGAAAAAAAAAAAATCTTTGAACATGCGAAAAATGTGCGGATTCACATCATCCTGCGAATGCATAAGGTCTCATCAGGGCCTCTGCTGTCCATTGATACATTTTATAGTACCCAATGATTCTGTCAGAGGACAGCAAAGGCCCTGATCAGCCTGCGCGGAAGCGCAGGCTGATCTGGGCCTTCGCTGTCCACGGTTGTTCAAAGACACGTTTATGCATGGCGCGACCGATATGATATGTCGTAGCCCGTAAAATTGAAGTTTTTAAGAACGGAAATATCTTCAATGACATATAACTTTGGCCTGGACATATTTGCAATCCTTCTCACTTTAACGTCTTCAGAAGAGTATATGCAGAATGCGAAAACGTGTCTTCGGGCATATGCGTACAGCAAAGGCGCAGATCAACCCGTCCATCCGCGTAATCCGATCAGGGCCTTTCGCTCTTCACAAACTTAATCACTTGATACTATAGAATGTATCAATGGAGAGCAAATGCCCGAATGAGACTTTGTGTATGTGTAGGATGATGTGAGTCCTCACATTTTGCACATGCTCGAAGGCGCTTTTTCGCTTAACGCAGCCATTTTTGAAAAACAAGTGTAAATTTACCTGTATTAAGCACCTGTCTTAAGCAGCCACTTTTTGGCTTTCCCTTAGGTGTTTGCTTAACTTTTGGATTAACATCTATAATCACATTAAATATAAACTAAATCCATCTAAGAATTTAGAAAATAAAATGTCTTAAAATCTTTGACGTAAAACTTTCACATTTGTGTTAATGCCAACGCTGACGCCCGGGATGGTGCAATAGCTCTTCCTGTACTTTCGAACAGGAGAGCTAAAAAGTACTGTATACTGATTGTATTGTTTATATGTATTCATCTTTCAAGCTGTATTGAAGCAAAATTGTAGCAACGACATTCTGTATTTTTTTTTTTTTTTTTTTTTTTTTTTTTTTTTTCAATTATTTTTCAAAGAAATTAAGACGTACATCACGAAACATACCTATATGATCTTGACCCTTAAACCCCACTTTAACATAGTAAAACTAGGGTTTACAGGGGTATGCATTATTTTTCTTATTTCTGCTCAAAAACATAGATTGTGGGTTGTCGTAAGAACCGCCTCGACAGGGCGGTTCTAACGAGTACCCACAAATTATGTTTTGAGCAGAAATATGAAAAATATCAGATTTTTTATCTGAAAACTAATATTTTTTTGTGGTGAAATTTTCAATATATTTGAATAGGTGTGTTATCGTAATGCATTCCATGTGAATCGTCAGCTGAGCTGATTTTAAAAACAGGATTCACCAGTCTATTTTCCTGCTGAACAGATGATTCACATGAGGGGGGATATCAAGCCTGATTAGCTCCGAAAATTGTCGACAAATGTCGTCTGCTACATTTGGGATGAGCATTTTAAGGGTTATTATTTTAAACATAAAAAGAGTGATTTGGTCTTACTGTATATGTGTATATGTATATGTATGGTTTTACTGTATATGTTTGCATCACATTTTTTAATAATTGAATAAAAGCAACGTGAGTTGGTATTTTGACCTGCTTTCAAGCGCCTTTTGCGTTTTCGGTACATGCATAGCCTTATTTGTTAGTGACGTATGTGCGTGTTAATACATGTATGTGCCTTTTGTCATATTTTGTGTTGATGTACACAGTTCGATACTGCAATGTACATGTAAGATATTCCAAACAAAACCTGGAATTAAAGTGTTATGTTTATGTTCAGATCCTCCGTTGTTCAACTGGTGGCTATGTCAGTGTCTAGGGTGTTTTCCACGAAACCTCCCTTGTTTCATCTCAATAATTTACTTTGATTTACAAATGTACATGTTGATTTTGGTAATGTTTCACTAAATTCAGTTATGGAACCACTACGCGAGCCGAACACAACATTTGAACCTAGGGTGAAGATTTGATGACATTAAAGTCGATTTAAACCCAGTTGTAGGTTTTTTTTTCCTTTTTTAATTTTGATTTGGGTTTTACGGCCCTTTTTAAGAATATTTCACTTATATCGTGCCAATCGTTCATCAAAGGTGGGCGAAAACCGGAAAACCCTGGGAAAAACACCTGACCATCCGTAATCAGAACATGGCTTTCCCACATGTGACCCGAGCAAAGCTCGAACCACAGCGGTAAGAAACCTAATGGATTAAGAGTCAACTCTCCTATCTACTAGGCTACGGGGGCTCGCCAGTGGTTGGGTTTACTACTGACCATTCTAAGGTGGTGGTTCTGGTGGTGTGTTCTATGTGAGGCCTTGTGGTCGTCTGATAGCAAGCTGCGGGGCTTTTATCATGTTTTGTCCTCTTTTCATTGTTTTATTATTGTGTTTTTTTTTTTATCTTGTCTGGCACTGTGATCATCTTCTTGGGGAGAAGGGGACATCGGTTACTTTGCTATTCTTTGGTTTATGGCGTGTGGATTTGTGCATTGTCTGTCATGGTTTGTTTGCTCGTCCTCTTGGCGTCATCTGTAGGCTATGTTCTGTGATTGTATCTCTTCCTGGACAGCTTCCATACTATTGTACTAGAATGTAAGTTACTATTCGTATGGACGAATATGACTTATAACAAATGACGCGCCATGCACGAAAGGGGCGCTTATGTAATTTGCGGACAACGCAAGCCCTGATCAGCCTGCGCATAAGCGCAGGCTGATCTGGGCCTTCGTTGTCCGCTTACTGAATCAGTGGATACATTAGTATATGCCAAGGAACAGAAAATGCCCAGGTTAGACTGCACAGGTGCGCACGGTGATCCAGACCTACGTTGTCCGCAAAATGCATAAAGGTCCTTTTTCGTGCGTTACGCATCATATTTCTTATTTGTTGTAATTAATATGAATGAGCCGCATTCTTCGAAAATGTACCTTTGGTAATTTGCGCCCAGCTTTCCCGCAGTCTGATCAGAATCTTCACTGGGCGCATTTTGGATAGCCGAGGATGCAAAGTTTCTTGATGCGGACAACGGCGATTCTGATCAGACCGCGCGGATGCGCCGCCTGATTCGAGTCTTCGCTGGGCGATCATGTCAGAAGGCACGTTTTTTTCACATTGGGCTAAAATGTTTTAAGTTACAGAAACACTGGTTCTAGCGAAGAATGCCATCTAACTAGAGACGTATTAGTTTGACAAAGAGTTGAAAGAACGCTTGGCTTGATATAGTTTTGATTATAGTGCAAGATAGCTATTACTACCAATAGATTATATTTCTGACTTAAAGTGTCTGGTCTATGCAGCGTCTCTATTCTAATGTATAAAACAAATTCCGCTCGATAATAAATAGGACTGAGGATAAAACTTGAGGAAAATATATTAATGAAACTATAAATACTAAAATGAAATTTAAAAATACATGCACACACACACGCACGCACGCACACACACACACAGACACCAAACGAAGGAGAGACGAGGAGCAAACAATGGCAAAACTAACACCGCATCCGAGAAAATTCACAGTACATTGAAAACACAATAATCAGAAAACCTTGATGTAAGCGCTCGACAAAGCCAGAGATGAAGAACTGCTTTGATTAGGTTAATGTACGGTATATCACAAGAGCAGCAAAAACATAAGAACTCAAAAATACAGACGCATATTTTTGGGAATGTTTATTTTACATTAATATATCTAATAGAATCTCTTTCCACAGATATCTTCAGATATAAAAACTTTTCAGTAATGTTTATTTTACATTAACTCTTTCGGCGCCAAATTTCAGACGACATTTGTCGTCTACTTTGTTTTTTTAACAAACTATCAATCGTAAACAAGTAACTACATAAATTTGAAAGACTGAATGTCAAACAGCGTAGATCCTGATGAGACGGCTCATCTGGATCTACGCTGTACGCAAAAGCCTATTATTATCGCCTATAATAGTGAAAGAGTAAACTCGTCAACCAGAAACTCTTTTCGTAGACTCTATATACGTATATAAATAGAATTTTTGTTGAAAATATATAACAGAATCATATTATCTTCAAACATTTACGCCACCATGCCTCGAAAATAATGGGTCTCGCCCTGCGAGAAAACCAATATGATTCACAATGCCAGGAAACGTACCTTCAGACATGTGCGCCCAGCGAAGATTCAGATCAGCCTGCGCATTCGCGCAGTCTGAACAGAATCTTGGCTGTGCGCATTTTGGATAGCCAAGGACGCAAAGTTCTTTCTTGCGGACGACAAAGACTCTGATCAGACTGCGCGGATGCGTAGACTGATTGGAGTCTTCGTTGGGCGCACATATGAGAAGGGACGTTTGCTCCCATTGCGGCTCAATATTATGTCGCACATCAGAACATCAAATGCGAATGAGCTCTACTGTCCTTTCGACATCACTCGGAAAGAGGTTTTTTGCTTGGCGTTTTATTTTAAATGAAAACATTTTGTTCTGACTGACCATGTCTTATCAGAAACCATTTGTCGTTTCTTTTTCTTGTGTGTTCTCAAATATTTACCCTAATATTAAATTTACGGCCAAAATTGTTTTTGCCTAAGCACTTTCTATAGTAAAGTGATTTTTTTTTTTTTTTTTTAATTTTTGTCTAAGAAAATATTTTGTACTTTTCTTTGCTTAAATTAAATTAATGATGTTTCACAAAAATACTGAGAAATTTTCAGAAAATATGAACAAGCGAAACTTGTTCAAAATCTACCTCCAAGTTATCTACTCTATAGATTTCTGTATAATTCGCATTTATTTTTACTATGGGAAAATGTGAAAATATTAGATTTTTTAAAAATCTATGACTAAAATAAAACTTTTTATACATAGGCATTTACGACAAATGGTTTTGCTTTAAATCATGACAAAAGTTTGCAAATTTACTTCTTCTGTGTAAAGCGCCAAGCAAAAACCGACTTTCTGAAAGATGTCGAAAGCGCAGTAGTCTAGTGATTCGCTATGCTATGTATTATAGAAGGAATGAATTTCATTTTTGTGTAAATACCAGCAGGTCATTCAAACACTGAATAACTAGAATCTAAAAAGAATGACCTTTGCGATCAAAGAACACGCCATTACGAAAACACGCCTTTTTAATTATATAGAAAATTTCACTTCCAAAAACAGAATATTTTCAGATAAAAAAGTAAACAGCCTCGGCGAGGCGGTTCTAACGAGTACCCACAATCTATGTTTTGAGCAGAAATAAGGAAAATAATGCATACCCCTGTAAACGCCAGTTTTACTGTATAAATGTGGGGTTTAAAGGGGTCAAAATTATATAGGCATGTTTTCGTGGTGCACAGCTGAAAGCAGCCGAAGTGTCAAGTGTTCTGGAACAGACTAGCTAGTTTTAGCTTATTAGGCCTTGTCAGTGGCCCTCAAACAAATTTGCAAAGCTCCCAGAATGAAACCCGAAAAAAGCCCGCAATTCTGTTGCGGCTGATCAATTTCTACATCGTTTGTTCCGGCCTGTATGTCCGAATACGTGGAGTATATACGCTATGCCCAGAAACCGACGTAATGCTCATCACAGATTAAGCAGATTTCCGAGAAAACAGGATTGCTTTGCATTTTATTTGCATTAGAATGAGGTAACGCATTTACGGCTCTCTTTCTGAACTCATCCCTTTTCTTTTTCAACTTCAATTAAAACTGGGGTTTACATATGTACAAAGGTATACATTTTTTCCTATTTCTGCTCAAAACATAGATTGTGGATTCTAACGAGTACCTATAATCTATGTTTTGAGCAGAAATTTGAAAAAAAAAAATAATAATAATAATAAATAAATCAAAATAAATATCAGAATGTTTTATCTGAAAATTTTAATTTTTTGGTGGAAAAATTTTCAGTATATTTGAATTGGCATGTTTTCTTAATGTATGGTTGTTCCTTAAAGCTTAGAATGCTGGGTAAAACTTCAGCTGATGACATTTTGAAATATGTTTTGATTTTTTTCCTATAAAATATACTTTTACATTTCATGCAAATTTTCTCCATAGGAGACAATTTGCAAGAAATGTCAAAGTCTGCTTTCTGGAAAAAAAAAAATACAATCAATTTGTCGTCCTTTGAATTTTCACATTGAGTGGTAATGGTTAATAAGCTTCTAATAGCATAATGATAACAAAAAACTTTAAGAAATCGCTAATGCTAATCATTACAAAAACACGCCTATTCAATTACATAGAAAATTTCATCTTTAAAAACTGAAAATTTTCAGATAAAAAAAAATCTTCTACAGACGGTTCTAACGAGTACCCGCAATCTATGTTTTTGAGCAAAAGTAAAAAAAAAAAAAAAAAAAAATGTATACCCCTGTAACCCAGTTTAACTCATTACGAAAACACGCCTATTCAAATATAAAGAAAATTTCACCTCCAAAAACTGAAAATTTTCAGCTAAAAACTCTGATATTTTTCATATTTCTGCTCATAACATAGATTGTGGGACACGTTAGAACCGCCTCGGCGAGGCGGTTCTAACGAGTACCCACACTCTATGTTTGAGCAGAAATAAGAAAAATAATATATACCCCTGTAAACCCCAGTTTTACTATATAAAAGTGGGGTTCAAGGGGGTCAAAATTGTATAGGCGTGTTTTCGTGATGCTACATAAAAGTGGGGTTTAACGGGGTTAAAATTATATAGTCATGTTTTCGTGATGTCAATGACAACCAATGGCTGATATCTGCTCTTTTTTTTTTTTCATAGAAAATAAAGCTTAGCATTTTATATAAGTTGTCGACAACAATTTACATGAAATTTCAAATCGTATTTTCTAGGAAAAAGAAGAAATAAATAAATGTGTCTGATTTTATTTACATGTTCATATAACACTTTGAGTTAGGCTTTCAACTTCGGATTTTCTCTAATTACTATGCTTGCGCAAAGTTAGTCTGGGACCCTTTTTTATTTTTGTTGAGCATTTTAATAATTTAAAACTAATTCTCAGATTTCAAACACATTTATAAAACGAATTTTTCAATTTATTAGAATAAAGGCAAATCCTACCAAATTCAACATTTTTTTATACAACTGTAGTAAATACATTCGCGAAATGATAATACCCGGCCATGCTGTCATGGGGAGATAACTTGACGAAATGTACCCAATAGCAATCCTAATCCAGATTACCACAATATCAATGCACATACCAAGATTGTTGAAAATCCGTTGAGCTTTACTCAAGTTATTATTCTGAAAGGAAAATATGGATGAGTCGTGGGCAGAAAACTCTGTCAAAAATTGACAACTTTGCCAATAAGCAGTCCCAACTCAGATCTCCACAAAGCCAATGCACATACTAAGCTTGGTGAAAATCCATTGACGTTCACTCAAGTTATCGGCCGGAAACGATGATACGGACGGACGTACGACAGACGGACGGCCAGACGGATGGACGCACGGACGACCAACATGAAACCATAATACCCTGCCACTATCGTGTGGCGGGATATAAAATGGGAATCACGTGGTCAGAATGTATGAGAAAAAAACACGTGATTGATTCTTGATGCATATCTTCCCCCTTTTTTTTTTATAACAGTCCAGAATTAAACAGAAATTAAATAAATGAATAAAAAAGATACACACACACACACACACACACACACACATATATATATATATATATATATATATATATATATATATATATATATATATATATATATATATATATATTATATTATTTCATGCAAACGAATGTATATTTATATTCGATCATCTGTTCATGAAACAACATATATATATGTATATATATATATATATATATATATATATATATATATATATATATATATATATATATATATAAAAGAACTCGGGTACATGTCGCGCTGACAGGTTTCTCCGATTTGTTTTCTTTAAAAAATGCCAAGATATACGAACTAAAAGAAAAATGCGATTTTATGGCTCACATCACGAAAACATACCTATAAAATTTTGACCCCCTTAACCCCCACTTTTATATAGTAAAACTGGGGTTTACAGGGGTATACATTATTATTTCTGCTAAAACATAGATTGTGGGTACTCGTTAGAACCGCCTCGTCGAGGCGGTTCTAACGAGTATCCTCAATCTATGTTTTGAGCAGAAATATGAAAAAAAAAAAAATAGAATTTTTCATCTGAAAACTTTCATTTTCTTGGTGGTAAAATTTTCAGTATATTTGAAAAGGCTTGTTCTCGTAATGAGCTATGGAACATTTAAACAAGGGAATTTATGATCTTCTTGCTAATTAAGCAGAACAAACCAGTTATGTTTTTCTTTTAACTTGAAAGTATGGCCCAGATATCAGGCTTTCAATACCAGGTATACCTACTAGCTTCATTTAACTTCTACTTTCCATATGATTTACGTCCCACAATTTTGAACACTTTATGGCAAACTGGTTTGCCTGAATTGACTTTTTATTGCATTTTGTTTGTTCCACGAAATACTGGTGAAATAGCAAAACTGTGTAGACCGATACCAGACGGCTCTCTGGAGCTGTCTGATGTGGGTCAGCACTGTTTACATTTGCATATGCCGTTTAGTGGGACAAATTGTGTTTGAAATATGCTCACAATCACCGTCTCCGCCAAAATATCATGTTTAAGTTCAAATCTAGAAGATTACATTTTGATAGATCGCGCCAAGTGAAGATATGATGTCTGGGCATATGTATATACCAGAGATTTTGCAGTGTTCCATGTGCTTTGAATTTGTGCATTTCGGTTTGTCTACAGACTACCATTGGTTTTCTGTAATATATGTTTTACATTTTGGCAAATTTTCTGCAACTCACAACTTTTTTTGTTTAAAGTCTAAAACGTCAACACTTGGTACTTGGTCTCTATAAAATTTCAAAACAAGAAACGCAATAGTAAGTTATGTGTCACGTGATCAGCTTCCGCCTCGTCGAAGACATTGATACCGACCCAATAGGAGGTCACGAGGTATAAGAGTAATTACTAGCTCTGATGATTTTCTGCTTTCATTTTTTTATTTGATTTGGGTTTTACGGCCCTTTCAAGAATATTTCACTTATATCGAGCCGATCGTTCGTCAAAGGCAGGCAAAAACCGGAGATCCCTGGGAAAAACCACCTGACCATCCGTAATCAGAACATGGCTTTCCCACATGTGATCCGAGCGAGGCTCGAATCACAGCGGTGAGAAACCTAATGGATTTAGGGTCAGCTTTCTTATCCACTAGGCTACGGGTACCGCTTTCTACTTTCATAATTAAAGCATCCACACAAAAGTATACAGTTTTGCAGCATAGCCAGAATCACAGATTTTGACCAATTCTGGCGTCAAGCCAGACAAAAAACATTCTAGAAACAGGCAAAACATATTGGAACCATTTAAATGAACTATACTCGTATGGTGCTCTGTAAAGCTACTCAGTCCGTGATCTTTTATACTGGAAAGTGTCTTCTTACTTGACACGTCTCATCTGATGTCATTTTTTGTATTACGTATATGCGAAATTTATATTATTGCATAAAAAGCAGTGTAACACGTTATTAACAGCTGTTCATTAACCGGCGAAAAGCCGTGTATTGACAAGGCAATTCACGTTCTGTTAATGCACGGCTACGCAACTTTCAATATGATCGTACCGGGGCCATAGATTTGCTACCGTTACGAGATGTGTACTGCCCGGCCCTAGAACGAGCACAGTCCGTGGAAATTACGTTTGCGAGACATCTGTGAAAAGCCAACACAAAATAGTGCAAGAAATAATGCACAATGTAGCAAATGTTTTCAGTTTTAATGCTATAATAGCGATCGAAGATGGTTTTTCAATGCATTAACATTCGCCAGGTCCCTTGGGAGGTGTTGGAAACCGCGGCCTTCGGGCTCGGTTTTCAACACCTCCCACGGGACCTGGCGAATGATAATGCATGAAAAACCATGTTTTGTCCTTATATTACTGGACCACCACTCTAGATAAGGTTACCATAATGAAACGAGCCGGAGCACAGCATTGTCTTCAATATCGTATAAACGCCAAGCAAAGACAGATCAACCTGAGTGACTGCGCAGGCTGAAATATCCTTGCAGTCAGCCGAAAGACACTCTGGACCCTCGGCTACCCACAGAGTGTCCTGCGAAGACTCTGATCAAAGTGCGCGAATGCGCAGGCCGATCTGAGTCTTCACTCGGCATTCATGAACTTTTGTAGAGAATGATGTGCCCCGAATCAAGAGATTTGTTAACTGTTTCTTCGCGTAAACACCGGTGTTGGCACTCATTAGAAACACCACAAGGAGGCGCTCCTAATTAATTACTACAGCATATGTTTCGACGGAATAAGAACAGTTATTGCATAAAAAGCAGTGTCGCATGTTATTAACAGGAGAAAACCAGTGTATTAACAAGGCAATTCACGCGCTGTTAATGCACGGCTACGCAACTTTCAATATGATCGTACCGGGGGCACAGAATTGCTGCCGTTACGAGATATGTACTGCCCAGCCCGAGAACGAGCATAGTTCGTGGAAATTGCGTTCGCGATACATCGGTGAAAAGGCGAAACAAAATAGTGCAAGAAATATGGCGACATGTAGCAAATGTTTTCAGTTTTTATGCAGTAGTAATGATCTAACATCGTTTTTTTTTTTTTGTTGTTGCTGTTTTTTTTTTAATGCATCAACATTCGCCAGGTCCCTAGGGAGGTGTTGAAAACCGCGGCCTCCGGCCTCGGTTTTCAATACCTCCCTTGGGACCTGGTGAATGTTAATGCATGAAAAAACAAGTTTGATCCCTATAATACATTTATCTATACATCCTTTTTAATCAGTGCTACGTTTCCACTATATTATTTGTAGAAAAAAAAATTAATATTTAGGCACTAGTACATAAAGACATGTATACTATTCAAAAGAACGACAGAAATAACAAACAAAAGTCATATTTAAAAACTGCACATTTTAAAATAAAATGCCGAATAATGAATTCCCCTGCATTGCTTATTTTTCTCTATGTACTATGGAGAATAAAAGGGTATAACTAAGTTATATACTAGACTTATTAACGTAATGGTATTAAGAGACTGAGATGAAGCGGGAAACAGGTATGGTACATGCACTTATTTATCACTGATCTTTATAGCAACAAAAACTCATTAACTCGATCTGATTAATCATGATTAAAAGTTATCAAACCCAATAAAACACCAATTTACAACACACTAATGACTTTAGGCTAAAGCGAAAATATTTTTCGAGTTGTTATCTTTACTACTATATTTTCGACACCTCTCAGAAAGTACTTTGAAATCTATTCTCGGTTGTAGATTTAGGGTTTTCCGATAACATATTATACATCTTCTATATTTATATACATATTGCTTTCCGCAACGGTTTAGTCGATAACAGGGGTTTGGACTGACACTGTTCGATATAGATGATGTATTTATTTTTTCTCTGTTCTGAGACCCATCAATAATATATACCGTATTGTCCCTCCTAAAGCTAAATGCTTGTCAAAGTAATGCATTACGTTAACACACGCCTGTGTGAAATGTACACTTGTTAGGCTCTACATCACGAAAACATACCTATATAATACTGATCCCCTTAAACCCCACTTTAATATAGTATAAGTGGGTTTACAGGGGTATACATTATTTTTCTTATTTCTGCTCAAAACTTTAATTGTGGGTACTCGTTAGAACCACCTCGCAGAGGCGGTTCTAACGAGTATCCACAATCTATGTTTTGAGCAGAAATACAAAAAATATCAGAGTTTTTTAGCTGAAAATTTTCAGTTTTGGGAGATGAAATTGTCTATATATTTGAATAGGCATGTTATCCTAATGAGACAAGTCAGTGACTTAACTAAAAATATTGATATTTGTCTCAATTTAAAAAAAAAATGATATATTGCGGATACTCATTAGAAGCGTCTCTGCACAGAGGCGCTTCTAATGAATACCCACAGCATATACTTTTTTGGGTGAGGAAATATGCAAAAACTGGTCATTTTTGTGCCCCTCTTATTTCGAGCTATGCCAAATCAAAGCATTTCACCATTCCACCTAATAATACTGGGGAAAATGGCATTGTTATTAAGCATATTAAGACATATTTATTCAGTACAAAGGTTGCTAAAGTGCAAACTGATCTAGGCCTTTGGTGTCCGCATATGCCCTGAGACACGTATTCGCATGGCACGGCCAATATTATATGTGTAGAATTAATTAGAAGAACTGTCATTATAGTCAAATTTTCATAAATACATATTTATGTTCTCAATGAGATTCTTAGGACTCTGCACAATCATTTTGAAGTAAATTTACTTATTAACCTTGCATGGTGAATAAATTAAGATACCACACCCACTTTTAGCTTTTAGCCAATCAGATAACTTGATCAAGATTATTGATACAAATTAACATAATTAATGACAAACTGTACATTGATCTATAAATTTTGCAATGGCAGGGCATATCCGGGTGCAACACCAGGGTTTGTCACGTAAATACATAAAATTCGAACATATTTTAAAATCGATACAGGTGACGCTTGTGTGTTATAAAACAGCTCTGGTCTCGCTTAAACTCAGTTATGCTTCAATTATACTATGAAACGTTCAGGCTTTAATTCTGTTTTAATATATTCCTTGTTTATATACCCGCGTATACAATTATACAGCGAAACAATCGGTCCACAGTCATTGTTACGTCAGACACTGTCGAGTGCTATCTAAATATAAATGAGTGAGAAAACATATCTTCTGACATGTGCGGTCCACGAAGACACAAATAAGCTTTTGCGCCCGCGCAGTCTGATCCGAGCCTCGGTTTCTCGAAGGAAGAAACTTTGTATCCTATACCAAATTGCGCCCAGTGGAGATTCAGATCAGGCTGCGCGACTGCGCAAGCTGATCTGAATCTTTCTTGGGCGCACTTGTCTGGTAGAACGTTTTCTGACGTTGCGGCTCAAATGAAATTACCCAGGAAATGCCACAATCATGAAAAACAGCCTTTCCGTGGAACCACAAGAAGGAGTGATGAGGAACATACAAATGACAGGACACAGCGGTACATTTACAAACAAATGACAGTTGCAACGGACGGACCGCCTTGGGTTGGTCTGCAGAAACGACCACTGGAAGAACTTAATCTGTTTGTGATTTTCTTGTGTTCTTGCTTCAGACCGCCATTGATCCTTTGCTTTGATTCATCTTAGTGCTTGTGACTATATGTGTATCATTGTGATGTTTAACGGATCAGGTGGAAAACTCCTATGCAGACCGAACATATGTCTGTAAGTTGGATCTGCACCCGAGTAAGGGGTGAGGTTTCGTGCGAATATAACTGGTTTAAGTTCCCAAGTAGTTTTTTGTACTGACCGTTCCAAGGTTACTCTGTTGCAGTTCTTCGTCTGCGCGCACCCGTAGTTTCATATGTGGTGTAAGTTTTGCAATTATTTGTTCCTCATCTCTCCTTCGTTTAAGGTCTCGGGCAAGCTGTGCTTCGTGACGGTAGCATTTCCTAGGTATCTTCATTTAAATAAATACATGTTTACTCTCTTCGATCGAATTCTCTAGAAAACTCATTCACCGTTACAGTCCCAGTACTCATCCCTATCCTAAATTAAGAGTTCATCTGTTCAATTAGTTTTAATTTCCTTTTTAAAGTCTGTTTAATCTTTTTTACGACACAAACTTGAAGTGTCAACATCCTGCTGCACAACAGATAATTCACAGCAATCTAGGCAATGCCATTAATTAGAAAGACGTAACCGTAATTTCCCTGATAATCGGACCGACGGTCTTGCGCAATCGGTATAAACTCAGATCAGACGCTACAGAACGGGCTGCACTGTTTGCTGCGACAGAACGTGTACTAAAATGGCACATGTATTAAAATAGACTTGTTCAAATTTTAGGTGCTGTTGAGGGGAACAGATAACTCTGACAAAACATGTTTGAATCCCTTCTTAATTGAGTTGGAGTTTTAAAGCCAAGTTAACACTGTTAAGATCATGTCGAGCCGATGTATTCCTTCTTAAAATGTGTCTACAGCAAGGGAGAGAAAAAATCTTTCCGCTTAGAGTAGGCCCCTCTTCAGCAGGGACTAGGTGTTCGTGAAGGCAAAAATGAAGTTAAAAAAAGATACTTCCCTTGTACAAAATAGCGGAAAATCTAAGACTATATCCAGCCGTCCCACTACTGGGGGTTAATACGATAAATGAAAACGATAAGTGGCACATAACAGGGGCTTATAATTCTTCTAACGGATGAGAATCTCGTGAGATTTTTTTCTGTAATTCGGCTTGCTATTAGCACGGTAGTCGTGTATATACATCATCATATCTTACGGTGGTTTGCGAAATAAAATTCTACTAACAGAGCTATGATCCTTGAAACGACTTACAGAATGAAACTGCCAAATCATTGATTAGCTGGCTCCAACAGTGAACTGGCATTAATGGGTTAATATAACCCTTGCTACAAACTATCATCATTTACAGTGGTCTTTTAACCTTTACCACTCTCGCGGCAAATTCAGCAGACGAACATTTGATGACTTCTACTATTATTTTACCAAAAAAACAAACAAAAAATAAATAAATAAATAAAAATAATAAATAAATAAATAAATAAAACAGGATTCGACATTTCATACATATTTCTGTTAACATTTAATGAAGCTCTTAAGAGATAAAAACTATTCTCATAGCAGTTTCTCTAAGAGAACTACATTGTATTCCTGATAAGCTCTCAGTCAGAAGCTAATCAGATGACAGGCAACCCACACACAACATGTTGTATATCCTAAAGTAGGGAGCTGATAGTCCCGTTAGTAGAATTATAAGCTTTTGCACCTAAGTAATTGTTTTAATTACAGTATCGGTAAATTTTATCATGTTTACTTGAAGTTCAGAGATGACGTATATGTCCTCTATCGCATACGTCAGTTGTGGCTCTAAGAGCGAAACTATTAATTAGGCACAACCGTTTCTAGCAAGCTGAAAATGAGGGATTTCCATAAGGATATAATTTCGCACTATACAGTAACAAAATATACTTGTTTAAGGCACTTTCCACATGGTCAGTTCCTACTGACCCAATAAGCATTCTACATAAATCTATAGAGGGGGTTATCACTTTATAAAGAATGACAGCTGGGTTATTTTCCAACAAACACAATTCTAGATATTTGTACCAAACAACAAGTTTTGTAATAATAATAATACTTCGTATGTCATTACTGACAATGACCAATCTTAATCATATGCGAGAAATGCTACTGTTTGTGTGTTCTAATAAGGCTGATTAGACCAGTTTTAGTTCTAAACTGTCTGTTGCAGATGGAACAACAGAGGTCAGAGCAAGACAGCTCTGCTAGGGCTGCCTTAGCTCTGGCTCTGCGCTGTGAACGTTTCTGCTCGGCTTCGTTCATTATTTTGCCTCGTATTTACTAGCACCTCTTCTGCTGAGGCCTCGCCAGTTTGCTCGGTCCTGCGCAATTTGTTCCCATGACTGTGTTGGTATATTTAAATCCTTGAGGAAGGCTTTGAGGGTGTCTTTGTATCGTTTCTACTGACCACCATAGGAGCGTTTGCCCATTTCTAATTGTCCATAGAGGATTTTCTTTGGCAAACGTTCCTCAGGCATCCTGATAACATGGCCTGCATATCTTAACTGTGCCAGTTTCAGAAGAGTATGTACACTCTGCATCTTTGCCCTTTTCAGGACTTCTGTTTCTGGAACCCTGTCTTGCCACTTAATCTTTAAAGGTTTTCTAAGACAGCTTGTATGGAAGTGGTTCAGTTTTTTGGCGTGCCGTTGGTAAACTGCCCACGTTTTGCATGCATGTAATAGTGTTGGCAGCACCACAGCTTTGTAGACTTTCAGCTTCGTGTCAAGCCTGATTCCACTTCGATCCCAAACACAACCACGTACTCGGCCAAATGCTGCACTAGCTTTGGCAATCCTGGCATTGACTTCATCATCAATGTGCACAACTCCTGACAATGTGCTTCCAAGGTAGGTGAACTTTTCTTCCACTTGCAATCTTTGACTTTTCACTGTAATGGTGGGCTCCTTCTAAGGCTTGCCAGGTGCTGGTTGATAAACCACCTCGGTCTTTTTGATGCTGATTGTGAGGTCATATCTGTCACAGGAGTCAGATATTTGATCTACACCTTTTTGCATCTATTCTTCTGATGGAGCACCCTTTGCCAGCAACAACAAGAAGCTTTGTAGATGTGTTATGAAACCATTAAGATACATCACAGTGTCATTTTTACACCTTGACAAGCATAAACGAAGCTAAACTATGGTTGCCAGATATGAAGAAAATAGATGGCGTTATTTTGTTTATGTTTGGACATACTGTGAGGAATAGAGAATGCTACAAGGGATATTCAATATTTTATGTCACAGACAGGATTAAGCTCAGATTGTGTGTTTTGTAAAATAAAGCTGAAGGGATACCGTCTCTTTGAAAACAATTTGGCTGCACTTGTATAACACACTCACATGTGTATGAGTCGCAGCAATGCTAGTTTTGCTATTATACCGATTAAGAACCGAATTTTTATGTGTTTCTGTATTAAGCGTAGCATCGGGACCCAGGGTGAAGTTAGCTAGCTGTAAAAGTGCTTTAAACCCACCGTTGGTTTACTCTACTGTTCGTTCTAAGGCGGTGGTCCCGGTGTTAGTCTTACTCTTTGTTGCTTTGTGGTTTATTCTACGAGGCGATTTGTTGTATGTCTTTCTGTGTGTCATTTTGTTCTTGTGTTTTTAGTCCTTTTAGTATTGCAATTACCTCGCTTGGGGAAGAGAGAGCTAATCTTAGTGCTTTTCGTACTTTTGTTCGATTTGTGCTTGTTTGGATTTGTCGGTTTCCTCTTCCTCTTGGGGTCTGGGAAGGGCTGCGGTTTGTAATTGTGGCACTCCCTGGACTTTTCTCATACCTTTTTTTTGGACATAAACTGTCTAAACTTGCAAAATGAAAGAAGGCACCTTTCGAATGGTGTCGTTTATGCCAAGACCGTATGGCAATTGGGAGCAAAACTTAGCTTTGCACGAATGGTATGTGGCTAGTAAAGTACTAGAAGGATGGTTGGTCGATCAGTGAGTAGACAAGACAATAAAACAGTTAATAGCAACGACACATCCATGTTAAGTGAAAAAGCAAATAGCATAGTGAAAATATAAGGGGTGCTCATGAGTAAAAATACAGGTGTCAGGCTTCCATGAACCACTTAAGAGCATTCAACGACATTGTGTCTGCTGGACTTAATAATGTCAGATTAAAACTGAGTCTGAGTTCCATTTTCGATGACACACTACATTATTTTGCAAACAAAAAGAATAATGTCCAAATGCACGACGTTGACAGACGACCGACTCGGGTGCATAGATAGGCATAAATATGCCTCGATAGTTAATATACCTAAGAATAGGATACGTCGCGTGAAAATAGTGGGTCTAGTGACGCTATACTTCCAGAGTCATGATATCCCTATCCGGACCATATCTTCTAGTCTCCAAACTTATTGAACACATATGATAGAGGATACATAGGAAACGCCACAATCACGAAGCACACACTCTTCCCGATGCACCAGAAGAAGGAGAGATGAGGATGAACAAAGAAGAACTGTAAAAAAAAAGTAACTGCTTTGGAACGGTCAGCAGAAGAACTATTGGAAGAGGAGCTTAAAACAGGCCATTTTTTCCTTTTGTTTCTTCACGCTCAACTCAGTTCAGCATAAATGTTTTCTCTGCTAATAAATATTAAAATGCCAACAATAGTTGGCATTTTCATATTTATTAGCAGAGAAAAGTTCATGTTCAGCTATGTTTAGCAAGAAAGAATTTGAAATTGTTAGTATTTTGAGATTTATTAGCAGGACAAATATCATGCTCAGCTGAGTTGAGCATGAAAAAAGTTTTATAGCATCGGGGCCAGTTTTACTTTCTCGAAACCTCACCCTTTACACTGATGCAGCGCCGTAATACAAACATATGTTCGGTCCGCAAAGGGTACTCGACCTCTTATTGGAAACATCACAATGAAATACACATGATCATGAATACTGGGCCGAAACAAAGCACAGGGCTCAATGGCGATTTGAAACCAAAATACAAGAAAACCACAAAAAGGCCCGCATTGGGCCCTACCAAAGCCATTGATAGTCAGGTGCACACCATATTAAACAGACTGACTGGGCCGTCATTTAATCTGAGAACCGACTCGCCGACGTGCGTTGGCGTCGTCGTTGTGCGATGAAGGCTCGTCATTAAAATGGGTGGCCTTGTGTATCTTGGGATGATTTGTCGCGGTAACAAACTATGACATCTGATGCAGTACGTGTACTTCTAGAGTTCTGCATGGTCATTATGTTAACATACCTATAAGAAGTATATAATACTTAGCCATTGCTCTAGATAAGACAAATTCTCAAACATAATATACTGGTATTTTTCTTATTTCTCCAAGAAAACATATGTTGTGAGTATCCATTAGAAGAGCCTCACTAACGATTACCCGCAGCATATGCTTTTGTGGAGATTTGATTGAGTTGGGGGTTTAACGACACGTCAACCCTTGTGGGTTATTTTGTGGCGTCTCCCAGAGAAAGGGAGAAAAGAGATAGAAGAGATAGTAGAAGAGATGAAAGAGAGGAATAGAGAAGAAAGAAGAACAGGAATGAAAGTGAAGAGAAAGAAGAAATAAAAACATTCCCCCTCCACCCTTACCTGCTACAAGGATAGCAGGCCTTGCCCAACTGTAAGCCAATATCAGTTGGACGCCCCGGACGTCATTAAGATGGGTGGCCTTGGGATGATTTGTCGCGGTAACTAACTATGACATCTGATGCAGTAAAAACACCTTCGCACCACACGACAACCCCAGCTTTTGTGGAGAACATGAAAATATTTATCTGCTTATATCATTTATTCAGAGCTATGTAAGGCATGACACTGCCATTATAAGTTATGGGGAAAAGATCAGGATTTTGGTTAAGGTATATTTTTGCAGCAAAAAAATAACAGAAATAAGATAATTAAATTCACTTAATAATGTATACCCCTGTTTACCCCGTTTTCCCCTAATATTAATTAACATAGGAGTTTACATTATATAAATTTGTTAACGTGAGACTTTGTTAATGTGTATTTGAACTTAGAAATATTATAAGATGTGTATTGGCCATTAGTCTTATCACTGATCAGAGAAGGTATAGTACTGGCCTAGTCATCTGTTCCATCGGTATTATCATATAAGCCAGGGCGCAGCAATAGTCCTACAAAATGTATTATTATATAAAAAGCAGTGTCGCACGCTATTAACGGCCGTGCATTAACTGGTGAAAATCCGTGTATTAACAAGGCAATTCACGCGCTGTTAATGCACGGCTACGTAACTTTCAATATGCTTGTACCGGGGCCACAGATTTGCTGCCGTTATGAGATGTGTACTGCCCGGCCCTAGAACGAGCAAAGTCCGTGGAAATTGCTTTCGCGAAACCATCGGCAAAAAGGCGAAACAAAATAGTGCAAGAAATAACGCGAAATGTAGCAAATGTTTTCAGTTTTTATGCAATAATAGCGATCGAACCTGGTTTTTCAATGCATTAACATTCGCCAGGTCCCTAGGGAGGTGTTGAAACACACCTCCCACGGGACCTGGCGAATGTTAATTCATGCAAAATCATGTTTGATCCCTATATTACATATCAGAAGGCCTCTTTACACCCCCCTGCTTGGATTTCATAATCACCTCTTGATGACATTCCTTTGATCTCTCTTGCATATAATCTAGGTAGGGGCAATAAAATCATTAGTGAGTCGTACCACTTTTGGTTTCATTTTAGCTATGTCTTTGAACAAATAAAATATGTTAAAACTATAATGACAAAAATACACCCGAGCGATATCTTCCGGTCAGATTGAAGGAGCATCATGAAATTTGGTGAATGCATGCATCTTAAGATTAAAAAAATGTCGCGTGAACAAGATATAAATTGCAGCATATCCTGAATTATTGTGCAAAGTTTTGGGAAAAAGTGTTCCAGGCGGGGTCATATAGCCCCTATGGCATTCATTTTCTATTTCTATTCCTGCAATAGCGTGTCTGTAGTAGTTGCGGTCATGGTACCAAAGCCGTAATCCAAAATCATAAATCCATAAACGAATGACGAATCAGAATGTTCAGACCAACAGACATGGACCCCAGAACAAAGGGTGTAATCAGGCGTCCGCGGATAGTAAGCATTACTTGGTAAGCAAGCTTCGCCCACCATGCCCATGGGCCTGAACGAAGGAAATATCGGTAGAAGCGTATGTCCGGGATTTGGGAAGTCTATTTATGGCGCGTCACTGGCAAAAACATCAGAAACAATTCTGGAAAGAAAATACGACAGTGGTTGGATGTTAATATAAATACTTCTTGAAGAATTGACATTATTAGAAAATAATTTGATTTTGAGTTCTAACTTCTTCTTTAAGACATCATGATAGCATATAAAAAAGACACTCAGATAGTCTGTATTAGTGGAATAATTGGAACCATTTTAAAGAAAATGTGCTTTACGACATATGCGAACATCCTCGTAGTTGTTTTTTTCCTTCTTTTTTGTGAGTGCATGTCAATTTGTTTGTGACTATTCGTTACCTAAGGATCGTGAATACATTTTCAGGGATCGCAACTCTGTCAAAACTGTTTTCGCCTCCCTTCAGAAAAGAGGTCTCCTCGAAAAGGAAAGATTTTTCTTCCAATGGACATAAACCCATTTTAAACCTAAAATGTTGAAATTTTGTTCTTCTTTATCCTTATAATATATATTGTAAGTAGTAGTTAGATGCGTTTCATAATAGTTTTCTGAGTTTTCGACAAAGAATATTTGTGGATCCCCGTTAGAAGTGCCCCACATAGGCGTTTCTAATTTTTACTCTACACATTTGTTTTTGTGAAGAAATTAGAAAATATTTATGAGGCGCTTCTAATAAGTAATGATAACCCTTTTATCTACAGCTATGTAAGCGATGCATAGGCGTAGCGCTCATTGCGCACATTATGCATGTGCGTAACATACGTATGAAAAATATATACAATAAAAAGACATTAACATAAATATTTTTTTCTCTACCATTGGGGTTGCTCTTAAAGGAACTATTTTGCTCTCTATTTTGGTAGTCCATATTTTGGAAGCGATTCTAGTCATCATTTTGGAAGATTTTCAGGGGTGTGCGTACAACAATCCGTACTGGCTACGCCACTGCTGTGTTATTTTCACTATGTAATATGGGCAAAGAAGAATAGTTTGCTTATAAGCAAATTATAACAAGAGTTGTGCAGAAAAGCTTAGAAGTAAACAGGTGGTTTAACTACTGCCATCACGAAAACATGCCTATATAGTTTTGACCCCCTTAAACCCCACTTTTTATACAGTAAAACTGAGGTTTAGAGGGATGTACATTAATTTTCTTATTTCTTCTCAAAAATAGATTGTGGGTACTCTATAGGACCGCCTCGCCGAGGCGGTTCTATCAAGTACCCACAATCTATGTTTTGACCAGAAGTATGAAGACTACCAGAATTTTTCATCTGAAAATTTTCAGTTTTTAGTGATATAATTCTCAATGTATTTGAATAGGCGTGTTTTCGTAATAAAACGCCGTAAACATAGTATAGAGGGTGTCCAGGAAGAGCCACATTCACAGGACATAGCTTACCAATGACATCAAAGGACGAGCAAGCAAATCCAGACAATCAACCTGAAATGCAGACCACTGCATAATCGTGTTTTAGTATGTATTTTGGTAGTTTTGTTAACGTAATATTATCATGGTGCGGGGTCCTTTGTGATCATTGGACCCATTTCTGATTTGTTTTAAAAATTTATATGGGGCCACTGGTGAGGCCTAACTTGCCGACACTAGCTTGTCTGGCCAGAAAACATGACGCTTAAATTATTTTGCAGTTGTGTGAGCGTGCTAATTGCTTTCAAGGGTTGTTCATTTAATAATCTTTTTTTATCTTTACTACAAATGACATTATTGTCGTTTGGTGGCGCCCGTAAAACGTCTCCCCGTACTTCACTATAGTTCAGTTTATATTTTCTAGTTCTTTGCGGTCAATGGGTCATTCAAAATTTTTGAAAATTTAGAAGAGGGTCACAAATGAGGTCTAACTGACCGAAAGTAGCTAGTCTAACCCAGAAAACTGAACACTTCAGCCAATTTTAGTTTTAGGAATATGTTCATTGCTCTAAAGGGGTTTTCCCTTAACAACCTATCCATTTGGCTGTATACCCGGTGAACAAAAAAAAAAAACAACAACAAAAAAACCTTTGGTTATTTTGTTATTTTATCAAGCCGGTCTTGACTGGGAAAACAAAATATATAATCATTTCCCCACACATTACGTATGCAAAATCTCAATTTTCCGATTTTGTTTCTTTGCTTATCTTTTCAGTATTTCATTTTATTTTGTTTTGTTTGCAGACAAGAATGGCCAGCGTAAGAAAAAATTGTCATACCTGGCAATAAGAGTACTTTATACTGTTGCACCTGTTGAAAAGCTAATCGTATTTAGAATGCGACATCTGATCAGTTTCTTGACTGTTTGCCTGGCATCCAGCAGTTTATACATTTAGATACACCAACAGGTAGTGATAAAATAAACATAAAATGGATTGCCTTTGGAAACAAAGAACACAATACAGATTAGAAAATGGGAGTCTCGGTTTTATTGAGACTCTTCATAAGCAGTAATGAAGTTTTCAGCACTGTTTACTTCCCCCCTCCCCCACCTTGTTAGCGTATGCATGAGCAGAACTCCATTTTCAAAGACACCACAATAGGCGCAATGATCCCAAAGGAAATGAAATATAATCTGCACTATGGTGAAGACATTCTACGGGGAGACATTCTACGGCCGCCACATGGCACAAACACCAGTTAGAGTGTAGTAAAATAAACGTCAAAAAGATTGCCTTTGGAAACGAAGAACACATTACCGATTAGAAAATGACAACTGTTGAATTGACTGTTCAGTATAAAGACTTGTTCATATTTTAGTTCAGTCATGTTAAGGGGATTTCAGGTCCAAATATGCAGAGTAAATAAGGTACATATTTACATATGGACCATGTCAAGGGAAAAAGTGCCTTCGAGCATGCACAAAATGTGCGGATTCACATCATCCTGCATATGCGCAGTCTCATCCGGGCATTTGCTCTACACTGCAACTTCCTTTAGTATTCAATGATCCTGTTACCGGACAATGAAGGCCCTGGTCAGACTGCGTGGATACCAAGGCTGATCTGAGTCTTTTCTGGTCGCACAAGTTTTACTGTAGGTTTTGTCGTGCGTAGGCTCCAACTGATCCTGGATATTCGGACATCTTACACCTCATCATACTTAAACCTAAATTTTGAAACAGTTCAGTTTACAATGTTGGACGAGTGATAGACAGTGTAACCTCTTTTCAGACACCACATTCTATGGATTCTGGTTTGGGTTTATGCCTTCTGCTCAGGCCCATATGTCCGAATACTTAGGAAAATACTGAATCATGTGTTTGTTACAAGATGAGAAAAATGTACAGCCGTACCGGCACTTGAACCGAGAACCCTCGTAATAATGTATCAATGTTCTACTGGCTGCGCTATTTGACCGCCACAGTCACATTTCCCCGGTTTTGTTATATTCGTTCCGAACCTCCGCCCTCTACAATGGAGATATGTACATTGTTATGCCTCTAGCCCCAGCCGTCGTCCCATACCATGCTACCAATTATCACAGGTTAAGAATAGTGCACAGTTATGGTCTATTAACTGGGCTATCCGGCCGCCCAGGTCATGTTTTCCTCTGCTTAATTAGATTTGTCCTTGCATATGCTCGAAAACATACTAGCAATGTAGACACTGATGCCCGCAGTTCTAGACGTGGACCCATACACTGAGCTAACAAATTCCATAGGGTGAAGAAAAATATACAGCCGTACCGGGGCTTCGTTTCTTTGCTCTACCTACTGAGTTCTGCGGCCGCCCCTATCGCATTTGTCCTATGTATTGGCGTATGTCAACATAGAGTAATGTTGGTTAACGTTGGTCTTACGCTGATTAACCCTATCTACCCTGAGTTTATGAAGTGGACTCTTCCGTTTTTGATTTTGAACACATCCATTGTTACGAATAGGGGTGTGCCATAAATCAAGGACAAAATGCGAAACAGTGTAGATACTGATGAGACGGCTTCACCATAGTGCAGATCATATTTATTTTCCTTTGGGACCACTGGGCCCATTATGGTATCTATGAAAATGCAGTTCTGCTTATGCATACGCTAGAGGACGTAAGCAGTGTTGCAAACTTCATTACTGCTAATGAAGAGGCTCAATAAAACCGAGACTCCCGTTTTCTAATCTATAGTGTGTGTATGTTTTTTTGTTTTGTTGTTTTTTTCCAATGGCAAACATTTTGACGTTTATTTCGTTATGAGCCGTTTCGTCTGGATCTACACTCTTTGCAAAATTATCTGTTTTGGTCTGTACAACCGAAAGGATTAAATATGAGTTTCACTATAGTCTCAAATAATTCGCATCAACAATATGTTAACATACACACTACATTTCATTAGATATTCTGAAAAAGGCCCTATACTCTGTACTATGTCTATATAAGTATTAAATGCAAATATGCCATTTGATATACAATTTAAGTATTTCTGATACAAACTGTTGTATATGTACAGATGATCTTGTTTCGAGGTCACGATTACAACAGATTTCGCTTGTTTAACACAACATGGAACTGACTCCATGTCAGTTTTGTGATTTTACAGTACGACTTGACAGGCCGTGATAGTGGACACTCATCAAAACAAGCCAATGTCTGTATTCAAATGACTGGGAGGCACCAACAATATGCTGTCATACACACTACATTTCATTAGGAATTTTGAAAACGCTCTATTCTCTATTTTCTTCACTATGCCTTTATATCAGTATTAAATGTAAGTGTAAACATGTCATTTGATATACCGCTTAGGCTGATACAAACTGTTGCCTTAAACAATATCAAGTCTCACCTATATGAACTAATCCTATTTTAAGGTCACTATTACAGCAAGTTTCTCACACTTGCATAAAATGCTGATTTGCTTTACAAATTAATTCATTTATGCCGAGTGGACAAGTCTACTCCAGAAGGGGTGTCTGGTTAGGTTTAATTGTTACCATGTTTTAAAAATATTAATGTATTTAATCCAAACAGTGCAGACTCAGATCAGATCAGACGCTAGGCAAAAATGCGTTAACAAGCAACTGAGTGCACTTCAGCACAGTGGTTGTACAGTAACACTGTGACAGACCGTGACAGAGGGCACACGCAACAATGGAAACGAATCAATGCCGATACCAAAGTGATTGAATCGGGGCCTATCTGTAAGTATCCGAACCCCTCGACAGAGACAATTCACCAAGAGACCAATTAAAGTGAGAAATCTTTGTGAGAATCTTTGCGACTAATATTTTTGACCAACACCGAGCTAAAGTACGGTAGTAGTACGGTAAGTAAATTTAATACTGGGTCTGTTACTGTGATCAACCTTACGTTTTAAAAATGAGCCGGAGCACAGCGTTTCCTACAAGGCTGCATGGGCGCCCAGCAAAACCCCGACCAGCCTGCGCATCCACTTGGGCAGATCAGAGTCTGTGCTGTCCGCTTGAAGACGCATTGGATAGTTGGCTACCTATGGAGCGCCACGCGAAGATTCTACTTAGACTGCTCCGATTCGCGGGCTGATATGAGTATTCGCTGGGCGCGCATGTAATATTGTAGGAATGCTGTGCCCCGGTCCAGCTTAAAGCTTGGAAATGAGAAACATGTCCTGTCATAAACAAATTTACTGTAGTCATTCACTTAAAAATGCATTCATTTATAATGATTTAGTTCATGCTGAAAATAAGGGGCTAGAGTTATTTTACCCTATAATTTATTTTATGTCCGTATGAAATATTAAGATAATTCCAAGAAAATCAGTTATGTATAAATAAATATTTATTTGAAATAATTTTAAAATTCAGTCAATAATACGCCTATTAATATGTATAAAATGAAATAAGACACTCTGGAACTTTTAAAACTATATGAACGTTTCTTTTACAGCAACCGGTTTCGTCATAAAACTTTCAAGCTGTCAACACAGCTTAACAACTCAGTATGATGAAACCGGCTGCTGCAATCCAATATTTCTGTCTTTCCGCAATACAATCAAATCACATGTTCCGAGCCAGATATATAAAATAGTACTACCAAAAGCCTTAAACATTTTATGGATATTAAACCTTGCATCTCCTTTACAGTTAGTCTGTTCAATGATCAAACTTTTAAGTGGGATCTTTTGGTTTCTAGATTATCTTTATATTTAGTTTTGTTGCAAAGGCCTATCTAGATATTTTGTCAAATATATTTGTACTCACAATTCAATCAGAGATACGTTATTTTATTTGCAGTGCACAGAAGACACAATTTTATATAGGCACAAGGAAACCATATGTTCCATTCAAAGCTAATCACACAATAAAAATTATCTGCGAAATACTTGCCTGTTGCAACAGGTCTTTCAATCTTCCCTGGCGCAGGGTCTCTAAACTTACGGAAAATAATGGTAAATGCCGAAAGTATTCGCCGGGTAAAGCAAATTTCCGATTCTCACTGAAGAAACCTCAGTAAGAAATTCGAAAATTTTCGTTATGCATTCTGCTAATAATACAGGATTGTGCACGGTACAATTTTTGTTTTAACAATCGAAAGATGCACGAGGTATAGTCAATAAATTGCCGGACTGTCGCAATAATAAAATAACCAAACGTCTGACGTTTCTAAAATTTTGAACAGTAGATCTCTTTGATAATAATGCCTACATGGAACATTTAGAATTTTTTGCCGAAACAAAATGCAATGCTGATTCCATTGGCGTCTCGGTTTATGGTGGTTTACGTTCCCGAAAATTTGTATGCCGTCGAACAAATATTTGTACAAGAAAATATGGATTTTTGTCGACCTACGTCAAACAACTGTGCGATTCAAAACTGAAGCAGCTGTATTAAAAGCTATAGCGCAAACATATGACGTCAAATGAAGATAGGGAGCAATGAGCGGTTATCAAAGGCAGGAATGCCTCTTACATATACATTGGAGTTTCTGAAGAAACCAAAGGAGGGTTCAAGTTGTTCAAGGACATTAGTATATGAATGGGAGAATGGGATCTGAGATCTTATGGTCGCGAAGAAATAACTGACGGTAAGAAACCCAGGAGGCCATCAGACATAAGAATGTTCGGAAATTGTTTGACGTTATCTCATCGTACCGGTATAAACCTATCTGTGGATGCTGATAGACTTAGCCACGGACATTGCATTCTGTTTTAAAGGATGAAATGCAGATGATTAAAGCTGATGCAAGATATTTGCATTGACTGCTTTCTTTAGAAGAGAAGAAAACTCGTGTTATTTGCAGAAAAAAATGTTGAATTTATATAACATAATTCATAAGGTATTGTTCTTTAACGCGATATGAATTTCATTTTGCAGCCATAACTTGTTTTTGTTTTTGTTTTGTTTTTTTATTTACAGGCTTAGTCCGGGAACTTGTTGACTTACCTCGTAAAGATAAAACTTTTATGATGAATAAATCTGTCGTTCGACTGGACGGCCCTTATTTTGCAAAACAGAATGAAACCTAAGTATGTATCCCGTGGTATGTATTATGTCTATACATACAAATAAACATTTGGGTATATATACGTGTATGTAAATCATGTTAAACAAATATTACTTCGACATGTATACGTAAATGTATATTCTCAGCAGGGTTTTCTAAAAGCAATTACTTAGGGTTTTCTAGCAGCAATTACTAAACACTACGAAAGATCTGAATAATACTACTGGTGATTAGACTGCATCTATTATCCACTAAAACTTTACAGACACGCTCATCAGTAAATATAGTCGACTCTCATTATCCCGAAGTCCAATGCACTCTCTAAAATGTTTCGTGATATCTGTACCTCAGCATATCAGATTGCAGAATTGAGGTGAAAATAATCGTACAATCATATTTCACAAATAAATATGTAATTAAACTCCTGAAGTTAGAGATATATTAAAAATAATGTGGAAAAGGGGAGAAAATTTACTCCTTTTTTCCACAATACTTCGTCACCTGTTTTAGGTTTCCATGTTAAAACAGAGGCCAGATTTTCATTTCGAGACAAGCGGTTATTCGAGATAAGCAAAAAAGTCGAGATAAGGCGAGTCGATTGTACATAAGCACTATATTTCATTAAAACCCTTTAACCCTTGAGTTCCTGAAGTAGCCTCTTCTATCTTTGAATTTGGACATGTCCATTTTCGAAGATGGTGGTTTGATTCAAAAGTCAGAAGTAGGGTTGCAAACAGTGTAGATCCGGATGAAACTGCTCGTTATTAGCCTTCTCACCTAAATTTACACTGTTTGCAAATGTATATGTTTCGGTCTACAGGGTTGAAAGAGTCAATTATTTATTTGTAGTTCAATCAATTTCTTGAAATTCATCACAATTTGTATCACGGCAATATTCCGTTTCAGGGAATGTAGGGATGTGGGATTGTTGAACTTTGACACGAAAAGATACAGTCAAATAGCGCAGTTTATGGCAACAAAAAGGACCCGGAAACGATACATCGTTGTCTAACCTATACATAATGATAAATTAACTTACTGAAATTCATCCTCAGACCGCAATTATCCTCTGCGGAAAGTCTTGGTAACGACCTGGCCACCAGGTTTGTAGAACTGATATCAACTCCTCAGATATTTGACAAGGAACCTCCCAGACTATAGAAGAACATCCACAGGTCTTTTGTCATGTCGTCTAATATGGTCTGAAATACAGAATTTCAGTGTATTTTAACCCTTTCACACCTAAGTTTATGCAATCGACTCTTCCATTTCTGAATTTGCACACATCAATTGTTGCAAATAGGGCTTTCAGTCAAAAATCAAAGACAGAATGGATAACAGTGTTGATCCGGATGAGACGGCTTGTTACAGGGCTGAAAGAGTTAAACACATACCTTCTATAAATGCAGTTGGGCGATCTCGTTTATGATAATTCAGTCATTTTTATTTTCAATTTTGGGACATAAAGCTTGCCCGGAAGACCTTCTCGAACTTCAAGTACTTGTTAGAACTCTCGACTTCAATAAACCAGTTACGCAAGGGCTGCTTTCAATAAAGCGAATCCCTCGTGAGTACTGTGCATCTTCTGACAGTTAGTATAAACCCGTCTTATGTGATCTCACATTCGAGAATAGCCCTTATTCTCGTTGACAAGACTTGATACTAGATCGACTATATCAATAATTATTAATTTTATAAGGGAAAGTATCTGTATTAATCTGTAATATTAACCCAGTATACATTTCCATATTCTTTGTTACAAACAAGCATATATAAATTTTATTGGCGTAAGCCGCCGTCTTTGTTGTGCCAAAAGACAGCTTGAGAATAGTTTAGGGATGTTCGTAACCATTCGCCGAAAACTGTCGCAACTGAACGGACAGTTTGATTTTGTTTTGCGAGTAACTGCGAACGTTTCGGTTAACTGAAGCAGCCCAGTTACGCCAAGTATATACATAAATATTATTATTGCAAAAAAAGCAGTGTCGCACTTTATTAACAGCCGTGCATTAACCGGCGAAAAGCCTTGTATTAACAAGGCAATTCACGCGCTGTAAATACAAGGCTACGCAACTTTCAATATGATCCTACCGGGGTCACAGGTTTGCTTCCGTTACGAGATGTGTACTGCCCGGCCCAAGAACGAGCATAGTCAGTGGAAATTACGTTCGCGAGACATAGGTAAAATGGCGAAACAAAATAGTGCAAGAAATAGCGCAAAATGTAGCGAATATGTTCAGTTTTTATGCAGTTATAGCGATCGAACATGGTTTTTCAATGCATTAACATTCGCCAGTTCCCTTGGGAGGTGTTGAATACCGCGACCTCCGGCCTCGGTTTTCAAAACCTCCCAGGGGACCTGGCGAATGTTAATACATGAAAAACCATGTTTGATCCCTATATCGCACTACTTTATGTTTTGCTTACACGAAAGTTTAACCACCAATACATGTCGTACTCTTACTTTTTCGTGACCACATTATGTAAATGTTACATAAGTGAGGGTAAGTCCTCAGCAATAACCTAAAACAAATGACTGTATAACTCTATGAATGCTACTGACCATGACGTAGCTTGGGATTCCCGGGCCACGGCCATGATTTGCACTGAAATTTCAGTATTTCCTTTATGACGTAATGGTCAGTAATCAAAGTTAATGTTAGAATTTAATTGCGTTTTTAAAGACAAATGTTCGTCATCATCATCAAAATGACATCATTGTTCACAGTATTAATCAGTATCATTAGCAGATTTTTTACAAAGGGAACAAAACAACGTTTGGGACTTCTTATTTGCTGTCCTGCATATCTACTATTTCTGAAAATAGGTCTGCCCTAAAAGGAAAAATTCTCATTCACCCCTGAATTTCTGAAGTGGATTCTTCCATCGCTGAAACTGGGCAAATCTAGTATTGCAAATATGATTCTCAGCACAAAAATTGGAAACAGAATGGTAAACAGTGTAGATCCAAATGAGACGGGTCGTCTCACCTGGATTTGCACTGTTTGCAGAGGTATAGATTCTAATCTGCAGGGATGAAAGGACTAACTCCCACAGAGAGCATTTTATTTTCTTTTAATGTAGACCCCTTTTTCAGAATGGAAGAAAAATAATTTTAACAGATTTACCTCCGTATATTTACAATTGAGACGGTCCAAAACCATGGACCTTGATTAACAGGAGTGTTATTACAGGCAAGCAATATAGTGGTATTATATGGGCCGCGTTACGCGAAAACGTGCCTTCAAACAAGCGCAAAATGCACAGGTTCAGATCATCAAGGGCATGCGCAAAGTCTCATCCGGGCATTTCCTCTTCATCGATAAATTCTGTAGTATTCGGTGATTCGGTCTTTCTGTTTGCGGACATGGAAAGACCTGATCAGACTGCGCAGATGCGCAGACTGATCTGGGCCTTCGCTGTCCGCATATGCCCAAAGACACGTTTTCGCATGGCGCGACCCCTATGCAAACGACATCAATGAAGTTTTTACATGAAACGCAAGGATGCTGTCTATAGTCTAACTAACGTGTTTGTGGACATACATTTATGTAACAGGCCTTTTGTGCAAACCAGCAAGCGTTCTCAATAACAAACGTACCACTTATAAACAAAAGAAAAAAAAAAAAAAATTTCAATATACCTTTATTTCTTTATACTTTCCTGGCAAAAGACAGGAAATCGCAAATCTACTTTTAAGTGGCATTTGAAAGTTGAAGCATTTTTGGACGCCAATTTCTTATTTTCTAATAAGGTCAAGTAACGTCATATGTGGACAGTTACGTTATCCAGTTACTTGGAAATAGTTGATTAGTAAAGAATAGAATTATCTTTTAAATGACAAAACCTACAATAAGACTTGTTCGACCAGCGAAGACTCAGATTAGCCTGCGCATCCGCGTACTTTGATCAGTGTCCCTGCTGATCGCATGTGTCTTCTGCAATCTACTGCTATCTAAAGAGATATAAACGAGAATTCTTGCCATACTGGGTGGATTTCCTGGCTAATCCGAGTCTTTGCTGATCACATACATCATATTGTACGTTTTGTCCTGCGCTAGCACACATGTAGATTGCTGTAAAGTACGCTTCTGACAAATAGTGAAACTCGGGTCTTACGGGCGTATTCTTTATAAGGAGAATTTTCATAACCCGAATTTCACTATATATCGTAGGGGAATACGGGGCTCCAAATTACACTCACTTGCTTACATAATGTGTTTTCATTTTGACGTCTCTTCAACCGTCATCTGTGATCTTGCGAATCTAAGATCAGTCTAGTCCTGGATGTCTGGTAAAATTGCATTTCATTTTGCATTATTTAGTTTTCGTTACGTGTACATAGCAGGAATTCTGCTCACACTTAAAATAGTTACAGTAATTTAGCATACATTACTTCGTATCTGTATCATGCTTTTTCTTTCAAACTGTCGCGCATATCTTGAAAGTATAGCAGGCAGGCAATAAAGTCGTATATCTTTATAAAAATCCATTAATTACGACTGTCTGTATTTTTGTCATACGGAACATAACCCATCCTGCAATTCATTACACTGTCATGATGACAATGAATCTAGAAAAAGCTTTTATGGATTTCTAAAACGCTTCTCATATCCTCTTAAATATTTCAGTTCATATTTTCAGACTTTTGTATTAATATGACTCCCATCCATCTTTCTGTTTCGTGACATTTTGATCAGAGATCCGGAAACCTCTCGGAACAGCCAGACAGTTTCCGATATTTCTTACTTATGTTTCCATATAGGTAACAAGCTCACTGTCACTGAAGTATAGAATTATGTACATTAAGATTTTCCAGTAGTTTTCACATGAGAAACCGTCTGTATAATTTGATCACTTCTCTGCGAAATCGGGCCCGATTTAAAGTAAATCGATGCATACACCTTTTCCGCCATTTTTTCAAGGAAGATAACATTTGTTATTTCCTGTTTACTTTCCTGCTCACCAATGCCCTTCTGTCAAAAGGGTCTACTCCAACAGAAAAGAATTTGCTCCCATGGGGAGCAAATTCTTTCCTTTTGGAGAATACCCTTTTTAAAAAGAGAGTTAAAACACATTTGTTAGAGCTGCCTCCCCTGAGAGTGTATTCATTCCCCTTAAACGCTAATCCGCCAAGTGAGACACGTTTGTGACTTCCTGTCTGCTTTACCGCTTGCCAAACCCTTCTGAAAAAAAAAGTTTATTCTTAAAGAAAAGAGTAGCAAATGTTTCCTTTTTAGAGTAGACTGCTTTTTAGAAGGGATAAAACATTTTGAAAGTTTATCAATGACCCCTAAACATTACTCTTAATTTTGGACAGCGATTGTGCTTAAATTACATAAAGTGGAAATCTCACCAACCGAGTCCTTTCTAAAGTATGCGGCAACACCTCAAAGAATGAATTCAACTGATAGCGAGATCCTTTTGGCAGAAAAAAAACTTCGCTTGTCGGACAGATTAATCCGTCTTCAACGGGTCCGACACTTAAAGGAAAGAATTCGCACTCAGAATTCTTTCCTTCAAGAGAAACTACAATTTATATCTTCAAGTCAGTGTTATCATCTTATCGATTTTACTGGTGTCTCTCTCTCTCTCTCTCTCTCTCTCTCTCTCTCTCTCTCTCTCTCTCTTAGTAGAGGTACATGTAGTTGCCAAATGAAGCATTTCTGCTTTTAAGGACGCCAACAGCCAAGATGTGGAGTAAAATCCAGGGCAGTTGTCAGCAGATAGGTCGGGATGTACCCTGTGAAACCATAAGGACCCGGAAGGGGATAGTCAAACATTTGATGTTTACAGGCAGGTTATGTATTTGTTGTTTCACCATTCGATGTTTGCCGACTCTAGCTTTGAATCTGCGCATAACAGGTATGTAGCTAGTCATGAATCAAGCGCGCACCTGAGTGAGATATCCGGGCGCTCAACAAAAATATAACAAGTCCTCATCATGTAATCGGAAAGAATTTCCCATTAAAGCCTTTATAATGTTACTGGGGAACGTCAAAAAGAAGATACCATCATCCAACTATATATTGTTCTGAATAAAAACAATAACTGTCCAACATTCACATAATTAAGTCATGTTCAATCTAATTACGTGCGCGTATTATTTTACCAAGTCTGACAGTAAAAGATCAATGAGCCAGCGCCCAACAAAACCTACAATAAGACTTATGCGATCAGCAAAGACTCAGATCAGACTGCGCATCCGCGCAGTCTGATCAGAGTCTTCGCTGATCGCATGTGCCTCCTACAGCCCCGGGCTATCGGAAGAGGGATAAACGAGAACCCTTGCCATACTGGGTGGATGTACAGGTTAATCTGAGTATATGTTGGTCAGACAGATCATATTGTAGGTTTTCTCATGCGTTGACTCAAATGTTATCATATATACATGTAAAGCAGTCAATATGAAATCTTTTACCATAGTCGCCCTAAATATTCGGACATCTTAACTTTATTACCGGGATTAAATAAAGCGGCTAAAGAAAGCCGAGTCTTCTTTTGTGTTTGTTGTTTTCGAAGGGAACCGTTCAGATTTTTATTTTACTTTACTGCAGTTGGTGTTAAATGCCGTATGACGGCCGTAAACGTCTCTCTGTTGTACTTCACCATTGTGAAGATTATTTTTTTTATTTTCTTTGGGATCAATGAGCCCATTCTGGGTTACTTTGAAAATCGAACACCGCTTAAGCCGGTGCTAGGTAACGTACTTAGTACTAACTGTTAATGTGCCTTAAACCGCCAGATGTTTGGCAAATAGTGTTCTAACCAGTCAGAGGAAATTATCTCAATTAGGCCTCGAGGTTATAAAACTTTTTTCATGCTCAGCTGAATACGAAATCCTGCTAATAAATCCCAAATTGCCTAAAAATTGCATATTCTTCTCTGCTAAACATAGCTGTGCACAAGCATTTCTCTGCTAATAAATATGAAACTTTCAACTATTTTGGCATTTTCATATTAGCAGAGAAATTTTCATGTTCAGCTGAATTGAGCATGGAAATATTTTATAACCTCCGGGCGCGATGTATTTTTGGTGTTAATCTATATTATTCTTAACAAATAGTTCTGAAACTTATTATCATGCAAGGAATTTGTAGCAAATGTGGCATCAAAAAGAAGGTCTTCTTTATATCACATAATGCGATAGACTCACAAAGGTGCATACATGTATATGTTATTGACTTTGATTAATCAGAAGATGCAAGTTGTATGAAAAGCTATCCTTAAGGTAATGAAAAGAGTCGGCATGCAAAAAATACCAGTTTGATTGGATGTTTGATCCAAATGGGTTGGCTGGGCTGGAAAACCTTAACTCAATCAATCAATCAATCGGATGGAAACATGAGACCTTTTTCGTATTATTTCGTTACATTTTCCAATCACGTAGAGCACTTTGCTAAGACATAACTAAGGCAAGCTTCTATCTACATTTTTTTACTTTTCTTTGCTGAACTGTAATTATTAGCTCACCATGAGCACGAAGTGCTCATGGTGAGCTATTCTGGTCAGATAATGTCCGTCGTCCGTCGTCCGTCGTGCATCGTGCGGCGTCAACAATTGCTTTAAAAGCCTACACCTGCCTACCCTGGGCCAATTGACTCGATATTTGGTAGGAAGCATTGGGGTGACTTGTACATTAAAAATAACTAAAATTGTGCCGATCGGAAATCCAAGATGGCCGCCATGGCCGCCATCTTGAAAATCTATTTTTCGCTTCTTCTCCTGAATCGAAAGGCCAATTGACTCCAAACTTGCTAGGAAGCACTGGGATGACTTATAGATCAAAAATAGCTAAAATCGTGCCGATCGGAAATCCAAGATGGCCGCCATGGCCGCCATCTTGAATATTTATTTTTCGCTTCTTCTCCTGAACCGAAAGGCCAGTTGACTCCAAACTTGCTAGGAAGCATCGGAGTGACTTGTAGATCAAAAATAGCTAAAATCGTGCCGATCGGAAATCCAAGATGGCCGCCATGGCAGCCATCTTGAAAATCTATTTTTTGCATCTTCTCCTAAACCCAAAAGCCAATTGACTCCGATGTTCGGGGGTAGAACGAGGGTGACTTATAGATCAAAAATAGCTAAAATCGTTCCAATCGGAAATCCATGATGGCCGCAATGACGGCCATCTTGAAAATCTATTTTTTGCTTCTCCTTAACCGAAAGGCCAACTCTCCAAACTTGCTAGGAAGCATCGGGGTGACTTGTTTAAGCAATCATCATGAATTTTGCTCAAAATGTTTGTCTTGATGATTTCTAGGTCAAGTTCGAAACTGGGTCACCTGGGACCAAAAACTAGGTCACCTGGCCAAATCAGCGGAAAACCTCGTTATCACTCTAGCGGTCACATTTTTCAAGCGGTCATCATGAATCTTGCTCAAAATGTTTGTCTTGATGATTTTTAGGTCAGGTTCGACACTGGGTCACTTGGGGTAAAAAACTAGGTCACCTGGCCAAATCAGCTAAAACCTTGTTAACACTCTAGCGGTCACATGTTTGAAGCAGTCATCATGAATCTTGCTTAAAATGTTTTGTCTTGATGAGTTCTAGGTCAAGTTTGAAACTGGGTCACTTGGGGTCAAAAACTAGGTCACCGAGCCAAATCAGCAGAAAACCTTGTTAACACTCTAGCGGTCACATTTTTTAAGCAATCGTCATGAATCTTGCTCGAAATGTTTGTCTTGATGATTTCTAGGTCAAGTTGAAACTAGGTCACCTTGGGTGAAAAACTAGGTCACCTGGCCAAATCAGCGGAAAACACTCTAGTGGTCACACTTTTCAAGCAATCATCATGAATCTTGCTCAGCATGTTTGTCTTGATGATTTCTAGGTCAAATTTGAAACTGGATTACTTGGGGTCAAAAACTAGGTCACCGGGCCAGATCAACAGAAAACCTGGTTAACACTCTAGCGGTCACATTTTTAAGCAATCATCATGAATATTGCTCAAAATGTTTATCTTGATAAGTTCTAGGTCTAGTTCGAAACTGGGTCACTTGGAATCAAAAACTAGGTCACCAGGCCAAATCAGCAGAAAATTTTGTTAACACTCTAGTGGTCACATTTTTAAGCAATCATCATGAATCTTGCTCAAAATGTTTGTCTTGATGATTTCTTGGTCAAGTTCAAAACTGGGTCACACGTGGGGCAAAAACTAGGTCACCAGGCCAAATCAGCAGAAAACTGTTAACAATCCAGAGGTCACATTTTTTAAATAATCATCCTAAATATTGCTCAAAATGTTCATCTTGATGATTTCTAGGTCTAGTTTAAAACTGGGTCAGTTGATATCAGAAACTAGGTCACCTGGCCAAATCAAAGGAAAACCTTGTTGATGCTCTAGAGGTCACATTTTTGAAGTGATCATCATGAATCTTGCTCAAAATGTTTGTCTTGATGATTTCAAGGTGATGTATATTTTTCTATCCAGTGACTTTCTTAAGTTTTTCCGTTTAGGTCAGTTTCTCAGTAATTATTGGTCCTACAGAGTGATATTTGGTACTTGTGAAGTGTTTAGGTCAGTTTCTCAGTAACTGTTGCTCCTACAGCCAGTGATACTTAGTAAATGCATACATCTTAGCATGGTCTCTTGAGTGCAGTTATCCATATTTGACCTTGACCTTTATTTCACAGTCCATTAGACATGCTACATTGTCTTACTTGTTAATATAATATTTTGAATTTTGATCAGAATTTTTGCCTTGATCAGTTCTAGATCAGGTTCTCAAAGTGCTATGATGCTCAGGTGAGCGTTACAGGGCCATGATGGCCCTCTTGTTGATGTTTCATAACAATATTGTGAAAATTTCAGAAAAATATCAACGAGAGAAACTTGTTGAAAAACTGTATCCAAGTTACCTACCCTACAAATTTCTGCATTGTTAGTATTCATTTTTACTTTGGGAAAAAGTGAAAATATTTGATTCTTTTAAAACAAATGATTAGAATAAAACCTTTTGTGCATAGATAGTTACGACAAAAAGTTTTTCATTAAATCACGACAGAAGTTTGCAAATTTACTTCTTCTGTGTAAAGTCCCAAGCAAAAAAAAAAAAAAAAAAAAAAAAAAAAAAAAGTTTACTGGTCCTGGCTAGTGTCGGCCAATTACACCTCATATGTGGAAATTAAAACAGATCCCGGTACGAGATCAGTAATCACACTGGACCAGAATATATTAACTACACTATAGTGGTGTTATGGATTCAATGATCACCTGGAAACGTGCGCATTATAGAGATAAAACATGGTTTTTCATGCATTAACATTCGCCAGGTCCCGAGGTGGGTGTTGAAAACCGAGACCGGAGGCCGCGGTTTTCAACAGCTCCCAAGGGACCTGGCGAATGTTATGCATTGAAAAACCATGTTCGGTCGCTATTAGTGCATAAAAACTGAAAAAAAATTTGCTTCATTTCGCGTTATTTCTTGCACTATTTTGTTTCGCCTTTTCACCGATGTCTCGCAAAAACAATTTATGCAATAATTCGTGTTAAATATCTGCTTCATTCTTTATCGAAGAGGTTCATTGTTTCATTATAACAAAAGTAAATAAGAGAACTAAGGAATTGATACAATCAGATCCACACGAAGCCCCCAACACCAAAGGGAAAGACTGGCAAATACAATAAAGCAGCCATAAAATGAACAGATGCAAACAGAGTTGGCGACTCTTTTCCAAAAAGGTTGGAGCACTGTTACCCAAACATAACTGAATATATAATCAACTTACATAATTAGTAAAAGAAAAACATTAAAAAATTAAACACTTCATATCAATTAACAAAAAGTATCACAATAAAGTACCACCTTGGAACGGTCAGTAATGAATTACTGGGGGTCTGTGTAATTTATATTCCCCTGTTCCCCGATAATATATGGTAGAACAAGGATCTTCAAAGTTATACTTTATTCGGCGAAGCTTCTGAATGTAGTTGTTTATTAACTATGACCCATTTGTTCAAAACTAACGATGTCGTTAGTTAACGTATCGCTAAAACTTTGATCATTAAATATGGCATATACACTAATATTTTTGCTGAAAAAAATGTGAGTAGCTTTTAAAAACTACTCACATTTTTTCAGCAAAAATACCTGTGAATTAGATATTGTACTTACTAGAATAGTTAACATTTTGACCACTAACGAGCTCGTTAAGCTAACGACGCTTTGAACAAATGGGCCCAGCTTTCCTTTCTAACTATTTGATATTTCTATCAATCTCTTTCCTACTTGTTTCCATTTTATAAAGAGAAAATGCCATAGCTTACACAGCTCTAAAAAGCAACGATTTCCAGATCTTGTGTATTTATTTTTCCATGAAAATATATACTTTTTGTATACAACTTGGAATCAGCTAATAGTGTGATTATGATGTCATTTACTGACAAGCTGATTCCAGACTGAAAATATTGAAATAAAGGCTAATATAATAACTTATTTGGAATCCTAAAACTTACACCATGCTTTTAAGAAAAAAGACTGCCATTAGTTTGCCTTATTTATTACATACATGTACCTTTCCGTAAATGCTCGGAAGCCAATGGATTTTTAGTTTGTTTTAAATTCAAAGGCTGGACACAATGTCTTGCCTGACAGTAGTCTCCCTGAAAAGTTTAAAACGACCAGAAATGTTTCTGGTAGATTATGTGTCATGTTTGAAGTTTTTTTGTCTCTGAAATGCTTGATCCAATATTAGGACTTGACCGGTGTAAAGGTGAGATGTTCTCCAGGTGACTTCCTAGTCTCACTTTCAAAGCAACCTCTGAAGACCTACAATTTTGCCTATATCTGCTGCAGAATGGCCTTAACCCTTGTCATGCTGAATAAACTAAGTTGCCACACCCATTTAAATTTTCAATCAATCAGATTGCTTGATCCAGATTGTTGACATAAATTCGCATACTTAATAGCAAACAGTGCAGATCCAGATCAGTTGGCTTCTTCAGAAGCCGAATGATCTGGATCTACATTGTTTGCAAAGGCAGGGTATATCCGGGTTCAGCAGGATTAGGGTTAAGTATACATTTTACCAATTCTATATCAAAGACCACAGAAGGAGGCAAAAAATTCTTTAACATTTTATTATTGAACTATATTCGTATAGAACCGTAACAAGTGTATTGTGAGTTTAGTAATATTTGACCTTTGAGGCTAATGTAAGAAGAAAATTAATCCATTTTAAAATGAATAAGGTCCTCCCAAACACTATACATTGTAAGGGTCCATTTTCATTTTTAGGTATGTCAGGGTATGATTTATATATATGATTTATATATAATCCTAGATAAAAATGGCTAAACTATTTACAAACAATTGAGGCCCTGATCAGACGCCGCATTCTGCGGCATCTGGTCTGGGTCTGCACTGTTTGCCAATTACCCTCTTTGGGTGTCAAGATCAAAATGGGTACACCTGGAAAATAAGTTATCTGCCTCCTACAGAAGTGAAAGCCAATATACTTCCATAATTCATACAAACAGCGCAAGGGAAAGAAATGTTTGACTACCCTCTGTTATCCATATGCGAGATTGCTTCCTTCGTATCGATGCAATACTTCCATCGTATACTAACAAATGTATATTATAGAATTTTACATATGTTTGTTTGTTTGTGTTGAGGTTTTACGGCCCAGTCAACCCAATGGGGTCATGTTTACCTAACCACACGTTTACTGGGTAGGCTTAGTCATCTAAGCGGTTAACCAGTATTGTGCACATTCTTTCGCCAGAAACTGACAACTGCCCTTCTTGAATCAACGGAAGGGAGAGAATGACCGTAGAAAATATTTCACGATCAATCTCCATGAAAGAATGTTGCCGACCTCGGCAAATTTTACATATGCGCAAAGTGTAGAGGCACGTCATTTTTTCGCATTTTTTTGGCAATCTGATACAGAGTATATTCTGCAGCATATGTACGGAACAATTTTCGCATAATATTATTTGTTTCATTGCTCACACAGTATAATAAAACTGTCAGTCTCATCAGAGATACAGGATAAAGTACGCTGCAACTTGAGAAAAGGTATTTTCTGGTATTTGCATCCTACGAAGACTAAAATAACTGCGCATTTGCTCAGTATGATCACATTCTTTGTTGTCCGTATGACTAGAGTTTGTATCAGTGGCTATCCAAACTGCGCCCAGTGAAGATTCTGATCAGACTGCGCTAATGCGCAGGCTGATCAGAATCTTCGCTGGGCGCTTATGTCCGAAAGTACGTTTTCTGACGATGTGGCTCAAGTATTTATTAGCACTGAGCAAAAACGGCAAGACATGGTCCAGTCTAGATACGGCCCGCAAGTCAAAAGAAACTACTTGTAGAACAAAGTTGTTTAATATGGTTTAGAACCAATGTTCTTAACTAAATGGTATAAAATAGTCTCTCACGATTGTTTGGCAAAACATATCAAAATCCACGTCAAATGAAAACAGCCAATAAAGTTCAAACAAGTATCTCTAAAAATGCTTTAAACTAGTTTTTGTCTAGATATAAGAGAGACTGGTAAGCTCGGTGCATACAAACAAATGACAGTAATTCGCTTACATATAAGGCATAGCCAGAACGCAATTATTTTTACGCATGCCCGGGTAAAATCTAAAAAAAACTTGTTATAAAAATTACTTTCAAAATATTTAGCTACTCTTAACCCATTTATGCCTAGCGTCCCATAAATGAGACATTGGTAAACAGTGTAAATGGGACATTGGTTAACAAAAAATGTTATGTTAGGTGATCTGCCTTTTTGCAAATATTTTCCTTACGCACATGCGTAATGTACGTAATGATCGCTACGCCTGTGCGTACACTACATTACGCCGTACATGTCCACGTCATAGTAAAGTCGCTGTATGATTAGACTACAATTATCAACGTGAAGTAATATGCAGGGTTTCAAGGTAAGAGTAAGCTAAAACTTTGCAATAATAATAATGATGATAATAATAATAATAATAATCTGCAGTCTTACTTCCTGACTCAGACTATTTTCAATCTTTCTTTCTGACTCTGTTTACACATCGCGTATATTTATTTTAACTCTTCTCTTGCTAAGCACGACATGGGCTGTCTTAGTAAACAGTGCAGATCCAGATCAGTTGGCTTCTAAGGAAACCAACTGATCTGAATCTGCACTCTTTGTCATTAAATATGTAAATTTCTATCAAAAACTCGGATCAAGTAAACTGATTGGCTGAAAATTGGAAGGGGGCGTGTTATCTTAATTTATTTAAGATAAGAAGGTTTAAGGGAAATTGATACACGTTTATGGGATCGACTTTGCAGGGTTTTTTTTGTCTCACTTCTAATAAGGAAATTACTTTAACCCTTGTCATGCTGAATAAATTAAGATGCCACACCCACTTCTAATTTTCAGCCAATCAGAATACTTGATCCAGATTATTGCTATAAGTTCACATACTTAATGGCAAACAGTGAAGATCCAGATCAGTTGGCTTCCTCAGAAGCCAACTGATCTGGATCTACACAGTTTGCAGAGGCAGGGTGTACCCGAGTTCAGCAGACCTAGGGTTAAAAATAAACCTTTCTCAACTTTGGAGCACCAGCTTTCCTCTTTGAGTAGAGTATTTTCAGTAAAGATGGAAGCATACGGAAAACCACATATATTGTCCCTGCTGTTACAAATAGCGCAACATCTAGCATGTGTGTCAGGTCCACTTAAGGCTTTGTACTGGGAATTATTCCATTAAATGCTACATACTTCTGTACGGTATACTGGTTGTATGTCAGTCAGACATGCGTTATATGTCCAGGTTCGAAAAACAAAACATAGCTATGAATCGGTATTTTGAAGACTACTGTATGACTCAAAATATTGGGACAGACAGGCCTGAGCAGACAGGGTACATCCGGATCAGATGCCATAGTATGCAGCGTCTGATCATCATCTACATTGTTTGCTGCTCACCCAGAAAATTCTTGACACATCATGGAGTTGTTACAATTTTAGGACAAGTATGGTGTGTAGTTAAGGGTGTCCCTATATTTAGAGTAAATACGGTATTCAATTGATTGTTGAGGCTGTAGAAAAGGATTCGCACTGCAGATAATGCATAAAGAACAAAGTGCACTATTTGCATGTTTATTTTATCCGAGCCATTTTAGACATCCATGCTTTTTGGGGTTTTTTTTAATAAATGATAGGGAAGAATGAGGGAAAGTTTGTTATTAAGCACGTTTAGACAGATTTATACAAATAAAATGTTGATATAAACACAAACGTATTTATATAAGGTTAACAACCAACACAACTCTTAAATTTCTTTATATGTACAGTGAAACCTGTTAAAAAAAAGCAACCTTTGAGATTGACTTTAGTGGTTGTTGTGGAAAAGTGGCTGTCTTTTGCTAGCAAAATTACATGACATGTACCTTTATAATACAGACACCTTTTCTACATCAGCCACCACTTAAAGTCAGTCTCAAAGGTGGCTTCCTTACACAGGTTGCACTGTACTCCGTTTTCACTATTTATAGACACATCAAAACGTAATGCTTTGATAGTCTGTTGATCACTTTGATCAACAGTCAAATAACCTAACATAAATCGTTTGGAACTCTTACAGATTTAACTGCAATAAGGAAGATGTCCAGGGAGGGCCACAATCACAGAACATAGCCTACCATGACACAAAGAGGAAGAGCAAACAAGCTAAGACAGACAGTACACTAGCCGGGGTCAAGCTTATACAGTCGACTCTCGTTATCTCGAGGTACAAGCGAATCAGAAATACTTCGAGATATCCGTTCCTCGACATATCAGATTCGCAGAAGAGAGAAAAATTGATCAACCATATTTCACAAATGAATATGTAATTTGGCTCCTGAAGTTAAACATATATTGAAAATATTGTGGAAAAGAGGAGAAATTGCTCCTTCGGAGCAATTTCTCCTCTATTCCACAATATTTTGTTACCTGTTGTTAGATTTTCATGTTTGAAGAGGGACCTGATTTTCACTTTGGGAAAGCGGTTATTCGAGATAAGCGAAGTCGAGTTAACGAGAGTCGACTGTAGTTTATACGCTATATAGCCTGTGTTTGTTTGACCAGCATATAGATGATTGTCATTCCTCATGTATAAGACACAATGGATAATCCTTATGCTCCGAGCTATCAAAATTATATGCGAAAATTGTTAGCGGGGCATATGCGATCAGGAATGCAGAGATCAGCCCGATGATCTGTCAAGTACATTTTTTGATGTTTGCCAACTACAAAACAGTTTTTCACTGCCCTGTGAAACTAGAGACCATGGAAACCCACAATCCGTGTTTTGATGCTGTATATGCTTGTTTTGTTCAAGGACTACTTTAAATTTATCACAATTTAGAATTTCCAAAAATGCACAGATGAAATAACATACTAGCCACGATTTGCACAAACTTGGTCAACCGTATTTATGTTTTCCTCTTCATTTACGTGACCGTGGGTCAGGTCTCAGACACTATGACGGTGCCGACTTAATCTTCCACTAGAGGGTTGATGCCGATGCTGATGAAATGACCCAGAGCACGACAAAACCTACAATAAGACTTGTGCGACCACTGAAGACTCAGATCAGCCTGCGCATCCGCGCAGTCTGATCAGAGTCTACGCTGATCGCATGTGCCTTCTACAACCTCCAGGTTATTCAAAGCGGGAAAAACGAGAACCCTTGCCATACTGAGTGGATGTACAGTCTGATCTTAGTCTTTCCTGGTCACACAGGTCTTATTGTTGGCTTTGCCGTGCGCTGGCATATGTCTTGGTTGGGCCCTCTGAGGTTAAGCCTCGTCGTGGCTTTCTTTACCTCTGGCTATCGGGCTATGAGGTGTTTGCAACGAGCCCTCTTCCTTGCTTCATCACAGTGATTTAATTTGATTTACATTGTGTTGCTGTTAGTGTGGGCTGTCACCATTTGACTTAAGAGCCTCTGCGCGAGCCAAACAAACAGTTTTACAACATTTGAAACTCAGGTGTAGATTTGGCGCCAGTAAAATCAATGAACCGCCTCCACCCTTTGTGTTTGTCTTATTTTAGTGTTTTGTGGGCCCTGTCTGGCACTGTGGTCAACATGTTGGGTACAAGTGAGCTGGAAGCTTTGCTTTTCTTTGGTTTGTAAGGTGCGTCGTAGTTTTTTTTATCACAAAAAACGTGCCTGTATAATTTTGACCCCTTTAAACCCTACTTTTATATAGTAAAACTGGGGTTTACATTATTGTTCTTATTTCTGCTCAAGAACATAGATTATGGGTACTCGTTAGAACCGCCTCTTCGAGGCGGTTCTACCGCATCGGCGAGGCGGTTCTAACGAGTACCAACAATCTGTTTTAAAGGTTCCATATTCCTCAGAAATAGATATTTTATTATCCAAGAAAGGTTTGATAAGTTGATATATGGTATTAATACAATCATAAACTGTGGCACCTGACAGCCTGTAAAATTTCAGTTAGTCTCTCGTTCTTGAAATGAAATAATTTTTTTTATCATACCTCTGAATTAATGTTGCCAACATTAATTCAGAGATATGATAAAAATTATTTCATTTTTGATCCAGTTAAAAAAACGAGGTACTAACTGAAATTTTACAGGCTTTCAGATACCATATTTTATGATCGTGTTAATATTATATATCAATTTATGAAAACGTTCTTGGATAAAAAATTGTCTATTTTTGAGGACTATAGAGCCTTTAAGCAGAATATGAAAAATATCAGAATTTATCTAAAGACTTTCAGTTCTTGGTGGTGATGTTTTCGATATATTTGAATAGATGTGTTTTCGTAATGGCTCTTCCTCTCGGTGGTTTTTGGTAAGCTTAGATTTAAACAATATTTTATTTGTTCATTTACATTTATACAAACGTGCACAATATCAATGTTCCAAGGGTACTACAGTAGTGCATATATACATTTTGCGAATCAAACGACTACACCAGCCTACACATCCACGGCTCTATGGAACGAACATTCGTTGTTCGCCTGGATGAAGCCAGGATACCGATAATGCAGTTTTTACTTAAATACTCAAACCCTAGCAAGTTGAGATATTCTGACCCCACAGAAAAGCATATGTTGTAGTACTCAATCATTAGTCCCAAAAAATAAACAACATATTTATCTTGATTTCTCTCATATCCACAGCCACTAAAGCCATTGTATTTTTAACATTTAACATTTAAAGTGGGGCATGAAAAAGATTTTTAGCCACTTTTCGATGTAGTGCTTGTTTTGTGCTTGCAGCTATTTCAGCTGCAAGCCACAGTCCCGCTATCAAATTTTGCAAATGTTATCTGATCTTCAGTCCTATTCTGTTAGAGGGAATTTACATAGGTATCATACCCTTTTCTGGTTTCGGCGTTTTTTCCTGTTAATCTTGTCTCGACGTAGAGTTTATGTACAACAGAGAGGAAGGGTGCTTGGGACAAAGGTAAATAAAAATGTTTAGAGTATTTGAAATACACACACACACACACACACACACACACACACACACACACACACACACAAACAAAACAAAAAAACACTGCATAAATATAAGGAATGAACCACCTTTCCATTGAAAAGACCAGAAGCGTATGAAACCGTTCTGTTCGTACGCAAAATTAATTTTAAAATCGAGATAGCTGTTCAGAACAGCGGAAATTGAAATCAGGGCCTATATCTGTATAATCTTGACATATTTACCTTCTCCATCTTAATAGCTGTAAAGCCAGCTTATTAATGTTTATTTTCCCAAAACGAAACGTTCATTGTACGAAGCATTTTGCAGTTGAAGTCGTTTAAACACGGTACCTATACTTACAAATATACTTCCAATATTGGAGACCTGAAAGTTCTTGGAAGGCATTTAGACACATGGAGATTCCGAATTGCTCAAATTGTTGAATTTCGTTATCCAAGATGGCTCAATTAAAAAGCACCGGTATTTGCTACAACGTTCTGGGGACCTATCGTTGTCTTTATTTGACGTATGAGTTATTGAAATGTAACTTAATTAAACATTTTCGGCACTGTTGCTAGAAAACAACATTGGAAAACACGATTCCTATGGCCGAAATGTTTTGTGGTGACTATCATACGTTTATTGCCGATTTTTTTTATTTTATAACGTACTGAATTGACACTACAATTGAATATTTGTGAAACCATCAGTGCGTTTTAGCGATGCTTTAAAAACTGCGCACAGTGCCGAAAATTTTTATTTTAGTTACAATTAAAGGAATCAAAAGTGAAATGAAGACATCGCAAGGTCATATTCGAAACCGTGTGGTATTTTCCGACTGAACGTTCAAATAAATCAACAAACGGTTTACATCGTCATAAAATGCAGGCTTACTGATGTTACGATGGTCCGGTGCCAGAACAAATACAATCTTAGCAAACTTTGATATAAGAAATAATAAAAACAGGTCTGTCTTTTGTTTAAATTTTATGCCGACTCCACAGAAATGTAGCAACCATACGTGCTTTTTGCTTGGCCAATGTTAAGACTTTTTGACAGAGAGGTCCAATGCATGACCTCTCTGAAGCATGACAGAGCCTTTCATTTGTAGCTATTGAGATTTGAAAGCAGTGGACTTAGAATGGTTATACAGCATTTAATATCTCTATACCTAGACAAGACGCCAATATATCGCGTTCTGCTTCTTGATAGTGCCACTGGACATTTTGGCTCAATGTTCCCATTCAAGAATTTTAGAAAGTGGTTTAGTCCATATTGCCTAATTAAGAGTCATTCTTTCAATGGCAATTTGTGCAAAATGAGAAATAAATAGAAAATGAACAATACCAAGTAAACAAAACTTTTATTAATAAAATATCAAATAAACAAACAAACAAAATAAAATACCAAACTAAAAAACTCTTTTCAGCTAAACCTTGGATATCCAGAATATTAACAAATAAACATGCATGTGTGTGTGTGTGTGTGTGTGTGTGTGTGTGTGTGTGTGTGTGTGTGTGTGTGTGTGTGTGTGTGTGTGAAAAAGCTTCTTTAACCCATGGTAAAGATAAACATGCACGTTAGGCCAGCACACTAGTATAAAGCTGAATGTACCAGTATTATTGATTGGGAAAGTGCTAGGCTAAAACATTAGCGAGTACATAATAGCAGAAAGTCCTTTAGTGCTTGAAATAATCTGAGTGATACATGTATGAGTCAACCCTACATTATACATTTTTAGTTATATCCATTTCAATCATGCTGCTCATTTTGTTTGTTTCAGCCGAATAGTTCTATGGAAGCGTTTATTTATTATAAGTTAAGTCATTTTGATTCCCCGGCCTAATCAGACGCCACCTTACCAAGTCCATATACCTCAACTTCCCGTCCTATGTCTCCCTAAATGAATCCTATAGGCGATTTTAAAAAAATGGCCGAAAAGCTTAACCAAATCAGGCCCCGTTCTATGAATCCCTACCCTATTCTGGTCGATTGTTTATAATATTAAGCCAAAATGATCAACCAAAACAGACCGAAATAAAGTAGGGCCAAACTTACCTTGGCCGTTATGACCTAGGGCCGAAACTCTTTATGATAATTGTCCTAAACAAAGAAACATTTTTTACTACCTTTTTACTACCTTTGATGTGTCTGAATGAGTAGCAAACAGTGTAGACCCTGATCATACGATAATTGTCCTAAATTTCAAAGAGGCAATTTTTACTACCTTTGATGTGTCTGGATGAGTAACAAACAGTGTAGATCCTGATCAGACGCGCGTCCAGCGCGTCTGATCTGAGTCTACACTGTTTGCTCAGGCTCGTTAATCTTGATACTTAAGGTTATTACGGTACATTATTAAACTACGCTCAGCAGGTTTGTACCAACCCTGATTATTCATTACAATTGACATTTCTATCACAGAACATCAACTGCCAGACAAATAGACTACTATATAAACTGTAGGCCACTTTATTTAAGCCAGGTCATAATCAAACGACGTTTCGTGGCATTTGCGAAAAGCGATCTCGGGCCAGCCTGAAAAGTCTTATAGACGTATTCTTCAAGTATACGATAGCTATTAGTGTAGGCACTGGATTTCTCATTAGCCAGGGGATGGCTGGGGACAGGGGCAGGATCAGTCTGTGTAGATTTGTAGCCTGCTATAGACACCTGTCAGCATGTGGCCGTTTAATATACTAGGCACAATGTCAGAAAACATACTTTCGGACGTGTGTACCCAGCGAAGATTCAGATCAGCCAGCGCATTCGCGCAGTCTGATCAGAATCTTCACTTGGCGCATTTTGGACAACCAAGGATACAAAGTGTCTTCATGCGGGCAACGAAGACTTCCTCTGATCAGACTGCGCGACTGCACAGGCTGAGTTGAGTCTTCGTCGAGCGCACATGTCAAAAGGTAGATTTTCTCACGTTGTGGTTCATTTCAGGGCGATTCATTTCTTAGGAGAAACTGTCAGAACTGACATGATGAAACACGAAAGCCGTCAAAGTGTATCAAAGATCAGTCAGAATCACACATTCAATCTATATGAAGATTAAGCGTGCAAGTCTTTCATGGTTTGGACGTGCTATTACACTATAAGAAACGTATTATAGCTATAGTCACAAACCTACGAGAAAAGACCCTTGTTACGCACTGGTCTACGGTCTTTAATTGTGTATTGATTCTTGAAAGCAATGAACTAACTAACAAAATTGAAAAACGCTAAAGTGTTTAGTTCTCTGGACCAGACTGGCACGTAATGGCAAAAAATCCGGATGACTGGATGTTGACTGCTGGCGAGCAAACGATCTGTCTCGACTGCTGGCACGCAAAATAACTAATGACCGGCGATTGACTTGTGACTGCTGACTGATAGAATGACTGGTGAGTGTTGACTGAATGGTTACTGACTTATGGCTATTGACTGACAGAATGAATGAGAACTGGTGGAAGATACTGTGGTTCCATTCACCAACAGACACGTTTTAGGCAGTCATTATAACATCAACACTCTTAATGCTGGCTGACATGACTGGTCTCCTTCTAACGGATTGTTAAAGGCTCCATATTCCTCAAAAATAAAAATTTTATTATCCAAGAAAGCTTTAATAAATTGATATATGGTATTAACACAATCATAACATGTGGCACCTGGTAGCCTGTGATATTTCAGTTAGTTTCTCGTTCTTGAAATGAAATGATTTTTTATCGTATCTCTGAATTAATGTTAGCAACATTATTTCAGAGATAGATAAAAAAAAAACAAAAAAAAAAAAAAACAAAAAAAAAAAAACAAAAAAAAAAACAAGAGACTAATTGAATCTTCATAGGCTGTCAGATGCCACATTTTATGATCGTTTTAATACCATATATCAATTTATTAAACCTTTCTTGGATATTGATTAGTTGGGGATTGACGACACGTCAACCCTTGTGGGTTATTTTGTGTCGTCTGCCAGAGAAAGGGTGAAAAGAGAGAGAAGAGATAGTACGAGAGGTGAAAGAGAGGGGCAGGGAAGAAAGAGAAACAGGAATGAAAGTGAAGAAACAGAAGAAATAAAAACATTCCCCCTCTACCCTTATCTGCTACGAGGATAGCAGGCCTTGCGAAACTGTAAGCCAATATAATCAGCTGGACGCCCCGGTGACGTAAGCTACAAGACACCTTCGCACCACCCGACCACTCCCCTCCCCCCACCCCCACCACGACCCCTTTTTTGGATAAAAAATGTCTAATTTTGAGGAATATGGAGCCTTTAATATGTCAGTTCCAGATGAAATGAACAACAACGGCTGAAACTATGATCACAACAATTTATTCGACATACAATTTACATGCCATACCTCTAGTAAAGTAATTGAATAACTGGGGTACAAGGGAGCTCATCGATTATTATGGATAGAAGTATTACCAAAATCCTAGATCAAGTTGAAGAGTTTATTCTTGAAATTACAAATAAGATAGAATATGACCTTACACCATATTCAACAACCGGATAAACAACTGACTGTCACCAATGTCATTATAAACTATATTATTGCATAAAAAGCAATGCCGCACGTTATTAACAGCTGTGCATTAACCGGCGAAAAGCCGTGCATTATCAAGACAATTCACGCGCTGTTAATGCACGGATACGCAATTTCAATATGATCGTACCGGGGCCACAGATTTGCTGCCATTACTAGATGTGTACTGTCCGGCCCTAGAACGAGCATAGTCCGTGCAAACTGCGTTCGCGAGACATCGGTGAAAAGGCGAAACAAAATAGTGCAATAAATAACGCGAAATGTAGCAAATGTTTTCAGCTTTTATACAATAATAGCGATCGAACATGTTTTTCAATGCTTTAACATTCGCCAGTTCCCTAGGGAGATGTTGAAAACCGAGGACGGAGGCCTCGGTTTTCAACATCTCCTTTGCGACATGGCGAATGGTAATGCATGAAAAACCATGTTTGATCCCTATAATGAAAATAAAAATGCTCTGGGGCCCATAAAGGTAAACAAAATGACTACCACTATCTAACAACACCGAGTAATGGTATGTAGTACAAACACTACATGTACCCCAGTGATAACAAACGCTCTTGCTGCAATAAATGCAGTTGTAAAATGTTTCAAAGCTGAATCAAACTTAAAATCACATGCTTTAATTTGGAATATTTCCAAGACTACAATAAAAATAAATAAATTTAAGGAATGTGGAATACTAACAGAAAAGGCTTCTGAACTTAATGGAAGTTAATTATGGAAACCCATTAACAATTCTGGAGAAACTTTTACACTCTCACAAGGTCCCACGTACAAATATTATCACATTTCACACAAAACAAGCCCCACTAGTATTTCGTTTTCCCTGGAGCACAAACGTGGTAAGACATGTGCTAAGCTGGTACCTACTATCTTAAAGTCCATTCAAATAAGTTATACTTATAAAACCAATAATAGCGAGTAAAAAAAAACAGATCATTAATCTTAACACCCTGATTATTAATTGACTAACCAAAGTTCTATTTATGAGGAAAACATAAAGTGAAAGATGGCTATTGGAAATTTACATCTCTTTGCATGGCATGGCTTCAAAAGGCAATGCGATGACAAACGCTGCAATTTTATAATAACAGAAAATATGTTCAAATGAATTGCCAATAACTGGGGCTAACAGAATTAAGTAACTGGAGCAAGTAGAAATCATTGAAATTACTTTTCCGTAATTAACACGAGCATGGAAAGAAAATATTGGGATTAAAGGAACAGCACCTGCTTTAACAGCCACATACTGATATTAACCAAAGGGTTGTACTAATTAGAAGATGAATGCTAAAATGAACAGTAGCATGCCATCAGGGAATATGCACGGTAGATAAATTTAGTCACCAGTGATATCCGCTCAGGCGAGTGGTTACTTTTACAACGATTAGTGCTAACGGGTGACACTAACAGTGTGGGGAATCCACGTGACCAAATGACTAGGTACACGGAGTTTGTTACTATTTTTAGCTCTGCATATGGTAGGATTTTTAGAATATCATTATTCTCTTACCAAATGGAATTTGTTCAAATAACGCCAAGAGTACGCGGAAAATCAAGCTCTTTCTGGTGGTATAAGCGCTATTCTGCGATCTGGTCTAATTCTAGAGAACTTTCGAAGAGTGTGTTTGCTGTCAGTCTGGGCTACCGGAACAATGTACATGAATTTGGACGAAAAATACCCTCCAAATGTTCTCAAGAATCAGACCATATTGCAGAATAGCGACTACAAGAAAGAGATTTATTTGAACAAATTCCATTAGGTATAAATCGAGATATTCTAAAAAAAATCCTACTTGATGCGGAGCTAAAAATAGTAACAAACTCCGTGCACCTCGTAATTTGGTCACGTGGATTCCCCACATTAACTAATAGTTTTAGGAATATTAACTACACGTATATATATAAGCGTAGTGGTGCAGTGGTTATGTCTCCTGACTCTGAAGGGCTAGGCGCTGCCGTCGAAGCCGGCGTATTTCTCCCTATACACTTTTTTCTGAAGTACTTGCACCAGTAATGATCCTGGGCCGTAATTCTTTGTTGAAGTTTGTTTAAATCTTACATTATAATAATATTTCAAAGCTTCAGTATCATTTGGATCCAGAGAGTTCCTTGTATATAATGAGTGCGCTAGCGCACCAAAAATGTACCCTATCAGACGGGTCATTCAGAGAAATGGAGCATAATACTGTTCCATGAAACTTGTTTTTTAACAAGCGTAGTGGTGCAGTGGTTATGTCTCCTGACTCTGAAGGGCTAGGTGCTGCCGTCGAACCCGGCGTGGGTTCCAACCTCACTCAGCCCAGTGGTATTTCATATTTCTCCCTATACATTTTTTCTGAAGTACTTGTATCAGTAATGATCCTGGACCGGAATTCTTTGTTTTTGTTGAAGTTTGTTTAAATATTAAATTACAATGTATATAATCTGGAAACAATTGTTACGACACACAAACTTCAATGCATTTTTTATGCAATTTTAATGTCCAACAGGTAGGACCACTACTTAATAAAAACGGTTTACCCGTGCAGTATACGTTTAAAATGTAAATGTAGCCACACCTGGACGTATATAAATGTCGCATTGCGAATGATGCCGATAAGGGCGAACTAGCGGGACATAGGTGCATATCAGAGGACGGCAATCCTTGGAGGAATCATTTCGTTGAGTAATATTGTCTTTTCGTAATTGTCATCAATCTGTAGGTTTTGTGTGCAAGGTCTAAAAGGCCAGAAATGCGTTCAGTCTGGATTAAAACCCACAGATGGTTGATAGCAGTGTATGATTAACGGACGTAGAGTGCTCCAGTTCTGTATTTTTTTACATAGGATTTTCATGTATACTAGACCGGCTGCGCTAAATTGTCCAGTCTAGTTGGAGTTTTTTTCAGTTTGCGTGCATGAGGTGGATAGGAAGGACGCTGAGCGGACTGTGCAGTGGGCTCAGTCTGATCAGGGTCTCTTTCTAGTAGCACAGATTCGGTCTGGTAGACATCTCCAGTTTGCGTGAATGGTATTGGTATGAAAGAGTACATATATGTTTAGGACATTTGTTAGAATCGTCTCAATGAGGCGATTCTAACAAATATCCAAAACACATGTTTCTTTAAGGTATTAAACACAATATTCTTGCATAATTTGTGACTAATAAAGTGAAACTTTGTGACTCTTAAGTGAAGGTTTCGTGACAGTCAAATGTCATTATAACGAATTTTGTCGTTGTATCGAGTGTCGGTATAAAGAGGGCTGTCTGTACTATAGATGTCTAGGAGGAGCAACAATCGCAGAGCATACCCTACCATGACATATAAAGGAAGTGAAACAAACCAAGACAGACAATTTATAAGTCAAACACCTAAGTAAGGCAAACAACCAGTCCCTTTTCCTAAAAGAAGGTGGTCACAATGCTAGACAGGATCCCTTAAACACAACAATAAGACAACCAAAAAACGACAAAACACGAAAATTAACCCCGCAACGCGTAGCCACAACGCCACACAATGAACTAACAATACTACTAGGACCACCATATTAAAATGGTAAGTATAAAAAAACTACCGAAAGATTTATAGATATCGATATTACTGGCATCAAGTCTTCACCCTACGTTCATATGTATACAAATAATAATAATAATAATAATAATAATAAATAATAATAATAATAATAATAAATAACGAAAAGGAATAATAATAATAATAATAATAAATAACGAAAAGGAGGAAGAGGAAGAAAAAGTAGAAAATGAAGAAAGATAACAAAGGAAGTAGAAAAAGAACAAAGAAAATAGAAGAAGAAGAACAAAGGAAGCAGACGAACAAAAAAGACGAGCAACAACAACAACAAAGGAAGAAGAAGAAAAATAAGAAGAGGAAGAACAAAGGAAGAAAACGAACAAAGGAATAAGAAGAAGAATAAGAAGAAGAACAAAGGTAGAAGAAGAGCAACAACAAAGGAAGAATAAGAGAAAGGAAACACGGCTCGTTCATTTCTGATCATTTCATATTAAATTCGTTTATATATATTTTGTGTACCTTTTAACTTTGCACTTTCACGCATTCTACGCCTTCGTATACTTGTCGTTGATAAAAAGACAATCACGAAAAGTGTTTTATTGATTTGACACTTGTATGATTAAAATACATGCCGTCATATAGCTACCTTTTGTGTTTCATTCTTGCTTTCTTGCGTGACTACATGCTTATTCCAACTTTCCCGCATTAAATTCTACTGCTGTTAAATATTTAATAATGTTCCAATGTAATTATAGTTTACGGCGATAGACTAAAACGAAACTTACCCAAAGGTGTTAACTTTGCTGATGTGTTGGCAATTTTAGAACTGTATTACCGTCTCACACTTAGTTATTGTTTAATTGTCTTTTAGATTCTAGATTCTTTCGATTTGCTGCCTCTCTCTCTCTTTCTCTCTCTCTCTCTCTCTCTCTCTCTCACTCTATATATATATATATATATATATATATATATATATATATATATATATATATATATATATATATATATATATATATATATATATATCAATCAAGAAATAATCTATATATATATATATCCATATCAATCAAGAAATAATCACAGCAAACATTACATACACTCCTGATAGAAGTCAATGAAATTTCCACAACCGGTTTCTTTTCTTGCAAAATAAACAAATGGCCACTTAAAGTATGCCTGCATTTATGATAAATAGATTCATTTAGATAGGAGGCAACTGTCAAAATTATTTGGACCATTTCTGAAAAGGAGTCTACAGGAAAAGGAAATAATTTGCTCCCAGAGAGGGACCAAATTATTTCTTTTAGAGTAGACCCAATTTCAGAAGGGGTTTGATGCACAGTAAAGGGAACAGGAAGTCACAAAAGCTGTTGACCTTGTGCAATTGGCGGAAAATGTACCAAATGTATTCACCCCTTAAAACTCAGTGGATTAATTTCCCTGTTTTTTTCTCTGTATAGCTGCTGGTACCAAGAAATAACCAAAGCAAACATTACACACAGTCCTTGGACAGGCATCAACGAAATCTTTTTATAACCACATTTTTGTTTTCGTAAAATTGTCAAAAAATAATCACTTAAAACACGCCTCTATTGACAGAAAACGCTATTCATAGTACATAAGGTGCATAATAATAATAATAATAATAATAATAATAATAATAATAATAATAATAATACGCTTAAGCAGGTGCTTGGTGTGCGTATGCAGTCCTGCAAGTAGTATTACTGTTGTACAGTATACACGGTAACCTCAATGGCTCGAACACGGATGGCTCGTTTACCGTGGATGATTCGAACTCTTTTTTCAGTCCCTATAAAATTTTTCCAATAGCTCAAGAAAACAAATATTTAATGATTTTTTCTTATTTTATCGTGGAATTGTATGTTGTGTGTACTCATTAGAATCGCCTCATCGAGGCGATTCTAATGAGTACACTCAACATAAAATTATTGTGTAGAAAATCGAAAAAAAAAACCCTAAATTATCGCTATTTGCTTTCTGACCTGGCACCATAATTAACCCTCAGTTCTATGGTCCCAAAGATGTTCGAGCCATCGAAGTTCGACTGTATTAAGATTCTTTAAAAATCTGAGACTCTGAGTTTCGTTCTTTTGTGTGTTCCTTGTTTCGATTGGCAAACTGTTAGTCTTATTCTTTGTTTCTTTGTGATTTATTCTACGAGGCTATTCGTTTTTTGTCTTACCTTGTGTCATTTTGTTCTTGTGTTTTTCAGTCCTTTTAGCATTGCGATTACCTCGCTTTGGGAAGAGAGAGCTAATCTCTGTGCTTTTCGTACGTTTGTTCGATTTGTGCTTGTTTGGATTTGTCGGTTTCCTCTTCCTTTTGGTGTCTGGGAAGGGCTGCGGTTTGTGCTTGTTGCACTCTCTGGACTTTTCTCTTACCTTTTTTGTAGATTATATATATTTCATTGTTTAGCTGATAAGACGGCTGAAATCTTCATGTCATACTAAAAGAATGGTAAGAATGTTTGCCACATCCAAGCCAAAAAACCTACTTTGTAAGCTCCTGACATTGCTATTCCCGTATATCCCTATATATTGGTGCAGGTTGATAGGCATGGTGGGCGAAGCATACTTACCAAGAAATGCTTACTTTCCAACGACGCCTGATTACACTCCATTGACTTTGGGTTAATGTCTGTCTGTCTGAACAATACTTATTTTTTTCTGTCTACGATTTTCCACAAACATATTTTGGTATGTTGGCCTCAGGCTCGTTATTATGAAAAACAACGACCTTTGATGGATGACCACTGTCATACAATACACTGCGTTATTTAACTATTATTTAAACCTCTATGTATGGTAAAACTTGATTTCAAGTCTGTATCTTAAATCATAATTCACAAAGGGATCAAACCTGATTCTGAAAAGTACTAAAATTTAATGATACCTTCTTCTAGTGTTTCACTCAATCTCTTTGAATATATGTGCCATTTTTTCTAGCAGTCATTTGTCATAGAGAATTCAGTAGTACTTCCTATAGCTGCTGAGTCTTTACGGAATTCTCAAATGGTTTGCAATGACAGACTACCAAAGAAAGCAGACTGAACGGAATATGCAAGTGGAATTTACAATAAGGTGTGTAGAAGCGGGCATAATTTCGAGTAGTTCTCAATTCCTAAGTATTTTTGATATCGTAGCACAGAACAAATAAAAGAACGAAAATCGGACTCTCGGTTTTATTGAGCCTCTTCATATGACAGCAATATAACCTGCAGGGCTGCATACATGTACACTCTTAGCTGACTGAAGGTAACTCTAGTCCTGTTGAACCCGGATATGTCCTGCCTTTGCAAACAGTGTAGATCTAGATCAGTTGGCTTCTGAAGAAGCCAACTGATCTGGATCTGCACTGTTTGCCATTAGGTATGAGACTTTATATCAATAATCTGGATCAAACAATCTGATTGGCTGAAAATTGGAAGTGGGCGTGGCGTCTAAACTTATTCAGCATGACAAGTTATAATGATTTCAAGGAAAATAAGAATATAACTTGCACTATAATGAAGTACGGGGAGACGTTTTACGGCCGCCAAACGGCACTTAAGACCAGCAGCAGTGAATTTGAAGGAATCTATAAAGGTTGCCCTTGGAATTTACGAACACATAAACGAACAAAGATCCCAAAGAAAACAAAAATATATCGCCGTTTTTACACTTCAATTATTACATCTGAATTGCACTGTCAAAACAATCCTGAGGGTCCCAGAAGAGGCCTTGAAGATTGATTAAGCTTATCTGACCTTTCACAATATTGTTCTTATGGTGTGTGTGTGTGTGTGTGTGTGTGTGTGTGTGTGTGTGTGTGTGTGTGTGTGTGTGTGTGTGTGTTCATTGCTTCCATGATTTATTTATCGAGCATTAAGGCGGAATTTTCTAAATAATATGACCGCATTTATCGAAAATATTCGGACAGGGAGACTTGTGCAAACAGTGTAGATACAGAGCAGACGCAGCAGAACGTGGCGTCTGAAAAGAGTCAGCCCCGGTTTCTATTCAGCCATAAGTATTATAGATGTATATTTAATAGCGTATTCAAATTTTAAGGATAAGTACGGGAACAGTTAGGTCCGAATATGTATGTTAATACGGTATGCCTCTACAAAGTAGACTCAAATTAGACGGCACAGAAAGCAAGGTATGATCAGGGTAAACACTGTTTGTCAATCGTCCAGATGTTTTAGGTACACCAACTGGTAGTAAAATGAATTTGTTAAAAGGAAAAGCAATATTGTTGAAAAATGTGGCTGAGATGCAAGATCTTGACATGTTATGCAATTTGATGCGAATTTGATCAAAATCAGAATGAAAAATAAGTAAGTTATAAGGTTTAAAAACAGAAAAGCTACTCTAATGGGTGTCGCAATTTTGATTACTTAATGAAGGCTTTAGGACGTCATAAAATAAAAGTAAAAAAGATTGCCTTTGGGAACAAAGAACACATTACAGATAGAAATGGGAGTCTCGGTTTTATTGGGACTCTTTATAACCAGTAATGAAGTTTGCAACACTGCTTACGTCCTCATGAGCAGAACTCTATCTTCAAAGATACCACAATGGGCCCAGTGAGAGCAAAGGAAATGAAAATATAAGCTGCACTATGTTAAAATAAATATTAAGCCTTTAAATATGCTAAACTTGAATAAACAAGATTAGCAACAAATTCAACCTCTATATTTATATATATTGCTCTTCTGTGGACATTTACTGATTTGGCTTGAAATCCACATTATTTTCTATCAGAAAGAAAATTTTATTCTATAGTTTGAAATGAATAGAACCTCATTAAATATTCAAAATGGCGGCTTCTTTGACAATGGATTTGAAATCTTTAAATGCCCTTAATTTCCTTTAGATTTTATCCGATTTTGATTTAAGTTACATAAAAATGTGTGATTCGTTAAGGTCTATCATCTTAGAATTATTATTCACCAACCTTGCATTACCTTTAAATTTTAGGACAATCATAGTTACGGCGGCCGTATTTTTAGCTTAATTACGGTACAGCACATCTAACGTTTGGTTAGCTTCCAGCCTTGAGTGGTCAACCCACATTGAAACAAACTGGTACCGAAGCTTTGTTATAGAACTTATTAACCCTCTGTCTTTCTGTCGATCACAGACGGGATAGAGTACAGTATTTTATTGCTATATTGCCAATCAATCCAATCATACTTTTAAAGAACTCCGTCTACGAGAAGAACTTTTAAATGTAATTATATTCCACCTTCTTCAGGTCTGTCTGATGAGGAAATTAAATTTGTTTGTCTCTTCTGATTTAATTGTAAAAGATTAAACGGGCACACTGGGTAAAATTGATTTGTTTCACACGAAAATGAACCTTACGTTATATGTGGACTATACAATTCCAAACCAGTCTGCGCGCAGGCTGGCCTGGGAAATTATTGCCCGCTTAATGGGTCATTGAATACTGTAGACTATAAACAAAACTCCGTTTCATATTTGTAGGATGCACAGGCTGATCTTGGATTTCGCTGTTCCAATGACAGCCATTTTCACAAACTGCATATCGTAACTAAGCCGCTCCATGAGAAAAGGGTTCTTCATAATACGAACAGTAAAACGCCACACCAGCCAGCTAAGCGGCACAGTCTGATGATGTCTGTTTCTGTACACCGATATATTCAACATGCACATTATCCAATGAGTCTGTAAGCGAACAGCTAAATCTCTGATCGGGCCTGCGCTGTCCGCATATACATTACGAAAACACGCCTATTCAAATATATCGAAAATTTCACTTCCACAAACTGAAAAAAAAATAGGTAAAAAACTCTGATACTTTCATATTTCTGCTCAAAACATAGAATGTGGGTACTCGTTAGAACCGCCTCGGCGAGGCGGTTCTAACGAGTACCCACAATCTATGTTTTCGAGCAAAACTAAGAAAAATAATGTATACCCCAGTAAACCCCAGTTTTACTATATAAAATTATGGGATTAAGGGGGTCCAAATTCTATAGGCGTGTTTTCCTGATGTCACAAAAACCCGTTTTTCCCTTGGCGCGGCTCATAATATCATTGCGGACCGGATAGGCCAGACATAAGTTCGGAAATTGTATAGTATAGCCTTCTTATTAAATTATTTAAATTCACTGTTTTATTCTTTGGATGCTATCCGTTTCCTATCTCAGATAACATTATATTGTAAAATACGTGTACACCTTAAAAATAAATGGACTGTCGGACTTCCAAGACGGAAAAAACCTTTTGACGAAGTACAGATACACGAATGTACAGAAATTGATAAGACTACGGAACAGCAAAAAGGCCTAACCAGACTGTGAAGGTGCAGTTGTGGTGGGTTTGTTTGCTTTTAGTATCAAAGATCAAAGACTGCCATTGCGAAAAATTTCTATTTGCTGATGGTGGTTGATATCGTCGACGTTAGCACATTCATGTACGAAACTTTTGGAGTCCTACAAGCATTTCCTGTTTTATTGAGACTCTTCATAAACAGTAATTCCACTTTAAATATTGTTCACACCTCCTAGCACTGCCTTGAGCGATTGTTTTACTTGCAATCTATTTAAAATGGGTTCATTTATCCCAAAGGGCCAAACATATCGCTTCTATACATATTTAATACTTTAGGCTAATCATGTTGTAATTGCATGGCTTTCTCCTAATTAATATCATGCTCCGTACAGACAGGCCTTTGTTTTATCACAACATGGACTGAATTTCGTAATACCAACTCAGATTACTACATACAGTCGACTCTCGTTATCTCGAACTCCCCTAACTCGAATAACCGCTTATCTCGAAGTGAATATCTGATCCCTGTTTTAACACAGAGATCTACCAACAGGCAACAAAATATTGCGGAAAAGTTTCCACAATATTTTCACTTAGGAGTCAAATTAAAGATTCATTCTGTTAAAGGTGATTGTTCGATGAATTGTTTTCCTCAGTTCCGCAAATCTGATATGTCGAAGTACGGATATTTCGAAGTGTTTCATAGAGTCCCTTGGATTTCGAGATAACGACAGTCAACTGTATTTGTAGAAAGCTATTCAGGGTCTACCTTGGTCATATTTGAATTTATAATAGGTCGATAATTTCGCACAATACCACCACTCTTCCCACTCACCCATTCTCATCGAATCTCGTAAATAACAAATAACTGATCCATCATTAAATCATAATATCAGAAAGGTAGCTTTGAAACATAGCTTTAAAATCATTTTCTATGTAAACTTAGAAGGAACCCAAGAAAATATTAAACTGCATAAAAAGTTTTCTTTCTGGTTTCTGATAGACTAACACAACTACTACATAATCATTGGTGTTTAATTGCATAAAGAATTATGTTGTCAAAATCAAACTTGCTGGTCAATGTCGAGGACTGAAGTCAAAGAAGGAAAGATCAAGGTCATTGCAGGTTAAAGTTAAGTTCAAACGAACACTGCTTAACCCTTTTTTCTTCATAATAAAAATGTTGCATGAAAATGATTTGTCTCCTTTGTAAAAAATGAGACAATCTATCACTTGAAGTTTATCTAGGCCCCTTTAAATGAATGGATACACCATCACGGGAGATCACTGGAGGTGGGAGATCACTTTGACCAGATACACTTGGCCGTCACTCAATGTGAGCTATTCTTGAAAACGTCACTGCCTCCCGGGTGTTGATAACTATTTCCTTTAAAGTGAATGAATACACCAGGAATTTTGATGCCATCTTTTACAAGGGAGACGCCTTTATTACGAAAACATACCTATATAATTTTGACCCGCTTAAACCCCATTTCTATATAGTAAAACTGGGGTTTACAGGGGTATAAATTATTTTTCTTATTTTGCTCAAAACCATAGATTGTCGGTACTCGTTAGAACCGCCCCGCCGAGGCGGTTCTAACGAGTTCCACATTCTATGTTCTGAGCAGAAATATAAAAAATATCGGAGTTTTTTATCTGAAAATTTTCAGTTTTTGGAGCTGCAATTTTCTATGTATTTGAATAGGCGTGTTTTCGCAATCTTTAGTTCTTGTTTACTTTCCTGCACAAGTCCATTCTGAAAAGGAGTTTATTCTAAAAGGAAAGAGTAGACCCATTTCTAGAAGGAAAGCAGGAAAAAATTTCACAGTTACCGACCCTGAAACTGTAACCAGTCCCCCCAGATATTGAGAAATGATTCATTATACCAGCCACAAAAAAGGGCTGATAATAAGCAATGGAAGCGAAAAGATAAAAAAAAACGCCAATGTATTGCCAAGAGAACCATAAGTTCGAAAAAGATGTTGTACGCAATTTTCTTTAATTCAAGTGGGCCAGTCGTTCAAGTGCCTTGTCCATCTGGTCATACAGTCACTGGCCGATTCTACAAGAATTCTGTACTGAAGAAAGTGAAAGAGTTTTACTACAAGAAACAAAAAAGCAAAGGATGGTCAAGAGACCACCTTTTTACATGACAACGCCTCCTCTCATAAGTGTGAGGTTATTAAGTCTTTTTTGGCTTCTGAAAAGGTGAAAGTTTTGAACCATCCACCTTATTCACCTGACCTTATTCCCTGTGACTTCTTTTTATTTCCAAGGCTTAAGAAAATGCTTTCTGCAAATAAGTATACGTCTAGAAGTTCTCTTGGCAGCGCTATTTATCAGTGTCTCCAACAGATACCAAAAGAAGACTATCTGCTTTTCGCGACTGGGTAAAAGGGTTACAAAAATGTGTTCCAGTAAAGGGGGAATACTTTGAAGGTTTGTAATAAAAATATGTTTTATAAAACGTAGCACTGAAGTAATCCGAACCCAGTGGCAAAACGTTTTGCAGGACCCTCGTAGAAGGGCTTCGACTTGGCGATACTTATATCAATCTCAATTCAAATGTGTACCTGAGGAATCAGGATAAAATGCCTCCAAGGATGAAACTTTACTCATCCTTACTTACAAATAGAATAGATACTGAATTGGTCAAAACTGTGTGCATCCCTTCTGAAAGGGGGTCTTCTGTAAAAAAAAAAAAAAATAAATAAAATAAAATAAAAAAAATAAAAAAAAATCTATCATTGTTGTGAGGGGTAGATAGATAAATCCGTCACGAGGATCACTGTCTGGCATCAAGAGGCTTGCCGATTTTTCTATCTGCCCCTCACACCCATGAAAGATTTTTTTTTTCTTGCACACCTTTCACTTCTTAACGTAGATGTTTTAATAATGCAGTCACTTCGATTGCTGACGTCGGTCATATTGTGATGACATTATTGTGGCGTTTAACCCTAGTCCTGCTGAACCCGGATATACCCTTCCTTTGCAAATAGTGTAGATCCAGATCAGTTGGCTTCTGAAGAAGCCAACTGATCTGGATCTGCACTGTTTGCCATTAAGTATGTGAATTTATAGCAACAATTCGGATCAAATAATCTGATCGGCTGAAAATTAGAAGTAGGCGTTGCATCTTAATTTATTCAGCAGGACAAGGGTTAATGACATTACGTTCTTAACGATGGCGTACGTGAAGTCCATTACAATCAGTGCATATCAAATACACGAGAAATCTCGATTTTAATTTTACCCTGGGTAGGACAACCTGGGTAGGATAAGAATTTCTATCCTAGGATTAAATTCAGGATTTCCTTATCTGGTGTGCAAGACAGAATGTGCTCCCTCGGGAAGAATTTACCCGTCCTTAGTTGCAAATGGAATCGATACACCAAAATTTTATACAGCCCTTCTAAAAGAAAAAAAACTCTCTCGGGGAGCACATTCTTTCCTTTCAGAAAGCACACTATTTCGGAAGGGCCTTAGTGTCTAGTTGACTAACTAGAAAGTTACAAATGTGTCTCCCTTTTAAAACGGATGAAATTCTACAAGGCTTATCCGTTCCCCGTAATGCACTGTCTATAAGCCTTTTGTAGGTTTTGTCGTGCGCTGGCTCATTAATATTACAAACACAAATATCACTATATAATCCACGTTCCATCACGAAAACATACCTATATAATTTTGACCCCCTTAAACCCCACTTTAATATAGTAAAACTGGGGTTTACAGGGGTATGCATTAGTTTTCATATTTCTGCTCATAACATAGATTGTGGGTACTCGTTAGAACCGCCTCGCCGAGGCGGTTCTAAAGAGTACCCATAATCTATGTTTTGAACAGAAATATGAAAAAATATCAGAATTTTTATCTGAAAATTTTCATTTTTTTTTTGGTGGCAAATTTTTCAATATATTTGAATAGGCGTGTTTTCGTAATGATCGGAAAAGAGCCGTTAAAACATATGCCAATAGCAAAGGTTCAGAAGGGTCTTTGTTTCCGCACAGTCTCGCCAGACCCTATACTGTTCGTTCACGTAAGCGGTAGATCAAGGAAAACCGTCAGCTAAAGAACCAGACATGTGGCTTTGCTACGGAGAAGCGCAAGCGCACCGAACGACTGATTTGACGGAATGTCTAAAGAGTCTGTTTCTTCGTGACGCGGCTAATATAAGAGCAAAGGGTTAAAGGACACCATATGCACATTGAATGCACTTTCTGATCAGGACTTGCTTTGCTGGCTTACAGATATATTGAATATTGTAAAATGTATTCACAGACAGAAGTATTTGATCAGACTGCATAGAATTACAAGATGAACTGTGCTTCGATTTTTACATATAAAATAAAGGCCGTTTCTTAACGTTGCACATAGCATATCTTCTTTGACGTCCTGCCAAAACATTTCTTGCAACAGTTATTGATATTAGTGCAAATCCATCATGCATCTTATATGAATGGATACATGTCCCTAGGAAGCAACTCAGTCAAAACTGTTCTCCCCTCTAAAACGTGATATATACTATTAGGAAATAATTAGCTATATACTGTTTCCTTTTAGAATAGACCCCTCGGGAGCTACATTCGTTCCATTTAGAATAAATCCCTTTTAAGAAGTGACTTGTTGTGTGGCAGAGAAACAAGAAGTCACAAAACTTATTTCCCTTGTGAAATGTAGCAGCTGTCCATTACGAAAACAAGCCTATTCAAATATACTGAACATTATACCATCAAAAAAAAGAAAATTTTCAGATAAAAATTCTGATATTTTTTTATTAGTTCTGCTCAAAACATATATTGTGGGTACTCGTTAGAACCGCCTCGGCGAGGCGGTTCTAACGAGTACCAACAATCTATGTTTTTGAGCAGAAATAAGAAAAATACTGTATACCCCTGTAAACCCCAGTTTTACTATATAAAAGTGGGGTTTAAGGGGGTTAACATTATATAGGCGTGTTTTCGTGATGCAATGGAAAAAATAGAAAATAGACCCAAATATATGTCATACCTAATTAACTGTTATAATCCAACCTATTTCCAGTAAGCAACTAGCGTCTAAAGAAAGAAACACAAGAAACAGATTAACGATATTTGATACACTTTCAAGGGAAACAATTCTGTCGAAATTGTTTTGATCCTTTCTGAACATGGGTCTAATCTAAAATGAAATGATTTGTTCTCAAGAAGAAACTTATTTCCTGTTAGAGTAGGCCCATTTTTAGAAGGATGGGTGTCCAGATCCTTAATCACGGTTCATCTTCACTTGAGAACGAGACTGGAAATATCTCCACTTTTCCACTATTCCATGAGTAAAGTGCTTTGTCACCAGGGCTGTAATCTAAGGAATACACCCTAGCAAAATTGCCCTCGACAGAATTCGAAAAAGGTATATCTTCAGGGCTCAAAGTTACCCCCTGTGCTCTGATTGTATCATAAGCGTATTTGATGTAGGTTGGAATGTCCTTGAATGAATTTGTTGCATACAGTATGCCACAGATAACAAACGCATTTCCCACGCTTCGTTTAGGTATATCTGTAACCCAGGATCTTTCAAATGACAAGTCCTCTTCCACGACTTTGCTAATAACAATATTGCCACGTGACGCATTCGTAGAATAAATTAACCATAACCCAACTTCATCGACGGCAAAATCAAGGTCAGTGAATTTTCCAGACTGGTAAGGAAATGTGTCATGGATTCCCACGTTGTCGAGTGGTTTCTCGCCCAACCAACGAGATTCTTCGAGACTATAACGGACGATTTTTCTCGTGTACATTTTCTGACAGTACAGAATTTTCTTGTAAACTGCATGGCCTGTTCCAACACACGAAAATGGCAGTTCATATAGTTTTCCAATTAATTCAAATTTAAGTTCCTTAATTGAATTATATTCAGTTATTTCATTAATGTTTTGGTAGCCATAAGTAATCCACATCCTATTTGGTGTAAAAGGATCCCTTAATATTGTTCCTTGCTCCACACCAACTATGACACTAGTTCCCTGCGTATTAATTCGTCTAAGTGTCTGTGGACAAAATACTGAAATAAAAGAAACAACAATATTATTTAGTTATAACTGATATATAACTGTAATGCATTGTCTTCATTTTATTACACACGTATTATTATTGTAACTGTTGGCTGATAACCGATTGTAGAAATCCGTTGTCTTAATCGGTTGCTGAGTCAAATATGTCCAAAGCGGGTTACCAAGAATTTAAATTAGCTCTGACAAACTTCCCCAAAACTCGTCAACAAGTATTTTTGTCAGCTCTTGTTGAGTCAAAATTCCCAATCGATAGTTTCCAAATATTTAATCAGATCTTATTGAGAAAAAAAAACTTCCCCAAAACTAGTTATCAAGATTTTTAATCAACTCTTCCCCAAAACTGGTAACTCAGTATCAGCTCGCATTGAATTAAACTTCCCCAAAACTGGTTACCAAGTATTTTAATCAGCTCTTGTTGAGACAAACTTCCCCAAACTGGTTACCAAGTTGTTTTTTTTTTTTTTTTTTTTTTTTGTTTGTTTTTTGTTTTTTTGTTTTTTATCATATCTAGTTTAGACAAACGCCCAAAAACTTGTTTCCAAGTATCGAGATCCCTTTCCTACTGTCTAAGGCCATTTTCGACCTGCAAGTTTAATTGTTACCTAATAATTATATTCACTCCGCGTGAAAATTATGAATCTTGATTTCTTTCAAGGTCGTTAGTAACTTTATATACATCCACCGAAATTGTATCGGCAGAGGGCAACCAGACGACGCAAAAGAGTCACCAATGACATATATCGAAGTCTTTACGGTGGGTGGTATTTTATTTGATTATGGATTAATTTTAGGTTTTCTGTGCAAATTCCGAAACGGCAGGGTTGCTTGCGAAACTCATAAATGAAGACCTAAATATTATTACTTGCAGAGTCTAAATATTGTGCCCTGTTTGATTCAATTCTGCATATCTCAGCAAAGTTATTGCCGGGAGTACTGATCAGGCTGTGCAGTCTGGTCGAAATTTCCTCAGTTTGCATAGGTTGTAGTTATTGTCGAAAGTACCGAAAAGGCTGCGCTGTACAATCTAGTCGGAATTTCCCCAATCTGCACAGGTTGGGACTGTTGTCGAGAGTGCTGAGCAGACATCGCTGTCTGTGTGCAGTCTGATCAGGGTCTATCTGTCGTAGGCATGGGCGCAAAGTGCAGTTTTGGTAAAAATAAGAACATTGCAGTGTCGAACTTGCTAAATTAAAACGCGGATGTGGCAGCACTATAGGGGATCGCGCCGGTTTAAATCTAATTATAACAAGCGCGGACAAGGACTTATGCAGGTACATACAGGCATGCCCACACCCACGAAAATGCGCACTTAGGTGACCGTAAACATGCGCCTGTATGCAGTTCCTGTATTTCATGTAATTAATCAAGGTACGAATAATTTCAGATCATGTAAAATAGTCGTCTGCTAAGATGTAAATCTGGGCCAATATTTATTAGAGCTGAGGTAAAAGTTATTAGAGTTTAAGTTGACATACTACTCTCCCTTAGATTTTCTTTCAGCATTATGACTTGCATTTGACCTTACGGTTCACCTGGTTACAAATGTAAGTTGCTGTTACAGCCAGAAGAAACGGCGGTGTCTTAATAACATTAGGGTCGCTACGTTTGGAATGCCATAGCCCTGTTGTTGTCCAGGCATTGTGAAAAATATTTTGATTTGTCTTATTGAAAAAAAAAATGGAGTTTGCATGTGATGTTTAAGTCGGGCGATGGTGTTGATCATTGGTGGATATCTACCTGTCGACGGCGCCGATGTCGGCAACCGAGAAATCGGTCACGGAGGAGTCACGTCGACGTCAGTGATCGATTAATCATGACGTTGGTCATTCCGTCAATGGCGTCACTCTCTACTTGGTGACGTACGTCGTCATTGTAAAATAATGGTAAAGTCACACAACAGCAGTTTCATTTTGTGTTTTTGTAGAAAGTACCCAGCAGACACATGACGTTTATTCAACGTCGTCTCAACGTCGATGCAACGTCATGACGGCGACGTTGTATAGACGTCATGTGTCTGCTGGGTATAGTTAGAGTGTCTTTATTGTTTTATTCTAGGTTATGGCCCTCTCACCAACATTCTTCTGCTGCTGAGGGCCCAAGTGTGTTATCCTTAGAGAAGGATACTACAGGGACGACTGATCACCCCATATATTTTGATGGGCCTGCGTCAAGTCGTCTAAACGAGAGTAAGATAATTACAAGAGGACTTTCGGTTTCAGACGTAGTATAACAGAATAGTTGCTTTAGAGAAGCAATCAACTTGGTGTATAAAGTACAGTTTTCACGGACATTACTTGCCAAACACGTAGAATATGATGATAAACAGTGTACTTTAAAATTAACGATATCAACAAATAAGAAAGAAGAAAACAGAAGAGATCTCTTAGAACTGATTGTTGTTTGTGAAGTAAGAAGGGTATTCTCTTCATGTCGGCTCGATAAAGTTCACCCCATTCGGTTAGGACTACTGGTCCGTGTTGATCACTCTTATGTGTAACAATGGATTTCAGTTAAAATCAAAATAAGAATGGCAAACGGTGAAGATACTGACGAGATGGCTAATTATGATCCGTCTTCTCTGAATCTGCATTGTTTGCAACGGTATCTATGTTGGTCGGTAGGAATGAAATGGTTAACCTTATAGTGCGTTTTGTCATCTCCTGAAGTCGTATATAAACTAACATGCAGGTTTAACTATTTGTACAGTACATGTGTTGAGGTTTTACGGCCCAGTCAATCCAATGGGGTCATGTCGAGCGCGGTCAGTTTACCTAACCACACGTTTACTGGGCAGGCTTAGTCCTCTAAGCGGTTTACCAGTATTGTGCACATTCTTTCGCCAGAAACTGACAACTGCCCTTCTTGAATCAGCGGAAGGGAGAGAATGACCGTAGAAAATATTTCATGATCAATGTCTATGAAAGAATGTTGCCGACCTCGGCGGGGGTTGAACCCGCGACCTCCTGGTCGTCAGTCGGACGGGGCATCCAACTGAGCTACCAAGGCCGGCACAGTACATGTACATACAGTCAAACTTCAATGATTCGAACATCTTTGGGACCATAGAAAATTGTGAGACATGGGTAGTTCGGGCCACTGAGGGTTAATCATGGTGCCAGGTCAGGGAGCAAATAGCGATAATTTAGGGATTTTTTTCTCGATTTTCTACACAATAATTGTATGTTGTGTGTACTTAATAGAATCGCCTCGATGAGGCGATTATAATAAGTACACACAACATACAATTCCATGATATTATAAGAAAAAAATCCCTAAATATGTTTTCTTGAGCTACTGGCAGGATTTTGTAAGGACTGAAAAAAGAGTTCGAATCATCCACGATAAACGAGCCATGCGGGCTCGAGCCATTGAGGTCAGAAACGTCAGAAAACGTATCTTTGGACAAATGCAGCCAGTGAAAATTAAGATCACACTGCAAACAATTTCTACAAAAATGTAAATGAAGTTATCCAGGAAAGGCAACAGTCACGAAGCATAAAAACTTTTCGATGCACCAAAAGAAGAAGAGATGGGAAACAATGACAAAACAGAAAGGAAGGCAATGATCGGGAATCGATACAATTATCCCACACCCCCCATCAGAGACATCAAAGTGAAAGAAACACAAACACGAAATAACTGGACGCTAATGGAAACATCACTGGCAGAAAGCCAAACAGACAGTTACTTTCCTACAAAGTGCCCAAATGGCTATCCAAAACAAAAACATGTAAGCGACACACACATTCAAAGACGACTTATAACAAAAATAAACTATGACAGAAGAACCGCGCCTTGGAACGGTCAGTGAAAAGTATTTCACTTGGGGGTGGGGGCGGGGAGGGGTGTTACCAAAGACAGAGCATCAAGCACCAACCAACATTACCCAAACTTAAATTTCAAGTAAGCCTTTACGCTGGAACCATCATAGAATCTGAGACAGAAATGCAATAACGGACAACGGGCATACAAAGGAAGAAGAACTGCAAAAGAAGTACTGGCTTGGAGCGGTCAGCAAACAGTATTACTTGAGGGAATGGGATTAAACGAGTTTTACACGATCGAAACCTCGCCCTTAAGGCTGATGAAACTCAAGATTGCAAATACAGTCGAACTTTAGTTGCCTGAACATCTTAGGGACCATACAAAATTGTTTAGACATGGGTTGTTTCAGCCATTGAGTTAATCAGGGCGCCAGATCCGGAGGCAAATGATAATAATTTAGGGGTGTCTTTTCGTTCTTCTTTAAAATAATGGTACGTTGGGTGTACTCATTACAATCGGCTCGATCAGGCAATTCTAATGAGTACACAAAACGTACATTTTCATAAGATAAAAAAGCTTTCTCTAACATCCAAAATATTTGTTTTCTTGAGCTATCGGAAGGATTTCCTGGGGTCTCTAAAACGAATTTCGAATCAGCCATGGTAAAAGAGTCATCAGTGTTCGTGTTATTGAAGTTTTACTGTATGTATTCAGTCGCGTAGCTTCCTTCACTTTACTTTAATTACGGAAAAAAAACACGCCTATTTAAATATACTGAAAAAAAAAAATTCAGATGAAAAATTCTGATATTTTGCACATTTCTGCTCAAAACATAGAGTTTTGGTACTCGTACCCACAATCTATGTTTTTGAGCAGAAAAAAGAAAAAAATAATGTATACCCCTGTAAACCCCAGTTTTACTATATAAAAGTGGGGTTTAAGGTGGTCAACACTATATAGGCATGTTTTCATGATGATACAAAGTAGAGGGCTCAATAGCAACCTGAAACAAGAGATAAAGAAAACAACAGGTTGGACTACGATGTGTCCGACCACAGACAGCAATAGCCAGACGCGAACCATCAGAAACATATTAAGGAAGGAGTCAGCATCCGTGCAATTTAAGAAGGACGCAAAATAACCAATCGTAATCGACTGAAGAACTATGCACGAACTTTACCGAGTGACAATTGAAAGACAAAACATATGCTGTGGGTAATCGCTTCAAATGAGTATCCAATACATGTCCATTTCGTCAAGAAATAATAAAAAAATTCTATCGCAATACGCCTCCTATCTAGCGCAATGCTAGCGATGACATCACAATATAATATTTTGCACGTGACGAAGACGTTTTTGTTGTTCATTTTTCACGAAAATCACATCAACGTTTTTGAAGCATTCAGTGCAGCGCCTCGATATTTAAATGGCTTACTAAGTATTGATAATGAATGTTTTTAACATATGATGGATACAATAAAGCGAATACATCTAACACCAAATTACTGTTTACTGATTTACATTTATCAATATTTAATGACATAATCTCTACTAAAATATAGGACAAATGGGACGATTTTGATTCTGATGTTGTAAAGTTTCTATTTTGAGATGCCGATGCCCCTTTGCTACATCCTATGGTGTATACTCTCGTTATCTCGACCTCGCTTATCTCGAATTACCGCATATCTCGAAGTGAAAATCTGGTCCCTGTTTAAACATGTAAATCTAACAACAGGTAACAAAATATTGTGGAAAAGAGGAGAAATTGCTCCTGAGGAGCAATTTCTCCTCTTTTCCACAATATTTTCAATATATCTCTAATCTCAGGAACCAAATTACATATTGATTTATGAAATGTGGTTGTTTAATATATTTTTTATCAATTCTGAAATCTGATATGTCGAGATACGGACATCTCGAAATATTTCAGAGAGTCCCTTGGACTTCGAGATATCGAGAGTCGACTGTATATTTCTAAGATAATTCGTTTTGCTAGAGCATCTTGTCAAGTCAGTGACTACAGTGACATGATGAAACAAGGCAAAGGGCTCAATGATGATCTGAAGCCAGAACACAAGAAACTCACAGACAGGACCACAATGTGACCGACCACACACATTGGTAGTTAGACGCCGACCATCTGAAACGCACTGAGAAGGGAGCCGTCATTTAGTTTGAGGACCGTGCGTTCGCATTCGACATGAAAGCTTTCAACATTCCAAAGGATAGTGCTGCACGGAAGTCTTAGTAAAAAAATCAATACGTACCTGTCTGCTCTCCAAAGAACGCACCAGCCTTAAATCCACCAGGCATCAGTTTAGTTATATTATGTAGAGTAATGTTCATTATATCAGCTCTTAGATTTAGCATCTCACCAACGGCACGTGCCCCACGCGCTGTCTTAATGACAGTTGTTGTTACTCTCATCGATGTTCGAATCAGTTCATTTAGATGGGTATTCTGGGCGAGAAGTCCCATACGCAAGAAATTGTACTGATTTTGCAGTGCAGCTATAATAGCTTCTCGTACCAGTGGCGACGTCAGTTCGTGTGTCCGCAAAGTATCCAAGTCTTGCTTGAGTTCATTGTCTCCTCTCTGAAGAAGGCTGGTTAAGTTAATCAGATTATTCACCTGTGCCGTCAGCTCTTCCCGTGCTTTTCTTAGTAACTTGCTCGCGTCCGTCAACTTCTTCGTTGCTTTCACATACTCGTTCTTTACTGACGTTATGCTCGATCGGTTGACTTGAACAATTACTGGTGTTTCATCCTTAGTGCTCGTTTCCCCTGAGAGTAGCGTATTACCATGCTCGTCCACTATGTTCAACACAGCCCCAGGTTCACACATTATCTTTACGTTTTTATTTTCTAAGTCCAACTTAAATGTACATTTGTCTGGCATTTGTGCAGAACATATTAATATAAATAATATTAAATTTAAAATAAGAAAATGCGTCATATTGCTTTTGCTATTTTACGATATATAATTAAGTTTGATTTAAGAGTTTCAATAGCGTTTCTTCCAGTAGTCAAGCTAGCTATACTTTTATTTCTAAATGACAAATATTAGACTACACTCTTTAAGTGGTGTTAATTGTGCAAGAAATGGCAGCACATGAGAAAGGTTAGTTCCGACAAACGTAGAAAAGCATCAACGTTTAGAGTAATGAACAGCTCCTCTGAGCACCCCACTCCTCTTGCACTTCTATCAGATCTTTTGGAGCTTTATTTTAGTCATTTATCATCACTGTAGACTAGGCATTAATTCCATTAATTATCTCTTCCAGACACAATTTGGGCCGTTTCAAGCGCAAAAGTGCCTTTGAAGCGCATATTCAGATCATCCTGCGCATGTGTTAAGTATATCCTGCAATAGACAATTATTCTATTAGTGGACATTGAAGGCCCTGATCAGACTGAGCGGATGCGCAAGCTGAGCTGGGCCTTCAATGTCCGCATATGCCCGAAGACATGTTTTCGCATGACGCGGCCCATATAATCCTAGACAAGAGAAAAGGACACATTTGCACATATGAACAATATAGCTCCAAGTCAGTCAGTCCAGACAAGATCCAAGTCATTCGTGTTATACATCCATAAGGATACGTACGTTATATCTGACCACTACTCATGCATAATTTAAACTGCGTTAATCACGCGCAGCCTGATCCCCGCACATACAGGAATGTACGTTCTTGCTTGTTGCTGGACCGTATTTCAATGCTAAATAAACACTTCTGCCAGATTTCTTCCGTTAGCTGTTAAATAAATGAAGCATCTCGTCCGATAGAATCGGTATCGCATCGAGTATTGAAGAAAATTATGGTGTACCGGCTGGGTCAAAAGTCAGTTTTAACGTCCAGTGTAAATAATTTTACGTTGGAAGTAAATCAGTTTACGTCCAACGTAAAATAATATACGTCAAACGAAAAATAATATACGACCAACGTAAAATAATTTACGTCCAGCGAAAATTGTTTTAAAGTTGGACGTATATTATTTTACGTTTCACGTACATTATTTTACCATGTACGCGAATTAGGTTACGTCCAACATAAAATAATTTACAGTGAACGGTGAAACTGACTTTTGACTCTGCCGGTACACAATAAAAAACGCTTTTTGTATTTAGTCATCAGGCAATATAAACTTCGATGTTCTGTTGCTTCGGATTTTTGTTACTTTCTCTGGTCCGTTATATCGGCTCCATCCGGCGACAATCATTACGATAACACGCCTATTTAAATATATACAAAATTTCACCTCCAAAACTTGAAAATTTTCATATAAAAAAACTCTGACATTTTTCATATCTCTGCCCAAAACATAGATTGCGGGTACTCGTTAGAACCGCCCTGGCGAGGCGGTTCTAACGAGTACCCACAATCTATGTTTTAGAGCAAAAATAAGAAAAATAATGTATACCCCTGTAAACCCCAGTTTTACTATATAAAATTGGGGTTTAAGGGGGTCAAAAGTATATACAATATAGACATGTTTCGTGATGATAAAGCACACTAGTTATTATGGCCCAAAATATCTTGGCAAATATACAACAAACATTGCTTTTCCTTTCTTATACTGATCTACTGTACAACAAATATTGCATCTACTTTCTTATACTAATCTTTATCTAACTCCAGTATTCTTTGAACATTTTATCGACCCCTTTGCGTGGTTTTCTATGGGTCGCTTTAGAAATAACTGTAAGCACAGTAAACCGATTATTCACGTTCGAAGATTATGATGCTTTTATCAACAAGACCACCTATACTATCAAGCACAGCCATTATTTCATATTACACGTCAACAAAAACACCATGAAGCCAATTATACCCGTGTTAATGCTATTAACAATGATGTAAAATGCGTTACATGCGCACCAGAAGAAAAAGCATAGATGAAAATTATTACATGTAGCCATATGGCCATAAAACGTACCTTCGGATATGTCCCAACAAAGACTCAAATAGCCTGCGCATCTGCACCAGAGACTTGGTTGATCGCATGAAGAAGCTTGGATAACCTTGCATATCCAAAATGCGCCCAGTGAAGAATCTGATCGGACTGCGCGAATGCGCAGTCTGATCTGATTCTTCACTAGGCGTTTATGCCCGAAGGTTCGGTCTCTCACGTTACGGCTCTGTCAGATATGTCTGCTCGTACAAAAGGTCTCGTCTACGCTTGGCCATTTATCGGATTTACTAAATACTCGGGCCAGCTAATAGAGAAGATCAACATATTTTGTTTTCAAGATTCCGCAGGCTGGACTTGATTGTCTCTGTTTATCATTCACTGTAATTTGTTTTCCCTTGATGCGAATCATTAACTAGTTATTCTTGGCAGTTATCCTTTAAGACGTTGCTTGCAGACGTAGCAGTTTAATTGGTAGTAGACGTACATACGCACTCTTGCTTTACTTCACACGTATAAGAACCACAAAGATGCATAAGAGTCACGAAGTAAGATTTGACTGGTTTGGAATTTTACGACCAAATCAACCCCATTTAGCTCGTCGAGCCGGTCCTTTGACCTAACCACACAATTTCTGAGCAGGCTTAGTCATCTAAGCGGTTAACCAGTACTTGTGCACATTTTTCGACAGAAACTGACGACTTCCTTTCTTGAATCAGCGGAAGGGAGCGAACGACCATAGAAAATATTTCATGATCAATCTCCAGAAAGAATGTTGCCAGACCCGGCGGGGATCGAGCCCGCGACCTCCCAATCGAGCGAGCCATCGAGGCCGGCTCACAAAGTCAGATAATTTACCTGATGACATGTGCGCAAAGCGAACATACAAGTGAAGATTTCAAGAAAAACGCACAATCATGAACCACTGTCTTCCTGAGGCACCAAAAGGAGAGATGACGACCAATCAAGGACAACACAATCGCATCCATTACAATGAATTAGCTGTTGCATGGGCATACTTAATGAGCAGATTGATAGGTCTTGTTTTGTTCTTATTTCCTCAAAAAAGCATATGTTTTGGATATTTGTTAGAATCGCCCCTCTTTGTGGCGATTCTAACAAATATACAAAACATATGTTTCTTTAAAGTATTAAATACTATAGTCTTGCATAATTAGTGACTAATTGCTACCTCTTAAGCGAAGGTTTCGTGATAGTCAAATTGTCATTTAACGAATTTTGTCGTTGTATCGAGTGCCGGTATAAAGAGGGTTGTCTGTATATATTCGATCCGTACAGGGGTTCTCTACCTCATCATTGATACCAACGATATGCAAACAGAGAAGTGCATCTCTGAAGTATGCGCTACCAACCTTATACAACTTTGGGCTTTTGGCAATCCGAAGAGTGTCCCGCGATGAACATATTGCGGAGATGCGCAGGAAGCTCTATGTTTTAGCTGTGTCATTAACTTAAACATTATTGACAGCCGGAATGACCGGGATAAAATACACAACATAATTTTATTTTGTGATTATTGCGTGAATTTCGATGAGTCATTTTACACAGAGATGTTAACATAAAATTAATAGGATATTGATCTGTTTTGGGCCCAAAAAACAACAACAACAAAAAACAAACAAACAAAAAAAAACAAAAAAAAAAAAAAAAAACGAAAGGGATGTAGGTAAAACTGTGAGGATCCCTTTCTTCTGAAGTCGCATGAACGGCTAAATTGCATATTACATAACATTAGGTTGAAAATAAATAAATGGTTAAAATACACATCAAACGCAATTAAGCAGACACCACGATCAAGATTGGTGATCCAAGACATTGCTACCGTTTAGTTGTTTTGTTCCAAATATTTGTACCACAACCCTCAACCTCACCCATAGTCCTGATACAGTTCTAGCTACACAGAATTGCTCGGTCTACGATGCGATTCCCTAGTGTATCAGTGGATCAACACAGGAAACAACAAAAACAAAACAAGCAAAAAACATACAGTAAAACCTGTGTAAGAGAGCTACCTTCGAGACTGACATTAAATAGTGGTTGATGTGGAAAAAGTTGTCTGTCTTATAAAGGTACATGTCATGTAATTTTGCTAGCAAAATTACATGACATGTACCTTATAAGACAACCAGCTTTCCACATCAACCACTAAATTCAGTTTCAAAGGCGGTTGTCTTACACAGGTTTAACTGTAAATTTATTTGTCAATACTGTAATGAAACTATGATGTTGACTCTACAAGTTTAGCGTTAGAACAATCAAATGAGCCGTAACGTAAGAAAATGTATACTTGGCTATCCGAAATACGCCCATTGAAGAGTGAATATTCTGATTTCACTGCGCAAATGAACGCGCAGGCTGACCTGAATCTTCGCTTGGCGCACATGTCCGAAGGTACATTTTCTGACATTGCGGCTCGGAGAACAAGAAAAACAAGTTAAGTCTAGCAATGGTGACTTCGACCCATCGAGTAAGCATGCTTATGTACTATAGACCATTATGTTCAATGTTCCTTAATGATGCATAGTGAAAATCGGGGTATACGGAGGTCTATCTTACCTTTTCGACAACATTTTCATTAGATCTGACACTAAGATACACAGACAAATTGTGAAAATTCCGATGGTTACTAATTGTGCTACGCTTGCAGCGGATTTGATTTTCTTTTGTTATGAAAGATATTTTATGACACCTCTTTCTTATAATACACAAGCTGATATTACTGAAGCTTTTCACTCAACTTCCAGATATTTGGACGATTTTTTGAATATAGGCAATCCTTACTTTGAAGGAATATTCACTAAAATTTATCCTACTCGAATTACAATTGAAAAAAACTAATTCTATTGATACTGAAGTCGCATTGTTTGATTTGCATTTGTTAAGTTCTAACGGTTTTGTTTCATCTAAAGTTTATGACAAATGCGATGATTTTGATATTGTTAATTTCCCGTCTTTGACTGGCGACTTTCCTCGTGCCGCCTCTTACATTTCTTAGCTTATTCAGTTTGCAAGGGTGTCTACACCATTTGCTGACTTCAATGATCGTAATAGACCTTTGACTGCCAAACTTCTTCAACAAGGGTGTCGGTATCATAAACTTAGGAAAGTTATTTCTAAGTTTTATCGTCGACACTACGAATTGGTCTCCAAATACCATACCGGACTAAAAAGCATTTCTGCTACAAGGCCTATCGAAACCTGAATTTCATGGTGACTTAGTGTATAAGTTTAGAAAAATTGTACGAAAATCTGAATTTTCTGATCATTTTAGTAAAATTGTCATCAGTTATAAACGAAGGAGTTATAACATTAATGTCATGAAACAGTCTGCTTGCTTAACGGTTAATCCAATCATGTTAAACCACGTTTGCTTACCCCTGTAATTACACGCCGTTGGGTCGGAGTTTGTACTCTATTATGGCCCCGATAAAACTATTCATCAGATGGTCTCATATTTGCTTTATTATAGGATTTATCTGTGATCTTTTTGTTGTCCGTAATGATCCATGGATGAGAGAAACTCTCCAAACGGACCGAACAAATATATGTTTTAGCACTGTGTAAGCAAGGGGGAGGAATGGGTTCCCGTAAACCTAGCGTAAGCCCCAAGTAATTCATTACTGCCCGTTCAATGGCGGTACTTCCATTGTGGTACTTCTTTGGTTAATTATTATGTAGTGTTTCATTTTCTAAGTTTTTTTTTAACTATTATATAAGTTTAAGATATATTCTGTTAAGTTTGGGTAACAGTGTTGCCACCTTTTTGGGAAAAAGTTGCCAACTCTGCTTGCCATCTGTCCATTTCGTGGCTGCTAAATTGTATTTGCTAACTTTCCCTTTGGTTTTGAGGTCTTGATGAGGATCCGATTGCATCAGTTTCCGAGTTCACTTGTAACTTTATTTACAATATTCCAGGGCCCAGTTGTTCAAAGCGTCGTTAGCTTAACGACTCGTTAAGGGTCATTTCTTTAACTGTTTTAGCGGATTCAATATACAATATTCTGATATTTTGTGCTGAAAAATGTGAGTACCTTTTGCACTGCAAAAGCTAATCACAGTTTTTCAGCAAACAATTTCAGCATATTTGAGTACCACTTGATGTAGATTTTAACGAATCGTTAACTAACGACATCGTTAGTTTTGAACAACTGGGCCCAAGTCTTTTTGACGTTTATTAAAATTAAATTCAATGTGTTTTGTTATTTGTATCTGACACTTGCTCTTTACATGTCTACAATATCGAGCGTAATAACCATATTTCGGCACTTTCCCCTACTGTTTACAGTGCATGTAAAAATCCTATGGTACAAAACACATTTTGCGAAGGCTAGCAAACAAAATGGACATGAGTAACTCTGCTTTCGATGTCTTTCTGAAAATCATTTTTGCGCTATACACAGAATAAAAAAAAAACAAACTTTTTTTCACGATTTAATGCAAAACCGGCTGCCGTGGCTACATATAGGCAGGACAAAAAACTTTAATCTATTTGCTTTAAAAAAAAAAAAAAAAAAAAAAAAAAAAAAACTAAAAAAATCCCTAATATTTCTCTGGTTTTCCACAATCAAAACGTCTACAAATGCAGAAGTCGGTAGGTAGGATAAGTAAGATGCAGGCGTTCTCAGCAAGTTCCGTTTGTTCAATTTTTCTGAAAGTTTAACAATATTGTCATGAAACATCAGTAACTAATAATCAGCAAAGGAGACAGCCTAGCCACTAGGCGTTAAAATGAATATTATGGATACAAAATAATCTAGTTGCATGAAAATGAACAGTATAATAGGTTTATAGCTGGTCTACTCTCCTTTCACAATTTTAATACGTAATGATAATACTTGGCCAAGATATATATTGGACACTCTATCAAATAGACTTGTCATTGTTAACGTGTTGATAAACTTTTAAAATAAACAAAATTGATCAGACTTTATTATCAGACTAGCAGCTAGTAAATTAATTTTAGGGTAAATATTTGAGTATAAAGCGCCGAAACAGAAAAAGCAAACCATGGTTTCTGATACGATATAAGATAAAGTCAATCAAAACAAAATATTTTCATTTAGAATAAAATGCCAAACAAAAAAATTCTTTCCGTGTGATGACGAAAGGACAGTTGGTCAAACATAGACAGCTTCGTTATTATATATACACCATACACGACTCGGGTGTATTACTAACTAACGTTAACGAATATACGTCATGCCTTATTAACTGCTATAATCCTATCTACTTCTAGTTAGCTATTTAGACTTGTCTAGCGTCTGAAGAAAAAACAACAAGAAACAGATTAACGAGAATTTCAAATGAAACAATCGATCAGAATTGTTTTGCACCCTTCTGAAAAGGGACTGCTCTTACAGGAAGTAATTTGCTTCCAAGGAGCAAATAATTTCCTTTTAGAATTGACCCTTTTCCAGCCGGAAATTGGACTATAGAAGAGCAAACAGGAAGTGACAAAGGGTGTCTCCCTTGTTCAAAAATAATGGAAAATCTATTAAGTATTCCGTGCACCTTAATTTTGGTTATTTTTGGTTTCACGCATAATTCATAAAACATAAATCATTCAAATGCAGCATGACTAATAGAAATTACAGCAGCTGTATATCAGCATTAACAATTGGGGCGTATCTTAACCCATTGTAGTCGGGAGACCCGTAAAAGGGTAATTGGCAAACAGTGCAGACCCAGATCAGACGCCACAGAACCCGGCGTCTGACTAGGGTTTTCACTATTTGCAATTAGTTTAGCCATTTTTCTCTAGGAATATGTAAATGTCATAACCGGACGTATACCTAAAACTGAAATTGGACTCTTCCAATATATAGTGTGGAAGAGTCTATTCAGTATACAATGGGTTAAGGGTAACTAATACTCTTTCAGAGAAGATAACTGTAGTATCTGTTTTGTGCCTATTCTTAAAAGGAATCTGCTTCGAAAAGGAATGAATTTGCTTCTCTTGGGAACAAATTATTTACTGTTCTGGTAGACATCTTTTCATACGGGTGGGGGCCTTGGCGTATGGAAAAGTAATCAGAAAACCATAAAGGCTATAGTTCATTTTTAACAATAAAGGCGTAATATCTAAGAAGCGTACCAAGTCTTCTAACCCATTATATTACAGATGAACTACGTTAGTATACGCTAGCCTACCAATGACAAGGAGAGGAAGGGCAAACAAACCATGACAAACAGTACACAAGCCACAAACAAATACCAAACAAAGCAATCAGTTCCCTCTTTCTTAGCTAGATGATCACACTGCTAAACAGGATACACTCAATACAACAATAGGACAACGGACAGGGCAAAACATTAATAGCCACAATCACAAAACATAGCCTACTAATGGCACGAAGAAAAAGGGCACACAAACGTGACATATATTACGGAAGCAACACACCAAAGAAAAGCAAAGCAACCAAGTCCTTCTTCCCAAATTAGCTGACCGCAATGCTTAACAGGATTCACGCAATACAACAAGAAAACGAGCAGAACAAAATATGAATAGCCACAATAACAGGACATAGCCTACTAATGACACCAAGAAACAGAGCAAACAAACATAACAGACAGTACACAAGCCACAGACCAAAGAAAAACAAAGCACTCAGCTAGCATTCTTCATAAATCTACAGCGGGCCGTTATCGGCCCGTCAGCTACCCTGAAGGGCCGATAACGGCCCGCTGTAGATTTATGAAGAATGCTGACTGGGCAACCACCTCTCTCTTTCAAAAGGGGGAACACAATGCCTAACTTCAGATGAACGTAAGTATCTTGGACATCAATTTTCATTTCTTATATATATCATTCTTCATTTTTTCTTATTTCTCATTTTCTTATTCCTTGTTTTGTTTTTATTTAAATGACGCATTAAAGATGAAGAAGAAGAAGAAATAAAATGTCGGCCGCATTATTTTGCGCCAATTCTAGAAAATGTCTATTCTACACAAAGATTCAAATCAGCCTGCGCATCCACCCAGGCTGGTCAGAATTTTCGCTGTATGCCTGAGGACGCTTTGGATTATTGGATACCCACAGAACGCCCTGGTCAGACTCTTATCAGACTGTGAGGATGCGCAGGCTGATCTGAGTCTTCGCTCGGCACGCACGCAAAATTGTAGGAAATGCTGTGTCCAGGCTCATACATAATGTATGAAATAGTTGAGACTGCAATAAAACTGATGTTCTACTGGAAGCAATAACTTTGTTTCAACAAGTAATAAAAGCGAAACAGATATGAAGCTGCCATTGCATGTCAAAAGTAAGTCTGTTGGTCGATTTTGAATAATATAGTGTTTGTGAATAAAACGAATGAATAATTAAGTGATCGGCATCATACAATACATCTTATAGGTTGTTTTCCTGGCTATTAACAGTGACGGATTCAGAGCGGGTTCTTGGGGTTAAGTCGAAACCTATTTTTACTCAGCATATCATTTTCATGGAAAATTCTGGATAAATTTCATAAAATTTGGGATATCATATTTACCCTCAATATTTACGCCCCTTACTCTTTGTACTATACTACAGTCGACTCTCGTTATCTCGAATTCCAAGGGACTCTATGAAATACTTCGAGATATCCGTACCTCGACATATCAGATTTGCGGAGTTGAGGAAAAAATAACTCGAACAACCACATTTAACAAATATATGTGTAACAGGACTCTTGAAGTTAGAGATATATTAAAAATATTGTGGAAAAGAGGAGAAATTGCTCCTTAGGAGCAATTTCTCCTCTTTTCCACAATATTTTTTTTACCTGTTATTAGATGTTCATGTTTAGGCAGGGACTAGATTTTCACTTCGAGATAAGCGATTATTCGAGATAAGCGAGGTCGAGATAACGAGAGTCAACTGTATAACAAATCTATTTCACTACCCAAGAATGTATGTTAAATTGCTGGATGAGTGGCAAACAGTATAGAACCAGATCAGACGCCGTGCCATGCTGCGATAGATCTTGTTTGCTCAGACCAGTCTTTCTGAGATACGTAGAGTAGGTACCGTAATTTGATCAAATCGACCCCAGCCCACACACACACACACACACACACACACACACACACACACAAACACTTTTTTTTTTCATTTTTTCTCATAATAGTACGGACTCCAGTACTCAAGTTTAGCTAACCTTTGCATCGGAAATTATCGTATGTATGATTTATTTTGATATAGGAAGAAAGCCTGGACATGTCTGTATATAAAAGTAGATATGCATACATTGCATTTTGTAAAAACTTACGCGTTTCTATGGAAGCCCAGTTGATACGTAACAAATTTTAGATATATAAAACCTTGTGTATTCAGGTGAGAATTATAAAAAAAAAAAAAAAAAAAAAAAAAAAAAGCTCAAAACAGAAAGCAGAATTTTTATTTTGTCATGCGCATATGCAAACATGACGTCATTAGTGACACCCCGGTTGTGTTCCACTTTTAGATTAGAGTACCATATTTTCCTGTCTGACATCAAGTTTTAAATTTCGCAAGCAAATTGCGTTCAAATCAACCTTCTACCGTTTCCTATGGCCTTTTATTAGGTTACTGAAATGGAATAACACCAAAAATATTCTGTTTTCGTCTACGAAGGCCGCTACCATAAACATGTAAGAAAACGTTTGATTGCAAATTTTATGACACCAATTCGAATGACAAATTTAAAATTTTACCCCCAAAAAAGGTAAGAGAAAAGTCCAGGGAGTGCCAAAATCACAAACCGCAGCCCTTCCCAGACACCAAGAGGAAGTGGAAACCGACAAAACCTAACAATGACAAATCGAACAAACGAAAAGCACTAAGATTAGCTCTCTCTTCCCCAAGCGAGGTAATCGCAATGCTAAAAGGACTGAAAAACACAAGAACAAAATAACACAAGGTACAGTAAGACATAAAACAAATTGCCTCAAAGCAACAAAGAGTAAAACTAACACCCGGACTACCGCCTTAGAACGGTCAGTAGAGTAAACTACTGGGGGTGGGTTGGGTGGGGGGGGAGGGGTTTGGCGTTAAAGTATTTTACAGCTAGCCAACTTCACCCTCGGTCCCGATGCTACGCTTAATTCAGAAATACATAATAATTCGGGTCGCATAAAGGCTCCCAACTCAGTCAATGCATCAAAGCGAAAACATAAAAATCAAATTAATCATAATAATAAAGACGAGTGCTCATAGCTAATTCTACTGTATGCCAGAGTAAATGAAAACCAATAGTTGAACACGGCGTGCCAAGCCAAAGACATATTGGCAAGCCCCTACCCACTGGCTAAAGTTTTACGAAGAGGCCGTCATTGAGTCTGAGGCCCGAACCGCCGTCGTTTTTTATCGTTCGTGCTTATGGTTTTTCAATGAAAATATTCGTATAGAACATTCTTTTGTACTTATGTAAGTCTTTAAATGCATGGTGAGGGAAATCGCCGCGCGTTTCTTCATCTCCATAATTTCAAAACCTTTGTTCACGTACTATACTGGGAACGAATGTATAAAGAACATAACTGACGTAACTTCCGCAAACTAAAATATTCATCAAAATTCCATAATATACACGCCGTTTTACAATACGCGACGAAAATTTCAAATTTGTATTCAGACATCGACTGTACATTAGGTGTATTTTACCTGTTACTGAGGCTGTAAGTATATACATGTGTACTATAACTATACGCTTAATAGAACTTACAGGAGCTGTGCAAAACTCTAAACCAGTATCATGCAAAAATGCATGCGTTTCTGCAATTAGTTTCGCATTGCTGTACAGCGGTTCTGCATGAACCGATAGCTAAATTTCAAGTAGGGTTATGTCATTTTTTTTTATTCTTTGTTCGTGGTTCAGCGTTCTCAATCTGGTATTTGTTTTGTTTTAGGCCCTACACATTCTTTGGTATAGTTTTGCATTAAGAAGACCCAATTCTGCGGACATCCATCAAAATACACTTGATTCATACATGTTACACGTATAATGCACTTTGCAGACGTGTAAAATGTTTTATTTCTCCTGTACAAGCACAGAGACAAGATACGAGTGAATATGCACTTTCAGGGGAGGTAACACAGTCAAAATTGGTTTTGCCCTCCTTCCGAATATTTAATAAGGAATACCATTGCTCCACAGGAGAAAATTATTTCCTTTACGCATATTTCCGTTTTGAGGAAAAACAGTCTATTCTTAAAGGAAAGAATTTCCTCCCTGGGTGCAAATTATTTCTTTTTAGAGTATACTCCTTTTTCAGAAAGGGGGTTGGTTCGCTGGAAAGCGTCCAGTGAGCCGCAAGGTTTGTCTCTTTTAAAATATATGGCGGTATTTCATTCAAATGTATCTGGTCAGTTTAATTTTGTTTGATCCATTTATAACATCTGGCCTCGTAGTTATAAAACGTTTTTTCCTGCTCAACTCAGCTGAGCATAAAATGTTTCATGCTAATAAATCTCAAATTACTAACAATGTCAAATTCTTTCTTGCTAAACATAGCTGACATGACAATTTCAACTATTGTTGACATTTTCATATTTATTAGCAAAGAAAATTTCCTGCTCAGCTGAGATGAGCATGAAAAAGGTTTTATAACATCGGGGCCTGGATGATGTAATTGTGTCTGCATCAAAGTTGCGGCAGCTGGTATGTTTATCACATGATCACAGAGACACAATGTATTTGCTACATATACATAATGCATCATTTCTTTCAGCCGCAACGTCAGAGAACGTACCTTGGGGTATGTGCGCCAACCGAAGATTCAGATTTACCTGTATATTCACACAGTCTGATCAGAATCTTCACTCTGTGCATTTTGGTTAGCCAAGGGTGCAGTTTCTTCATGCCGATAACGAGGACTGGTCAGGCTGCGCACATGCTGAACGCACATGTCGGAAGGCATGTTTTCTCACGTTGGGGTAAATGAATGTCGCACAGTACAAAATACATCGACAAGGGAGGCCTAGATGAGCCTGTATAGCTTTGCAGTCTATAAGGGAATTGTAATGATAAACAGCTGATTAGCAGGACATCAACAATTGGCTGAATACTTTAGAAATATTGAATGATATTAGTTGTTTATGTATTCATAAAAAAGAAAAGGGGATTAGAAGAAAAGATTTTTCATCCTTATTAAATGTGTTGGTTCCTCTGATGATGCATTTTGTATGCGTTTATTTATTTATATTTTTTTAAATCGAAAGTGTGAGTCAAACGTTCAATTTGCGGTTACTGAGGGGCGGAAAAACCCTTCCTTACTCCCCCTCCCAGAGTTACTACACTATTTTGGCTGACCTTATTTCCAAACTAACCCCAATGGCTTTATCTCTGTACGTTAAAACAAAGGTCTGATGCCATCGTAAGCACCACAATGGTTGTCAGACGGTTATATTTTGAAAATGAGCTGAGTATTTATACTTCAATGAATGTATATTTGTCACATTTAAGGAATACGGCATACGGCATTCATAATATTGTAGAAAGTATTTCAGAAATTCCTACGTAAAGACTTCAGACCATTTCGGCCGATCTTTTTTCTAACTTGAATAAGCTATATATCCCGGGGCATTAAAAATAGGTCGCAACTGCCCTCGATAAGCAGCAAACTTGTCGTCAAATTTTCATATTTTTTAAATGAGCTGAATATTAGTACTTTAATCAATGTTTGTTCACTACATTTAAGAAATACGATACATTCATAATATGTCCAAAAAAAAAAAAAAATAAATAAATAAATAAATAAATAAAATAAAATAAAATAAAATAAAATAAATAAATAAATAAAAACATAGAATAAAATTTGCGCCCCCATGCATTTGTATAGTGAAAATGTTGATAATGACTTTAAAGACTGATGTCTGAAACCTATAAGGTATGATTAAATTTTAAAAACTGTTTGGCTACAATCAAAGTTTTGACCCTAGGCTATATACATATACATGTACAAAATTGTGTTATTTTTAAATGTCTTCTCTGAAATCGCTACGTATTCTCCTGCTAAAAGCAAACGGAGTTAGCGATCCTCGTATCTGTGCCTGTATGCGGAGTTAGCGATCAATAAACGGTATGCTGAATACAGACTATTGAATTTACAACAATCTCTGCGAAAACTTGTTTGACAATCTCTACGAAAACTGTTTGACTGTCTGTGTTATCAGACAAAAATAAATGTCAGACAGAAAATTATGTTTCAAGTGCATTTTGATTATTTGACTGACAATATCAAACAGATTCTCAAAACTTTTCGTGGAATCTACTAAAATGATCGAAAACAGGCTTAAGGGACGGCGAATCAGGAGTTCATTACAAAAACACGCTTATGCAAATATATTGAAAATTTCACCACTAAAAATGAAAATTTGCTGATGAAAATTTCTGATATTTTTCATATTTCTGCTCAAAACATATATTCTGGGTACTCGTTAGAACCGCCTCAGCGAGGCGGTTCTAACGAGTACCCACAATCTATGTTTTTGAGCAGAAATAAGACAAACTATGTACACCCCTGAAACCCCCAGTTTTGCTATATAAAAAATGGGGTTTAAGGGGGTCAAAATTATATAGGTATATTTTCGTGATGTGCTTGATGGAAGCACGAGAGGGAGTCTCCCCTCTCGTCTGGAAAATCTTTCAAGATCTTTGATTATTTGTATTGACTTGAGCCTCTACGGAAAAAAATAAAGAATCAGAGAACGTCGTAAGGCTGAGGACCTCACGTTTTATTACGCACATTTCACCTTTTAGTCCGGGAGGGACTTGCCATTTGTCTTTGTTGTGTTTCATTGGTTATCTTGGTAGTGCAATGGCCAGTCTCTGTTGCTTGTTTCTGAGGTGTGTTTCGATGCATGACTGTTGCTCTTCCTGGTTTTTATCCATGTTTCGCATGTTTGACTTGTAAACGAAGCGTAGAAGCAAGAATGACAAGAACAATTTACTTATTTGCTCAGAAAAGTAACATTCAGTTCTGACACAAAATAAAATACTATGCATATCCCTGAAAATCTCATTTTTGGCTGTATGATAGGGTTATTACCAAGATAAAGTTTAAAGCAAGAAAAACGCCTAACGGCATCATGGACGGGTTTTTTAAAGGTCAGCGAAAAGGTAAACTTCTGGAGACCCAACGAACGCCGGCCATGACATCGCTATTTTAAAAGACAGATTTTTGAAAACCCGTCCAAAAATCAATTTTGGCTGCACAGGCTTTCGGCTGTGGGGGTGATATGTACGTAACAAAGTCAAAGTCTCTCACACTCGATATGCCTACTGGTCCTTATCTATGCCTCTACCAATAGTATCAAAACATTTCAAACCATTAAGAAGTTATTAAGTGCACAAGAATTTGGCTTAGAAATTCATTCAGGGGAGATAACTTGAAAAATAACAAAGATATTATTCTTCTTGTATGTGACACTCTTACTTGACCTGATAAACCAATTATTATCAAATTATCTCAAACAGTATGGGAGTTATGGCCTGCACAAGATTTCGAGTTCAGGGGAGATAAGTACATAAAGAAGAAATTTAGAGTTGTCTCTCTTGCAACTTGCATGCCTACTGGTCCTTCTCTTTATCTCTACCAAATATGAAAGCAATCCACTGAAGAATACAGGTAACATATAACATTGAAAAAAGGTTTACCAAAAGGTAAACCTCGGAGAAATTAACAATTGTCGCTCTTGCATATTACACGCCTCCTGGTCCTCTTCTTCATCTCTACAAAATATGAAAGCAATCCAATGAAGAATAAAGGTAAATATAACTTTGAAAAAACAAAAAGGTTAACCAAAAGGTAAACCTTGTACATCAGGGGAGATAAGTACATAAGGAAGAACGTGAGAGTTGTCTCTCTTGCATGTGACACACCTACCGGTCCTCATCTTTATCTCTACCAAATATAAAAGCAATTCACTGAAGAATAAAGGTAACATACAACTTTGAAAAAAACGGTTAAGAAAAAAGTAAACCTCGGACGACGCCCGACGCCCGCCCGTCCGGACATGGCTATTTTAAAGGACGGATTTATAACAAAAAAAAAAAACAAAAAAAAAAACAAAAAAAAAAACGCCCAGTTAGGTCACCTAGGTTATGGAAGATAGCAGGACAAAATATTGGAGGAAAGAAACTTTATAACATTCATGATAATCTCGTTTGCCCCCTGCCCCTGCCCCCACCCCCCTCCCCCTTACTCTTAATACTTTGATTTGTTGACAATTTATCATAAGTGTCACACGTGCTATGGACAGCCTCGGATTATTATTAGGATTTGAACATACATTACGAAAACATGCCTATGTAATTTTGACCCCCTTAAACCCTACTTTTATATAGTAACACTGGAGTTTACAGGGGTATACATTAATTTTCTTATTTCTGCTCAAAAACATAGATTGTGGGTACTCGTTAGAACCGCCTAGCCGAGGCGGTTCTAATGAGTACCCACAATCTATGTTTTGAGCAGAATTATGAAAAATACCAGAATTTTTATCTGAAAACTTTCAGTTTTTTGGTGGTGAAATTTTCAATAAATTTGAATAGGCGTGTTTTCGTAATGTAGAGAGAAAAGAAATATGAAATACTAGTGGTTAGAGCGAGGTTTCGAACCCATGATAGTTTCTTCTATGGTGATACTGTATTGTGATACGGTTTCGATACTCCTTGATACCTGCATAATTCACTTTAGATATATATACATTGTATATATAAAAAAAAAGATTTTAACATTTACCACACTCTGGGCTAATATAGTAGACGACAGATTTATGATGTTTTTTTTTTTCTCTTTTTTTCCAAAAAATATGCTTTGACATTACATGCAAATTGTCTCCTGAAGAGACAATTTGCATGAAAAGTCAGAGCCTATATTCTGGGAAAAAATTCTGTAAAAATAAGAAACATTCTTCAAATTGTCGAATTGTTATATCCAGCATGCTAAACCTTAACAATACTCATACATTTTGTGTCAAATAAAACAAAACATAAGCAAGAGGGTCAAGATGGCCGTATATCGCTCACCTGATTAACAGATATATTTGTGTCAGTTGGCCTTTAGGTTCAAGACAAGAAGTCATGATGGCGGCCATCTTGGATTTCCAATCAGAATGATTTTATCTACTTTTGATCTACAAGTCACCTCGATACTTCCAATGAAGTTTGAGTCAATTGCCCTTTTGGTCCAGGAGAAAAAAATCCAAATAGAATTTCAACACGGCTGCCAGGGCGACCATCTCGGATTTCCGATCAGAATGATTTTAGCTATTTTTTTTATCTACAAGCCATCCCGATCCTTCTTTTCAAATTTCAGGTCAATGGGCCTTTTTATTCAGGAGAAGAAGTTCAAAATAGATTTTCAAGATGCCAACTGTGGCGGCCATCTTGTATTTCCGATCGGAACGATTTTAGCTATTTTTGATCTACAAGTCACCTCGATAATTCTTACCAAGTTTCCAAGCTTGATTTTTCGATTCAGGAGAAGTGAACAATAGATTTTCAAGATGTCTTGGATTTCCGATCGAAACGATTTTAGCTATTTTTGATTAACCAGTCAACCCCATACTTCCTACTAAGTGTCGAGTCTATTGGCCTTTCGGTTCAGCGCCATCTTGGATTTCCGATCGTGACAATTTTAGCTATTTTTGATTTACAAATCACCAAATAGTTTCCAGGTTCGAGTCAATTTGGTATTTCGGTTCAGGTGAAGAAGCGAAAAATAGTTTATCAAGATGGCCGCCACGGCGGCTATTTTGGATTTCGGATCAAAACGATTTTAGCTAATTTTGATCTATAAGTCACCCAAGTTTCAAGTCAATTGGCCTTTCGGTTCAGGAGAAAAGAAATTCTGTTTCTATATATATACATGTAGGTACACACACACACACACACACACACACACACACACATATATATATACACACACACACACACACACACACACACACACACACACACACACACACACACATATATATATATATATATATATATATATATATATATATATATATATATATATATATATATGTGTGTGTGTGTGTGTGTGTGTGTGTGTGTGTGTGTGTGTGTGTGTGTACCTACAAGTCAACCCGATGCTTCCTACCAAGTTTCGAGTCAACTGGCCTTCGGTTCAGGGGAAGCAGCTAAAAAACGATTTTCAAGATGGCCGCAATGGCAGCCATCTTGGATTTCAGATATGAACTGTTTTAGCTTTTTTTGATCTACAAGTCATCCCGATGTTTCCTACCAAGTTTCGAGTCAGCTGACCTTTCGGTTCAGGAGAAGGACAAAAAAAAAAAAAAAAAAAAAAAAAAAAGAAAAGATTTTTAAGATGGCCGCCATGGCGGCCATCTTTGATTTCCGATCCAAACGATTTTAGCTATTTTTTATCTACAAGTCCCTCTGATGATATCTACCAAAATGTAAGTCAATTGGCCTTTCAGTTCAGGAGAAGAAGCGAAAACTAGATTTTCAAGATGGCCGCAAAAGCGGAAAGCTTCTTGGATTTCCGATAGAAACGATTTTAGCTATTTTTGATCTACAAGTCACCTGATGCTTCCTACCAAGTTCAAGTGAACTGGCCTTTCGGTTCAGGACTAGAAGCGAAAAATATATATTCAAGATGGCCGCCATTGCGGCAATCTTTGATTTCCGATCGAAATGATTCTAGCTAGCTCGTATTTTTTATTTACAAGTCACCTCGAAGTTTCCTACCGAGTTTCGAATCGTTTGACATTTCGGTTCAGGAGAAGAAGCGAAAAACAGATTTTCAAGATTTCCGATCGGAAAGATTTAAGGTATTTTTGATCTATAAGTCACCTGGATGCTTCCTACCAAGTTTCGCGTCAATTGGCCTTTCGGTTCTGGCAAAGAAACGAATAATAAATTTTCAAGATGGCGGCCATGGCGGCCATCTTGGATTTCCAATCGAAACGATTTTAGCTATTTTTATCTACAAGTCACCCCGATGCTTCCTACCAAGTGTCGAGTCAATTGGCCCAGGGGTGTAGGACGAGAAAGCTTTTGAAGCCATTGTTGACACCGCCCGACGCACGTTGCACGACGGACGACGCACGACAGACATTGACTGACCACAAAAGTTCATCTTTGGCACTTCGTGCGCAGGTGAGCTAAACAAGAAGACCATGATCGCTCACCCCAGGTAACAGATTTGCATACTTACTATTGAAGTTTCAGCCAAGTCCACGGCTGTAAGATTTTTGTATAAATTTTATAGCCTTGCCTCCTAGCGACCATGTTTTTAATGCATCATAACGGTTTGAACTGAATCTTGACAGAGGGTCACCAAGGGAACATTTCTGCCAAGTAATATTGAAATTGGTCCAGTGGTTCTAACAAATTGATTGTGTTGGGGTTTAACGACACGTCAACCCTTGAGGGTCATTTTGTGTCGTCTCCCAGAGAAAGGGAGAAGAGAGATAGATGAGAGAGTAAAGGAGATAAAATAGAGGGACAGGGAAGAAAGAGGAACAGGAATGAAAGTGAAGAAACAGAATAAAAACATTCCCCCTCTACCCTTACCCACTACAAGGATAGCAGGCCTTGCCCAACTGTAAGCCAATATCAGTTGGACGCCCCAGTGATGTAAGATACACAGCACCTTCGCACCACCCGACCACCCCCATGTGGTTCTAACAAAAAGATTTTTAAAGTGTTTTATATAGATATAATGGGTTTTATATAGATATATAGGGAAAATACGCCCCGCCCCATAGAGACCATGTTTTGTTTTCACGAATCATGACAGCTTGAAAAAAACTTGGTAGAGGGTCACCAAAGGAACATTCCTGCCAAGTTATATTGAAATCGGTTCATTTCTGACAATAAGATTTTAATTTTTTCCATTTAGATTTATAGGAAAAATAAGCCCCGCCCTAAGCAGCCATATTTTTGACGAATCATGATTGCTTGAACAATCTTAGTAGAGGGTCACCAAAGGAACATTCCTGCCAAGTAATATTGAAATCAGTCAAGTGGTGTCTATAAAGAAGACTTTTAAGGTTTTCTATACAGGTATACAGGGGAAAATAAGCCACGCCCCCTGGCGGCCATGCTTTTTGACGTATCCTGATTGCTTGACAATCTTGGTAGGCCACCAAAGCAACATTTCTGCCAAGTTACATTGGTCGCTGTCCAGGGGTTTCTGACAAGATTTTATTTTATTTTTTTTTTTTTTCATATATGTATATATATATATATATATATATATATATATATATATATATATATATATATATATATATATATATATATATATATAGGGAAAATAAGCCCGCCCCCTAGCAACCATGTTTTTTGATGAATCAAGACGGCTTGAATAATCTTTGTTGAGGGTCACCAAAGAAACATTCCCGCCGTATTATATTGAAATCGATCCACTGGTTATGATGAGAACATTTTTAAAGTTTTCTATATAGATATAAGGCAAAATAAGCTCCGCCCCCCTGCGGCCATGTTTTTGACGTACCGTGTCGGCTTGTACAATCATGGCAGAAGATGACCATACAAACATTTCTGCCAAGTTATATTGAAATCGGTCCAGTGGTTTCTGACAAGAAGATTTCTATATAGATATATAAGCAATGTAAGCTCCGCCCCCTGGCGGCCATATTTTTCCACGTATCATGACGGCTTGAAAAATCTTGGTAGAAGGTAACCAAAGGAACCCTTATGCCAAGTTATATTGAAATCAGTCCAGTGGTTTCTGACAAGAACATATTTAAAGTGTACTATATAGCTATATAGATATACAGGGAAAATAAGTTTTTTTTTTGTTTTTTGTTTTTTTTGGTTTTGACAAATCACAACAGCTTGAACAGTTTTCGTTAATGGTTACCAAAAGGTACATTTCTGTCACGTTACATGGAAATCAATCCAACGGTTCCTTACTAGAAGCTTTTTTAAAGTTTTCTATATAGATATATAGGGAAAATAAGCCCCACCCCCTAGCGGCCATGTTTTTGACGAATCATGACGGATTGAACAATCTTGGTAAAGGGTCACCAAAGAAACATTCCTGCCAATTTATTTTAAAATCAGTCCACTGGTTCCTGACAAGAAGATTTTTAAAGTTTTCTATATAGATATAAGGGAAATTAAGCTCCGCTCCATGGCGGCCATGTTTTTTGACGAATCACGATTGCTTGATCAATTCCTGCCATGTTATATTGAAATCGGTCTAGTGGTTTCTGACAAGAAGATTTTTAAAGTTTTCAGTTAAAAAAAATCTATTTTTAGCTCCTGTAATCCTCTGACCTAGACATGCAACGGACCGGAACCATTTGAACAATTGTGAAAGAGGACCAACCAAGGATCATTCCAGTGGTTTAGATGTCATTTGAAGAAATTGTTTACGGACGCACGGATGGACGAACGCATGCACGGACGCACGACGGACGAAATGTGATCACAAAAGCTCTCCTTGTCACTACGTGACAGGTGAGCTAAAAACAGGATTTAAGTATGAGTTTGCAGTACCGTATCGGGCACTAGATATCATGATAATATCATAATATCATGATACAATTTTAATACCCAGATTTGTCGGCAAAATAAAGAAATAAGTCTACTTAATTGTGTATACAGTAAACACACCGCACCAAACAGAAAAAAAAAAAAAAAAAAAAAAAAAAACACGAACACTTCACACATTCATTTAGAATTCTGATACGATAGTTCTCAAACGTACCTGACGTACGCCCAACGGAGACCCAAATTGGCCTGCGCATCTGACCCCAGTCTGATCAGTCTTCGTTGTCCGCATGAATAAACTGCATCCTTGGCTATCCAAAATATGCCAAGTGGAAATTCTGATCAGACTGCGCGTATGCGCAGGCTGATCTGAATTTTCGCTGGGCGCACATGTCCGAGGGCATGTTTTCTATCATTGAGGCCCATACATACATTTTGTTGTGTTGTTATGATTGAGTAAACAGATAAACAACGTCATGACTGAGTGGATTTATATGAACATCAAATATGATTTAACGTATACAAAACACCCAATTTACTTTTCAACTCCTTCGCTGCAAAATTTCAGACGACATTTGCCGTCTGTTTTTATTTTTTAAACAAACTAATGCTTGGACAGAAGTTTATATGTAAAGCTGAAAGGCTGAACGTCAAACAGCGTAGATCCAGATGAGACGGCTTATTGGATCTATGCTTGCAAAGCCTATTATTATCGCCTATGGCAGTGAAAGAGTTAAGCTTAAGAAATTTTGCAAATACACGGACCAAAAAAAAGAAACGTCGCCTTCTAACAACCATAAATCTCTCGACAATTCGGATTTGTTATGAATTTAAATATGTTTGGAAATATCTGTTTAGCTTTTCGCTAAGATTTCAATGAAATCTCAGTGGAAACTTCACATGTTCTATTAGAAGTAAAACTTTGCTAACTTTCATGAATTATTTCTTATAAATTAACGAATTTAAAGACGATTTTTTAGGGGGTCAGTATATTTGAAATGATCATTATAGCAAACACATTAGACTTGCACACACTAGGTTAAGAGTCGGTGACCATGAATGGAGCATGGATTTAAAATCTGTAAGATATTTGGATATTATCGTTGCCTGTTGATTTTGTTATCTGCATCTAGTGCATATTTTTTGTAACTGTTATGCATCCCTGGAGGGGAATGACGGGATATTCTGGGGATTAAACAGCGAAAACATCCCTGCCCTCGTGAATTTGACAGACCACTGAAAATACAGGGATGGGATTTTAGAAACCCGAGCTAGAAATTCTTCTGGAAAATAAGTTTTGTTTGTGTTGAGGTTTTACGGCCCAGTCAACCCAATGGGGTCATGTCGAGCGCGGTCAGATTACCAAATCACACGTTTACTGGGCAGGCTTAGTCCTCTAAGCGGTTAACCAGTATTGTGCACATTCTTTCGCCAGAAACTGACAACTGCCCTTCTTGAATCAGCGGAAGAAGGAAAATAAGTAAAAACTTGTGAAGCCCACCAACGGGATTTTTTACTAAACATTGGAATTCAGTGGTAAAGAATTAAGCAAAAACTTTTCAAAACTTTCTCATTCCCGGGTGTAGTCTCGTCACCCTCATCTAGTGAAAAAGCACCGATAGGTGCATATTAGTTGTTTCTCTTTATCTTTTTTTTTTATCTTTTAATATGTTTTTTAAAAGATCTACTACAGACGGTGTTGACCTTTAAATTGGACGAATCTGTCCGGTGCTGTTTACCAACGGAGCCGCATCATGGGAAAAGAACCGTTAGAGCAAAGTTCAGGCGAGTCTGCGCATCGAAAAAATGATTTGAATAAGCTTTTTGTGCATATTAGGTAGTTAATGGTTAAACATTAAAGCAAGCTAAAAGTTCGCAAATTTATTTCTTCTTGGTAAAGCGCCATACAAACAACGACTTGCCTAAAGGTGTCGGAAGGAGAGTATAATTATGTAAGATTTGCATTTTGACTGCTCAAGCTGGTGAATGAGGCAGATTAGAGCTATTAACCTAACCCTCCCAGCCCTGCAAACCAAAACAAAAGTTTTGTAAACAGTGTAGATCCTGATGAGACGCCTCACGATGAGCCGTCTCATCAGGGTCTACACTGTTTGCTATTTTTTTTTTTTTTTTTTTTTTTTTTTTTTTGGACCGTTTGGAACAATGGAATTAACCAGATTCAAAGATGGAAAAGTCCACTTCAGAAACTCAGGGATGAAAGGATTAAGCACTTTATGCCTAGTGGACTCTTCTGCCTTAGCTGTTTGAACTTGTCTATTTTCAATAGAAGGGGTGTGTGGTTAGTTCACATTATTACCATATTTTTTATAGAAATTCTTGCATTTAGTGCAAACAGTTTAGACCCTGGGCAGACGCAGCATTCTGCTGCGTCTGATCTGGTTCTACATTGTTTGCCTGTGTCCCTTTTATGGGACGCTAGGCATAAATGGGTTCAGTCATGCAGTACAAGAAGTATCTTTAAAACAAAGATAATTGTCGAAGGTAAGTAAGGCATGATGGTTTAAAATAAATTTTGATAAAATCTGGGCTCTGTCTTTTGGGGTTTCTTTTTAGTTGCGAGAAAAAGCAGTTTCAGCTTCTAGCTACTTAGTTTATTTATGCGCGTCCCATTCTGATTTGGCTGAGTTGTACCGTAATGTCCCGGAATCGATGCACTTGTTATATAGCTGGCTTACCCACAGCGCGTTCAGTTATAGACGGGTTTAATTTTCATTGGATGAATTTCGAACGCAGTACAAGATACTGAAAAAGCCACAAAGTTTTGTTATGTGTGCTTATATTACATCGTTTCGTTTTTTTTTTTTTTTTTTTTTTTTTTTTTTTGTTTTTTTTTTAATATATACCACATTATTTATTACATTTATAACAATGAATTACCCAGTATTTTTCTATGTGAAAGAAAATCCGGTAATCGTTCACCAGTGAATTATTTAATTTCTTTAAATGGATTATTTTCACGCACTAATTAGTGACGTAATTCTGTGACGTAACAAATTCATTTGTTGAATGATTGTGCGATCTTTCGCTTTCAACGATTTAAACGCGTTCAGTACAAAGAAAAATGTTTGAAAATATGATTATAATTTGAGACCTTCATTTATTACCTCAATTAGAACTGAAATCCGATGGCACTGTTTTTTTTTTTTTTTTTTTTTTTTTGTTTTTGTTTTTTTTTTTGCTCAGCAATGCAATGCCGGGCATCTCTCATTAGCATATGAAATTCCCACACGCCACAAACGTACAAAATCCAACTAAAACACATTGTGTATGGAATGGGTGGGGATAAGAAATATAATAAGCAGTTTATTCGATTGTTTTTGATCGATTACGGAGAAATAATTCACGCGTGTTCTAAGGCTTTCATGTAAAACAAAAATCGTTCGCTATCGCTCACTCGACTTTTACACAGAAGCCTTAGAACACTAATGAATTATTTCTCCGTAATCGGTCAAAACAAACAAATAAACTCTATGTAATCTAATGCGATTTGAAATAGTACATGGTGCGATATAAAAATGCGATATAAAAATGGGTTATTTCCATATTTAAAAATGGTTATCAGAATTTTAAAAATAGAATTGTACGGTATAAATCGGATTGCATATTCCACTGCAAACCTCCCAGCAGGCACACAACATCAAAATGACGTCCTATCAACGTCGATGCGACGTGATCACGTCGCATCGACGTTGATACGACGTCATTTTAACGTTATGTGCCTACTGGGCTGATCTTAATATGTATTCGACACAAACCAGTTGCGAGAAGTGATAAACGAATTGAAAGGCTGCATGATTTAAAAACTGCAATTTTCTGAATACCCCCCCTTAATGTCGAGCTCTACACTTCTTTTTCTACTATATAATATATGTTATTATGGGAGAGCATAGGCTAAACTTTACATTAAAAGAGGTGAAGATACGCTTGAAATGTCACATTCACGAAACACAGCTTTTCCGAAGCACCAAAAGAAGTAGAGATGAGGAACAAACAATGACAAAATAACGCCCTATATGAAATGACTGACGAATAAACTTAGAAGTACTGCAATAGAGGATCCATCTCGGAACGGCCAGTAGAAAATACTGGGGGCTACACATTACATAGACGTGTTACATGTAACGTACTGGGCATATTACGACAACATGCCTATTCATATATATTGAAAATTTCATCACCAAAAATTGAAAGTGTTTAGATAAAAATTTTGATATTTTTCGTATTTCTGCTCAAAACATAGATTGTGGGTACTCGTTAGAACCGCCTCAGCTCATTAGAACCGCCTCGCTGAGGCGGTTCTAACGAATATCCGTAATCTATGTTTTTGAGCAAAAATTCAAAAAAAATAATGTCCCCTGTAAACCTCATTTTTACTATACAAAAGTGGGGTTTAATGGGGTCAAAGTTATATAGGCATGTTTTCGTGATGACACATTTGTGTGTTTCATTTGACTGACTACCTTTTAGAAGGATAATGAATTTGTGTCAAGAATGACAATTAGGTAAACGGGTACACGTTTTGGGAAGGTATGCCATGTACAGTCATTGCATGAAATTTCGTTTGCCAATCGGCTTTCAACTGAACGAGATATAATATATATATATATATATATATATATATATATATATATATATATATATATATATATATATATATATATATATATATATATATATATATATATATAGAGAAAGAAAGTTGCCAGATATGGGGCGTTTCTATATATGAAACCTTTCTTGTGGGGTGTGAAAAAATTGTGGGGTGTTTATACCACCCCGCATTTTTTTAAGCACTACAGTAGACTCAGGGCATCCACTTTACCCTCCCTAGGTTGTTTTCTAGCATCTCGGTTTTATAAGGGTTATATATATATGTAGTTTCACAGTAGTCTCCCTTGCGTCGGCTTGCGCAAGACCGATATTAAATTCCCGCTGAGAAAATATATCACCCCACAAAATTTACCTGTAATATATAACACCACACAACAAAACTCTGTTAGCGGTATTATCGATTTTTGTTTCTAGTTCTGACGGCCCGCATTGCGCAGCAAAACAAGTTTGGAAAGATTTTTTATAAAAATATGCAGTGTGTCTCTACATTTATTTTATATTTTGGATTCGCAGCGTTTTCAAGATTATTTCACTCAGTTCGAGCCGATCGTTAATTAGATGTGGGCGAAAAGCGTAGAACCTAGAGAAAAAACACCTGATCTTCCGTTGCAGAACTTGTCGCCTCATATGTGACCGTGTCTCTACAATATATTTCGCTCTCTCCGAAAAAGAACAAGAACATCAACAACGACCATTAGCACAATATAATACTGATTTACTTAAAATATTTGGATTCATTGAAAATAATTACATGAAGGCCCTATCGTGCATTTAAGTTGGATGTCAATTCTATTCATTTTTTTTTATTTTTATTAATTAATTTATTTATTTATTTTTATTTTTATTTTATTTTATTTATTTATTTTATTTATTTATTTATTTTTTTTTGCTTAATTCCAACACTAATTAAAACTTTATACAACACTTGAGACCTTAAATGCACATTAGTCTCCTTATTTGTGCTCTGAACATAAATTGTGGATACACGTTATAAAGCCTCATTGAGGCGGTTCTAACGAGGACCTGCCATTTATGATTGGAACAGAAATAAGGAAAATATATAATGAATAATCTAAAAATGCTGCGTGTACTTTTATCGAAATGCTAGGCCCTGGCGAGGCTGCACTTATGATCAGGCTCACCTGAGCCTTCCTTGGTCGACTCTGCGATCTCTTTTCTCATGAGCTGGTTCATTTACAAATGCAAATAAAAATGTTGACAGTCGGAGATTATAACGTTAACATTCGCTATGTTCAACTATAGCTTACTTAGTTTACTTCGACACCAAACTTATTTTAGACTCATAGACCAGACTACTGGCGTAATGTGACTATACGTGGCAGAGAAAACCAGCAACCTTGGATGGGAGACCACAACCCTGGTACATGCCGAGCACAGTTCGCAGTGGTGACAATCAAAGCACTGAAAGCACTGGTGGGTCGATTGAGTGTAGGATGGGAAAATGGTCCTGGACGGGGACTTAAGACTTGTTTCGTTTACCCCTTTAATTCATCTACTGAAAGCCAACAGTGTAGACCCCGATCAGACGCCGTGTACTGCGGCGTCTGATCTGGCTCAACACTGTTTGCCAAAACCAGCAGAAGATTTTAGATAACCCTCTTACGCAACAAGCTGACCTCACAGCGATAAGAACAACGCGGCTATTTTCTGTAAATAACTATTACGTGGCTTTCATACAAATCATAAGTGATGGTCACGTGGACATTAAGAAACGTAATGCTGCTGTGCTTAATAACTTTGTGTCGACTGACAAACAATCGACAAAAAAAAAAAAAAAAAAAAGGTACCCAACATCCTTTTGAAATCTCAGATCAATCGAACGCAACGTACAGTAATACTCCGTACATGTAATAACACTGACGACAAAAAGGAACACGCCTCAAGTTGAAAAGTACGAAAGCCTGGTAGGGACATTTCTTATTTCTAACTTCTAACTTCTGACTTCTTACTTTTAACCTCTTACTTCTAACTTCTACGTTGTATGTGTGTATGTATGCATGTATGTATGTACTGACGCCTACTAATACATACATACATACATACATACATACATACATACATACATAGTGGAAGTTAGAAGTAAAAAGTTAGAAGTAAGAAGTTAGAAGTCAGAGGTTAAAAGTTAGAAGTTAGAAGTAAGAAGTTAAAAGTTAGAAATAAGATCTTAAGCCCCTTTTACATGCATTAATGTTACCTCTTGGGGTATATTTACCCCTAGGGGTAAATATTTACCCCTCCTTGTTAGATACCCTCGTGGATAAACGGGTTCGTTTATATGTGTTATAGGAAGAAGGGGCAAATGATAGTTTTCTCTTTTATTTAAAAGCCTATCTATAATTACATTGTTTCTTTTACCTTCACCACTCTCTGAGAAAAAAAAAAAGCAGATGACAAATTGATAATATTTATTTTTCCCAGAGAATTGGATTTGGCATTTCATGGAAAGTGTTATCATTAGAGACAATTTGAATGGGATATCAAAGCCTGTATCGTGAGAAAAAGAATAAGAAAACTATTTCATGTCGTCTGCTGAAAATTTTACCGAGAGTACTCAGCGTTAATTGTCATTATCAAAAATGAATTGTTTGAGAAAGTTTACGAGGCAATTTGCTGTGGAAGATTTGGAAGAAAAAAGTATTATTTAGTTGTCAGTAATATATGTTCCATTGTTTCCTATTTTACTGTTGTATCCCAAAATGTTGTGCTAACATTCCCCAACAGCAAGACAGTATAGCCCCATCAAAGTTTCTGCAGGGTTTATAACATTCTACTCACCATACTGTACATAGATATGTTCATCAGAATCCAGGCTGGTCCCAAAATCAATTGAGGCTCTCCAAATAGAAACTGACCTTGTGACATATATTAACAGGTTACACTCAGATCAGCTTGTGCATTCATGGGTTTACACTTGTCACTATACTACAAAGATTCTGTTTGCAAACGGTATAGACCCCTATTATACTGCCCATGCAGATGTGCAGGCCCATCTGCGTTTACGCTGGTCATATATGTAATAAAGTCAGTTTCTATTTACAGTTTCCACTCATCAGCTGTGTGCTACAGACATGAAACAAGCACTGATTAACAGGACTAGCTGCTAATAAGCTAGATAAACTATTTGACATTGCTTTTTTTTTTTTTTTAATTTAGGTCAGACTGACTATGATAATGTTGAATGTTGGCATACGATCTGAAACCAAGTCTACCGGGAAACTCAATTCTGGTGATCTTAAAGTATGCCTGGCAGACTTGGTCATTGCCAGCCTTTAGATCTGCACAGTCTGGTCAAGGCATTTCCTATTTACAGATTAGATTCTACATATAAAGATGAAATAATTCAGCGGTAATAATTGTCCATGATCATTACAATCCACTTGCGGTACTAGTATTTTGTGCGTTTGTACTCAAGTGTTTATCACATATTGAACTATAGAAATACAACGTGTGTGAGTACCAGACTGTGCAGAGTTTGTTGAATAGATATATAGTCTGAACTGGCACCTCTATTTATATCTGACATTTCGTATGTTTGCTCTGTCCTTAACCTTCGGCGCTCTGTGGGCAAAATTAACAGACGACAAATTGGCAGAAAAAAAATTGTCCCTGCTTTTCTTAGAAAATAAGGGATGAGACCATTTTCATGAAATAATATTAATTATATTTGCCTTGAATCAGTATCCTAACTGCTAACATAATAGTATTCATGTCAAATAAATCACTTCTGACCACAACTTGCAAAGTTTATTTGTGATAGAGAAGGTAAAAGTATACCTGCAGAAATCAAGTAAATAAACAAATAAAATATTCAAAATAAAAATTGTATACATGTTTTTTAAGACATTCCAAATATATTTATAAAATTTACCCCTATGTGTAAATTAAATATTAAGTTTACATGACGAAATATACCCCTAGGGGTTAAATACCCCTATATTTGCCTCTACCCTTGAGTAGGGGTATTTTACCCATGTGGGTAAATTTTACCCCTAGGGGCAAATGCGTTTACATGACGAGTTTACCCCTAGGGGCAAACGTATGCATATAAACGGGGTATTAGAAGTTAGAAGTTATAAATTAAGAAATATATGTCCGTTCTTCCCTCCCCTCCATCCGTTCGCAAACAATGACGTCATTGCAAATGCATGTTCACTCTCTCACACGCACACCCAAATCGATCCCTCATTCCGTCAATTCGTCCTTCCGATGAACGCGAGCATGAATTGACGCCTATACATACATACATACATACATACATACATACATACATACATACATCTCCCCCGCCCATCTGGGCTTGGAGAAATAGATAGGGCTGCATGGTGCTTCCGCACAGAGCTGAAACCGACCGAATTTGAGTACTGGTGAACCGCTTAGAAAGTCTAAGCCTGACGGGGACGTAAAACCTGAAAACAAAAAAATTAAAGGACTATCCCTGATAATGCGAGTGTCAAGAGTTCTTTGTACTATATTTATGCCTTTGGTGAATATTGTACATAATTTTGACATTTATAGAAATCAAAGTACTGACAGCACCGAAGAATCGATTGTATTTTAGTGCATACTGGGAACATAGTCTTGAACTGAGACGTAGACTGTTTCGTTTAACGCTAAAACTTCCAGTATTTTAAGCAAACAATGTAGACCCTGATCAGACTCGGCGTCTGATCTGGGCTAAAATGTTTGCCAATGTCCCAGCACATGCGCCCAGTCATTGTTTCACAAAAAGATTTCTTTTACACAGCACTCTGACGTCACAACGACAAGAATAACGCGACTATTTTCTATAAATAACCTTTTCCTGGATTTCCCCCAATTCACTGATAGTCGCGTGGACATCAGCACTGAAGAGCTTCTGAGCTTAGTAACTTTGGGTCGACTGACAAACAATCGACCCAAAATACACCGGGCTTGAGTGACCTGTAAAAGGATATTCCATACACATGACTAAGCGATATAACGCAACCTCTCTCTCTCTCATTTGGATAACACACTCGTGTAAAATAACACTTTCCTTTGAGACATTTGTTCCCGTTGACATTTTGTAACATTTTTTTCTTATTGATGCTCCAAGCATAGTATGTGGGTGCTCATTAGAACCGCCTCATTGACTACTCACAATTTACGGTTGATAGAAAAAATGTATTCCCTTGTACACCCCAGATTACAAGGGCATTTGTAAGGAATTTTTAACGTGATCTCTCTCTCTCACTCACTCTCTCTCTCTCTCTCTCTCTCTCTCTCTCTCTCTCTCTCTCTCTCTCTCTTCGCGAGACAGCTTAACGAAACAGGTTCAGGTTTAGGATCCCGTTTCGGGCCTAAACGCAAGTTCAATCGACCCACCAGTAGTGCTTTGACTTCAAAAGCGGGGATAGAAAAAGAAGAAGAAGAAGAAGAAAAAAAAATACATTTCATTCTCAATAAAAAATATGTTTGTGCTTAATGCTTATGAACGTGGAGCATGTGGACTGAACAAAAAATGTCAGTTGAAGCATGGTACAGTCTGTTCATTTATATTTCAATTTTGTAGCGTCACACACACACACACATGCACGCGCGCGCGCGCGCACGCACGCACACACACACACACACAGACTTCTTGGATTTCATTGTATGATGGACCTAGTTCAGTTTCCTAGTCTCAAATTATTACTGTTAAACAAATTTGCAGATTGGATGTGGTCAGTAATTGATTAAGTAACAGCTGCTTAATTGCCATTTGGGAGACGTTATCACTGCACGAGATCATTAGCTGAGAATAGTCCGTGTAAACTGCATAGCCAACCAATACATGATGTGTTATAAAAACCTGAAACTACTCAAACATATTCGAAACGAAAGTTTGACAACTCATTCGTGAATCTCTAACGCACACCTTCATCTATCTGTACATTCCAAAATGAAGTATTGTGTTCTGAGCACCGATGTTAATCATATGACACATGTGTGTTTCATATCTCTATAATAAGCATTGTTCAAATGATTTGTTTTAACTTTATTTTTCTATTCTAGACATATAGGTGCGCGTTTCTACCGTCTCACTGAGGCGATTCTAACGAGTAACCACAATCTATTTTTTAGAACAAAACGGAAAGTATTGCATACCCATATAAACCCAAGTTTTCCCTATATAAATATATAAAGTGAGATTTACAAGAGTGCTTATTACGAGAGCTTTTGTCTTCATCAAGAAAGAATAGTTAGCTTTAAAATTTTATCTCTACAATGACATTTTTCTGGCGAAAATTTGTGATGTTTCCTTTTCTAGTCCAAACATATTATTGTGGGTGCTCGTTAGGGTTACCAGCCTATCCCCATTTGAGATACTGCTGTCCTTTAAGCCTCTGAAAAAGGGCATTTATCTGGCGAAACTTTGTGACAGTGTCTGAGATTTAACTTACGAGCACTCACAGCCTATATTTTGAGCAGAAATAAGGAAATGATAAAACCCTGGTAAACCAAACTTTTCTACATAAAGTGGGGTTTACCACAATCTACATGTATGTCTTTGAACAAAAATATGAACAATACTGTTCATCTTCTAATCCCCACTATTCCATACATTATGACTGAAGGTATTCGAATGAATCGCCTCAGTGGAGCATTCCTATGAGAGCATGTAATCAAATAAGTCCGTGTGAATTTACATAGGAATACATCCTTTTCCTTATTTTTGGTCTAAAATATAGAATGTGGGTACTTCTCACGAACACTCACAAATTTATTACTGTTGTCTCTGTTTGCTGCTTGAAAAAAAAACAACAACAACAACAACAACAAACAATGTGTGTTGTGTATTTACGTCCCCGTCAACACTATTAAGGTCATTTCGGAGATGTTGCTTCCAGTTTTGTGGGACTTTTACCCGACACTGAGATGAAATGACATCACAAGCCCTACCGCCCAAAAAACCAATAGGGTTTATGTGCAGGGACGGTCTGACTCGCACCACTTTGCCTGAGCAGGCTTAGACCTTCTAAGCAATTTACCAGTACTCATGTGCGGACGGTTTCAGCTCTGCGTGGAAGCACCATGCAGCCCAATCTATTTCTGTAAGCCCCGATGGACGGGGTGTTGGGTGGGGTGGGGGGGGGGGCATCTCGGTGTATATGTGGTCGTCTTTACCAAAAACCTATCAGCTGAGTAACGGATCCACCTTCAGGATAGGCAACTTCTTCAAATGTAGTCTTCCTCTCTGATCTTTAAAGTAAAGGAATGCACATTCATCTGTACTTTCCTGTACGAATATACTGGAAAGCAAATAGGAGGCCACACATGTTGATTAATCCTTAACCTGCCAATCGCGACGCTTGCCAACGTCTTTTTTTTATTTTTTTATTTATTTTTTTTTTTTATTTTATTTATTTAATTTTTTTTTTTGCTCAGAGAAAATAAAGTTTGACACTACACGTGAATCGTCTGCTGAAATCTTGAGCATCTTTAATTAGTTTTTGTGTGGTCTGCAGAGGCGGGAAATGTGCTGCCCAACTTATTGTAACAAGTGGAACAGTGCACGTGAAAATACGCGTAGGAATAAATAAGGATATCTATTCCAACCATAAATAATGATATCTATAATGAATTGCAGATACCTGTACTTGAAATGCAGATTATATATGTATTTAATTTAGAAATAAAGATATCTGCATTTCAAATACAGGTATCTGCATTTGCATCAGGAAAACATGCCTATATAATTTTGACCCACTTAAACCCCACTTTTTATAATAATAATAATAAAATAAAACTGAAGTCTGCTCTGAAACATTATATGACGTTTTAATCGATAAGATAAGAGTCGGGTTATGTGGTCTTACGTTACGTTACATTGTACTTATAAGACAACGCTAAATTCCTATGTATAAAATCCAGTTTTCCACGCATATGAAAGATTATAAAAAAAAAAAAAAAAAAAAAAGTGAAAGAACCGAACGGAAGACAGGTTTAAAACCAACATCTAATGCCTTTAGATTGTAACAAGGTTTATGAATATTAAAATTAAACTTTATGGCTGTGACTTCTGGCTTGTTTTTTTTTTTTTTTTTTTTTTTTTTTTTCTACCGTAAACTGACATTTTTTCCAATCACTTTTTTTTCTGCGTTTTATCTATAATTCGAGCTAAACAGAGCTTAGAAAACAAAATCACGAACAAAATTATTGTGTTTACACAGGACTGTCATAAGACCATTCCGGGCTGTAGACTATACATGCATATTCCGTTGTAGAATATATATGTAGATTCTGTCATACTTCCTCGACATTTTGTATGAAGTTAAAACTTGAAAACACACAAAAGAGTTCTTTAAACAAAACAAATATTTTGTGATGAAACTTTGGATATTTTTACATCTACTCCAAAAGTAGATAGTAACTGCTCATAAGGACTGACTCATTGAGGCAGTTCTATCGAGTACACACAATCTATTTTTTGAACAAAATGAAAATGTTTTTTACCATTGTAAACCTCACGTCTCTATATATAAACTCGGACCCATCTGATGGGTCCGAGATATAAAGTGGAGTTTAGGGTGGTCGTTACATGGACTTGTTAACGTGATGACTGAAAAAGAAATGGTTAATCTTGAAAAAGCTATTTTCTCTCTATATATTGTGTAATAAGTTGTGTTAATCAGTGTTTTTTTGTTTTTGTTTTTTTTTGTTTTTTTTTTTATAAAATGGGTTTGTCAACTTTCCTATTCTTGGTCCATCCTTCTTTTTCTTTCCAATAGCCATTCGCATTCCAGCAATACCATTCTTCGTGTGTGTGCGTTGGTTGGTGGGGTGGTATACGGAAAACGCAGTGAAACAATGATTTAGAACAAACTATGTAAAATGACATGGTATCGACTTTGATCCGACAATGCTTTTAAAATGTCATATTGATGGTAGGTGTCCACTGCATATATTTTTTAGTAAAAATAAGGAAAAAAGTATCCGGTACCCTATTAAACCAGACTTTCTCGGTCGATGTTAATTATATTATTAACGATCTAAATTTCATATCCATTTAATGACCGAGCAAATTCATTTTCTTGAAGGAGCAAATTCCTTGCCTCGAGGGATGGTTGTATGATTTCGATCTCGGAGGATGAATAAAATAGAACACGATATATTATTCATAGAAACGTACATTCGCGCAACAGAACATAACCCCAAATGAATACCACATAAAGGAAATGATTTTTTAATTAAATATATAGAATATCCTATCTAAAGTGTATGAGGATTTTGAATAAGTTATGGTAGATGAGCCATCGGTGTTCGAACCATTTCACTGTATACTCATCATATTTAAGAAGACATACTGTGGGACGTTATATACACATCCCGGATTTTATTTAAATTATCCACCAACTTTCCTAGACATGTGGCGGGTTAAAACTTTTAAGTTGTATATATGGATGCAGTATAGGATATATATGGGTGTCTTTTGTTTTTATTTGAATTGGGGATTTCGTTATATAGACATCCCGGATTTTATTTAAAATAATACACCAACTTTCCTAGACATGTGGCGGGTTAAAACTTTTCGCTAGTATATATGGATGCAGTAAAGGATATGTATGGGTGTCTTTTGTTTTTGTTGGAATTGGGGTTTTACGAAAACCCCTGTTCAAAATTTTCCTAAGAACTTCTGAAATGTACAAAATCTGTCATTCAGTGTCAGGTTATTTTAACTATCTTACAACTATGACAACCGATAGACAACTTTCTGCTGAACAGGTACATACAGTTATTTCTCATGAATAATTTATAATTTAATGGGGTGGGGCGGGCGGGGGGGGGGGGGGGAGGCGGAGTGGGGGGAGGCGGGAGAGCGGAAAATAAGTAATCAACCCCAGATAAAGCATAAAAGGAATTGCAGCAGCAGAATCAGTTACATCAACAAAAGTGAATTGCTGAAAAATGGTAGGATGCTCAAGTCAACAAAAGAAGAAAACATGAATACCTCTGCATATGATTCCATAATACCTATGACGGGGACAAGCTATGCATACATTAAATGCTGATGCAGCTAAACAAACAAACTGGATTCGCATGTTTATATATATATAATGGATTCCCATTTTTATATTTGTAGGCTGCTCCAAAAAAGAAATGTAGCAGATATCGTCACAATTTATGTCAGTAATCAACGCTATCCCAGCAAACACCCGACGTTGGATCAACGTTGGAATTTGGTTGGATTCTGGTCGCGACGTCGCCGACCTAAATACAACGTCGGAACAACGTTAAATCGGCGATGTCAGGTCCACGTCCAACTCCTACGTCGTATCAACGTTGGATATTGGTTGGATTTTGGTCGCGACAGGGACGACAAAAGTACAACGTCTGTACAACGTAAAATTGTGATGTCAGTTCGACGTCTGATTACAACGTCCTGTCGACGAATATTTACTTGATTTTATATAATTTTTTAAAAGGTTTTGAAAAAAAAACAAACTCCATGCACCTACTCATATCAAACTTCGTAACCGATAGACTGGTTCCCTGTCGTTTGTATACTGGTCGCACATCAGTATATGAAGCAGAACAAAAGCGAATCTTGCCATTGTGCATGCGTTTAAATTACCAATACGAAAACAGTTTTAATTCGTATATATAGAATTTGAAAGGTCAAAAGAAAGAGGAGTTTTCCAATCCCTGGGAATGCAAACGTCAGCTCCTATAAATAGATAACAATGATTCTACTAGATACCGGTCGTGATGTACGAAGACTAGCGGAACATATTTGTGGCAGGAAACCAGTCTAGTTTACCCTAACGGTGTGACGTCATTAATTTATACTCTCAAGCCATTCGAGCGGCAGAAATATTTTCATTATTTAAATTGAATATATATTACAATTCCCTTTTACGCAACTAATTTATATTGTTTTATTTACAACAACTATTTAAATGAAAAAAAAAAGAAGTTATATAAATATTTATTTGTTTAGGTCACGTTATTGAGATTACCATTGGATGCCCGCGCCATTTTTACACGAATTTCAAAGAAAGAAGAAAGATTATAAAGGTGAGAAATGTAGAATTTCGTTTGCCTGTTCTCGATTTAGCATTTAAAGCAAATGCGTATTTGTAATGTACAACAGCACTATATATATACCTAATCAATATATATCTACCATTTGTATTAATTGACCTCCGTCTTCACTTGACCATTTAACTGACAACCGCTCGTGGCTCAGTTGCCTGAGTTGGATGCGCCCACATTTATACACCATTTATACACCAGCATTTTGCCTTTTCATGTATGTACTTTTGGGTTTGTATACGTAATGACAAATTGTTTTCAATCTGAATTTTGGTCAGAGAGTAAGAATCCACAAAAATATCGCTACTTCTATGATGTCTGTTATTGGCTGTACTTATCTGCTGTCAGTATTTAGAGATACCTTGTTAATTCTTCCACTGGATTTGACATGAGTTTCAAACCCTTACATTTTGCTAGTATCCTGTTCACGTCAAGTTTTGAGACATCACGAAACCACGTGCACCTGCACACATGATGTCCACTTTGAAAACAGTTACCTCCCCAGGGCTGCAATGTGTGCAAAGTCATCCACAAATTTACAGAGTTCTGGCAGACTTGGACAAAGGCCAAGATTGAAAACTGCAGATTTCTGGCATTTTCAGTCTTGAATGTTGCAAAGTTATATATAACAGAGTCATGGGCAAATAATCAGGGCTATATCGTGATTCTTCCCCGTAAAATTAACATACGGGGAAACTTAATCAGAACTATTTTTATAATAAATTGTCTACATATAAATGATGACAGAATAGTCAAGCGCCTGTGTGACACAGATTGGAAACGAAATTAGGACGGTTTCTTGAATCGACTTGCGGCAAAAATGTAAGTTATTGTCTAATATCCGGTTTTGGCTCTGTAGTCTAAAATTGAAAATAAACTGTTTTGTAAGTTTATTCTAGTATATATATGCGATTCATTTTTTACCTTTATGCTATTTTAGGTAGAATAATGGTTCTCTTACACACCAACGGATAAAAGTCTTCTACTTTTAATTACCGATACTACGGTATGTGTATTTAGTGTGACCATAACCATTCAGATTCAGAATCAGAGACAAAAAAAACCCCAAAAACATTAGAACCAATCTAAATGACACGAGGCGCGCCAAGGTGAAATGGTTACTGTCGGGTGCGTCGCGTCTATCTATCTTCTGATACTGAGTCGATCAATTTTGAATATAAAACAAGACAATGATAGGTAGGTAAACAAATAGGAAAAAAACATAATGTAATATTAAAATTCAAGGATCGAAGCAACTATTGGTAATAAATATTTTCTTACCTGTAAATGAACGACTAGTTTTGTTGTTAAACTGATGACCAGCAATGCGCATCCGTTCAGTGATGTGAAGTCAATTTTTCAGTTTTTTTTTATTTACATTTTTTTTTTTTTTTTTACACATATATTATTTTTTTTTTATTTTTTTTTTATAGTTTTTACAAAGTTTTTAATAAATTTTATGGCGTTTACTATCCTTTATAGTGTGTTTTGGGGTTTTTCTTTATTTACATTATAGAATATGATTTATTTACTTTTATTTTCTTTCAGACGAAGTCACTGTCACTGGACTCAAAGTCAAAGAGGAAACCCTTTTTGCCATAAATGTTCTGATTTTCAGCTGGTTTTCGTTTCTCCGAAGATTTTTTCTTCCTTCGAAGGGTCACAAAGCGTAATGGATGGCAATGTTTTGTTTTACTGTCATCATCAGTTTCGTAATCTGACTCATGAAATGCTGACTTACTTTTCACTACAGGCAGTGGTGTGGAAGAAGCAGATGGAGTGAGAGAAGGAATAGCAGTTATGTTCAGTGTTGAGTCTTGAGAATTGTTAGGTGCAACGGATGGACCAGCTTCCGGGGAGACAGATAGAGATACAATAGATGCAGGGTTACTAGTATCTTCAGACAAAGGACCAGGCTCATCTGTCTGGTCAGTTCCTGCGTCTGAGAGGATCTCTTCATCAGAAGTAGCATTTTCATCAGGGTCTTGTATAATTGTGTAAGAATGAGCCTCTTCATCAGCCTGAGATGGGGGGGTCCAAGTGCCAAAAAGTGGAACTGGATGTTGATACACAGGCTGGAAGTCTAATGTGTACACGGATTTCAAAAGAGAAAAGAAGCTATCATAAATGTTATCTTTGTGAATGTGATTTCGCCAGACAATTTCAGCCAGGTGTTGTTCAAACAACTTTGTGTTAGTGCCATTTATTTTTCTAAAGTGGTCTTTAGATATTTTCCATGCTCCTTCTATACGATTAGTATTGCATGTTACATACTCCCCAGTATCAATGTTTTTGTAGACTTGTCTAAATGTGGTTTTATGTGTAACTGTAAAATGCTCGTAGCCGAGTTCGTTTAGCTTAAAATAAGCAGCCCAGTTATCTGAGAATATCCGTGTTCCTACAGCAACATGTTTTTGAATGAGGGGAATTAAGGTGGCAGCATCCCTATTATCGACAGGGTACAGGATTATCAGGTTGGATAGCCTTTCGACCATCCCAAAAATCCAAATTTTTTGACCGCCTGGTCTACCCCTATTGTATTTAATTTTTCGTCCAAAGAGACTTTCATCTATTTCTACATCAGTATTGAATTTCATTGTCTCATATTGTTTGTGTATGTGTTCCATAAAAAGTTCTCTTATGTAGCTCGCCCAGTTAACAGCAGTGGATTTATAATCCATCCCTGTAGATAATGCACACTGGTGTAATGTGTGACCCTCTATATAGTACTTTATGAAAATGACTAGGTCTCTAATATTATAAGCTGATCCTTCAAAAAATGAGTTTTTTCTCATGCCATACTCATGGCCATTTTTGCATCTGAATGAATAATTGTCTTTGCTTTTTTTCCTTTTATTGATTTTAGCTACTTCCCCAGTTTCACATCTAATGGTTTCAGCCAACAGAGCCTGATCTGTTAGCCACCTAAACAATACATCATCTGGTTGTGTAAATAAGTTGTGAAAAGTCCAAGGATTTTGAAAGTCTGTTATAGATATGTCATCAATATCTGATTTCATTAGACAATAATTGCCTTCTCCATGTTTTTTTCGGGGTTTCAAAGCCATTTTGCTCAGATCTACAGACAAAAACCAGTATCTTCTTATTTATTTCATTTTTGTTTTGATAGATTAATCCAAGAACACTGTATGCTTTTATCTTAATCCAAGAGTACTGAATGGTTTTATCACTAATTTTATGTTGTTAACTCTTTGGCGTTTTATGCGAGATTAAAAGTAGCAATGTAAGTTTGGTGAAAATCGCTCAGTACTGCTGTAATTATGCTATTATAAGCCGGTAAATACCTTCCTACACTGTATAGAAAGAAAGAGCCTAATGACACTTATAACTTAAACCCATGTCTTAAGACCTTTTTTTACAAGAGTCATCACATTAATTATGTAAAGTTTAACTCACCTATTGTCGATTTGTTGCCGGCTGGTAATGTCTAACTGTGCCGTCTATATATTCGTATCTATTGTTTGTGACATTAAACGCGTATAAGTTATATTTCTTACGTTCAAACAATCTGAATAGTGCTCTGAAGTGATTGATGCCAGATTGATCTCTACACAAATGTTGCAATTCAACCCATTCCAGAAAAATTTCTGGGTTCAGTCCGTTAACATACACAAATGCAGCCACGATACATCTATGAAAGTGTCGGAGACTTGGAGTCCAAAATAACCTGCGAATTAATTTAGGCCATTTACTCGCATCTCCTATTATGTCTTGAATTGTTTTCCATAAAGTATAAATTTCTCTGTTTCTTGCCGCTAACAACGACATAGTTAATGCAATAATGGCTGATAAATTTTGCTTGTTATAATTACCTGTAGAAACACGATTTACGCATGCAATGCTGTTGAGTAGGAAAAGAAAATAAATATTTATCGGATATCATGATTTTCATGTTTTATTTCTTCATATAGAAGTGTTTGGACGTCTCAAACGAAAAGGCCACGTCTCTATACAGGAAAAAAAAAATTATATTCTATTATATATTTTCTTCAAAAGATGCGCTTTATTCCGTCAGTTTCATAATATATTGTAATCTTTTTATTTATCGGGATAATTCCTTGTCGGTCGGTTAGTATACTGATCGTTATTCTTCCCCGTATATCGATATTGCCCCCAATTCATGCAGAATTTTTTAACCGTACATATGAACCGTATCTTTGAAATACCCCAAAAGAAAAGCCAAGCTCCTTTTCTTTTCAGCAGGTCCCCAAAGAAAACCCTTTAAGACACTCGAAGGGGGGTATCCTCCCCCGAGCCGCAACATAAGATACTTGAATAGGCTATTTTTCCTATATATACTGATCGTCATTCTTCCCCGTCTCTCGCTATACTGATCGTCATTCTTCCCCGTATGTCATAATTGCCGCCACTTCCTACATAGACCGAAACTCTAACGGAATAAAGTGCATACGAAGTGTAACAATTCTATTTTACGGGATTCTGGAGTTGGAAAATCTACAGAATAACCTTGGCACAGGTAGTGATTAATCTTCCCCGTATATAATCTTCCCCGTCAAGTGAATATCTTTGAACCGTATCTTTGAAATACCCCAAAAGAAAAGCCAAGCCCCTTTTCTTTTCAGCAGGTCCCCAAAGAAAACCCTTTAAGACACTCGGAGGGGGATATCCTCCCCCGAGCCGCAACATAAGATTCTTGGATAGGCTATTTTTCCTATATATACTGATCGTCATTCTTCCCCGTCTCTCGCTATACTGATCGTCATTCTTCCCCGTATGTCATAATTGCCGCCACTTCCTACATAGACCGAAACTCTAACGGAATAAAGTGCATACGAAGTGTAACAATTCTATTTTACGGGATTCTGGAGTTGGAAACTCTACAGAATAGCCGTGGCACAGGTAGTGATTAATCTTCCCCGTATATAATCTTCCCCGTGAAGTGAATATCTTTGAACCGTATCTTTGAAATACCCCAAAAGAAAAGCCAAGCCCCTTTTCTTTTCAGCAGGTCCCCAAAGAAAACCCTTTAAGACACTCGGAGGGGGATATCCTCCCCCGAGCCGCAACATAAGATTCTTGGATAGGCTATTTTTCCTATATATACTGATCGTCATTCTTCCCCGTCTCTCGCTATACTGATCGTCATTCTTCCTCGTATGTCATAATTGCCGCCACTTCCTACATAGACCGAAACTCTAACGGAATAAAGTGCATACGAAGTGTAACAATTCTATTTTACGGGATTCTGGAGTTGGAAAATCTACAGAATAACCTTGGCACAGGTAGTGATTAATCTTCCCCGTATATAATCTTCCCCGTCAAGTGAATATCTTTGAACCGTATCTTTGAAATACCCCAAAAGAAAAGCCAAGCCCCTTTTCTTTTCAGCAGGTCCCCAAAGAAAACCCTTTAAGACACTCGGAGGGGGATATCCTCCCCCGAGCCGCAACATAAGATTCTTGGATAGGCTATTTTTCCTATATATACTGATCGTCATTCTTCCCCGTCTCTCGCTATACTGATCGTCATTCTTCCCCGTATGTCATAATTGCCGCCACTTCCTACATAGACCGAAACTCTAACGGAATAAAGTGCATACGAAGTGTAACAATTCTATTTTACGGGATTCTGGAGTTGGAAACTCTACAGAATAGTCGTGGCACAGGTAGTGATTAATCTTCCCCGTATATAATCTTCCCCGTCAAATGAATATCTTTGAACCGTATCTTTGAAATACCCCAAAAGAAAAGCCAAGCCCCTTTTCTTTTCAGCAGGTCCCCAAAGAAAACCCTTTAAGACACTCGGAGGGGGATATCCTCCCCCGAGCCGCAACATAAGATTCTTGGATAGGCTATTTTTCCTATATATACTGATCGTCATTCTTCCCCGTCTCTCGCTATACTGATCGTCATTCTTCCCCGTATGTCATAATTGCCGCCACTTCCTACATAGACCGAAACTCTAACGGAATAAAGTGCATACGAAGTGTAACAATTCTATTTTACGGGATTCTGGAGTTGGAAACTCTACAGAATAGTCGTGGCACAGGTAGTGATTAATCTTCCCCGTATATAATCTTCCCCGTCAAATGAATATCTTTGAACCGTATCTTTGAAATACCCCAAAAGAAAAGCCAAGCCCCTTTTCTTTTCAGCAGGTCCCCAAAGAAAACCCTTTAAGACACTCGGAGGGGGATATCCTCCCCCGAGCCGCAACATAAGATTCTTGGATAGGCTATTTTTCCTATATATACTGATCGTCATTCTTCCCCGTCTCTCGCTATACTGATCGTCATTCTTCCCCGTATGTCATAATTGCCGCCACTTCCTACATAGACCGAAACTCTAACGGAATAAAGTGCATACGAAGTGTAACAATTCTATTTTACGGGATTCTGGAGTTGGAAACTCTACAGAATAGTCGTGGCACAGGTAGTGATTAATCTTCCCCGTATATAATCTTCCCCGTCAAATGAATATCTTTGAACCGTATCTTTGAAATACCCCAAAAGAAAAGCCAAGCCCCTTTTCTTTTCAGCAGGTCCCCAAAGAAAACCCTTTAAGACACTCGGAGGGGGATATCCTCCCCCGAGCCGCAACATAAGGTACTTGGATAGGCTATTTTTCCTATATATACTGATCGTCATTCTTCCCCGTATTTGACGGGGAAGAATGACGATCAGTATATATAGGAAAAATAGCCTATCCAAGTATCTTATGTTGCTGCTCGGGGGAGGATATCCCCCTCCGAGTGTCTTAAAGGGTTTTCTTTGGGGACCTGCTGAAAAGAAAAGGGGCTTGGCTTTTCTTTTTGGGGTATTTCAAATGTACGATAGAAAGATATTCACATGACGGGGAAGATTACATACGGGGAAGATTAATTAGAACACATTCAACAGGTACTTTCTACACTTTTTAACTTCAGAATCCTGTAAAATAGAATTGTTACATTTCGTATGCACTTTATTCCGTTAAATGTTCGGCCTGCATATGAAATGGCGGGAATTCTAATATACGGGGAAGAATGACGATCAGTATAGCGACGGACGGGGAAGTGACGATCAATATATATATATATATATATATATATATATATATATATATATATATATATATATATATATATATATATATATATATGTGAAAATAGTTCTTACAACTGTCTTATGTTGCTGCTCAGGTCTTCAGTGAAAATTCTTGAAGACACTGGGAACCGAGTAGCAATATAATATTTTTGTCCTAATACCGTGTAATAAGAAAGGGGTGTAAATCTTGATTTTTCAAGATAAAGCGTCTGTGTGATCCTGATTAAAGCTACCTACAGGGATTTGAAGGTGTTTTGATGATTGAAATGTGGTTTTAAAATTTATACCCCGGACGGGGAAGAATCACGATATAGCCATAATCAGTGCATGCTCGTGAATGACATGTCAGGATCAACTTCGTCCAAAACAATACTTTGTAGAAAGCAAGCTGCAACATGTTTTCGAAAAGCTGTGTTCTTTTAATATAATATCGTCCAAAAAAAAAAAAACAAAAAAAAAAAAAAAAAAAAAAAAAAAACGAAGTGTGACGGTGGAAAATATTTATACTCTATTTGAGTTGTATCTTTAACGGTTAACATCTCCATTCATGCCGAAGTGTTTTTCGACCATAACCCATAGTTTCACATGGCTGTTAAAAAGACTACCTTTAAAAACTTACTTTTCAGTGTCCAAGAGTACCAGATACTGTTGTTCTGATTGTTGCTAAACATCAAAAACTATTTGGGCAGGTGTAAAGTAGTGGACAATGGATTGTTTTTTTGTTTTTTTTTTCTTTTCACTTTCAGTTCTGTTAAAATTTTTGGGTAGTTTTGTGACATTTGGTTCATTAGCGGACATTCACTAAATCAAGGGAAGTAACCCAGTGAAGAATGATGGATAGCGATGAAAACATACACAAATTTTAAGGCATGGATAAACTGTTTCCATACCTAGGAAAGACAAATTTATTCAAGAGTGTGGGACTACATGTACATTAGGTTCCGGAAGGTTCGCGATGGACCACCAATAAAATCCTATCTTGACATGGCAACACTATTTTTCCAGCTATGCAGTAAATCGTATGCAAACAAAGGTAAAGTACATGATCCCCTCCCAACTGATTTGCATTAATGAAAGATAAATTTAGAGGTAGTGAATGACTGAATTACCAAAGTGGTGATTTAGTGAAATGATCTTTTTTTTTGCATTATTATGCTGAAAATTTTGGAGTTTTTTTTTTTATTTTTTTATTTAATGCATAAATAGTAACCATTGAAAGTTACTTAGTACACTACAAATATGTACATAAAGATAATGCAGTTTGTTTTGTTTATCAAAACCCAAGAGTTAAATGAGTCATAGAGATGATTTGTGTAATTCAAAAAAGTGATTGTACAATAGATAATCAATCGGTTATGATTCTCCGATAATCAATTGTGAAAATTTTGTCCAATTCCCAAAACTAGTACCAGAGAGGATAAGCTTACAAGATCATGTACCAGTGGCAAGACTGGAATGTGATATATGAGACAGATATATCCCTTTCAGGCATTCACGATAATAAAATTTCATGTCCATTCTGCTTCTGTCTGTCAGTGCAGGCAATTTTTTGTAATTTGTTGCACTGCAAATTTATTCTTAAGCAATCACAATTTGCAATAGAAAATAATGTAATGTGATGAAAAAACGACACACATTCTACTCACGCTGATGGTTTGAAAAGTTTTTACTTTAGCTTTAAGTTTACTAAAACTCAGCAACATTTGGACAGATTTAAATTTGATGAATTGTCCTTCAACATATTTTCGACTAGCTGTTGCATTCGATAAGTTGTCGGATTAAGTGTTCAGTGGTTTTAGTCAAAATGTCATGGTGATATTTCCCTGGCAAAGCTCCTATGTCCTAGGGGGGCTGGGATGGTAAATTGACATTTTTTGTTTTGTACATTTTCAACAAAGTCCACCAACTGCATGCAAATGACCGATTATTATAATAGATGCATATACAAGCATTGGTCAACATGTTCAAAGGTTGATTGAGCATATACAATAATAATTTTTAATTGAACATACATGTAGAATATTTAACATATAACTTCAGTTGTTTAATATGTTACATTAATGACATGGGTGGCAGGTTGAGGTGACCTGAGGCTTTATTTTTCTAATCTTTCTCTTTAACTGGAGGTTGGTGCACTTTCCTTAAGTCTGTCTTTCTCGTCTGCTTAAGTGCTTTTCTCGTGCTCGTGCTCTTGATGCCTAAAAGCCCTTTCAAAGAGCACCTTTATTTTCAAAACTGTTAAAAATGCCTATTATATGTCTTCTAATTCAGTAAATCAGTTTTACTTGAAGTTATTTGGTGAGAGTATGGTATTTAAAATAAAAAATCATTGAATTTTTACTTAAAAGTGGCCCAGTACAAAAAAAAAAAAAAAAGCAGGGATGGGACAGGGCAACAGGCTGCAGCACCTTATTATAACCCTACTAAGCAAAGCTTAGGGAATTTCAACTTTTTTGGTACTCAGGATATGTAAAATGTGCTTTTGCAAGATAAAAACTGAATTTTTTAAGCTATTATAGATTATAAATTGCAGATGTGAAAACAAAAACTGAAAATTTTATAACATCCACTGAAAAGATTTAAATGTTTGACAAAATTTCATTATATTACAAATAATTTGCCTATATTATGTCACTGGACATAGTAAATAGGCTACAGAAATGATTTCAGAAGTCAGATCAGTTGTTTTCTTGTGGAAATGTTATCCTGCACCCGCTAAAATATTGTGCTGATCAAATTGTTTTATGGTCATACTTAGCATACTTTATAGTGCAATTATGTTTTTTACAACCAAAACCCAAAGTATCCAGTCCCAGGGCATGATGCATGGGTCAGTTTTGCATTCAAACTTAACTAGTGTACTTACTAACTTCAAGGTATTTGATTTGATATATGTAATAATATGCTTCATTACCATACTTAATACAATTTTATTTTTTACACCCCCTCCTTTAGCACAATTGGCAGGTGAGTGAGTTGTGGCCCTTGGGTCTCTTGTTCAGGGGTCATCCTAGAGCTTTCAGAAAGGGAAGTTTTACAACAGTTTCAGGATTTCAGGGAGAAGTTTTGGTCCAAATTTTGGATTTCCCTATACATTCTATACATTTTCACTTTTTCCTCAGCTTAAGATAGGGAGACGTCAGCCAGCTTAGGGAGACTTTTTCTCCCAAATCGCCCTCTAGGATGACCCCTGCTTGTTTATCTGAGGAACCGCAACAATATGCAGTTGTAATGATTCTTCTGTTTGGTCTTAGAAATTAACTCGGGATTACCGATCAGACATTTGTTTCTATATGTATATTGAAATTTTCAGGAATCATGCAAGAAGATGTCCTAATGGCAGCATTGGAGGAAATGTCATGAAGAGACTGCAGCCTTAGCACATGCTGGTAGTAGCAGTGAAGAAAGTGTAAATACAGGTGGTGCAGAGGAAGATCTTAATACAGGTGGTGCAGAGGAAGAAGGTGTTAATAAATGTGGTGCAGAGGAAGAGGATAAGAGTACTGATAGAGACTCTGCTTCCCCTTGGATTGATAATGATATTTCTCTATCTGACACTGAAGTTGACAATTCTGATTCTGATAGCTGAGCTTTACAGTACTTGTTTTTTAGACAAAGAAACTCTTATTTATGCATTTGTGTTGCATTCAGTTGATAGAAGGATAAAAATGCTGTAAGGACATGTTTCAACTTCTAATGCATAACAGAGTACACTGTCAAATTTCTACATCAGGCATGACATTTTTGACATTTTAGTTTCTCTTCTGACGGAATGCACTTATTTTCTATGGGACATTAATTGACATTGTTCTGTTAAATAAACGGTTTTAGGAGATTTCATCTGTATGTCATTGTGGTACAAGGAGGCTAAGCCAAGCAACTCGTTTTCAAAAAATTCAAGTGAAAACAACCAACATTACTTCAGATATAGCCTCTTTAAATTCCCTTTATTTTTCATTCAAAGGGAAGTAATTTGAGACGCTAAGAAGTTCAAATTCAACTTGACACCATTTGATGGGAAGTTGGAATTAAAGAATGTTGTGGTTTTACTCACAGACATTTGTGCAAGACATTTTTGGAAAGTAAAATGACATTTGCTTTATGCAAAGGGAGTTATGACTGGAAATGCTGTTTTTCATTAAGGTCTCATAACTTCATAATTTATGACAGCGGAAGAATTATCTTTGTGATTTTCGAAGACATGTTCGACAAAAATGAACATGAAAACATTTTAACGAACAACTTACAACACGAGCCAGTACTCAAAACTGTAGTGTATACTTTTTATTGCCTTAAGAGTATATACATGTATATACATCAAAATGAAACGCTGTGCTTTTAACCCTTAAAGCGCCAGTCACAACTGCAACTGCAGCAGACCACTCTTTAATATATATATATATATATTCTCTTAGAAAATAAGTCCTGACAATTCATGTGAATTGTCTGCCAAGTCGATTCACATGAGGGCATCTCTGAGGAAACAGTTTAGACCCAGATTAAAGATGGAGCAGTTTGCTGTACACTGTTGCAGTTCACCTAATTTTCAAGCTTGCCAAATAGATCTGCTTCAGTTTTTTTTTTGTAAGAATAAAGGCTCTTTAGTGTTGAATAATAACAGTTGTCTTTTTTTCTGACCTTCAGAAAGCCGAAGGCCTAAATGCAAATGAAAAATGAGTAGCTTGTTTTCTTGTCCCTGTGCATGTTTACGGCTTAGCCCTCTGAGCAAAGTTTTCAGCAGATGGAATTTTGCATTTTGAAATATTTGTCTTATTTTTCCCAGAAAAAAAAATGACATTTTATGCATACTTTGGAGAAGAGACAATTTGTATGAGCTGTAAAACCTTTTTTTCTGGGAAAATAACAAAAAATATTACAAGTGTCTTAGGTTTTTCTTATTTATATAAAAAAAAAAAAAAAAAAAAAAAAAACAAGATAAGCACTTTCATTCAAACTGTCTCTCATGAAGACAATTTGCTTAAAATGTCACAACCTGTTTTCTTGGAGAAATAAGAAAAATATTTCATAGTGTCCTCTGCTGAAGTTTTTATCCAGTAGGCAAAGAGTTAAAATAAGGGTTTTGTATCTTACTGAAGTGATATCCAAAGGTAAAGGCATTGATTTTCTTAACCATTACTACTCTTGGGGTAAATTCAGCAGACGACAAATTGATGATATTTTCCTTACATCTATCAGACAGTTCGTGCAAAGTGTCTCCATCGGAGACACTTTGCATGATATTGTCAATTTCTTATTTTGGGGAAAAATAAGAAATACATTTCATTATGTTGTCTGCTGAAAAGTTTATCCAGAGTGATAAGCTTTAAGGAGATATATTTGTATTGATCACTTTGGGATATTTATCTTAATTCTGCATAACTCATTTGAAAGCTTGATTTTTTTTTTTTCACAATATAGTTTTTGAGGTTTTTGTGTGGATTTTTAGGAGCAAGAAAGTGTTTATGTTATCTTTGGTTTTGATAAGAACCATCTGTGAACAGGAGTTTGTTTGTGTTGAGGTTTTACGGCCCAGTCAACCCAATGGGGTCATGTTCAGAGCGGTCAGTTTACCTAACCACATGTTTACTGGGCAGGCTTAGTCCTCTAAGCAGTTAACCTGTATTGTGCACATTCTTTCGCCAAAAACTGACAACTGCCCTTCTTGAATCAGCGGAAGGGAGAGAATGACCATAGAAAATATTTCATGATCTTCTGTGAAAGAATGTTGCAAATAAAGTCAGAGTTAGGGATAATTACACCTCAAGCTGCGAGGTTTATTTTGTGTACCCTTACAGGTTCTCTGATATTTTTTGGAGATACCTGGCATATTAGAATAGACTGGTATGCTGTGACATTTGACATTAATTTAGGCATATTGGAAGAGACTGATATGCTGTGACATTTGACATTAATTTACATTGCATTTTGGGAATTATCTTCCTGGTACACAGAAGAGGAAATATCTGCTTCATGAAGGCACTAGATGCTAATACTTTTCTATTGTTTTTTAAATACTTTTATATCATATCTTTAATACCTTTTTTTAACAGGCCCAGCGAATCACAAATCAAATTGTTTAAATATACAAGAATTCCGCGGAAGGCGTCATCGCACCTGCTGGCGCAAAAGTCACAGGAGCCACAATCAGAATGTGGTTATTAAATAAGTTTATTTCATTCTTAGCAGTGCTTACTTGGAAAACTGGGTTGAAAAAAATGTAGACAAAGTGCCAAGTGGGGCACATATATTCCAGGCCAGTCCCATTCCCTCTAATGGCTATATCTTCAGCACTGACTTTTCGTATCATACAGCCCAATGATAATGGAACATTGACGTAAAATGTGTAAAAGTCACTGGAGCATGAAATTTAGGTCAAGGTCACGGGTCAAGGTACCTGCTAATTCAGTACATCAAGGAGAAGCACAATGCAAGGTATGGTGGTTGTAGGCCTTATAGTTGAGGAGTTATCAAACATCAACGTAAAATTTGTCAAATATAGGTCAAGGTCACTGGGTCAAGGTACCTGCCAAGCCAGTGCAATGAGATGAAGCACTATGCAAGGTTTAGTGGTTGTAGGTCTTATATTTGAGGAGATACCGAACATCAATATAAAATGTGTCAAAGTCCCTGGAGTGCACAATATAGGTCAAGGTCACCAGATCAAGGTACCTGTCGAGTCAATACATCGAGAAGAAGTGCTATATAAGGTTTGGTGGTTGAAGGCCTTACAGTTGAGGACATATGGAAGGGTGACGTACACGGTGTAAAAGTCAATGGAGCGTGAAATATAGGTCAAGGTCACCCAGTCAAGGTACCTGCAGAGTCTATACATTGAGGAGAAGCACTATGCAAGGTTTGATGGTTGTAGGCCTTATAGTTGAGGAGATATTGAACGTTGACGTAAAATGTGTAAAAGGCACTGGAGCGCAAAATATAGGTCAAGGTCACCGGGTCAAGATACCTGCCAAGTCAGTACATATTGGAGAAGCACTATGCAAGGTTTGGTAGCTAGAGGTCTTACACTTGAGGAGATCTGGAACATTGATGTAAATTATGTTAAAGTCACTGCAGCCAAAATATAGGTCAAGGTCACCAGGTCAAGGTATCTGCTAAGTCAGTACATTGAGGAGAAGCACTTTGCAAGGTTTGATGGTTGTAGGCCTTATAGTTGAGGAGATATTGAATGTCGACGCAAAATATGTCAAAGTCACTGGAGCGCAAAATATAGGTCAAGGTCACCGGGTCAAGGTACCTGCCAAGTCTGTACCTCTAGGAGAAGCACTATGCAAGGTTTGGTAGTTGTACGCCTTATAGTTGAGAAGATCTGGAACGTCAACGTAAATTGTGTCAAAGTCAATGGAGCGAAAAATATAGGTCAAGGTCACTGGGTCAACATATCTGCCAAGTCAGGAGGTCAGGGAGATGTGTCATGCAAGGTATGATGGTTGTTGTAGAATTGTAGTTGATTAGAATACTAACTTTGACGTAAATGTCGAACTTCGACATAACAGAACTGTTAAGAGACAGACGGACGGACGAACGGACAGACGAATAGAAAAGCGGGCACCTATGTCGCAAAGTCAGGAGGTCAGGGTGATATTTCATACAAGGTTTGATGGTTGTTTAGTCTTGTAGTTGATTAGAATACTAACTTTGACATAAATGTCGAACTTCGACATAACAGAACTGTTAAGAGACGGACGGACGGTCAGACAGACGAACAGACAGACGAATGGAAATGTGGGCACCTATGTCGCAAAGTCAGGATGTCAGGGAGATGTTTCATGCAAGGTTTGATGGTTGTTTAGTCTTGTAGTTGATTAAAATACTAACTTTGACATAAATGTCGAAGGTCGACATAAATGTTGACAGACGGACGGACGAATGGACAGACAAACGGAAAAGCGGACGCCTATGTTGCAAAGTCAGGAGGTCAGGGAGATGTTTCATGCAAGGTTTGATGGTTGTTTAGTCTTGTAGTTGATTAGAATACTAACTTTGACATAAATGTCGAACGTTGACATAAATGTTGACAGACGGACGGACGGACGGACGGAAAATCGGACGCCTATATCGCACCCTGCTACAAGCAGGTGCGATAAAAATGAACACGAATATAAACTATGGGAAATTTGCAAACTCTTCACTGCTATTTTATTTTTTTTCTAAAAGCTTCAGATCAAAATCCCAAATACTTAAATTGAAACTGTACGATTCACTTTGATTATCATTGTGCATTTCATTGTGGCAAATCTTTTTTTTTTTTCTTTTGTTAATTTAATAATGTTTATATCTGTGTCAATTTTATTTTTAAAAAATTTTGATCTGCAATTCTTGCGGGCCTAGTTGAAGATGGGTACTGAAAACGCTAAAAACTTACAAACTGTAGAAGTTATTTCTATTTTCCAAGATTTTATTTACAGAATATAGAGTCTGCATTGTATTATAAAGGTGTGTTATGATTTAGTTATATAAGTTGGAGCTGGACTACTTTTCTCAAAAGGCCAATCAGGCTCAAAATTTTCAGTATAATTTCTTCTACTGATATCAGTCAGATAACAAAAGATATAACCCAAAATTTCTTTCAACATTCAGACGGTGAACAGAAAGTGTTTGTTATTTTATGACGTCCCCGTTTAGTTTAGTGTATTTGCTACAGTTTTGATCAGATAGTTTAAAGCAAGTTAAGAAAGCCATCATCACAAAAATCATATCATTGGAAAGTAGATCCATTGTACCAATAAACATTATTTTTGTAAATCTGCAACAGTTTTTGTTACTGAAATAAAAACTATTAAAGTAGCAACGAATTTTCAAAATTTCCGACCGCGTCAGTGGTGAAAAAAACGGAAAAATGCGACATTTTTTTTTTTTTATTATTATTATTATTCTGGCTTTTAACTGATTGCTGTATTGAAATCGATGGCATAAAATTTGAAAAAAAAAATTGTTTATTGCTTTAATCAATTCCCTATTTGAAAATTTAAATTTTACAACTAGAGCTTAAATGAGTTCTTAGAAAATAATTTTTAAAATTTATTAGAAATACACTGTTTTAAACGGCAATGTTACAAAATTATGAACACTTTTGTCCACCCTCTGTAGCTCATTAGCACATGAGCACGCGCTTATATAGCTTATTTCGTGCATCTGCCACGTGCAGTTGATGATGACATTTTAAAAGAATTTGACCATTTTACATCAATGTTACAATGCTCCTTTGCAGAACTGAAGTTGGTCGCATCAGTTAACCAACGTCATACTCTCAATTTGACCTTGGGTGTTCTATTAGAAGCTTTGTCAGTTAAAATATGGTTTTGGTTAAACTACTGCCATCTTCAAATCTAGTGACAGACCTATTGAAACCGAGGAAAAAAGGCAAAATTATGTCTGCCTGCATTGCGCTTGATAGTGGTGCGAAAAAGCACTGGCAAAAATGCTATGAGTTAGGTATCAACAAACTTTGTGAACATCGCGTATCACTGGAAGTATTCATTTTACTTGAACATATATTCATTGAAAAACAAAACATTTTACATTGAAACAAGTATAGACACTAAACTTGTCTTGTGTTTTATCTATGGTATGTTTAGTCCAGTGTTGTTGATATAGCCCAAGATTTGCTGAAAACTATGTTAAACCCAAATCAGCGGGCCCACGTAGTCTAGTGGATAAGAGAGTTGACTCCTTAATCCATTAGGTTTCTCACCGCTGTGGTTCGAGCCTCGCTCAGGACACGTGGGAAAGCCAAGTTCTGCTTACGGATGGTCAGTTGGTTTTTTCCCCAGCTCTCCAGCTTTCGCCCACCTTTGATGAACGATCAGCTCGATATAAGTGAAATATTCTTGAAAGGGCCGTAAAACCCAAATCAAATAATAATAATAAAAAAAAATCACTCAACACTTGTCTTGTTTTGTCTTGTCTTATATTTTCTCACATCTGCCTTTCTTTCTCTTATATTGCCTTTTTCCTTCTTACATATTCTTTTCTCAGGCTAGATCAGGCTTGCGTCGTGAAAACGTAAATTGTGCTGAAAATGACATATCCCAGCAAGCATTTTATGTTGAAGCAACGTTGAATCGATGTCGATTCAAGATCGGGACATTGATTTCACGTTGTTTCAACAATGTGTGCCTGCAGGGATTTGATTGTATTAATGTTGGGTTTTGGTTGTTTGGACGTTGGATTTTGGTTGTGGGGACGTTGGATTTTGGTTGTGGGGACGTTGTATTTTGGTTATGTGGTCGTTGGATTTTGGTTATGGGGACGTTGGATTTTGGTTGTGTGGTCGTTGGATTTTGGTTGTAGGGACGTTGGATTTTGGTTGTAGGGACGTTGGATTTTGGTTGTGATGAAGTTGGATATTGGTTATGTAGACGTCAGATAGATGTCAGAATGTGACGTCTAATCGACATCAGAAATCTACATCAGTACAACGTCAGATTTGGATGTTGTTACAACGTCAGATTCTGACGTCAAAACAATTTGCAAATACAACCAAAATACAACGTAGATCCAACGTCAGGATCTGACGTGTTTTCAACGTCAGTCTAACGTCAAATGTTTGCTGGGATATTATAATGTCTCTGAAAATGTACATTATTAAGATTGAAAAGACATTTCAGAGCAAACATTTTAAATGTCAGATGTATCAAAACACTTTATTTTCTTCACACAATGTTATAATTTTTTTGAAAAACAAATTGTTTAATTCATGGTAATGAAACAAAAAGCGTAACACCACTTACTATACTGAATGCATAAGTAAATGATAATTTTGTTCTTTTTTTACAAGAAGATTATGTTGTTAAAGGCTAAAAGGCCCATATGATCAGAAGACTCTAATTTGGCAAAAAAAAAAAAAAAAAAAAAAAAAAAAATACTGGCAAAATGTGTTTGGTAAACATCGAAAAGCGAAAACATGGTTGACTTGTTTTATATGAAATTTTCGGTAACCTGAAAGTTTTTATATCCAAAATCAGCTTTTCAGTACGAACAACTTCTAAATAAAAACGTGAAAAAGTAGCTAAAACGGTCGACGGCAACATTTGCTAATAAATCAACATTTGTATTGCATTTTTGTATATTCAGGGGTTACAATGTTAGTGATTCTGGAGAATACATTTTATTTAATTGTTAGACAAATCTTTCAATAGGAAAACAAAACAACTCAACAATGTTCGATGGTATAGAATTTTTTATGTGGTACTTTAATATTTTACTATTTTATAATGTAAAAAAGCACAAAGCATTTAACAAAAACAATATTTTTTATAGATTTTCTGGTTGTTTTAAAACTGATCTAGTGGATCAGGTGGGAAACAGTCAACTACTTTTGCTAGTTTTGATTAGATTTTTTTTTTCACTCTGCAACGGTGGCTCTACAATTTATATAAAATACGGGGTGGTTATATGTCACCTCGGTTGATGATATTCATATTCCTCGGGCAGGCATTTTTTCAGTATCACTCTCTCAGGAATGTGATACCTAACAAGACTACTGACCCGTACGCTGAAGTAGTACCTCCTATGTCATACATTTTACTATCACCCTGGTATTCCGTGCATGTGCTATCTTTTTCACTTTTACCCGGAGGATGACATTTTGTTACTATCACACTGGCAGTGAAATAGTAAAAAGTATCGCCCTCAGGCCTACGGGATATTTGTATGGGAAAGTCACATTGTTACGCGACCCAGAGCAGACTGCAGTGCCAGCTGACTAAGTTTAATACCTATTAGAGGTAGGGTCCATTTTCGACAGTCGGACCATTTGTTATAGTTATTAATAGTAGCGTGATATATAAGTTACGCAAATTTAATAATGCTAAACTGGTTGCGAAACGCAAAAAGCGAGAAAATCGCATAATGTTTGCAAAATCCTCGAGCAATTGATGCGTGGCAAGAGTATAACCTTACTATATATAAACTCACCGATACAGTCCAATTCGAAGGACAACTAGACAACGCAAAAGATCCGTTTAAATTATGATTAGACAGTTCGGCGCGTCGTTAATTTATATTAATATTATGTTTGTAGTCTTTTTCTGTTCAAATATCAAAAGCAGGAAAATGTCCGTATCTGAATAGTAAACCTATAAACTATATATTGCAGCGCGCGCTAGTCCGATACTGCATATGTTACCTGGCTTATTTCAGGAATGCTGAGCAGGCTGCGCTAGGTTATGCAGTCTGGTCGGAACTTCTCGGGTTGCGAGAATTGTAACTGCTATCGGGGACACTGAGCAGGCCGCGCTGGCATGTGCGGACTGACCAGTCGTTTTGAGGCAGCAGTCGCAAGGTGTGATTTAGTTTATACAAAATAAGAAAACAGTGCAGGATCGGAATAGCCAATGTAAAATGTGCAGTACCATAAGAATCGCGTAGGCTAGAAATTTAGGTTTACATACGCATATGCAATACGCAAACATACGCACGAACATACAGGCACCTATATAGCAGGGTTTTTTTTCTCTTTCTAAGTTTAATGGATAATTTAATGAGTCTAAGAAATTGTTGAAAATTGTATTATTCCGCCTGCATAATCACTGTTATATTTTAAGTGTTCCGATTTCGTTAATGTTCCGATTTCGTCTGATCTGGGCACCGAGTTTAAAATAGTCGGAGTTGATCCAGTTACTCTCCCTCTGATCATTATCCGGAAGTCGGAGGTGTTTTTCATTAGTAATGTCAGTGACATTTAGGATTGCGACATTTGGAACGTCATGTCCCTGATTGTCATCCATACATTATAATCGTTTGTGCATGTATGGAAATGGGGCTTGCATATGATATGACGTTACGCGGACGACGTTGCCGCCAGTTGGCAGGCGCTCACCATCGACCGCGTCGATGTCATTAATAGGGATAGAAGTCGCGGGTGATACGTCGACGTCAGTGGTGGGTCTATCATGGCGTCGGATATACAGCTGCGACATCAATGACGTCACTCTATAAGGTGACGCGCGTGATTGTAGAATAAAGGGTAGAATCTTAGCAGGCTTCATCTTATGTAATTATAGAACATGTCCTTAGTCTGTTTTTGTTTATTTTTTGTTGTGTCCTTCCATGTCCTTCCAAAGACAGTTGACCTCAATGTGAGGTGCAGTACTAAGACTCCATCGAGTCTTGGACGGGCCGGGGCCGCCAAATAAGGGTCTAATACAATGGTATAAACAGCCAGAACTGGGAACAGTGAACAAAAGGTTCAAGGGATTGCCAACATACAAAAACGTTATTAAGGCCTTGACTAAACAGAGAAATGATAAAATTAAAATGAGCTTAATAAATAATAATAATAATAATGAGATCGATCAATAATTAAGAAAGTGTAATAAAACTTTAAAAAAAAAAAAAAAAAAAAAAAAAAAAAAAACAAAGAGAGAGAAAAGATAAGGGCGCCGTATAGATATTATTGGAAAGGGAGGCAATTTCTTCACACTGGCACACAGTTCTCCTCATTTGGTTGGGTATATATACTGAGAGTATTAAATTGATTAACCAAGCAGGCTAATCAAGTAATATACCAGTATAATTCTCCAACCGTGCCAACGTGAGGAGATTTGCGTCAAAATTGTGTATGAAGTGTTGTATTATTTTAATGTCTGTTTATTATACGAGTTGTATATGTAAAAAAAAAAAAAAAAAAAAAAATCTACCGTTGTTAGAGGCTTCTGTGAAATTGTACAGTTGGGCAAACCCGGAGCTTGATCAAATTGGGAAAAAAAAAGGTAAGAGAAAAGTCCAAGGAGTGTCACAATCACAAACCGCAGCTCTTCCCAGACACTAAGAGGAAGAGGAAACCGACAAATCCAAACAGGTAGAAATCGAACAAACGTACGAAAAGCACTAAGTTTAGCTCTCTCTTCCACAAGCGAGGTAATCGAAATGCTAAAAGGACTGGAAAAAAAAACAACAAAAAAACACACACACACAAGAACAAAATGACACAAGGTAAGACATAAAACAAATCGCCTCGTAGAATAAACCACAAAGCAACAAAGAGTAAGACTAACACCGGGACCATCGCCTTAGAACGGTCAGTAGAGTAAACCACCGGGGGCGGAGTTTAAAGCACTTTTACAGCTAGCCAACTTCACCCTGGGTCCCGATGCTTCTCTTAATACAGAAATACTTAAAAAATCGGTTCGCTTAAATGCTCCCAACTCAGTCAATGCATCAAAGCAAAAACATAAAGTCAAATTAATCACTATAATAAACAAAGACGAATACTCATGGCTAATTCTACTGTATGCCAGAGTAAATGAAAACCAAAAGTTGAACCACGGCGGGCCAAGCCAAAGACATATCGCCAAGCCCCAACCCACTGGTTAAAGTTTTACGAAGAGGCCATCATTGAGTCTGAGGCCCGAACCGCCGTTGTGCAATTAAAGAGTGAAGCATAGCCATCAACAATAATTGACAACTAGGCATGTAGTCTGTCGCATAATATCCAGCTATAGCCAATTCTTATATAATGGTTAATAAGTTTTCTGAATTGCTCCGAAAAGTTAGATTTTCCTAGAATTGCTCCGAAAAGTTAGAAGTCACCCTCGGTGCGTCTTAGCCGCCCAGAGCGTAACACACATGAGGTTCAATCAAATATCAAAATAGAAGTGAAGGCAATGGTCAGGAATCGATGCAATTACCTCACACCTTCCATCCAAGACACCAAAGGGAAAGAAATACAAACATAAAACAACTTCACCGTAAAGGAAATGTCACAAGTGGAAAGCCAAAAGGATAGTTACTTTCCCACAAATTGGCCGAACGGCTATTCAAAATAAAAATGATATCAGCAATACATACATGCTATAACGAACTATAACAATATCAAACCACAAGAAGAACCGCCTTGGAATAAATACTTTCTCACACCACATTTTTATATGCACATAATATATTAGGCAGATTAAGGGTGTTATATAGTCATCCCGTATTTTATACAATTGTAGATTTACAGTTTTAGAGTGATAAACTAGCAAAGTTGCTGTCTGTTTTAAGCTGCTTTACCCATAAATGAAGAAAAAAAAAATAAAAAAAATAAAAAAATCTCAAAACCTTCTCACCTCACATTTAAAATATATACATCTTATATAAGACAGACTAATATGGTATTACATATCTCAGTTACATATACACTCCGTAGTTATATAAATTGTGAATCCACAGTTTTAGAGTGATAAACTAGCAAAAGTTGTTAACTGTTTTTTTTTAAGCCAATTTACCAGATTATATGAAATGTCAAGTACTTTTACCTCATATTTTGCATCACACACTATACAGACTAATGGATGTTACATATAGACACCCCGTATTTTAAATAAATCGTAAACCCTAACACTTAAAGAGTTTATGATTTGTTAATACCTTAAATATGGTATACTAGGTGATTCTTGAAACAATATGACAAAGAGAAATGCAAAAGCTTCGGATAGTTTATGTTGACAATTATCATCAGTAATCTCTGCAGTGTTTGTGAAGTGTTTTATCGGTTACGGGGACATCGTCGTTCGGAACGTTTACAGCATATGAATTACCTGGACCTTTAGGGCTGTGACAATAATGATGTTCTGTCTCTAGATACAGTGTTCTCTTCCTGAATTGTACACTGTTCCTAAAATTTTGGTGTTCTATTCCTAAGTCATGGTGTTTGGTTCCTGAGTTCACTTTTTGGCACCGAATATTGGAAATTGGTTTGATTTTTTTATATTCTATCTGGGTTTAAGTAGATTATTTTACGTTTTAGTCGCAAACATAGATTTCATCGATTGTAAATGTTAGGGTTAAAATATCGCTTATTAGCCGAAAATGACAATGGGAATGCATCCGGTGTTATTTTATTTATTTATGTTTTTTTCTTCTTAAATAGTTAATGGTACTTTTACGAGTATAAATAGGTAGGATCCTGTCTATTCATGTTGGCCTCCTTTACACGTATGTAACCAAACTGCGACCCAGGATCAGGTCAGGGTTTAAGAAAATAATGTGTTGTTCTGTTCCTTTGTTAGTTGCTAAAACAACTGAGGGTTATATACGTTGAAGTATTATTACTTTTAACAATCGGCATCGAAAATGAGTGATTTTCACATTGTCTAACACCAAAGTATGTAGTCAGAAAAACAAAATCGAATTTTGGCATGCTGCGTAGTCATTTTTGCAGACATAACTTAAATTCTTAAAGATTATCATGTTTTGTGTCTATTGTACTTCGGACTTATATTAGCAAGAGTTCCAAAAAAAAAAAAAAAAAAAAAAAAAAAAAATGCAGAAAAATGATGGAAATACGTAGTGTTTAAAATCGTTAACTTCGATATTTGTTTCGGAACAGAGCACCATCGAAAGACACGCAGTTCAGATAGATTATCTCTTCACCTCTGTGTTTCTTGGAATGTAAAACAGGGTCTACGTATAGACTAGATTATAAGTGAGTCCAACCCGAACCGCGAAGCGGTTCGGCGTGTAGATGCACTACTATAGACTATGTGACCAGTGATGTGTGTGACCAAAAATGTACTGGTCCAACAATTGCTTGGGTGGTTCGGTGCTTATCCTGAAAAACAAGGGTGAGTTGGCACAGGCTATTGACATAGCGCCGTGCCGATAATAACAACAAAACAGCCAATAACGCCAAGTATTCCAAATGCAAGATGGTAAATCACGAGACTTGTGACGTCAGCCTACAAAATTTGCAGTCGCGGCCATTTTGAATTTTTCTCCACTTCGAATTTTATTTCTCTCCATTCTCCGTCTACTTACAAGCTAAGCACGATTGGTTTTGTGCATAAGGTACACATTGATGTAGAATTTCATCTAAAACATACACTTTATGCTTTTTTGTTTACGTGATAAACTGAAAAAAAACTTCGACACATTAATGTGTGTTCGATCGGTTTGTAAACTGAACATTGTTATGTTTGTTTTTGCTTTTCGTAAGGTGTAGACTCGCAAAAAAAAAAAAAAAAAAAAAAAAAGACCAAAAAGAAACAAAGACAAAAACACACAAACGGTCAAATATCTTTAGGAAAAATCCTGAAGCAGTAAAATGGATTTCAGGTAAGCGAACGATATACAGGTTACCGGCATACACTGGAAAGCACGGTCCCCGCCCCCATCGGGGCCCGCGAAATAAATGGGCTGCCTAAAGCCTCCATGACAGAGCTGCTAGAAATTATGCAGGACCCGAGTTCATGTGATCGGGTCGGGTAAAAGTCCCACAAATTTGGAGGCAATGTCTCTAAACTATTGAAATATTGTTGCCTTGAGACGTTACATATCGCAATTCATGTAGTGAATTCAGAAGTCGTGATCTGAAATCAAATTCAGTTAGATCTCTGCATTAATAGAATCTGAACTGACAATACTGAATTTGTGGGTGATAAGGCCAAACTAAAGAATGTGTTTAGGGTATTTAGAGTAGGATAGGTAGGGATTTTTTAAACATTTTATTTTAATTATAATTATACCATAACAATTATACCAAATATATTTGGACTACATAGGCTTTCAAGCAGGCCCTACTTTTCTCTACTTTTTTGCGCTCCAACTTTTCCCTACTTTTGTCTGAAAATGCCCTTTTGATACTCTAATTTTTAGTCCAAAAATGTTTGATGTGACCAAAAATTGTAATTTTTTTTTTTTTTCCTCGCTTGCTTGGAAATTGTAAATATCAGATCAACATAATCTGAGCCATCTCGATGAAAAAGTTTATAAAATATTTTTACTTCAGTTGTACTCCTTTTTTTGAAGATTTAATTTGGCATTTGCTTTCCATGGTAATGCAGTGTTTTTGTTCAGAGAAGACACTGTTAATTATTGTGTCATTTTCTATGTCTGAAAACCTCTGTGGATGGTGGGAAGGGGTAAATGTGGTAAGGGTGTGCAAGCCATTCATATACCTGACCTTTGAAAAAATGGACCCATTCATTTATTTGATCATCTGAAATGTTGACCTTTTCATATACTGCCCTTTGTTTTTATACCCATTTATTGTTGGTAGTTAGACAAATATAGCAGTCAGTTCATTGAATACCAAGAGAACAAGCAGCCTTGACAAATCTCTGAGTGAAAAAATATATGAATTTACCGGGATGTGAAAAAACCAGAAAAGTGGGGCCTTTCACATAAGATTCAAGAAAAATCGGGTCAGTCATATACTTTTTGTTGAATAGGGGGCTAATCATATACCTGGCATCACTGAAAAAGGGGGCCATTCAACACACACATCAATACTATGTCATATACAGGAAGTTAACCTCCCTGCCCCCCACCCCCCCCCCCTACACACACACACACACACACACACACACACACACACACATGCACACTGAGCTGAAAATACTCAGAACATCCTTACTATCCCTACTTTGCATGATTGAAATGCCTACTTTTGCCCTACTTTAAGCCATACTTAATATCTCTACTTTTTCACTGGAGGGCACTTGAAAGCCTGTTTTCACATAAAATTTTACCAAACTGGTTTGCCTATTCTTAGAAGTTAGATGTGTCCAAAAATACTGACAGAATGGCCAACAGTTTACCTACAGGAGCAGTTTGATCTGGGTCTACAATGTTTGCTCAGACCTTCTTGACAGAATATTTCAGTCTTACATATATGGTACAACATTACGAAAACACATGTATTCAAATATATAGAAAATTTCACCTCTAGAAACTGTAATTTTTCAGATAAAAAACTCTGATATTGTTCATATTTCTGCTCATAACAGAGATTGTGGGTACTCATTAGAACCGCCTCACCGAGGCAGTTCTAACAAGTACCCACAATCTATGTTTTGAGCAGAAGTAAGAAAAATAATGTATACCCCTGTAAACCCCAGTTTTACTATATAAAAGTGGGGTTTAAGGGGGTCAGTATTATATAGGCATGTTTTTGTGATGATCTCAGTCCAGATCTGGACTCTGAGATATAATTAGTTAATTAGGGTTATTATTATCAGCATCATATGAATTTGCCCCACAGGGTGTAATTAATAGCAGCTGTCTGCAGTTGTGGTGGACAGCAGAGAGAAAATCTTGTCTATGAACATGTGTGATGTAGAGATAAAATAATGTAAAACAGCAAAGCAAATTTAATTTCATTCAGTGGATACAAGACAAACATACATTATTCGATAACAATAGTACAAATTTGATTAGAATTTGAATAGAATATTCAATATACATAATATTCAATACAGATAAAAATTCATTCAGTTAAAAACTATAGTCATGTGACAAGAAAACCAACAATATTTGGCCTGTAAACACAGAGGACTTCTGCACAATCATATCAGAGCCTTTGCTGTCCGCAAGAAGAATTCATGGGTCCTTAGCTACCCAGATAGCACACAGCAAAGACTCAGATCAGACTGGGTGGATGTCCAGGCTGGTCGGAGTCTTCGCTGGGCACACAGACCATATTGTTGGTTTTCCCATGCCGGGGCTCAAATTATTATGCGCTGTAATATGAACATATATTTCAGTCAAAAATAAACATGCACTTTTATTTCAGATCAAAATGCTCAAAATGACACTAGTATATCTCAAAATGACACTTGTATTTCAATGTACAAATGTCTGCTTTTAATTTAACACAATGTATTAATTATATGGATTTAATAAATTATATATACCGTGATAACCCTAAGTATAGGGAGAGATAGGCCTTTGCAAAGAGTGAAGACCCAGATCAGACACCGCAAAATGTGGCATCTGATCAGGGTCTACACTGTTTGCCATACACACAGCATTATTTTAGATGGATCAAGGGGTAGCAAAATGGGCTATTTCGAATGTGCACAATACTGGTTAACCGCTTAGAGGACTAAGCCTGCCCAGTAAATGTGTGGTTAGGTAAACTGACTGCGCTCGACATGACCCCATTGGGTTGACTGGGCCGTAAAACCTTAACACAAAAAAAAAAAAAAAAAAAAAATTTTAGGACAAGTATTTTAGGTAGATAAGGTGTCCCAATACTTAGGGTAAATAAAGTATATTAGGAAATGACACAAAACAAAGAAAAACCTTGTACACAATAATTAGGGTAAATACATGTATGGTACAATGTACGAACTTTACACAGTTGCCAATTCAACCACAACAGAAAACAAACAAGAGTTGTCAGAAGACAATGCAGCTTGCTGGAAAGGGCTGATCCGATAAGAAAACAATCTTTTATTAAAGATTAAATGCAGAACTTAAACTTAAACATAGCTGTAAACAACAGAGACTAAATACAAGACAGAAACTTAGAATGTTTTACACGAATGGTAAAGTTTATATGTGAGAATGACAGAATTTTAGAATCTAAAGGAGACCGTTGTTACAAACAGACACATAAAGATTACTTATTGTTCAGGGATTACACTGTTTGGAGTTTCTGGCTCTCAGACATCACTGAATAGAGAGTCTACAGACAAAATTTTAAATAAGCATTTATTGCCCAAAAATGACCACATAGTATGAACAGAAATCTATAAATTTCTGTACATCTTACTTAGTTGGACCCTTATAAGTTGGCTTTGGTGTGGATGTTTGATGTCACTTTCTTCTTAAGCCCTTCTGTGGAGTTGATGCAATACGCTCATGTCGTTTTCTTGCGACAGTTTCTCCTTGGACCAGTGTTGGCAACTCTTCAAAATTTTGAAACTGGCTTTCAGATCCCAAATCGTACTCAATTTCACTTGAAAGGTTCTTTTGCAAACAAGTGCTTTGCAAGAAATTTGGAAGAATTGCTTCATGTTTTCCAGCTGATTCCATATACAAAATTTGTAAATGTAATAGCTCAGCAAACCTCTGAATGACCAATTTCGGGGATACTGAGGCCATATAGATAGATAACCCTGCAACCTTATCACATTTCCTACCTCAGAATCTGGCTTCCACTAATTACTTTTTATGACAAGGTCAGTAGGTGTTATTGGTGGCACCATGCTGGGGGGACAGGGTGGCTGGTAATTGAAACTATTACATGGCTAAATAAACTTGATTAGGCCTCAGAGTCCAGATCTGGACCAAGATTGTACCCTAAATGTAAGAGTGATTTAGTATAAATATTTTATCATAGTACCACCTACCCTTTTTTTTTTTTTGAGAAAACATGAAAAAATGATAGACTTCTATTTCACCAAGAAAGTTAGATAGGATAGGGTTACCCAAAATACACATATTTTATTTCACTTATTGTAGTAGTGAAATGTCCATGTATATGACAAAATTGTACTGCCTTGCAATACAAGCCAGCTCTTTTAGAGATTGGACAGCTGGATAGCTCACTGTCACAAGGTCCCATTTTAAAACCCAGAATTCAGCTCTTGACTATAGGCCCTAGGGCGCTTTATTGCACAGAACTTTTCATTATAAATCATCTTTCCACTGTCTCAATATGACTTAAATAATGTTGAAAGGGTTTTAAAACACCAAACCGTCAGCATAATAGTGACGTAGTAAAATGGTGGCCTTTCATGCCAGTTGCTTGCGTTTGATCCCTGGCAGCGGCACTGGCGATAGAGTTGTTTCTCCTGTAACAATAACATTCATTTTCTATGAGGGTATTTAACAAGTAGAATAGTTGGTTGTGTATAAGCCCAAATTACTGTTTTCTTTGTAGTATGACTACATTACTATACCAGTTAAACTGAAAAAGAAAAAAGATACCAGTCCCCTTAATCCTGGAATATTATTTAAAAATTTCAAGATCCTATCTGTAACTTTTTTTGACTATATGCTAAGACTGGACAAAGGAACAGTCAAACAACCACCAAGTTTTATGCCCCTCCACCTTCTTTGAAGTCTGGAGCATTATAACTTGGTCCACTATTTTTTTGCTCACCTGAGTGAACGGAGGAGATATTATGATCCATCAATCCACAACTTTGAAGGACCTTCTCTGAAAACCCTGGGTCATTTTTAGCTTACAGGTCTGTACAAAAGTACAGTAAGAGCTTTTGCACTACTCCAGGCATTGGCGTTGTCATCAGCATTTATTAGCCTTGAGAGGCTTGTCCATCCATAATTAGTTTGTGATAATCTTATTGAAAATGTCAAATGCCACCTAGTGTAATTATGCCCCCAACTTCAAAGAAGTTGGAGGGGCATATTGCTTCTGGGATGTTTGTGCATGCGTGTGTCCGTCCGTGCATGCGGCAGTCCATTACGCTTTTTGATACAAAGCATAATTTCTGAACTGTATGCATGCTAGGGTTTTGAAATTTCATATATAGATTCTTCATGAGAAAATAGCAGAGTTATGGCCCTTTGAAAAAATATGGATGAAATCTTGTCAGCAAAATATCTCAAAAGCTATTGAAGCTAGAGCCTTGAAACCTGGTGAATAGATTGGTATTGATGAGTAGATGACCTGATCAATTTTTGAATAAATTCTGAAAAGTACTTCTTGATTTATGGCCCTTTGTCATATTGGGCATTTTTACATTGCACACTTTTTGATGCATAGCATAAGTTTTGAACTGTGCATGCTAGGGTTTTGAAATTTCATATATGGATTCTTCATGGAAAAATAGGTGTCCAAATAGGTAACCCATATTTTTTTCTTATCCAAATTATCTCCCATTTTAGAGTTATTTCCCTTTTAAGAAAATAACATTGAAATCTCGTATATTTGTACTGTTGTTACCAATCATGGGCAAGCAGTGTTGGAGTCAAGCAGTGATAGAATCAGGCATTTGGATGCATAGTGTTTTACAAGCACCAGCTCTCTATATATAGTTAGCTCTCTATATATAGTTAATGTGTACACCTTATAAAATAATAGAGGTTTAAGGGCTCAGTTAAGAGAGAAAAAACATTAAAGGTTCTTAAGTTTTAAACTGCTTGAAATATTTTGATAATTTTTTGTATACATATTTACAAGATCTAATCAATGATATTGTAAAAAGAGATTTCTTTATAAAGAGTTGACTGCCGAGGCATATCTGTCCCTCCCAATTCAGTTTGTGAAAATTACTATACCTTTTAAATGGCTTGAACCATATTTATTATTTATGGCATGTAGATTGATATTGACAAGACATAACCAATGAAATTGACACATGCAACCTGGTATATTACTGGATGAATGTTTACTGTTGTGTCTTTGTACTTTTAAGACTGGAATAATCCAGGGTTGTTAGAGGTTTAAATAATGCCACTAGGTTTTTTCTGGTTTACTGACTGCATAGGGTTTCTTGCATGTGTATCGGATCATAGCTCAAACAGTAAGTTTGTTGTCCATAAAGAAAAAAACTAAATAGATGGTCGGAGATTTGATCCCTTTAACAGTCTTTTTTTTACTCATAATAATATCTTATCTCTATGCGTTTTTTTTTTTTATCCTTTCTTTTTTCATCTAAATCTCCGTGATGTGAAAATTCTTATGCTGTTTTAACACTAACCATGCTATAGGCAGATTCACCTGTCAACAAATTGATGTGCTCCTTTCCGACAGAAAATAGGATTCAATCAAACAGACAGTTTGCATGAAATGTCAAATTCTGTTTTTTGGGGGAAAAAATGAGGAAAATATTTCAAAATGTTTTCTGCTGAAATATTTACCAAACATGCTAAATGTCAAAAAAAGTCTTTAAGGTGTGTAATGATGAGCTCTTATTGCATTTGAATAGCAAAGGTCAAGATCAACCTGTGCATCTGAGCAGTGTCATCTGGATCTTTTCTGGATTAATTCTGTCCATTCATATATTCTATAGTATCCATTAATTTTGTAAGCAGACAAAGGTCCTGATCAGACTGAATGATGATAAAGTGTTGAGATAATGACGTTGTTTATTGCTAAAAAAACAAAGAAAGAAGAGAGAAAAATACCATGTTTACCCTAAACATTCTGACACCTTACCATACTTGCATCAAGAGTTTGACAAGGCCATTCAACTACCTGTTTATTTATCTAAAAACTGCCAAATGAGAGACATTCAGTAACGACTCTAATCATGCACTCTGCGTTCTGCTCTGGGTCCACATGGTTTGTTCAGACTAAGGGTAAATACAGTAAGTGCCAATTAGCCGGGTTCCTGTCTAATGGTGTATGAACAGCAGATGCAATAACGCCCATTTAGCCGGTTTTTTTATGTTTTTTTTGTTTGGTTTTCTTTTTTCAGTGGGGTATGAATAAAAACATTAAAAAAATGAATAATTTTTAAGCCACAATTGATATAAAAGATCCAAAGTAAAATACTGAAAAAAAGAAACAAAAAAAAAAACAAACAAAAAACAAAACAGAAAAAACAGAGAGATTGCATGGTGACAATACAACAATTTACTCTTCTCAAGACAATCAGATCCCAGTGATCGATGTATCTGCTACACCACTTCGTCCACTGTTACAGAGTATTGCGAATATGTTTGCTATTCTCATGGCACTATTTCCAAACACTTCACGAAAATACCTGATATGCTATTTTTAGTTTTGCTTACCTAAAAACAGACTTTGGATTCATGAACTCATCCAATCTTTGACACGACAGTAAACATTCATCGAGCTCTAATAAAGAGTACTCATCATTAAACAACAGAGGTTTGAGGGCTCCAGAGAAGAGATTAAAATCATTAAATGTACTTCGGGAGTGTAGGACAAAATCCCTCCCGGACAGAATCCCTTCTGCTCATTTTTGTATAGGTGGACATAATTCCTTCCGTGTTTTTTGCAATGTGGATATAATCCCCCCTGCTCTTTTTTACAAGGTGGACAAAATCCCTTCTGTGAATTTTCCAACTAGGACAAAACCCCTCCCGGCTGAAATCCCCTACATCTCTCCAAGCTGATCAGAGTCTTACCTGGATACTTGGCTACTATTTTAGCATTTTCCGATAAAACTGCACAGCCAAAATTCTTGGGACCTTAAACAGTAAACAGTGATGCTTTTCATCAAACTTTTGGATGTGCAGTCAAATCTGAGTCTTTGCTTGGCATACATGTGAAATAGTAGGAAATGTTATGCATGGGCTCAATTTTTACAATTATAATGGAAAGTATTTATCAACATTTTAATCAAGCAAACAAACAAACATTGTTTTCTAAATAATTGTTTGTGTCTAACAGCATTGACAACCATTTAAGTACGGAAAGATTACAAAGATAATTGAGTTAACTGTGACCATTAATTTGGCAATTAGAAAAATGATTGACCTTAATAGCGCTCAATTAGACATTGCTTTTGAGCACATTTAAATTACAAACATATTCAGCATGATTGCATTAGGCACCAATTAACAAGAAGGTATAATAAATAAATATATAGATAAATAAATATATTTGAAGCCAAAATGAAAGTAAAAAGCTACCTTCATGCTCCTTTTTTAAAAGTAAAAAACAGAAAGCCTGAGAATCAAAAGATTTTTTTTTTGTTTGGCCTAACAAGTTCTTTAGCTCGCCTGGACGAAGTCCAGGAAGAGCTATTGCACTACTTCCGGCGTTGGCGTTGGCAATGGCATCGGCGTCCACATTTACGTTAAAGTTTTTTAAGACCTCGTGTTTTCCAAACTGTACGATGGATTTGGTTCATATTTCATGTGATGTTAGATGTAGATCCAAAGTTTCTTTCAGCAATACCCCAGCCCATGCCCATGATCTTAAGGTCAAGGTTTCAGACTTTGAAATTTTACAATTAAAGTATTATGTTAAAGTTTTTAAAGAGCTCATATTTTCCAAACCAAATGATGGATGTGATTCAGATTTTGCATGATGACAGATAGAGGTCCAAAGTTTTATTGAGCAATACCCTGCTTATGTCCATGCATTTAAGGTAAAGGTCACAGACTGAAATTTCATGTTTAAGATTTTTCAGAGCTCATAATTTCAAAACTGTATGATTGATTTGGTTTATATTCGGTATGATGATGGATATAGGTCCAGAGTTTTATTCAGCTATACTCCCACCTATAACTATGGCTGAAAGGTCAAGGTCACAGACAAATTTTACGCTAAAGTTTTACGTTAAACTTCTTAAAAGCTCAAATTTCAAAACCATATGATGGATTTGGTTCGTGTTCAGTTTGATGATAGATATGGGTCCAAAGTTTTATTCAGCAGCACACTCTCCCCTATGACAATTATGATTATTTAATGCCACCTTCCTCCCCCGATAGGCCAAAGAGGCATTTAGTCCTTACATCCAGGTGAGCTATGCTGTCTGCTGACAGCTCTTGTTAGTAAACTCATAGGTTTAATTTGTCTGAAAGTTTTTTCATAGAATGATAAATGTTGTAAAATCAGTGCTTGCGTTATTCATTCAGCTTTTTCTGGGCAGCATTTTGACAAAATATACCTTTAAGATGATTAGCAATAAGTCAAGTCATATCAGACTGTTCATCTGTGCAGGCTGATCAGAGCAGAGTCTTTGATGATAGCATACAGTAGGTACTTGTCCTGGACTATCCACAGAGCATACAAGTAAGACTGATCAGTATTTCCTTAAGTGCATGTGTATGTCACATGTTTCCAAGGGGACACTTTCTCATGAAGCGGCCAATAAAATTAAGCCACATGTCCTGATAATAACCTATTCTAAAGAATTATATGGCATTGCTATCTTGCTATCTATCAGTTTCATATAGACATACATATGCATGTATTCAATGATCATTTTTTCTGTTGATGTATACACAAAACAAAAAAAGTATAAATTTAATCATTTCAATTTTCTTGTGCAATAACCTCATTACAAGACAACAGTTGTATATGGCCCGCAACCCGCAGCCCGCAGAATAGTCAATTTGTGTTGTTGGTGCTCATTTGAATTGCCTTGACATGTCGAGGTAAGTCAAATGGGTACCAACAATGTATGCTTTTATAAAGAAAGAACAATATTTTGCTGGTATCATTAAAATGCCCTCATGAAGTTCTCTGCTGATCTTACTTGAAAGTATACCTGAATTAGGAGGATATTTTACTAGAAGTTTCTGTAGCGATTTTGAAAAACAAAACTTAAGAGCACAATGCAGTAATAAGGATGAAAATGGTAATAGCCTTAACCCAAGGCATGTCCGTCCAGCCATAATCAGTTTTGCAAATTGCTATAACTTCTAAACTGCTTGGAATATATTAATAATTTATGGCCTGCAGATACATATTGACAAGCCCAAACCCAATAAAATTGTCAAATGCAAGCTGATATAATAAATGTGCACTCCACATAAAACAACAAAGGTTTGAGGGCTCCAGATAAGAGATTAATATTAAAGATTCTTAGATTTTAACCACTTGGAATAGTCTGATAATTTTTGGCATGCAGATACATTGACAAATTGTAACGAATGAAATTGTCAAATGCCAGATTTCTTTATAAACAGCCATACCAAGGCATGTCCGTCTGTAATCAATTTGTGAAAATTGCTATAACCTTTTAAACCGCTTGGAATATTATGATAATTAATGGCAGGCAGATACATTCAGTAGGAATAAAACAGTAAAGGTTCTCATGGCACCAGGTGAGAGAGATAAAACAATTCTTATGACATGAAAATCGTAACAAAGGAATGAAGCATAGCTGAATAAACTTCCCGCCTATCGAGGGATTTGAACCCACTCTCCCCGAATTAAAATCCAATGTTCTAACTACTGAGCCAAAGAGTCAACTTCCTGACACAGTTGTCAGAGATTGAATATATATCTACAAGCTGTGCATAATCTGCCAAGGCAGATTATCGAAGGTAGTAGTGATAGGCCGTAATACCCCTACCACCCCACACCCCCCAATCACCCCCCTCTTCAAGAAAGTCATCATTTATGATGACACAAAGCCATTTTCAGCAAAGTAAAGTCCAATCACGGACATGAAAGTCGTAACAAAGGAACGAAGCACAGCTAAATAAATTTCCCCGCCTTCGTGGAATTCGAACCTAGTCTGCCGATATAAAAATCCAGTGCTCTAACCTCTGAGCCAAAGAATCAACTCCCTGAAGCAGTTGTAAGGAATATATACAGTATATATCCACAAGGTATTGGTGATCTGCTAAGGCAGATTATGGAAGGTAGGAGTGGTAAGCCATAACACAATAAAGAATCTTAGGGCTCAAATTAAGAGAGATAAAACAATTTCCTTTGTGCTCCAGATAACTTAGGCCATTTAAGCGGGTGTGGGGAAGGTGTCATGTATCTTATGTTACCTAAGCATCCAACTAATACTGGCTTACAGTTAGGCAAGGCCTGCTATCCTTGTAGCAGGTAAGGGTACATTGGGTTGGGGGAATGTTTTATTATGCCCCACCATATTCGATTGGGTGGGGGGAGGTGGAGGGAGGGGGGCATATAGTATCACCGCTGTCTGTATGTATATATGTCAGGTCTGTCTGTCCTGTCCCGTCTGTCCTGTTTCAATATTTTTGGTGGCATATAGTATCACCGCTGTCTCTATGTATATATGTCAGGTCTGTCTGTCCTGTCCCATCTGTCCTGTTTCAATATTTTCTGAAAAGATAAGTGTATTAGATTCAAATTTTATACAAAGGTATATAATCATAAAATGTAGGTCAAGTTCAGATTAGGGTAAAATCCATCAATTATGGGAGTAATGGTCCTTTTTCAACTTTGAAAAATGGTACCGTTTGATATCTTTTGAAAAGATTAGTGTATTGGTTTCATATTTTATACACCGGTATATAGTTATAAAATACAGGTTGAGTTCAATTTAGGGGTCAGAGTATTCCTTGGACCAAACACTTGGACCATTGGACCTTGGACTATTCCAAGTGATTATCTGTTGGACCAAATGGGGTGTATTCCTTGGACCAATTCCAGTTGGACCAAGTCATTTACTCCGGGCTCCAGGCCGGCCTATCTGTTTAAGGTTGTTTTTGTAAAATGTGTATGCATTTGAAGAACCTCGATCGGTTTTCTTCCAGTTTTATGGGGTTCTTAGTGGGGCTATATATAACTATTCACCCCCACATTTTTTTTTTATTTTGCAGCAGAGAACTGTGCTGTTGGTAACATAGTGAAATAAATCAAAGCGCCAAAGGCACTGAAATGGCAGATTCTGTCAGAAATTCATCAAAAAAAAATCTTAATTTGTATAAAACCTATACAGGAAGAACACCTAACGGCATTATGGATGGGTTTATCAGAAAAATTAACCAAAAGATAAATCTGCCAGACGACGTCTGCCCGGACTTCGCTTTATTAAAGCACGGATTTTTGAAAACCGTCCAATTTTGTTATATAGTGCTATATAGTGCTATGAAGTTCCATTTGATGTTTTGAAGTTTCAAAAGAAAAAGTTTATCTCAAAATGTTGCAAAAAGCCAGTTCTCACATGCAATATAGAGCTGAAATTGTGGTAAATTTTCTTCAGTAACTTAATACCTGTACTTAAAAATTGGTTGCAAATGAAGTCGTTAAATTTGCTGTGCAAATCTGCAAACTCAAAACAAGATGCGGACCTAGATTCATTTGGGTTCTTTTTAAAGAAGCCAACTTGTTGTCTGCTTTCACTTTCACAATCGAACATTCAATAAAAGGAAATAACCGAATATCTTGAGTAGTTAACATTGCGCTGCAGATAGCAATATAGATTTTCAACACTTTCCATTTTTTCTGACAAATATAGTTACACTTTAAATCCAAGCATCCTATGTATTAAAATGCTGCAGCGAAAATATTTATATATAATGTAAAGCAAATCAACAACATTGTAATGTTTGACTTAAAGCCCTGTCCCTTTAATCCGACAGTATTGATTTTTTTACACACCTCAAACAAATGGGCAAGTGCTCTGTATAAAAGTTTCATGTTGCCATATTTTGATTTTTTTTCCCCAAGGAGACTGGCATTTGACATTTCATGCAAATTGATTCCTCTTTTGAGACAATTTGCAAGAAATATGTCAAATTATGTTTTAAGGTAAAAATATCTGGTTATTTTTTTATAGCGGGTCATGAAGCGGCACCTGTTCTATTAATAGCTAACAAAAAATTGCGCAGATCAACCTTACAACCTATCTAACACACTGAGCTAATATCGAAGAAAACACTTTGCAGCATGATTATGAGCACAGCTTTTTTTTTTCTTTAATTATCAAGCATAAAAAAAATCTTCAGAATCTATATTTGGACAGTAAGAGCTGATTAGACAGTGTTTATATTGCTGGTAACAGTAGATTATGGTCTAATTTCTCACGCCATGTCTTTAGTCCAGCACAGGCGTATTGATACACAAGTATGTTGATTATGTTAACCAGTTGAATGCGCCGTCCGACTGGAGACCAGGAGGTCACGGGTTCAACCCCCGCTGAGGTCGGCAACATTCTTTCGTGGAGATTGATCACGAAATATTTTCTACGGTCATTCTATCTCTTCCGCTGATTCAAGAAGGGCAATTGTCAGTTTCTGGCGAAAGAATGTGCACAATACTGGTTAACCACTAAGAGGACTAAGCCTGCCCAGTAAACGTGCGGTTTGGTAAACTGACCGCGCTTGACATGACCACATTGGGTTGACTGGGCCGTAAAACCTCAACACAAACAATAACCCTTAAACTGCATAGCTTAATTACTATGACTGTAGCAGATAACAATTTCATTTTTTTCTCTTATTTATAATCAGAGAAATTTATGCAATTCATCCGCTGGCAAAAAAGTCATATGAAATTCTTAGTCTGGTTTTCTCTGCAAAACAGGGGAGAATCTGAATGTCGCCTGCTTTAAAAATTGCACGGCGCTATAAAGATATTTATAGCTTTATATTCATATAAATCGGACTACATTTTGAGCGGACACATATTTCAGTGGTAGTGAAAGCCGGATGCAACTTGAAAATGCGTATGCCAGCAAGGAATGACAGATGAATCTGTCATTTAAAAAATGGGAGTACTGTGTAGAATGAATGTAGTAATGTGGGGTTTGCTCATTTAAAAGAGAAATGAGCAATTTTCCCATAGGAGCCCCAATTTGACCATTTGACCTGAAATGACCTTGTTGCTGTCAATATTTGTACATGTTTGAATTTTTCATTTTGTCTTTTTCCGTCTTACTACGAAGAAGAAACAAAAGCTATTTTTCTTTGTTTATGATTGGAAATATGCATTCTCAAATCAAACAGATTATAAGCTGGTTTAATAATACAGTTTAATTTGATATTCAAGCATGGAAAGATTTGGGCTGAAAGCAAACATTATGAGTGGAGAAAAGAACGAAACACTGCTACATAGATGATTTCAGATATAGTATGTTCAGCCTAGGCTATGGATAGCGACATGTAATTAAGTATGCGGGCTAGAAAACAGACGATCATAGTTGATTTTTTTTTTACATAGCTCTGATAACGTCTATAATGTTTTTATAGTTGAGTATTGCTATGATTTATATAATTACAACCGTTCATAAATTATAACATTTTTTCACTATACTATGATCTATAGGGAGCTAAGTAATGCATAACAGATTAGGGCCATTTAAAAAAAAATGAGTCTTTTGTTTCAAACTGACCTGCACCAAAACTGAAAAGACTTGCTAATGATAAGTTCATGCCATATTATGTGTTATAAAAATGTTAAAGTTGCGGCCAAATTTCGTAAGTATAGGTTCAATAGAAAAAAAATTCTATAACATTAAGTAGACAAAATTGTCCCGAGTGTAACAAAAAAAGTGTGACATTTAAAGTAAACATCAATTTTCATCTGGCTATCATACAGAATAAACACTCTTGTAGAGATAACCTTATATTTCACAGTAAACATCACTTATTCAGCATATAGTTTTTGGATATGGATAACTTTTTTCAAATATTTTGTTACTTTTGAACCCTCTCAGAAGGAAGCATGTGTGGAAAATTTTGTCAGCACCAAAACACTAATCTTTGAAAGAAGTCTATTATAATTTGCATACAGTAGATCTATATTAGCCAGACTAACCCTAGTTGGTAAGCCCAATGTTACAGCTTCCTAAAAAGCATGAACTTACTAATGCATGTTCATTTATACTTAACAAGCACCATTATATGTGTTGTAACCCACAAATGTCCCGAGTGTAACATTTTGACTTTAAATGCTCATATCATCTCCACATGCTGCTTTAATTTGCATTCTGTTTTATATTTCATGAAACCAAGTGCCCATAAGTTAATACATCCAAAGATTTTCATGGTGAAAGGCTTGTGTGCCTTTTTAGGAGCTAAAAACAAATGTCCCGAGTGTAACACCTTATTTGCATTAAAGCCTTTGTACATTGTTTAGTGCCTTAAATCAGTACCATAAAAAGTAACAAAAGTAAACCTATTACAAGTTATAAGAAGAGTCTTTGTACTTTAATTTTGAAGGGACTTTTACTGGAAATAAGACTGTATTGATGTAATATTTTTAAAAATCTTGATGTTTTTTGTCTTTGCGTACAACAAAAATCATGTTTGGTTGGAAAATGATGGTCTTACAATCTTGTCATACCTTCATATATAAGGTAAAAAATATGCATCATGAAACAGAAAACATAAAAAATACTTAAATATAAGTGCCTATATTTTAAAAATCATCTTTATACAGCAGTAAAATTAAGAAAATAGCGTTACACTCGGGACATAAAGTTTTTGAAATGAATTGTGGCATGAAATTTCTTGACTTTTTACAGTTGAACTGTTAAATTTGTGAAAAATGACAAAATTTGTTGTGAAGCTGCCTTTTGTCTCAAGGTCAAAAAAATTTACAGAAAAAAAAGAGGCCAGGCTCATCAGCAGAAAGAGTGAGAAAGTTTAGGGAGAGGCTTAAGACAGACCCTAAACTAAACAAGAGGGCCAAGATGACCCTGCATCGCTCACCTGATTACCAAAGAAGTTTGAGTCAGTTGGCCTTTCGGTTCAATATAGATTTTCAAGATGACAGCTATGTTGGATTTCCAGTCAGAATGATTTTTGCTTCTGAACTACAAGTCAACTCAATACTTCCAATATATGGTTCTGGAGAAAAAGTTCAAAGTAGATTTTCAATAGGGCTGGTGTGGGACCATCTTGGATTTCTTATCAGAATGATTAGTTATTTTTGATCTACAAGTCATCTCGATACTTCCTGTCATATAAGTTTAGAGTCCGTGGGCCTTTCTGTTCAGGAGAAGATGTTCAAAATAGATTTTCAAGATTGGCGACCATCCTGTATTTCCAATCGACACGGTTTTCGCTGTTTTTTGACCTACAATCACCCTGATGCTTTCTACCAAGTTAAGAGTCAACTGGCCATTTGGTTCAGGAGAAGCACAAAATAGATTTCCAAGATAGCAGCCATGTAGGCCATCTTGGATTTCCGACTGGAAGGATTTTAGCTAGTTTTTCTCTAAAAGTCACCCTGATGCTTCCTACGGTATCAAGTTTCAAGCCAGTTAGCCTTTCAGTTCAGAAGAGGAAGAGAAAAATAGAAATTCAAGATGACCACCATGGCAGGCATCTTGGATATCTGAGTGAAAAGATTTGAGCTATATGTGATCTACAGGTAAACCCTGATGCTTCCTACCAAGTTTCAAGTCTGTTGGCCTTTTGGTTCAGAAGAAGAAGCACAAAATAGAGTTTCAAGGTTGTGGCCATCTTAGATTTACGATCGGAATGGTTTAAGCTATATTTGATCTACAAGTCACCCCAATGTTTCCTACCAAGTTTCAAGTTAACTGGCCTTTCGGTTCAGGAGGAGAAGTGGAAAAAAAAAAAAGAAAAAAAAAATAGATTTTCAAGATGGCCCCCATGGCAGCCATTCTGGATTTCCAATAGGAACAATTTTAGCCAGTTTTGATCTACCAGTCACCATGATGCTTCCTACAAATTTTTAGTTTTGAGTCAACTGGCCTTTAAGATCAAGAAAAGAAGCAAAAAATAGATTAATTTTCAAGATATCTGCCATCTTGGATTTCTGATCGCAATGATTTTAGCTTTTATTGATCTACAAGTCACCCAGATGCTCCCGTACCAAGCTTCAAGTCAATTGGGACTTTCAGTTCAGGAGAAGACATTCAAAATAGATTTTCAAGATAGCAGTTGTGGCTGAAACCGCCTGAAGTGTTTTTAGGGAGAGGGATACTGATGAAATTTGACACCATAGAACTAAATGGAAGTCACAAACCGGCTCTACCAATGTCAAAAAACTGAAGAGCATTTTTTTTGTCCCGAGTGTAACAGTTAAGACCAAAGACTTTAAAATGGCTGCATTCTAACATAAAGTGAAGACACAATATTAAATATTTTAATCAAGCATATTGGTTTTCCCTAAGCACCTGACAAAACCATTGCTTACAGAAAGCCTTTCTTGTGCAGAATGACTAGTTTCTTTGTACTAAAGTTCAATTATTTGTGTTCTATAGTTATGTTTTGTACAAATATAGTTTCAGATTGGTAAAAACTTGAATTATTTCAACTACAAATGTTTCCATAACATAAAACTTAGAAAAAATGCAAGCTGTCAGAGAGAAATTGAATGAAAAGTAGAATAATATTAAAGTTTCTCATTTTGTCCCGAGTGTAACAAATTATTATAAAATACAACATTTTTTTTAAATAGTCTTGAGAAAAAACCGCTTGTCACATCCTGTCAAAATTTTGCATACATGCAGCAGGATACTTAATGTTGTCCACAGTGCATCTTTTACTGCTTAATTCTATTTAATCAGGTTTTTATAAAAACTTTTTGTGGTAAAGATAAAAAAAACAAGTGCTTAAATTTGCTTTAAAAAGCCAAAATTCTCAATAAATAACACAAATATGACCAATTTTTATGTCAAATTTTTCCTTTATATATATGTTGTCAATACATATATAAAATTGTGCGGAAAAGATATGTATTTCCAAACATATTCCATCTTGGAAAAATCCTGTAATTGAACAAAAAATACAAAAAAGTTGAAATGAATTCAAAATTTTCAAAAACGTGTTGCCTTCTTTTCATTTCTCATCTACATTTTGTGAAACCTGTATCATCAAAGTTAATTTTTTGATAGACAGCATTGACTCAAACTGATTTTTATTTTTGACCTCCAATGTCACACTTTTGACTCATTTTTTTTGAAATGGCCCATTAGTTTCCCAGCATACTGATGCTTTGCATCAGTTTTCTTGTAAATACCTGTTAGAGGACTTAATACGTAAAGTATATTGGGTCCAAGACCATATTAAACACTGTTTTTACAACTAAAGTACGTGTATTCATTTTATTTATTTATCTATTCATTTTTTCTTTTTTTTTTCTTTTCATAAAACAGTTTTAATTGAGATATTTTTGAAAGCATTATTATATTTTGTGAAGGTTTAATATTTTCACACTATAATTAACTTGTTTTGACAATTAAGTAAATGTTTTAAGTCTTAGTACACTGTATAAAATTTTCAGCAGACAACATTTTGAAGTTTTTTTTGTTTTGTTTTTTTTACATTTTCCCCTGAAAACAGGTTTTGACATAAATTTCAAACAAATTATTTCCACATGATTTGACATTCCATGCAAGTTGTCTTCAGCAGATACAATTTGCATGAAATGTCAAACCTGTTGTATGGAAAAAAAAAATAAGAAAAAATGTCAGCAATTTGTCATCTGCTGAACTAGCCCAGAGAGTAGTAAAGGTTCAATAGGACCCTGAATTGGACCAAGTACATGCATACATGCATTAAGTTTACAATAATCTGAACGGTGTTAGACTTTCAGTAACAAATTGCCTTTCGTTTACAAAGAAAATATTTTTATAGTATCATTATTTTTTATGCCCCCAACTTCGAAGAAGTTGGAGGGGCAAATTGCATCTGGGACGTTTGTGTGTGCGTGCATCTGTCAGTCCATCTGTGCAGACATCCGTTACACTTTTTGATGCATGGCATAACTTCTGAGCCATGCATGCTAGGGTTTTGAAATTTCATGTATGGATTCTTCATGAAAAAATAGCTGACCCATATTTTTTTCCCCATCAGGATTATGCCCCTTTACTGAGTTATGGCCCTTTGAAAAAATATAGATGAAATCTTGTCAGCAAAATATCTCCAAAGCTATTGAAGCTAGAGCCTTGAAACCTGGTGAATAGATTGGTATTGATGAGTAAATGATCTGATTAACTTTTAAATAAATTATAAAAATTACTTCATGAGTTATGGCCCTTTATAACTTTGTGCATTTTTACAATTGCTCTCTTTTTGATGCATAGCTTAAGTTTTGAACTGTGGATGCTAGGGTTTTGAAATTTCATATAATCACACAGTATCCAGCTAATGCACAGACAGATCAGATTCATTATATATGAATAGGTTCATTTTTACTTGTTGGGACAGTTACTTTTCAAATAAGATGCACTATGTTATGTGGTCAGTCAGCAAATAATAATAATATGAAAATATTTTCTTGGTAAAGGCAATTTGTTATTGAAAGCCAAACAAAGTTCAGATTAATGTAAACTTAATACGAGGGTCATGCAAAAAGTTCTGTCACTAACAGGCTTCCTTTGTTATGTCCCAGGTATATTTTAAAATGCTTCACTGCACTTGAATGGTGTGTTGAATAGCTAACGATACCTGTTTATTTCGTGCAAATTTTTTTCCAAACTGACCGAGTTATTTCAAATTGAAATAGATGCAGTCATAAACATTGACCAATTTACTTGTTACATTGGTACATGGACCAGAAGACTGAAATTCGTAGCTATATTAAATGCCGCATTAGGCTTAATATAGATTCAAAGCAGATATTAAATGAATTAGTGGTATATATGGACCTCAGACCTTTTCAATGCGCACAGGTTTTAGGTGGATTAAAGCTTTTAAGGCTTGGAAATTTTCTGTTGAAGATGATACCCATCCTGGAAGGCCTAAAACCTCTGTTACCAAGGCTAACATCGCTTCAGTTAAGATTGTGGTCGAACAAGATGCTGCGATTGTCTGTCAAAGATATAGCTAGTTGTACTGGCATATCAGAAGACAGTTTTGAAAAAAGCGTTTGGACCTGAGAGAGGTTTGCGCTAGGTGGATACCTCATTTGCTCACTGAGGAGCATAAGACACAACACCTTAAATATGACCGGGAACTTTTGAAGAAATTGTTGGGTCAGTTCTAACTTGCTAACAGGTGATGAAACCTGGGTGCACATGTTTGAGCCACAAAAAAGGGCTGATAAAAAGCAATGGAAGCGAAAAGATAAAAAACGCCCATGTATTGCCAAGAGAACCATAATTAAGTTCAAAAAAGATGTTGTACGCAGTTTTCTTTAATTCAAGTGGGCCAGTCATTCAAGTGCCTTGTCTATCTGGTTATACAATCACTGGTCGATTCTACATGATTTCTGTACTGAAGAAAGTGAAAGAGTTTTACAATAAGAAACGACCAAGCAAAGGATGATCAGGAGTCCACCTTTGACATGACAACGCCTCCTCTAATAAGTGTGACGTTGTGAAGTCTTTTTTGGCTTCTGAAAAAATGAAAGTTTTAAACCATCCACCTTATTCACCTGACCTGAGTCCCTGTGACTTCGTTTTATTTCCAAGGCTTAAGAAAATGCTTTCTGGAAATAAGTATATGTCTATAAGTTCTCTTGGTAGCGCTATTTATCAGTGTCTCCAACAGATACCAAAAGAAGACTATTTATCTGCTTTTCACGACTGGGTAAAAAGGTTACAAAAATGTGTTTCAGTAAAGGAGGAATACTTTGTAGGTTTGTAATAAAAATATGTTTGATAAAACATAGCACTGAAGTAATCTAAACCCAGTGACAAAACTTTTTACAGGACCCTTGTACATGTACTTGGTCCTATTCGGGGTCCAACTGAATCTTTACTACTATAGGGGGCTAATTCAGCAGATGACAAATTGATGACATTTTGTCTTATTTTCCACCAAAAAACAGGTTTTGACATTTACCCACCAGGACATTTACCCACCCAAAATTGCGTTGGTAACACTGTCCTTAATGTAAAAGACATGTTTTAGAAGTGATCTTTAATTTGTGATATTATTTTTCATTCATTTATTCCTTTTTATTGTTAAAGTTACTTTGTACATGCATCTATTTGATAGTTTAAGATGACAATGAATTTGTATCAAAGATGAAGGATAAAATTGAAATACTTTTTTTTATTTTTTTTTTTATTTATTTTTATTTTTATAAATTGGCTTCCCAGTTTTTAAGTAAGTTTCCTTTGATATATGTTTTTTTTTTTTTTTTCATAAATCATAAATAGCACTTAGTGATATTGTTTTCTTTATCATACAAAATTATACTTGTGTTGTTTATAATAAATAAAAAATCTTTAAACCTTTTTCTATTTCTTTCAATCTTTTTTCCTTCCAGTAAATCAATGTCAAGTTCTGTTTTGTTTTGTTCTTTAATAGTTAAATTTACAGTGAAAGTTTCAAAACTGAACAAACAATTTCTTAAAATTAAGGCTTTTTTTTTTTTTTTTTTTTGTCTAATGATGGAGGGCAAAGACCATATTAGATCACTTTTTAACAACTAAATAATATATATCTACAGATATTGTTTTTATTTATTTATTTTATATATTTCTATATTTGGCAAAACAGTTTTAACTGAGATAATTTGATATTTCTTGAAAGGATTATTATATTTTGCAAAACCCTGTATTTTCACACTATAATGAAGAGTTGAAAGGGATGTATAATTCATACATCCAGGCTTGTTGTATGTTTATCAATAATTGTGTTGTTGTTTATAATATTTATATGTCACAAAAGTTTCATATATTTTCATTCTTTCAGTCTTTGTTTCTACCAATTAATTTATTTATTCTGATTTAATTTACTTTTACATGTACATCATGAACACTTAATTCTTAAAAACTATTCAACTAACACTATGTTTTTTTGTTGTTTTGTGTGTGTGTGTGTGTGTGTGTGTGTGTGTGAGAGAGAGAGTACATCAACTTATTTATTAATTTATTTATTTTGTGTATTAAGGTCAGTAACTTCTCTTGTATGTTCGTAAAAGCATAATTTTGCGTAAGTGTTTACATGTCACAAATCTTATCTGATTTTTATTTCTTTCCATTTTTGTTTCTTCCAGTGATTTTACTAATTATTTACTTGCTTATTTGCTTATTTGTTGTATTTAGCTGAAAGGAAGTGATTTTGTCTTAATAAAGCAGTTTTTATTTTTGTACCCTAAATTAACTGTATTTAATTGACTGTATTTATTTTGGTATAGTTGCTATTCACTTGTATGTTCATAAAAATATGTTTTGTGTTGTCTAAATGTCCCAAACCTTTTAAGATTTTGTTCATTTCTTTCAATCTTTGGTTCTTCCAGTAACTCACATAGCATCAAGGTTATTTATTTATTTATTTTTTTTTTTTTAATTTTTACAAAGAAAGTGAGAGTTTAAAAGTGAAAGTTTAAAACTGAACAGAATTCTTTAAAATCTAATAGGAATACTTGATTGGTTTGCTTTGATTTTTCTGTGGAATGCTATGCTTTTTAGCTATGGACTTACTAGTCAGCAGATTTAAGGTATTCTGACACATTTTGGATTGCATAACAAGCCCATGACCATAAGGAGATTAAGATAAGAAATCTTGGTGACTTTGGCCACCCTTACAGGTAGGGGCCTGATAAGGGGAAATTAGATTTGATACCAGCAAAGTTTATGAAGAAGACAGAGAAACAGATAAGGTGGGTAATTTGGTGATAATTTGAAGATTTTTTTTTCTGTTTATTCAATAAAATATAGCTAGTTGATATTCATTAGAATTGTCTCTCCTAGGCAGTTCTAATGAATACCCATAACATGTTTTATGGAGAAATATGGAGAGGAGATAGACACATTATTTTGAAGGGAGAATGTATTGTAAAAGGAGATCAAGAAAGTAGCAGATATGAACATACAACAGAGGGTTATGATAGCCAGAGTGGGCAGAGACATCGACTTCCTGATAGCAGGCGCACTAGAAATGGCAATAATGGGAGCTCCTTGAATCAAGTACGTCATTCACAGCGTCCGGATGCTCGTCTGCCTGACCAGCTGGGTGGTCACCAGTCAGACTGGCATTCGGATAGACATTCTGACCATTATAGTAAGCGTGAGGGCGGTTGATATGTAGATAGTAGAGAAATTAGATAAGAGCAGGCTGTTGGAATGTGAGGGGTTGGAATTCAGACAATTTTAGTGATAATTATGTGGTTAGAGCGTCCTGTTTATTGTCCTTAAATCTGGATATAGTTGGTGTGGTGGAAACACATCTAAAAAATGATGAGACACTTGAGGTAGCTGGGTATGAGTGGTTTGGACAGAACGGGAAACGTCTGCATGTCAAGCCAGATGTGGCTCAGGTGGCGTTGGTATTCTCATTAAAAACGCTCTTTTAAGAGAATTCGAATGCAAAGTTGTAGATAACTCATATGAGGGTACTTTGTGGCTAAGACTAAAACATAAATTCAATAGAACATGTTTAATTTTATGTGTATGCTATTTACCTCCAGAAAACTCATCTAGACAGGCAGATGTATTTGGGTTTTATGACAATTTATTAACTGGTATATATGAATTTCAAGATATGGGTCCAGTATGTTTGTTTGGTGATTTTAATAGTAGATGTGCGGATTTAAATGATTATATAAAAGGGGTTGACAATTTATCTGATCGAGAGGTTGTGGACTTCCAGGTCAATAAGTATGGACACATTCTGCTAGACTTTTTAATAAACAGTAACTTTTGTATTTTGAATGGGAGAAACAGTATAAAGAACGATTTTACAAGTGTATCTACGAAAGGGTCATCTGTTGTGGATTACTGTTTTGTCAGCCATTCTGATTTGAATATGTTTTCTGATTTTTATGTCTATACCGCGTCAGAGCTTATAAATCTGAGTGGACACAAAGAGGCCGTCATTCCATCATCGATTCCTGACCATTCATGCTTTACATGGAAAATAAATACTGAACAATATACAAGTTACGATACTGTTCCAAACGATAAGCAGTCTGAAGGCAGTATCAAGTTCAATGTTAAAAGAATTCCCGATGATTTTGGCTGCAATAGTGTTTTTGTTAATGAAATCCATGCTTGTGTTTTACAGTTAGAACGTAGTCTTCGCGAACAGCAGGATATCGATAATGCATATGCCAATATTTGTAAACTGATAAAAGGTGAAATGTTTGATAAACTGCCACATAAGACGGTTCTCATGAATGGTGGGGAGTCAAATAAGCGGAGACGATCAGCGAAGCCTTGGTGGAATGATGATCTGAGTTATTTATGGAATGAAACCTGTTTAGCAGAGAAGCGTTGGTTGAACCATAAAATGTCTAGCGGTAAACGTGAGCTTCGGGCAATTTTTATAAGTAAACGCAAACTTTTTGATAAAAATGTCCAAAAAGCAAAACGTAGGTATTGGTACGAGTTACAAACAGATTTGGTGAAACAATCAAATGAAGACCCACAAACTTTCTGGAAAACTATAGGTAAGGTCGGCGTTGCATTTGATAAAAGAAAGAAAATACCCATGCAAATCGTAGGTGAAAATGGTGAGATAATTACAGATAAAAATGTAGTCTTAAATAAATGGAAAAATAGCTTTTCAGATTTATTTAGTCAGCAGAATGACACAATGCTTGCTTGGAAAATGGCAATACTATTCAAACAACACGTGTGCCAGAATTTGATGATGAAATTTCTGTTTCAGATGTACATAAGGCAGTTTTCAATGCAAAACGTGAAAAAGCATCTGGAATAGATGGGTTACCTTATGTGTCTTTCATAATGATACACAGTTTCTGTTTCCTGTTTACATATTTTGTTTAATGTTTGTTTTGATTCGGGCTGTGTTCCATCTGAGTGGGGTAAGGGTATTATAAACCCTATACCAAGGTCGAACACGGCAGACCCAAGAGATCCGCTTTCATATAGAGGAATTACTTTAGCGCCCGCCACATACAAATTGTATTGTTCTATTTTAAACGAAAGATTAAGTAAATGGATTAACTGTAATGATGTTTTAGTTGATGAGCAGAATGGTTTTAGAAAGACTCGATGTACGATAGATCATGTCAGTAGTTTAACTAACTTAATAGAAACCAGACAGAAACTTAAGTTGAGTACCTTTGCAGCTTTCATCGATTTCAAAAAGGTGTATGATTCTATAAACCGAACTCTTTTATGGAAAAGACTTACACAGATAGGCATTAGGGGCAAAATGTTCAAAGCAGTTCAGTCGTTATATCAGTCAGTAACATCTTGTGTTCGGATCAGTGGGCTGACCACGGATTGGTTTGACGTTACTGTAGGCTTCCGTCAAGGGTGCCCGCTCTCGCCGCTCCTGTTTAATTGCTTTATAAATGATCTCGCACAAAAGATAAAGGCTGTAGGAAAAGGCGTCTCAATAGATAACGGCGAGCAAATATGCATTTTACTGTATGCTGATGATGTTGTTTTATTAGCGGAAAATGAAGCTGATCTTCAGTCGATGTTAAATGTTTTATCAGGTTGGTGTGAGGAAAATTGTATGACAGTTAATAACACAAAAAGTAAGATAGTTCATTACAGGTCAAGCGCTGTACCCTGTACTAAATATGTTTTCAGTTGTAGTTCTTCAAGTCCGGAGATTGTTGATAGATATGTATATTTGGGCTTGTAATTCACGAACATCTAGACTGGAATGTTACTGCTAAAGTCATTGCACAATCATAATGATCGCATTGGAAATGGGCAACTGTTCTTAAGAAATTGGTGGGATATGGGCATAAGAGTAATTAATGATCTTATTAGTGAGGAAGGGATATTTTATAGTTTTGAACAGTTAAAAGCGAAATATAATATAAGGGGCACATTTCTAGACTATCAGCATGTATTAAATAATATTTCTCAAGTATGGAAAGATCAAATTAACATGAATCGTGTATTTATTGTTGAAACTAAACAAAATGTAGTATGTAATATATACCTTCAATACCTAATTAAATCAAAGAAAGGAAGTAGAATTTTCTACGACATTTTGGTCGGAGTAAACGAGTACATCCCACAAGCAAAATGGCAAACGGAGATGGGGGCTATAGGGGAAGAGGAATGGAAAATGTATCATCGAACATTAAAGTTATTTCACGAGATAAAACTGCGCGACTTTCAATACAAAATTAATAATAAAATTTTAGTAACTAATTCGTTTCTTTATAAAATTAACAAAACTGATAATCTGGCTTGTAGTTACTGTGGTGAGCAACCAGAAAAAATTCATCATCTATTTCTTCGATGCCCAAGAGTAAAAACATTTTGGATTGAACTTAAAACATGGTTGACAACAAATATCAATTTAGAAATATTGTTAGAAGATCGAAACATATTATTTGCATACGGTGGTAAAACAGAACTGGTCAATTATATCTATGGTTTAGCAAAATATTACATCTACAAAAACAAATTTGCTTCCAGAAATCTAAGCATTCAAGGTTTTGTCAGCCTGTTAAAGAAAAAAATGCTTAGCGAGAGATACACTTTATTCATTAATAATATTGGGGTGGTCGGGTGGTGCGAAGGTGCTGTGTATCTTACATCACCGGGGCGTCCAACTGATATTGGCTTACAGTTGGGCAAGGCCTGCTATCCTTGTAGTGGGTAAGGGTAGAGGGGGAATGTTTTTATTTCTTCTGTTTCTTCACTTTCATTCCTGTTCCTCTTTCTTCCCTGTCCCTCTCTTTCATCTCCTCTACTCTCTCTTCTACCCGTACCTGAAATGTCCGCAAAGAAGGTTATATTCCGCATGGAAAATTGCGGATATTTACCTGCGGAGGTCTGCGGAGTATTGGGACGCTTTGTCCGCAAGTCTACGCAAGCTGGAAATTTTTTCTGTGCGGACGTCCGCAATATTTCCATATGCAGGTCCGCAGTTGTCCGCAGAGAGGTCTGCGGAAGTCTGCGGACATCAGTGCGGACATCTGCGGACATCTTTGCGGACGTCTATGCGGACGTCCGCATGGATTGGTGCGGACGTCCGCATGGATGGGTGCGGATGTCTGCGGACGTCCGCATGGATGGGTGCGGACATCCGCAGGGCCAGAGGATCTGTTAGAGTTGCTCCCCCTGCTGTGTAATAACCTGTTGATCATATGTAGTATTACATGATCATATGCCATGTGACTTAGTTTTTAATGTTTGCTCTACATAATTATTCATTATGCAAAAACTATAGCTGTTCACAAAATTAGAACATGCAATTAAGATTTACTGCTGAAGATATCTCTGACTTCATGTAATAATTAGTTGTTTATAAACTTAACAGATTTCCAAGCAAATACAACTGATCATTTTGTATGTGGTTCAAGTTACTGGGAAGGGTCCCAAAATTTGAATAATGATGCAGTACAATTAAGATTTGGTGCAGTTAAAGTTTGGTTGGATAAGAAAGATTTGGTGTATTATAGCCAGTGTGTGTACTATAGCCACTTGCATATAAGTCAAAATAGCTGAATGAATTCATTGAAACTGTAAGAATAATAAAGCAGGATATTCTACCATTATTCTTCTTTTTTAATAATGTACCATTTTATCAATCAATGTCTTTTACAAGTAGTGAGTTTATTTTTACAATTAAGAAAAAAACAAAACCAACTTACTTTGCTTTCAAAATACATCCTGACTGTCACAGTGTTTGGAATCCTAATTTCAAATTTTATAGTGTATTGATACATTTTTTGCAATTTATGAAACTGAGTCAAAACAATGTTACATTTGTGTACCATAACACTTTTCTGGTAAATTAATTTGAACCAAATAAAAGTGCAGGCCTAAATTTCATTACTGTTGGTTAATTGTTTACAATTTAAAATGGTACTATTTTGTGTGTGTGTAAGGTTACTGTGTGTACATTGCCTGACATTCTTACCCATTTATTGTTCAAAATGTGTATGACAATATTTCAGAAGTCCGCAGATGTCCGCAAGAATTTTTGCGGACATATGCAGTTTTCTTCAATGCCTAATCTTTTCTAAGTCCAAAATGTCCGCACAAGTCCGCAACAAAAAAATACAAAGTCAGAATTTTACACAAGGTTTTGCGGACGTCCGCAGGCTAACTTGCATAGAGCTGCGGACGTCCGCAAAAAGATAGCCCCAGCTGATACGGAAAAATGTCCGCAAAAGTCCGCAGGCTTTGACAGAGGCACGGACATCTGCGGATTTGTAGCGGACATCTGCGGACATACGCCAACTTCCGCAATGATTTACGCGGAAGTCCGCATATGTCCGCAGCATATGCCAGACCTGTTGCGGACATTTCAGGTACGGGTATCTCTTTTCTCCCTTTCTCTGGGAGACGACACAAAATGACCCTCAAGGGTTGACGTGTCGTTAAACCCCAACACAATCAATCAATTCATTAATAATAGATTAAATAAATTTTTTAAGAAGTGGACACCAGTATATAACTACTTTTATCCAAGCACAGAGTGACCCATGGGTCCAATATGACTTTTATGTTAGTGTCTGGGTTATGCTTACTGCTGACTATCTGCCACGGGTATATTGAAACAGACTCTGGATAAAGAGGTGCACCATGAATTTATAGTTATAGAAGACAGTATACTTTAGAACATATATTGATATTACAGCTTGTTTTCTGCTGTCCTTTAAGGAAATTTTTTTTTTTTTTTTTTTTTGACTACCGTGGTCTCGATACAGCAATGGTTTCACTATTATCAGTCTTAGAGGTAACTACACACCAGCTGAGACAGGCAGAAAACAATCTTCTGTATTTTCACGTGTTACATGAATCTGAACAATATTCCAACAGCCGTGTCTACCAACTTTTCTCAACAACCCCCTCTCTCTTTCTAAACTTTTTCTCTTTTACTAATCTTTTAAAGAGATAGGTTTTGAATTTGTCATTTCAAATGAAAACGTATTTAAAATAGTCATGTGCTATATATATTTGTCAGTATATATGTATTTATGACATTTAAACACATGTTTAGTCTAAATAAAAAAAAAAAAAAGTCATTGCACAATCAGCGAATAGGGCGCTGGGTTTGTTGATCGCTAAAAGCAAATTCTTAGGTGGCATGCCATACTCTGTCTTTTCAAAATTATTTGACTCAGTTGTTTGGTCAGTTATAGCCTACGGGGCTGCTGTATGGGGTTCCCTTAATTTTCATGCATCGAAGCGGTGCAGCACAAGGCCCAAAGATATTATTTAGGTACTGGAAAATACACCCCATCGGCTGCAGTTGCGGGTGATATGGGTTGGATACCCGCTTTCATAAAACAATATAAGTGTGTATGTAAGCAGTGGGCTCGGTATACAAATATGCCTAATGACAGGATCATTAAGCGTATTTATAATTACTGCAAAAACAAGAGTAGTGCACGATGTCAAAACTGGTATTTTAGAGTTTCAAAACATTTCACTACCTTAAACTGTCATAAATTTGTTCAGGCGCGTCATAGATTTAGCAGTCAGTACATGTTCAGGGTACTCTCTGAAAAAATGATGAATAAGTTCACTGAAGGATGCCGTGTAGCAATAAACAATAGCAATAGCCGATCGGGCACCGGGGGTAATAAACTGCGAACCTATAAATTATTCAAAAGAACATTTGGAACGGAACAATACTGTAAAATTATAATGTCACCCCTTCACCGTTCAGCACTTGCAAAATTTCGCTGTGGGGTGGCACCTTTACGTCTTGAGACGGGCCGGTACGAAGGTTTATCAGTAAGTGACCGAATATGTCCATTTTGTCGAGTGCATGTAGAGGATGAGACACATGTCCTTCTTAACTGCGACAAGTATTATCCTATACGAAAAAATTCTTTTTGAAAAAGCAGTTACAGTTTATCCAGATTTTAATATTTTATCAGATGAGGAAAAAATGATATTTTTATTTTCCAACGCTCAAATGATTCGAGCCTGTGCCAAAGCCTGCTATCTAATTTTACAATGCGGTTCAATGTTATTGTATAAATAGATTGTTAAAATTTTATCCACATTCTTGTCATGTTTGGACTTTTATGGTATAAATCTTAAACCAATTTATTTAATGCAACTGGCATGTATGATAATATGCATGCCCAAGTATATATTAAACATTTCAGATCAGACGGCATTCTTTCTCGTTTTATAAGGTGAATGCTAATTTTAATCTTATCTTAACATGTGACAAGGATAGCTGTGATAGGCTCTTATAATGTTTTTAAAAACGGCTTGATTTAGTTTGTCTATATGTTTTATTTATATATTGTACATATATTACAATCAAAAAATCAAAGCGACATGTTTAGTTGCATCGTAGTACAAATTTTGATTTGGCTTCTACTACCTTATTCTGTGGCGATACAATAATGTATTTTAGACACAGTCTGAATCGGTTGTACCTAATGTGTCACCATGACGGGCCCGGGTGCGAGGAGCATGCTGTTTGGACATTGGTTTCTGCCGCATGCTCTTTCGTTCACCAGGACTCAATGTGGTGCCTTTGCAAATGGTACAGCCGGCGCAGATTTTGCTTACATCTTCTTAAAAATCTGAGATATATGTTTTAATACAATATATGAATACTGGTAGATTTTGATGGTAAAATGACGTGTTTAAATGCTGGCTCTGTATTGGTTGTGCCTGATAAGTCACCATGGTGAGTCCTGGCGTGAAGGACGTGCAGTTTGGACATTGGATTCCGGCACATGCTCTGTCGTTTGCAGGTTTTCGCTTTGGTCCCGGTGTGGGGAAGCGCGGCCGGTGCAGAGTTAGCTTATATTCTGTTTATATTTATTAGTATACTTAAGGTATGTAAGTTACTTACTTTATGTTTTAATCGTCTCTCATAGTTCATATCTGAACGGCAATTTTACATTCTTATATGATATATAAAATGTTTTTTATACAATTGTAGAATTGGTGAGACGTTTATAAACCATATCTTATTATTTAGTTATAAAAACACAGTTTAATATGGTCCAACAGGTATATACCTGGTCCAACTGGAATTGGTCCAAGGATTGATACACCCCATTTTGGTCCAACTGATAATCACTTGGACCTGCAATCCAAAGGTCCAAGTGATTTGGTCCAAGGAATATAGGGCTTTAACTCTATGCACTGCAAAATGCATTTTTAAAAGAAAAGTTAAAATAAAATTATAAGTGAGAATGATCTACCAAATGAAATGGTAAATCCCAGCCATTTATATAATAATAATAATAATAATATGAAAATATTTTCTTGGTAAAGGCAATTTGTTATTGAAAGCCCAACAAAGTTCAGATTAATGTATACTTAATACATGTACTTGGTCCAATTTGGGATCCAATTGAACCTTTACTACTCTCGTGGCTAATTCAGCAGATGACAAATTGATGACATGTTGTTGTATTTTTTGCCATAAAACAGGTTTTGACATTTCATGAAATTGTCTCCACTGAAGACAACTTGAATGGAATGTCAAAACTTGTTTTCAGGGAAAAATGAAAAAAAAAAAAAAAAAAAAAAAAAAGGAGAAGAAAAAAGAAAAAACTTCTTCAAAATGTTACCTGCTGAAAATTTTATACAAAGTACTAAGCCTTAAAACATTTGATTGTCAAAACAAGTGGATTATAGTGTGAAAATATTAACCTTCACAAAATATGTTAATGCTTTCAAAAATTGAAAATATCAAATTATCTCAAAACTGTTTTATCAAAAGTAAAAGAAAATAAATAAATAAATAAAAAAAAAATATAATATAAAAAAGTAAATAAATAAAATGAATACAATTTACATAGATGCATATTACTTCAGTTGTAAAAACATCGTTTTATATGGTCCAACAGGTATTTATACTTGGTCCAACTGGAAATAGTCCAAGGAATATATACCCCATTTTGTCCAACTGATAATTACTTGGACCAGTCAAAAGTCCAATGGTCCAAGTGATTTGGTCCAAGGAATACACTGATCCATAAATTTAGGGCAAAATCCATCAATTGTTTTGGGAGTAATGACCCTTTTTCAATGTTGAAAAATAGTTTCCGTTTGATATCTTTTGAAAACATTAGTGTACTGGATTCATATTTAATACACAGGTATATAATCTTAAAATAGAGGTCATGTTCCATTTAGGGTAAAATCCGCCCCTTATTATCGGCGTTATGGCCCTTTTTCATTTTGAAAAATGTTTCTCGTTCGATATTTTTTTTAAAAGATTAGTGTGGATTCATATTTTATACACAGGTATATAATCATAAAATATAGGTCAAATTCAATTTAGGGTAAAAACCATCAAATAGTATGAGAGTTATGGCTAAATGTTTTCAACTTCATTTTTTGCAAAATGCCTGTGTGTGGGTTATGATGGCCCTTGGGCATCTGTGTCATATTGTGTCACGAAAACCTGCCTATATAATTTTGACCCCCTTAAACCCCACTTTTATATAGTAAAACTGGGGTTTACAGGGGTATACATTATTTTTCTTATTTCTGCTCAGAAAACATAGATTGTGTGTACTCGTTAGAACCGCCTCACCGACGCAGTTCTAACGAGTACCCACAATCTATGTTTTTGAGCAAAAATGTGAAAAATATCAGTTTTTTATCTGAAAATTTTCAGTTTTTTTGAGGTGAAATTTTCTATATATTTGAATACGGGTGTTTTTCGTAATGACACATTTCTGGTTTCTTCTGTTTCTTCAGTTTCATTCCTGTTCCTTCCTGTCCCTCTCTTTCACTGCCTCTATCTTTTCTATCCCTTTTCTCCCTTGCTCTGGGAGACAGTACAAAATGACCCACAAGGGTTGATGTTTGGCTAAACCCCATCACAATCTATGTTCCAGATAAGAGCCATACATTAGGGCTTCTCTGGGCTCCAGATAAGAGATTAAACAGTAAAGGTTTGTAGGGCCCCAGATAAGAGACATTAAACAATAGTTTCTTTAGGGCTCAAGCTAAGATGAAAATAAAGATCAGAGGGCTCCTGATAAGAGATAAAATACAGGTCTTTAGAGCTCCAGATAAGAGAGCTACAAAAATAGAGGTTTTCCACAATAGGGTATTTAACAATAAAGTTTCTGGGGGGGGGGGGGGGGAGGGGGGGAGCATCCTGGTAAAAGAGATAAGACAGTAAAGGTTCTTAGGGTTCCTGATAAGATAGAATAACCAAGAAAGGCTCTTAGGGCTCCAGATAAGAGACATTAAACAATAAAGGTTCTTAGGGCTTCAGATAAGAGAGATGAAAAAACAAAGGTTTTAAGGGCTGGCTCCAGTTAAGAGAATAATTTTCTTAGGGTTCCAGAAGTGGCAAAAAAATCTTTGAGCTCCAGTTTATAAGAGATAAAAAAAAATTTCTTTTGACCCCAGATAAGAGCTAAAGCCAATAGAAGTTATTTGGGCTCCAGATAAGAGGGAATTAACAAGAAAGGTTGTTAGGGCTCCAAGAAGAGAAATACCAAATGGTAGTACTTGGGGCTCCAAATTAAAGGGTTAAAACAACAAAGATTCTTAAAGCTCCAGATAAGAGTGATAAGACAGTTGTAGGGCTCCAAGAAGAGAAATATCAAATGGTAGTACTTGGGGCTCCAAATTAAAGGGTTAAAACAACAAAGATTCTTAAAGCTCCAGATAAGAGTGATAAGACAGTAAAGATTCTTAGGGTTCAAGAAAAGAGATTAAGCAAAATAGCTTCTTAAAGCTCCTCATAAGAAAGCTTAACCAATATAAGTTCACACAGAGGTTCTAAGTGCTCCAGAGAGAAATAAAACAGATTTTAGCATTTCTTGGGCTCCAGATAAGAGAGAGAAACAATTTTCTTTTGGGCTCCAAATAAGAGATAAGAGGTTCATGGGGCTCCAATAGAGAACAAGCAGTAAAGGTGCTTTTGGCTCCAGATAAGAGAAAAAAAAAATAGAGTTTCTTAGGACTCCAGAAAAGAGGAATAAAGCAACATGTACACAGGTTCTGATGGCTCCAAATAAGACAGCTAAAAAAAGTTTTTAGGCTCCAGATAAGACAGAAAAAAACAATAGAGGTTCTAAGGGCTCCTGATTTGAGAGATAAAACACTTTTTCGCATACCAGATAAGTGATAAAACAATCAAGATTCTTATGTTTCAATTGTTTATTAGTTATGACAGGTTGAAGAAAATCACAATCTACCTTTTACCAACTGATAATAGATAATCAGGATTTTTTCCCAGAGTTTGAAAATAAGGGCTCCAAGGACTCACTGCAGTGAAGTTAAGGAGTCCTTGATAAGACTTGGATGGGCATTGTTTTAAAGGATTAACTATTTCCAAAATAGGAATAAATCTTGTTATTTAGGTGGCAGATACATGTAGATTAAAATACAAAGCCTGGAATAAATAACATTAGTACTGGATCAATCATATATGCATTACTCAGGAGCTATGAGAGCCACAATTATGCAGTTAAAAGGGATTCAGAAAAACAAGGTTGATTGCTTGTTTTTCATGATTATGTCCCTCTCCTCCCCCTACCAAAGAGGCAATTGGTGATCAAAAACCAAGACCAGAAATCACTATAGGTAGACATTCGTGTTAATGAAAGGCACCGATGCTGAAGAGCTTCTTTAGACATTATTTTGATGAACTTAGGGTGGTGCCACCTAAATTTTTTTATTTTAGGGGCTTTTATTCAAAAAAGCTTGCAGAATTCAAAGATACAATATTTTAGCATGTATAGAAGTGTTGCAACACAGGTACCGTATTTGATCTAATTACCGCACCGTGCACTAACGTTTCTCAAAATTATTGGTAGAACATGCAGTAAAATATCTACCTAATCATGACAAACTTACAAGAAAGATAAGCAGGGAACTGAATGAGAGCGTATTTAATGATGTTGGTGCGATTTTGTTTCTGATTTTCTTTATGAAAGCATATGTTGTTGTTACTTATTTGAATTGCCTCGACAAGTCGAGGCAATTCAAATGAGTACAAACAACATATGTTCTTATAAAGCAAGAAATAAAAGTATACAACTGTGATCTGAAGACTAAGAAATTGGTTGACTGCGCTTATAGGGGTATGTGCAGTAATTAGGTCGAATACGGTAATATGAAAAATTACTAAAAAATATTCTCTTTTGGTGAAGAACGATATTTTTATTTTAACCATATAGCTTTGTCAAAGCCAAATGAACCATTATTCAAACAAAATCACTTAAGCTCTCTCCATAAAAAATCAGACTGAAAAGTTCTTTGTGTTTTTTATGCTGTTACTATGTATTTCTATTTTTTTTCCACCTGAAAATCTGTTCTTAATCAATACAGGGTATGTATGCTTTAATAGGTTTATTTACATTTATCAGTTTGTCTTGTCTGTAGATATTTTGGCCAAATTGTGAATCGGTTTTTAAAACTTCATACATATACTACCAGAAAACAAATAATTGTGTTTAAGGTCATATTGAATTTTTTAGATCCCACTGTTTGTCACAAGGTACCTTTTTTTTTTAACAATGTGTTTTCCTCAAAACAGACTAATCGCAAGTGACAGGAGGTCCTTCCTTTAAATCACAAGGAATTCTATCATATTTTAGCCATAAAACTTACAAAAATACTCATTTTCTGGTACCAAAAGTTTGGCTGTGATATGCCCTTTAACAAATAAAGACATTTTGACATGTTTGAGGTGCTTGAAATCATAAAAGGTTACCAATTTGAAAGACAAATTTTTATTTTATTCTCTGAAATGCATCTTTGAACCTAAAAGCTCAATGTCATAATTTTATGGCAGACCACAATCTACTTGATTTCTAATGCAACATGGTATCTAGACTATACGAATACATACATAAAATGGGAAATATGAGCTTTATGACCTCTGAGGAAATAGATAATTGTATCTGATCTTTGCTGAGTGTATGCAAAGGTAAGAAATTTGAATGTCATCACATGCCCTATTTTAGTTACACAGTTCCTAATTTTAGCACTAAATTAGCCCTAAAAATTCTTATTTTTGTCTCTAAAATTAGCCCTAATTTTCTTTCAAAAAGTGCTGGACAGCCTGCTAATGACCACTGGGGCATGGCCAATTTGGACCACAGGGGCATTGCTGGCAGGATTTATGTAAGAAACCACTTAACATTGCTACATACTGTTAGCTCTGGGCCTTATGGTTTCAGTGAAGAAGCTTTTTGAAGGTTCTTCAACTATATACAGTTCTATATAGATGCCTGGGGTGTGACCAGTTTGAACCCCAGGGGCTTGATTGGCAAGATTTATGTAGGGGATCACTAAACATGCATGATACTTTATAGCATTATTTTTAATTATGGCTATTTTGACAATTTTAGCCTCCATCTAGGCAGCTATCTTGAAGTTTTGAAAATCTTATTGGGCTGACACTAAATTTTATGACTGTACTATATGCTGTAGGTGTTTTCGTTGAGTTAAAAGACATTTTAAATAGCTTCAGACTGGGCTACCCTTTGTCATTTTGACAGAAAATGCACTTTGTGACTTTTGACCTTGTACAGACACAATGGAAGGTCATATTAGGTGGCACAGACCCTGAAGTTGATGGGTAGAGGTCACTGATCAATACTAACAGTTGTGCCTTTTATTAACATTCTGACCTACCTGGGTCAAAATTTAAAATTTTAACCACCAGTCTATAAAACTTCTTGTCCGCTCTGTAACTTGAAAACCCTTTGGAATATTTTGATGATACTTGGTAGAAATGTAGATAAGGACGAGATGACACGTCACATACAAGACAGCTCTGGCGTTCTTACTTTTGGAGCTATCACCCTTTGTTTTATTTGAAAAAGATTTTGTGTTCGCTCTGTAACTCAAATACCCTTCTGACTGTTTCGTTGGTACTTGGCAGAAATGTAGAACAGGACCAGATGTGTTGCGTATAAGAATGGCAACTCTGCCTTTCTTACTTTTGGCATTATCTCCCTTTGTTATATTTGACAGTGATAATCAACTGATTTTGTGTCCGCTCTGTAAGTCAAAGACCCATTGGAACATTTTTATGATACTTTGTAGAAATGTAATACAGGACCAGACAACATGTCGCGTACAAGAATGACAACTCTGCCTTTCTTGCTTTTGACTTTATCTCCCTTTGTTATGTCTGACAGTGATTACCCATTGATTTCATGTCCGCTCTGTAAGTCAAAGACCCTTTGGAAAATTTTTATGATACTTGGTAGAAATGTAGAACAGGACCAGGTGACATGTCGCGTACAAGAATGACAACTCTGCTTTTCTTACTTTTGGCATTATCTCCCTTTATATTGGACAGTGATTATCCATTGATAATGTGTCAGCTCTGTAAGTCAAAGACCTTTTGGAATATTTTTATGATACTTGGTAGAAATGTAGAACAAGACCAGACAACGTGTGGCATACAAGAATGACAACTCCGGCTTTTTTACTTTTGGAGATCTTCCTTTGTTTTGTTTGAAATAGATTTCTTGTCTGCTCGTTTCTTGTCTGCTCTGTAACTGTTATAACCTTTGGAATATTTCGATGGTACTTGGCAAAAATGAATTTCTAAGCTAAATCCTTGAGTATGTGGTTTGAAATATTTTGATAATATTTGGTAGAGGCATAGATAAGGATTAGTAGGCATGTCGTGTTCAAGAGTACTCTCACTTTCTCCATTATTATATCCTCTGTTGCAAAAATCTTGTGCAGGCTCCCACACTATTTGAGTTAACTTGATAATTTTTGATAGGGGCATATACCAGGTCAAGAAGGTGTGTAGCATGCAAGAAGGACAACTTTTACTTTGTTGAGTTTTTATCCCAATAAACATACAGCAAGTTCCTTTACCTTTACAAGGCATATTTTTTTTTTACTATTATTTCTGAATATGTATATACACTCACAAATTCAAAGTATTTACAAATACTGTGTATTCTGTTATCACATCAGAAGTAGTTATTAGATGATTTTGACAAAAATAAAAAAAAATAAAAGAACACTCAAAAATTAAATCATTCACAGTACACCTAGTTTTGTTTTCACTTATTATTTTGGTCACATTTCATACTATATTTGCATCTTTTTACTTTGCTCTTGTTCAATATATACATAATATCGATTGAAATACACTAAATTTAGAAATGGCGGTTTGGTCGGGGATTTGCCATCTCTTCTGATGGCTACGAGGGTCCTGCAAAAAATTTTGTCACTGGATTCGGATTACTTCAGTGCTACATTTTATCAAACATATCTTTATTACAAACATTCAAAGTATTCCCCCTTTACGGAAACATATTTTTGTAACCTTTTTACCCAGTCGCGAAAAGCAGATAAATAGCCTTCTTTTGGTATCTGTTGGAGACACTGATAAATAGCGCTGCCAAGAGAACTTTTAGACGTATACTTATTTTCAGAAAGCATTTCCTTAAGCCTTGAAAATAAAAAGAAGTCACAGAGACTCAGGTCAGGTGAATAAGGTGGATAGTTTAAAACTTTCACCTTTTCAGAAGCCAAAAAAGACTTAAAACCTCACACTTATGAGAGGAGGCCTTGTCCTGTAAAAGGTGGACTCCTGACCATCATTTGCTTGGTCGTTTCTTATTGTAAAACTTTCACTTTCTTCAGTACAGAATTCTTGTAGAATCGGCCAGTGACTGTATGACCAGATGGACAAGGCACTTGAACGACTGGCCCACTTGAATTAAAGAAAATTACGTACAACATCTTTTTCGAACATATGGTTCTCTTGGCAATACATGGGCGTTTTTTATCTTTTCGCTTCCATTGCTTATTATCAGCCTTTCTTTGTGGCTCAAACATGTGCACCCAGGTTTCATCACTTGTTAGCTAGTTAGAATTAACCCGACTATTACAGCCTTTGTATGTTTTCAAAAGTTCCCGGGCACATTTAAGGGGTTGTGTCTTTTGCTCCTCAGTGTGCAAATGAGGTACCCACCTAGTGCAAACGTTTCTCAGGTCCAAATGCTTTTTCAGAATTGTTTGCACACTGCCTTCTGATTAAATATCTGCTTTGAATCTATATTAAGCCTAATGCGGCATTTAATATAGCTACGAATTTCAGTCTTCTGGTCCATGTTCCAATGTAACAAGTAAATTGGTCAGGGTATATGACTGCATCTATTTCAATTTGAAATAACTCGGTCAGTTGGAAAGCAATTTGCACGAAATAAATGGGTATCGTTAGCTATTCAACACACCAGTCAAGTGCAGTGAAGCATTTTAAAATATACCTGGGATAAAACCAAGGAAGCCTATTAGTGACAGAACATTTTGCACGACCCTTGTATGTTTATATTTGAAAGTGATAATTAATTGATTTTGTGTCCGCTCTGTAAGTCGAAGACCCTTTGGAATATTTTCATGATACTTGGTAGAAATGTAGAACAGGACCAGACAACGTGTCGAGTACAAGAATGACAACTCTTCTTTTCTTACTTTTGGCGTTATCTCCCTTTGTTATGCCCCGCCACCATAAAAGTGGCGGGGTATTATGTTATACCCTCTGAAATTTTTAGTGTCCATCCGTCCGTCTGTCCATCCGTCAGCACCCCCACCATTCGTCTGCCCGCAACTCCTCCTACAGTTTAGGCCAATCCTTTTCAAACTATACAGGCGCTTTTAGGATGGTCTGAAGATATGCATATTGTTTTTTCAGAATCCTGAAATTATTTTTTTTATCACATTTTTTTTTTTTTTTTTTCATTTTAACTTAGACTTTTTTCGAGCCCTAATACTACAGAAATGTATAGGGAGTATGTACCTTCTGCCCGCAACTCCTCCTAAGGTTTTAGGCCAATCCTTTTGAAACTTTACAGGCACTTTTAAAATGGTCTGAAGATATACACATTGTTTTTTCAGAATCCTGAAATTATTTTTTATCACTTTTTTCCATTTTTAACTTAGACTTTTTTTGAGCCCTAATACTACAGAAATGTATAGGGAGTATGTACCTTCTGCCCCCAACTCCTCCTGCAGGTTTAGGCCAATCCTTTTCACACTTTACAGGCGCTTTTAGGATGGTCTGAAGATATGCATATTTTTTTTTTCAGAATATGAAATTATTTTTTTATCACATTTTTTTTATTTTTAACTAAGACATTTTTCGAGCCCTAATACTACAGAAATGTATAGGGAGTATGTACCTTTTGCCTGCAACTCCTCCTACAGTTTTAGGCTAATCCTTTTGAAACTTTTCAGGCGCTTTTAGGATGGTCTGAAGATATGCATATTGTTTTTTTCAGAATCCTGAAACTATTTTTTTTTTTACATTTCTTGCATTTTTAACTTAGACTTTTTTCGTGCCCTAATACTACAAAAATGTATAGAGAGTATGTACCTTGTACGCGCAACTCCTCCTACATTTTCAGGCCGATCCTTTTGAAACTTCACACATGCTTTTAGGATGGTCTGAAGATATGCATATTGTTTTTTTTTTCAGAATCCTGAAATTATTTTTTATCACTTTTTATTGCATTTTTGACTTAGACTTTTGGTGGGTTTTTTATGTTTTTTTTTTTTGTTTTTTTTTTTTTGAGTTATGAAATAACTGTTTATTGCTTCTCTTCATGTTTAACTTAGTTTGTTTTCAGCCCTTATACTACAGAAGTGCATAGGGAATATGTCCCTGTGTGGCAGGGCATGGTGCATTGGCTTGCAGTTATGTTATGTCTGACAGTGGTTATCCATTGATTTCATGTCCACTCTGTAAGTCAAAGACCCTTTGGAATATTTTTATGATTCTTGGTAGAAATGTAGAAAGGACCAGACGGTGTGTCGCGTACAAGAATGACAACTCAGCCTTTCTTACTTTTGGCGTTATCTTACTTTGTTATGTCTGACAGTGGTTATCCACTGATTTCATGTCCGCTCTATAAGTCAAAGACCCTTTGGAATATTTTTATGATACTTGGTAGAAATGTAGAACAGGATCAGATGACATGTCGCGTTCCAAGAATGGCACCTCTGCCTTTCTTACTTTTGGAGTTATCTCCCTTTGTTTTGTTTGAAATAGATTTCTCGTCTGCTCTGTAACTGGAATACCCTTCAGGATATTTCGATGGTACCTGGTAGAACTGTAGAATAGAACAAGACAACGTGTCTCTTACAAGAATGACAACTCTGCCTTCCTTATTTTACTGTTTTCTCCCTTTGTTATATTTGACACTGATTATGCATTGATTTAGTGTCCGCTATGTAAGTCAAACACTCTTTGGAATATTTTGATGATACTTGGTTGTATTGAAGAACAGGATCAGGTGACATGTCACATACAAGAATGACAACTTCGGCTTTTTTTACTTTAGGAGTTATCTCCTCTTCTTGTCTTTGAATTTGATTTCTTATCTCTGCTCTGTAACACGAATACCCTGTGGAATATTTTGATGTTGCTTCGTACAAATGTAGAACAGGACGAGATGATGTGTTGTGTACAAGAATGACAATTCTGGTAGGATTCGGGGGACTTTTGTTTTTGTTTTGTTTTTTCTAAAAAATAATTTCTAGTTTTTTTTTTTAGAATGCGGTATTAGTAAAAAGCAATGTCATAATGTCATGTTTGTGTATCAAACAGCAGATTTTTTAGAAAGTCTATAGTTTCTCTAATCATTGTAAGTTAATTATCATTTTGACACAAAGTTTGAAAAGTTTGAGAGGACAGCATTCATTTGAAGATTTGAGGGGATGCATACGAGAATAATGTAGATTTTTGGCTATTGAAAAAAAGGAACTTTTGTTTGTGATTGAGCTTGGCTACCTCACCTCTGACGGAAGTGATAATAATTTGGACGCACGGATATAGGTAGCACCTATTAAATTCATATTATATATATATGCATCATATCTTGGTTAATAACTAGGTTTTATATCAGCACCTCGTAACTTGGCCAGTATATATATATATATATATATATATTTATATATAAACAGTGACGCATAAGACAGCAATGGCGTTCCATACATTCCTCTTTTATCTTTTTTCTTTTCTTTTAATTTATTTTATAGGGACGGGTTTAGTTCACTTTGGCATTTTTGACGGTAAGCCTGCAAATTCCAGTATGGAACCCGTTCCAAAATAATAAAAAGGCGAATTTTATTCCAGTGAGTCTTCATTCACGTTAAAGTATACTTTTTTGTGGATTTTTTTTTTATTTTTCAATAAAAATTGGAATCATATATAGGCATATTCAGGTCATAAATGCAAACTCACAATCTTGAAAAAAAATCGTGTTGTTTTTATTTTTATTTTTTCTTAGGAGTGTAATTTTTTCTTTATGTTTCTAATTGGACAGGACTGATCGTATAAACAGGCTGTCGGACGTGATAGATGAAAAACTTGGATTCGATAGTTTGATACGTGTTGACACGTGACTTGGATTTCACAGTTTCGGCATGGTCAATTCTTATCGAATTCGACACTGTCTAGTTCGACAAGAGGACATGTTTGTTCGACAAGTGTAAATAATGGTCCAAGTATCCGAGATATGTCCCATAATCCCAGAGATTATTAAAAGCCTGTGGTTAGCCGAAATTGAACAGATTGAAAAGTTCAATAGCTCAAAACAATCTCATTTTGAACAATTCAGCACGATACCATGCCCGTGCAACGAATGCCTTTGTTAAATTCCACTTTAAACAGAGAAAAAATGTAGTATTAGTGTTCTTTCCCTTTGGTGTCTTGGATGGGAGGTATAAGGTAATTGTATAGATTCCTGCTCATTGCCTTCACTTCCTTTTTTTTTTTTTTTTATTCAAAGCATGGATAGTGGATATTCTTGAGAACTGCCTTAATAGCAATAATGGTGCAAATATCACGTTTTCATAAACACACCTTTCAATTTTGTATATATGAAAGTATTCACTATGTCACACGAGTGTGCCATTTATATGTGTTTTGTTCAAGAATTTTGAATTGGAAAGACTGATCTTGTGAACAGGGCTTAATAAAGGCAGTTCTAATGAGCACCTACAATTTTTTTTCTATTTTTGAAGCAGCAACAGCAGCAGAAATAAGGAATAAAAATCAGTATTTCATTGGTGAATGAAAATATTTGTAAGCTTAAGTCATTTCAGTCATTTTTGTAGTATCTCCCTAATTATACTTCACTGTTTAATACCTGGAGCTGTTGGAGGAATTCTCATTGAGGCGGTTCAAATGAGCACCCACAACATATGTTTGGAGTATGAATAATAAAAATATCACAAATTTTCATGAGAAATATAACCACTTTGGAGTTTGGAAATAATGTACTATATCAAACGGATGTGTTGTCGTAATGACGTTGGGTGCCGTATACAAATGTATAAATGATATTGCGGGGCTTTATATATATAATATATATATGCATCATATCTCGGTTAAAATTTACCACCACTTAACTAGGTTTTATATCAGCACCTCATAACTTGCCCAGGTTATATATATAAACAATGACGCATTCCCCTGTTATCATTTTATAGGGACGGGTTTAATTCATTTTGGCATTTTTGACGGTGAGCTTGCAAATTCCAAGATGGAACCCGCTGCTTAATACAAAAAATACGAATTTTATTCCAGTGTGTCTTCATTTACTTTAATGTATACTTTTCCGTGGATTTTTTTTTTAAATAAATATTAGAATCATATATAGGCATATCATTACGAAGACATGCCTATTCAAATATACTGAAAATTTTATCACCAAAAAAACGAAAATTTTCAGAAAAAAAAAAAAAAAAAAAAATGAAAATTTTCATATTTCTGCTAAAAACGTAGATTGTGGGTACTGTATAGTTAGGCGATTCTAATGAGTACCCATAATCTATGTTTTGGGCAGAAATAAAAAAAATGTATACCCCTATAAGCCCCAATTTTACTATATAAAAATGGCGTTTAAGGGGGTCAAAATTATATAGGCATGTTTTTATGATGCTCAGGTCATAAATGCAAACTCACAATCTTGGAAAAAATCGTGTTTTTTTTTTTTTTTTTTTTTTTTTTCATTATTATTATTTATTTATTTTTTTTTTTTTCGGAGATTATTTTTTTCTTTATATTTCCAGTTGGACAGGACTGATCGTATGGACAGGTTCTCGGACGTTTTGTCCATATTCGATAGATGAAAAACTTGGATTCGATAGTTTGATATGTGTTGAATTTCACAGTTTAGGCATGGTCAGTTCTTGCCGAATTCGACACTGTCTAGTTCAAGAAGATTGATCTTGAGGACGTGTTTGTTCGACAAGTGTAAATAGTGGTCCAAGGATCCGAGAATTGCCCCATAATCCGAGAGATTAAAAAAAGCCTGAGATACAGGAAGACAAATTTTGCCGAAATTAAACAGATAGAAAAGTACGATATTGCTCGAAACTATCTCATTTGAACAATTAAGCGCGATAACATGTCCGTGCAACGAACGCCTTTGTTAACACCACTTTATACAGAGAAAAATGTAGTGTTAGTTTTCTTTCCCTTTGGTGTCTTGGATGGTAGGTATAAGGTTATAGGATAGACTCCTGCTCATTGCATTCACTTCCTTTTTTTATTCAATACATGGATTGTGGATATTCTTGGGAACCGCCTTAATAGCAGGAATGGTGCAAATATCACGTTTTCATAAAAAAACACCTTTCAAGTTTTTCGAGGTATGAAGTATTCACTATGTCACACGAGTGTGCCATGCAAATTTGTTTTGTTCAGGAGTTTTGAATTGGAAAGACTGATCTTGTGAAGAGGGCTTAATAAAAGCAGTTCTAAATAGCACCCACAATCTTTTTCTGCAGCAGAAATAAAGAATAAAAAAATCAGTGTTTCATTGGTGAATGAAACTAATTGTTAGTTTAAGTCATTTTAGCCATGTTAGTAATATCTCCCCAATTATACTTCACTGTTTAATATCTTGAGCTGTTGGAAGAATTCTCTAATAATAGTTCGAATTAGTCATTGCAAACGAGCCATCGGTGTTCGAGGCATCCAAGATTCTCTGAATGCGTAGGGTCCCAAACAGAGTCATTTGCAAATAGCGAAGACTCCGAGTTTAGCGTCTGATCAACGTCTACCAGTTTGGTTTAAGTACAGGAATTCCTTTAAAATTTACCATGAAAAGAATATACCTGACACACCTTGTTTTGCGACTGGGCCAGTACAAAGCTATACATGAAAGCTGAATATTGCATTGGTAATTAGCTCACCTGAGCATTTATTATTTTTGTTCGCCCTATGTTACTTCTATTGAACGTATATTACTCGGAATTAAGTGACAGATAAAATACCTTCCATTATACCATTATCTTTCCTTACTATTTCTGCACAAAAGTGTTGTTTACGGTTTTTCATTAATTTTGCCTAACAAGCGTTTCTAATATGCCAGTAATCTATATTTTGAACGAACAAAAGAAAAACAAGCAAACTATGTTTGAGACAGACGAGAGAAAAGCCAATGTTTTTCACCACAAAATGTCAATTTAGTTAGCCTGTACGCAAGGACAGACGAATTTTAGTTCTACCTCTCGGCGGCGATTCTATTATCGTTATTCTTGAAATTTGTCAGAAAGTAATACATTAATGAAAAAAGAAGAAGTATATATATATATATATATATATATATTGCATACGTTGTCGGTCACAATTCCACACAGCCTTCAGCAGATGTAAGTTCGGCGACATAGGTCTTTACTAAATTAGTATAGCATTTGTATGGAACTGAGCACATAGAAAACGAAGAAATTGTATTTTCATGAACCAAAATTTTTGTATTTTAGTACAACAGAAACACTGCTGATAAAATATAATCATATTCTGTGACTTCTGAAAAGGTTCTAAATAAACATCATATTTCTCGCAAATGGTAATTTATTACCTTTGCGAGAAATATGATGTTTTTTAGAACCATATATTACCGAGAAATATGATGTTTTTTAGAACCTTTTCAGAAGTCACAGAAAATGATTATATTTTATCAGCAGTGTTTCTGTTGTACTAAAATAACTAAAGAAAAAATATTTACAAGATATTTTTTGGGCCTGCACTGTCCTACTGACCCCAAGTATCTGTGTATGTGACCCCCTCTTTTCTGAGAAAAATGACAATAAAGAAAAGGTTGCTTATGGCCAGGTTAGCATTTTAAAAGATTTCACTAAACACTGAAGATCGTTGCTCACATACAATGTACGGTAGCGTGTTGGTCTAGGTTTCCGCTGGCTGTAAATACTTTGATGCTTGTAGGTTTGTGGAGCGCTGTGGTGCAGTAGTAAGGTATCGGACTCGAAATCGAGAAGTAGCGGATTCGATACCCGCTAGCACCAAGTGTCATGTCCTTGAGACACTTTATCAACATAACTTAGTATTGGTTTCTAGCCGGGAAGACCCTTCCTAGAATATCCGCGAGGACATTAAACAAAACCGATTCCGATATCCTGATATATATATGCGTTTTTTTTTTTTTTTTTTTTTTTTTTTTTTTTTGCTGTTTTTTTTTTTTTTAACTCGTTGAATCAATTATGGTTTTGGTTTTTGCATATTGAATGCTAAAGATAAAGACAAAATACTTTACATAAAAAAAAAACAACAACAAAAGTTCTTACTCTGTAAGTCAATAATTATAATGTTTTCATTAATTATATATAATGGAAAAGAATAACAGAACTAATATTTATTTGCACCCTGGTAAATGCGGGGTAAGGCCCTCACTCTGTATGTGTACTCTTTAAAGGGAGCTAACTGCATATGCCTTGATAATTCAATTTTACGACTCGGACCCCTGCGAAATGGGATGTGGAACTGCATTATTATGAATCAGGGGCGGATCCTGTATGACTTCGAAGAGGTTCGATTTGATCAAATATCCGTCCTTACTCTACGTATTCGGACAGGCCTGGGCAATGTAGACCCAGATAAGACGCCACAGAATGCGGCGTCTGATCAGGGTCAACACTGTTGCCACTCACCCAACAATTTTGCACACATTTCGCAGGTAGTAAAATGGACTTGTTAAAGGAATATAATATAAAGAATAAGGTGTGTGAAAATTTAGGGTCAATATGGCATTCCAAACTTATCAAAAATTTAAAATGTATCCAAAATTTCCCATGAAAATGAAATATTGGGTCAAAGGGGGATTCGACTAACCCACCAAATCCCCCAAAAAATTTGTTTTTCTAACATACTGGAAGCTGAAAGCAGTTCTGGTTATTCTTGTTCCGTTCCGTTCCGTTAAATATAATTATTATACTTTGCGGAACGGAACGGAACAAAGTCCATAAATGGCAAATCACGAACTATTATTATTTAAAAACAATTCAAAATAGTTTGATGTTCAAGACGATAAACTTGTAATCGATAATAAGCCAGAATATTCTCCAAAACAGTGGTCAAGAACAAATATTATAATTTTATATGTATTCCCCATTGTGTGCCCCTGAAATTGTTCCGTTCCATTCCGTTCCGCAAAGTATAATTAGCCCTAATAAGCGTTTCTAAGATGTTTGGAAACAAATAAAAGAAAAGTATATGATTCAAATCATTCATTACTGAAAAAAAAAAAAACCCAAAAAACCCGAAGAATTAGTATTAACCTGCATTAGTTGTGGCTCACAATTCTACACATACTCCGAGTTACTTATTCGCCACTTAATCAGTGTAGAGACATCGAAGTTTACAAAGTTTGCATGCGTATTGAACTAGAGAAAGCACATAAAAACAAAGAATTTGTATTTTCATGAACATTATGTTTGTGGGGCGACATATATAATACCATTGTGAGGTTTTATATATATATAATATATATGCCTCATATCTCGGTTAAATTTTTCCGCCACATAACTAGGTTTAAATTCCAGCACCTCATATCATGGCCAGTTTCTATATATATATATATATATATATATATATATATATATATATATATATATATATATATATATATATATATATATATATTTTATTCCTATAAATTTTCTTACAGCAATACAGTCGCGTAAATCTGATCAATATTAACATTGGAGTTGAAAAGTAAGGAAACGTACCTACTAACGTGTGTGCCATAAGAAGACTTAAATCAGCCTGTGCATCCGCACAGTCTGATCAGAGTCTTCGTTGTCCGCATGAAGAAATTTTGCATCCTTGGCTACCCAAAAATATGCTGAGTCTGATCAGATTGCGCAAATGAGCAGGCTGATTTGAATCTTCGCTGGGCGCATATGTCTGAAGGGATGTTTTCTAACGTAACGGTGCATTTGCATTTGTACAAAAAGGTTTGGAAGAAAGTGAGATTTGTTTGTGTTGAGGTTTTACGGCCCAGTCAACCCAATGGGGTCATGTCGAGCGCGGTCAGTTTACCTAACCACACGTTTACTGGGCAGGCTTAGTCCTCTAAGCGGTTAACCAGTATTGTGCACATTCTTTCGCCAGAAACTGACAACTGCCCTTCTTGAATCAGCGGAAGGGAGAGAATGACCGTAGAAAATATTTCATGATCAATCTCCACGAAAGAATGTGGAAGAAAGTGAGATAACTTATGTTGCTTATCATTACATTTACAGTCAAACCTGTCTTAAAGGTCATCCGTATTAAGCAATTACCTTTATTTAAGGCGCTTACTGGCACCTGATGCAACTTTATAAATCAAAACTTAAACTGAATTATATGCATGCGTTGCACATTTGGAAGACTGGATGAGTGTAAAGGGCGTATTTTGGTAATTTTACCACATAAAATTGCTAAATCAAGGACAATAATACATGCCATACACACTGTCCTGCAAACTTGTGTACTAGTTGTGAGAATTTATCAAATAGATAATACATGTACCATACAAATTTTATTGTAACGTGATCTCCAGTATGAAAATTATTAAACTAAAACATGAATTTTACCCATTTTCCATACAAATAATATAATTCAGGGGCAATAACTCCTGCAAGAATCAATACACTATACGTCAGAAGCATTCATGGTGTGCAGTCTGTCATAACAAGGTTTCATAATAAATTTCGTCTTATTTTAGGAATAGATTGTTAAGATATTACATTACTACTAAGTCAAGTACAATTCTTTTCCATATAGTACAGTGTACAATAGTAAAAATGTAATCAGGGCCAATAGCCCATATTAGAACAAAAATATTTATAATTTAGTATAACTGCAAGATTCAAGTCAATGTATATGTGCAAGTTTCAGAGGATTAGGGTAATAGATACTTAAGTGATAAGGCAAAAAATTGTCTTGCAAGAGTTATCGTTACATTGTACGTATTGTAGTGGTCTTCAAGGCCAGTCTTATAAAAGAAAAGTAACCTGTATTAAACAAACACCTGTCTAAAGCAACCGCGCTTTGGCTTTCTTAACACAGGTTTTGCTGTACCTTCCTGTTCTAATCTCTATCAATGCGTTTCTTTCAACAGATAATCTGTGTCCTTTTAATAACCGTTGCCGTTAATAATGCGTCAGCGAAATGGAACGAAAATGATAATGAACTATTCATCCTAAAAAGGCACTGTGAAGCCAAGGTAAGTTATGGACATTTCTACATGTACACTTCATCCGACGGATATTGTACGACCCGCAGAAAAGTCAGCCTATTGAACGATTGACTTTCGAAGAGTGCCAAATCATCACCTCGTGAGTCTGTCTGTCTATCCGTGGTCAGTTAGTGAAAATAATCATAGCGCCTAAGCCGTTGGAAATATTTTGATAAGTTTTGGCATACTAATAGATGCCGACAAGATTTAAATTATGCACTTGCCAAACGCCACTTTTCTACTTTTCTTTGACCAAGGCAACGCCCCCATCCCCCCCCCCCCCCCACCCCCACTCAAAAAAAAAAAAAAAAAAAAAAAAAAATATGGAAATCGCTGTAGATCTTCAACCGTAAGGGGTATTTTGATAAACTTTTGTACACATATTAATATTGACAAGATTCAGACAAAAAATTGCCAAATGCCACTTTTCCTTGACCGAGGCTTGCCGAGGCCAAAATGTGACCGTTAGCAAAAATACCCATAACTCTTGAAATCTCAGGAACACTTTGATTGTTTGTGTTGAGGTTTTACGGCCCAGTCAACCCAATGGGGTCATGTCGAGCGCGGTAAGTTTACCTAACCACACGTTTACTGGGCAGGCTTAGTCCTCTAAGCGGTTAACCAGTATTGTGCGCATTCTTTCGCCAGAAACTGACAACTGACCTTCTTGAATCAGCGGAAGGGAGAGAATGACCGTAGAAAATATTTCATGATCAATCTCCACGAAAGAATGTTGCCGACCTCGGCGTGCGTTGAACCCGCGACCTCCTGGTCTCCAGTCTGACGGCGCATCCAACTGGGCCACCGAGGCCGGCAGGAACACTTTGATACTTTTGCACATAAGCCAGAGGCTAAGTAGAGGCACAGCCAAGAATGAGGCGGGTCGGCCACCTTTACGATACTTGATAATCATCGCTGAATTTAGTGGTTGTTGGGTCCGCCCAAGAAGTGTTTTAATACATGTATCTACTGTATCTCTGATGCACATGCGTACAAGTATAGTACCACCATAATCCGCAACGTCAGAAAACGTACCTTCGGACATTTGCGCCCAGAGAAGATTCAGATCAGCCTGCACATTCGCGCAGATTAATCAGACTCTTCACTGCTATTTCGGATAGCTAAGGAGACAAAGTTTCTTCATGTGGGCTACGAATACTCTAATCAGACTCCGCGGATGCGCAGGCTGACTTGGATCTTCGTTGGACGTTCATGTCAGAAGGTACGTCTTTTCATATTGCGACTCCTTATATCTTCGGACACATGAACTCCCACCCGATCTTGTTCTAAACGTTGGAAGGTCATTCACTTTGACAACGCCTTATTACTGTACGTCGGTAAAACAGAAACAACGGGGTGCTACGGGGGTGTCACAGTTGTTCGGGACACTAGGAATCACAGTGTTTGCTACTACAGTCGACTCTCGTTATCTCGAATTCCAAGGGACTCTCTGAAACACTTTGAGATATCCGTACCTCGACATATAAGATTTCCAGAACTGAGGAAAAAATAATGCGAACAACCACATTTAACAAATATATATGTAATTGGACTCTTGACTATAGAGATATATAACAAAAATATTGTGGAAAAGAGGAGAAATTGCTCCTTCTCCTCTTTTCCGCACTATTTTTATTTGTTGTTAGATTTCCATGTTTAGGCAGGGACAAGATTTTCACTTCCAGATAAGCGGTTATTCGAGATAAACGAGTTCGAGATAACGAGAGTCATCTGTACACGTAACTGGAAACAAGTAATATTATCCACGATTTTCCGGAAGCTGACGAATAGGGATCCTTTAAGGGGATCTGATACACTTTCATGGGAGGTACTGATATGCAGCCGCATTAGTAGCTTTATCAAAAGCGTCTCCCTTCCGGAAAGGGGTCTACTCTAAAAGGTAAGAATTTGCTCGTAGAACCTTGTTGGCCCAGTCAACCTGTTACGGTTATGTCAAGCCAGTCAATTTACGTAACCACAATTTTCCTGGGCAGGCTTAGTCCTCTAAGCCGTTAACCAGTATCTGTGCACATTCTTTCACCAGGAATTGACACTTTGAATCAGGGAAGGGAGAGTATGACTGTAGAAAATATTTCATGATCAATCTCTACGAAAGAATGCTGCCGTACTAGCGGTGATCGGACCTCGCGACCTCTTGATCTCCAGTCTTGGAAATTTAAACATTGAAATTTTATACCATTACACTCTTTTTTTCTGTTTCAGTGTACCGACTCATGTCAGCCAGTAAAGCATCGAACATTTAAATGGGCATGCGTGACAGGTAAGGTTAAGGCAGTGGATGGTTTAAAGGGAGGTAACTCTGTCAAGAATTCTCTCCCTTCTGAAAAGGGTCTACTCGGAATGGAAAGAATTTGCTCCCAATGGGAGTAATTTCATTCCTTTACGAATAGACCCATTTTCAGGAGGGGCTTGGGGTATATGAAAGCAACAGGAAGTCACGAAAATTTATCTCCTTTGTGCAAAAAAGGTAGAAAACAAACCAAGTGAATCCAGTCACCTTAATATTTAAATTTGATGTAGTAAGAGATAAACAATACCTTACACATAAATTTCTTTGGGTTCTAACATGCACACTTTAAAATACCATAATACGAAAACACACACCGCAAACTACTAAATACTGTTGACTATCATTATCTTAAACATTCATAACTCAAATAATTAAGTCAAAATAAATAAAGGATAATTATTGGTATAGTTTGTTGTATGTTCGTTGATTTTAATTCCTTTTATCTCAAACTGCTGTTACCTCAAACCGAAACATCCGCTTCCTTGGAGTTCGACATAAATGTCAAAAGTATACATACCAAAATACCAATAAATTCTAAAACAAATGGCCCTATAGAGCAATAAACACACGCACAAAGCTGAAAAAGCTGCATTTTTAAATCTCAGATCTGATTACATTAAATATTGTCAAAGAGATGTCTGATATTTATATAAAAACTAAGAAGGAACTGTTTGAGAATTTATTACTGTACCAACCTCCAGTATGGTTTCCACCTGACATATACTATTGCACTGAAGTGGTGAATATGTGCTGAAAGGTCGCGAGTTCGCGTCCTTTGATATCCCAATACAGGGCAATAGTCACCAATATCAATGCAATAACACTTTTATTATATAATAGCATGAAATATTTTGCGTCATTTTCAGTTGTTTGTTATCTCAAAAGGCATTTTTTATTATCTAAAATTCAGAGCTCAAATGCGTGACGAATTTCGGCGTGACATGATTGTCTAAGACGTCGTCAAAATCAACGTCTTGTAACGATAAATAACATTCGATGGCATCCGTGTAAGCGTGTATATCAAGTAAACCCGCCGATGTCGAGTGCTATCTGAACGCTTATTCCTCGGATTATATAACACATTTTTAATTCTTAAATATTTATAGCTACCTACTAGAAAATAATATCTCATATTTTGCATTGTATCCTTAAAGCAACTAGAGCATAAGAAACGATCGGACCGTTGAAACACCCCAAATCATCACAAGCAACCCCAAACCACTTTATTTATCTTTTCACACCGAACCACTAACTTGTCTTTTTTACCCTAAACTACATTATTGCATAAAAAGCAGTGCCGCACGTTAATAACAGCCGTGCATTAACCGGCGAAAAGCCGTGTATTAACAAGGCAATTCACGCGCTGTTAATGCACGGCTAAGCAACTTCCGGTATGCTCTTACCGGGGCCACGGCGTCACGAGATGTATACTGCCCTGCCCCAGAACGGGCATAGTACGTGCAAATAGCGTTCGCGCGACATCGGTGAAAAAGCGAGACAAAAAAGTGCAAGATATAACGCGAAAAGTAGCAAATGTTCCCAGTTTTTATACAATAATAACGATCGAACATGGTTTTTCAGTGCATTAACATTCTCCAAGTCCCTTGGGAGATGTTGAAAACGCGGCCTTCGGCCTCGGTTTTCAACACCTCCCACGGGACCTGGCGAATGTTAAGGCATGAAAAACCATGTTTGATCCCTATAATATTATTATCTCTAATGGAATGGGGTATCAAGAATGTTTGATAGCTTAGTATAATAAGTACCCTGTTTAATCTGGGTCTTTGCAGCACATAAACGTAAAAGCAATGTGGGCAGGGCAGAGATTTTGCAAAAGAAAAAAAATGTGGCATATAAAGTGATGCCAAAGAAGCATGTTGACGACAAAGGTCTAGATCAGCATGTGGATGCATAGGCAGTCTGATCAAGGTCTTTTTGTCCTTACAGTAAAAAAAAAAAGAAAAGAAAAAAAAAAAAAAAAAAAACTTGAGTGAAATACATTGTATGTGCCGGTGTCCAAGAAAACCTGACCGTTCGCACAGTCTGATCAGAATCGTTGCATAGTAAAAAAAACCCACCTAAGGCCGTTTTGTCTGGACCCGCTCATTCTTCTACTGAACCCGCATGTGACATTTTTGTGTCGCCTGCGAAGCATGGTACACACATATATAGGGATCATGTTGTGCGCCCGCGTCGTTGGCGTCGTCGATGTTGCCGTCACATTTTTCGTTTTAGTTTAATAACTCTTGAAGGGATGCATTGATTTCATTCAAAGTCTTCAAAAGTTTATATCAATTCAAAAAACAGGTCAAGTTCGATATTAGTAATCAGCCGCCAAAGTTTGGCTGAGTTATGGCCCTTTTTCGACTTAGTTTTTATTGGGTTAAGATGTTGGTTTCCGTTCAATAAGTTCTGAAGGGATGCATTTATTTTATCAGAAGCCTGCAGAAGGGTATATCATTGTAAAATACAAATCAAGTTCGATATTGGTAACCATCTGCAAAATTTTGGCCGGGTTATGACCTTTTTTCGACTGTTTTTGTTGTTGGTTTAAGTACGTACATGCATCCTTGTGTGCTCCATAACTTGGAAACCCTTACAGGTATTTCGATAATATTTGATAGGGATGTAGAGGAGTACCAGTAGGCATGTCGCGTGCAAGAGAGATAACTCTCACTTTCTTCGTAATGTACTTATCTCCCCTGAAGCCGAAATCTTGTACAGGCCATAACTCCCATACTGTTTCAGATGAATTTATATTATTTGACAGCGACATATATCAGGTAAAGAAGGAGTGTCGCATGGAAGACGAACAACTTTTGCTTTTTTCTTTTTTTTTAGTTATCTCCCCTGAACGAATTTCTTAACCAAATACTTGTGCACTCCATCACTTCATAATGGTTTGAAATATTTGGATAATATTTGGTAGACGCAAAGATAAGGACAGTAGGCGTACCGTGTGCAAAAGAGACAATTCTCACTTAAGAGACAATTCTCACTTTCTTCATTATGGACTTAAATCCCCTGAAGACAAAATCTTCTGCAGGCCATAACTCCAATACTATTTGAGATAATTTGATAATAATTGGTAGGAAAATATATCAGGTCAAGTTGGAGTATCGCATGCGGAAAGGACAACTCTTGCTATGGTTATCTTTCCCGAAGGAAGTTTTAAGCCAAATTCTTCTGCACACCATTACTTCTTTATAGTATGAAATATTTTGATAATATTTGGTAGAGACATAGATAAGTACCTGTAGGTGTGTTGCATGCAATAGAAACAACTCTTTCTTCGTTATGTACTTATGTCCCCTGAAGCCGAAATCTTGTGCAGGCCATAACTCCAATACTGTCTAAGATAATTTCACGTTGGCGCTTAAAGTAGGAGAAACATCCGATTCTCGGATTTTTTTTTTTTTTTTTTTTTTTTTGTTATTTTTAACTCATATGAGCGAAAGCTCAAGGTGAGCTATTGTGACCACCCTCTGTCCGTCGTCCGTCGTCAACAATTGATTTATTAGCACTCTAGACGTCACATATTTTGATCCAATCTTAATGAAACTTGCTCAGAATGTTTGCCTTTATAAAATCTAGGTCAGGGTCGAAACAGGTTTACTTGGGATAAAAAAACTAGGTCACCAGGCCAAATCAAAGGAAAAACTTGTTAACACTCTAGAGTCGCATTTTTGAAGTGAAGTAATCACCATGAATATTGCTCGAACTGTTTAGCTTGATGATTTCTCGGTCAAGTTTGAAACTGGGTCACTTGGAGTCAAAAACAAAGGAAAACATTGTTAACTCTCCAGAGGTAACATTTTTGAAGTAATCATCATTAATCTTGCTCAAAATGTTTGCCTTGATGATTTCTAGGTCAAGTACAAAACTGGCCCATTTGGAGTAAAAAACTAGGTAACCGGGCCAAATCAAAGGTAAGCCTTGTTAAACACTCTAGCGGTCACATTTTGAAGCAATCATAATGAATCTTGCTTAAAATGTTTGCCTTGATTATTTCTAGGACAAGTTGGAAACCTGGTCACTTGGGGTCAAAAACTATGTAACTAGCCCAAATTAAAAGAAAACAGTGTTAACACTCTAGAGATCACATTTTTAAAGCAATCCTCATGAATCTTGCTCAAAATGTTTGTTTTGATGATTTCTAGGCCAAGATTGAAACTGGGTCACTTGGGGTAAAACTAGGTCACAATGTCAAATCAAAGGCAAACGTTTTTAACACTCTAGCAAGCACAATTTTGAAACAATCATCATGAATCTTGCGCAAAATGTTTGTCTTGATGATTTGCAGATCAAGTTTGAAACTGGGTCTCTTTTGGTAAAAAAACTAAGTCACCGGGCCAAATCAAAGGAAGTTCTTGTTAACACTACAGAGGTCACATTTTTTAATCAGTCATCATGAATCTTGTTAAAAATGTTTGGTTTGGTGATTTCTAGGAAAAGTTCGGAACTGGGTCACTTGGGGTCAAAAACTAGGTCACTGGGCCAAATCAAAGTAAAATCGTATTAACACTCTAGCGGTCACATTTTTGAAGCAATCATCCTGAATCTTGCTCAAAATGTTTATATTGATGATTTCTAGGTCATGTTCAAAACTGGGTCCCTTGGGGTCAGAAACTAGGTCAGGGGCCAAATCAAAGGAAGACCTTGTTAACAGTCTAGAGGTCACAATTTAAAGCATTCATTATGAATCTTGCTCAAAATGTTTGTCTTGATGATTTCTAGGTGAAGTTTGGAACTTGGTCACTTATGACCTATATTTTACGGTCCAGTGACTTTCTTATTTTTTTTCCGATTAGGTCAGTTTCCCAGTAACCATTGGTGCTACATAGTGATATTTGGCACTTGTGAAGTGTTTGTGTTTAGGTCAGTTTCTCAGTAACAACAGTCAGTGATAATTATCAAATACATACATCTAAGCATGACCTCTTAAGTGCAGTCATCCATATTGGACCTTGACCTCTATTTCACAGTCCATTAGACATGCTAAGTTGTCTTACTTGCTAATATAATCGTCATGAGTTTTGGTCAGAATGTTTGCCTTGATCAGCTCCAGGTCAGGTTCTCTAAGTGCTGTGATACTCAGGTGAGCGTTGCAGGGCCATCATGACCCTTTTGTTTTTTTGTTTGTTTGTTGTTTTTTTTTTTTTTTTTGGTTTTTTTTTTTTTTTTTTTTTTTTTTTTTTTGGTTTTTTGTTTGTTTTGTTTTGTTTATTTTTTTTGGTTGTTTTTTGTTTTGTTGTTTCGTTTTTACCGCACTCGGTATGCACAAACGCTCGCATGAGCGAACAAAGAAACAAACAAATAAATGAAAGAAAGGATGAATATAACTTTTACCCTGTGATTAAACATCCGAAAAAGCCTGCCCAATATTAAACAAAGAAAGCAATTTGGAAGGTGCATTTAATCATCAGAATTTATACAGAAATACTTTGTAATATTTTCTATAATGTATGTAGATGATTAACAAATATATTTATCAAAATTTGAGTTTCAGCTGTTTGGTTTATGACTTAAGAAGTTTAAAATTTGTTTTGGGCTATGGTTTTTGTGGTTTTAGAGTGGTTTTGGGTATTTGACGGTACTTTGGGGTTGTTTGTGATGTTTCAATGGACCATGAAAGGATAAATCATATGCCTATGTGACGGGACCGAACGGAAAATCAAATAGTACAAAATTATGACGGACTTTTAGTAAAAGTTCTCAACGTCAAAAGGTAAAATAAACTTTTTTGCATGTTAAGGACCCTAATTCAGACAGATTTTTTTAAAACTTGCAACAAATGTGCAAAGTGACAAGGCTTTTTGTTGACACCAAGAAATATGTGGTTGACGTACCCAAGACACAGACCATTCGTAAAATGTTGACCCAGTGGCAAGTGAACAGACATGGACCCCAAAAGAAAGGGTGCAATCAGACGTCCTAGAAATCGAAGGACGGCGACAGTCATTCCATAAATTTATGTCTAAATAACGAAAGTAAGCTATTATGCGAACCAAAGCGCAAGCGGCGGTGATATTAGATATTAGCGACGTATCCAGCGTTCCATAGGGTGGGGTGTGACTTTAACAAGGAAACTGTCAAAGACTTTGGGTGTAAAGTCGACTTTGTTTAAAGAACCTCTAAAGATATTGGAAAAATTGCCAAACTTTATCTGCTATTCTTCGTCGCATATCTTCTTTTTTGAAGATGCTTCTTGTTTACAGGTAGTATTCAGAGAAAATTAGGCTTGACGTCCCATGTGAATTAGCTGTCTAGCAGATGAGTCACATAAAGTGTCGAGTCATATTTTCTTTGAAAAACAGAATCTTTTTAGAATGTCGTCTGCTACAAATTTTCTTAGCGCTTTAAGGGGTTAAAACCGGACTTAATACAGGGGATGTATATTTCAAAGAACTGCAGTTGCTTCTAATGAGTTCACGCAACATGTGTTTATTGGTATTTGTGGAGAAATAAGATCGTTTTACATAGGTGTGTTAGCGTAATGATTATCACTGTTTGTATTTAAATTTATTTTAAGGTACACCGCGGGAGACAGACGAACTAAACTTTGAGCCTACAAGACGTAAAAAGCATGGGTGTGGTGGGCCATTAGACCCCGAAGGTTCTGTATTTTTTTTTTTTTTTAACCATTTTATCCCCGAGTGTCTGATGTGGACTCTTCCGTCCTAAAATTTGTACATGTCCACGGATGCAAATAGGGGTTTCAGTCTAAAACTAAAAACTGAATTGCAAAGATTTATATCCTAATGAGACGGCTTGTTACGAGCCGTCTCATCTGGATCTACACTGCAAGCACAGGTATCTGTTTTGGTTTGTCGTGCTGAACTCTGACATTTGGTGATGGTCTCTTGAAGTTCATTATAAAGTTAAGCCAACTTCGGTTTCTCTTATGACTCGCTTTCATGAGTCTCGTGAAACAGGTGATTTTTAAATATTTGTTTATCACATGCGCGAGTCTAAATAATATTGATGAAACAAACGAAGGAAGGAAATATTAAACGGGTGCTTAGGTAATGTTACCTCTTCTGTTCCTAAGGTCCAGATCAGAAGATAATGCAGCCGAGTAAAGGTTAAGCTGGTGAACTTAGTTACGAGCTGGTGAACTTAGGTACTCGTATGTGTTGATATTAGTAATGCAATCCCTGGTTACTATCCCGCGATACCTTACCAATTATTGTTGTTGGGCGTAGACTACACATAGTTGGGTTAAGACACGGAAGTGATTCCGATGTTGACCCACAATGCATCATTGACCTTATGCTTCTTGTCTACAACTAAAACCCGGATCTTTTTATCGTGTTGGGGTTTAACGACACGTCAAACCTTCTGGGTCATTTTGTGTCGTCTCCCAGAGAAAGGGGGCAGGGAGATAGAAGAAATAGAAGCGGAGACGAAAGAGAGGGACAGGAGGAGAAAGAGTAAAATAAATAAAAGTGAAGAAACAGAATAAATAAAACATTCTCCCCCCCCCCCCCCCACCCCCTCTATCGTTACCTGCTGCAAGGATAGCAGGCCTTGCCAAACTGTAAACCAATATCAGTTGGACGCCCCGGTGACTCAAGATACATGAAACCTTTGCCTCACCCAACCACCACCAAAAACCCGGGAGTAACTGGAACACTGAATAGAATAAAAAATATTGGCAAACCTACATATACAGGTGTTCTCCATTCCCATGCACTGTTTCGGCAAATGACATTTATGTAGACATTCTAAAAGGCTACCGTGGCAGCACTTAATCGAAGGATGGGATATACATAAATTTTGACAATTTCACATTTAAAGTGGGTGGATGCATTGGTACTGCTAAGCACAAATTATAGCATTCCCTAGACAGCGTTGCAAAAAGACTTTTTCGTATTAAAATCAGCTTTAACGTTTAATGTGTGCCAAGCTTAGACCAAGCTTTTTGTGGAAAGCTAATACTTGTATGAATAGTGTTGGGACTCGTTAGAATTTCATAGACAGCCATCAGTTTTGTAAAATCGACTGATCATCGACTTATGGTCGACTAGTAGAAAATATATTCATTCTTGTTGTAGCCCTCTTTTAGGTACTTATTCATAGCACGAGATAAGAGGATATCCACATTGTATTTTTCTTATTTCTCCATGTAAACATAGTAGGTACTCACTAGAAGCGCCTCGCTGAGGTACTTCTAATGAACACCCAAGCGCGGCCCTTCTAATAAATACCAACAACATATGTTTTCCTGGAGAAATAAGAAAAACTATTAATACTATTCGGTTGAAAAAGTGCCTTTTCTGGAGATGTACACATTTCCGGATATTTGTATCAAATTTTTTCGCTTTTATTCACCACTGAAGTAAATGACACAAATAGACAGCTTATTATTTCATTTTAATAACCTACCTATTAAGATAAAAAAGTGAGAATAATATATTACTAACAATAGAATTTTCCGATCAGTCGACTGTGAAAATCCTTTCCGATCGTCAGTAGCAAGAGCCAAAAGTGACTGATGATCGATTATATTCGATCTTCGGGACAACACTGACATACTAAATGGTTTATTGTCCATACCTAGGGCTATGCAAGAGAGATCAAAGACATCTTATAAAGATGTGATTTTAACCCTGTTCCTGCTGAATAAATTAAGACGCCATTCCCACTTCTAATTTACAACCAATCAGATTACTTGATGCAGATTGTTGCTATAAATTCACATACTTAATTGCAAACAGTGCGTATCTATACTGTTTGCAAAGGCAGGGTATATCCGGGTTCAGCAGGACAAGGGATAAGAGCCAATCAAAATGTGGTATAGAGGCCTTCTGAAGAATTACCATAGGCTGGGTCTTCATGCGACTAACTAAGACACGAAAATTCTGGACCGCACGGAAGCACAGCATGATCTTAGTCTACGCTGGTTATAAGTTGGCTTATCTGATGTTGCATAGTAAAGGTTAAAACAGAGCCGCAACGTGAGAAAACGTACCTTCTGATCTGTGCGCCCACTGAAGACACAAATCTGATATGTGCGCCCACTGAAGACAAAAATCTGATATGTGCGCCCACTGACGACGCGTCAACTGAAGACACAAATCTGATATGTGCGTCCACTGAAGACACAAATCTGATATGTGCGCCCACTGAAAACAAAAATCTGACATGTGCGCCCACTGAAGACACAAATCTGATAGTGCACCTACTGAAGACAAAAATCTGGTATGTACGCCCACTGAAGACACAAATCTGATAAGTGCGCCTACTGAAGACACAAATTTGATATGTGCGCCCACTGAAGACAAAAATCAGATAAGTGCGCCTACTGAAGACACACATCTTATATGTGCGCCCGTTGAAGACACAAATCTGATATGTGCGCCCACTGAAGACGCGCCCACTGAAGACACAAATCTGATATGTGCACCCACTGAAGACACAAATCTGATAAGTGCGCCCACTGAAGACGCGCCCACTGAAGACACAAATCTGATATGTACACCCACTGAAGACACAAATCTGATAAGTGCGCCTACTGAAGACATAAATCTGATATGTGCGCCCACTGAAGACACAAATCTGATATGTGTGCCCACTGAAGACACAAATCTGATATGTGCTCCCACTGAAGACACAAATCTGATATGTGCGCCCACTGAAGACACAAATCAGATACGTGCACCCACTGAAGACACAAATCTGATAAGTGCGCCTACTGAAGACACAAATTTGATATGTGCGCTCACTGAAGACACAAATCTGATATGTGCGCCCACTGAAGACACAAATCTGATATGTGCTCCCACTTAAGTCGCGCCCACTGAAGACACAAATCTGATATGTGCACCCACTGAAGACACAAATCTGATATGTGCGCCCCCTGAAGACACAAATCCGAAATGTGCGCCCACTGAAGACACAAATCTGATACGTGTGCCAACTGAAGACACAAATCTGATATGTGCATCCACTGAAAACACAAATCGGATATGTGCGCCCATTAAAGACGCAAATCAGCCTGCGCAGTCTGAGCAGATCATCAAAGTTGCTTCATATGGACAGCAGAGACTGATCAGACTGTGCAGAATCGTCGCTGCACGCACATGTCTGCAGATACATTTTCGGACGGTGTGGTTCATATTTAATTTTCTGTCAGTATATTGTCTGAGGACCAAAAAAAAAGGCATAATATCGAACGGCTTGATAAATGAAGGTATGTTATATATACATTATTACAAATAATCTAAAATGTTTACTTTTATTCAGATTGTCCGGATTGTAAGCCATCAGACAAATGGATTTGTCCCAGACACAAAAGGTTCTGGATAAGAGACAAAGAGGTAAATATACACAACTAGAATTATTGCCCTTAATATTTAGACAGCTTCACTCATTACCATACACATCCTTAACCCTGGTCCTGCTAAACTCGATATACCCTCCCTTTGCAAACAGTGTAGACCCAGTGCAAGAATTCATCAATATCTTATAGAGGCAACGATATTTGGTAACAGGAAATTACAATTATTGTTGAAAAAGCAAACAAATTTCGCCCTTAAATGAAATTATGCTGTCGCAAATACGAGAATTTTATCAAATTTCTTAAATGGAAAATTTGAGAAAAAAAAATGATAAAGACGCAATCAGAAAATGTGATAAATACCTAAAAGAGATTCTTGAAAGATGTTGAAGAAGCGGCTTAACAAGGATTGGAGCATCCGGTCCTGGAGTATGGCAGTTCGGTTTGGGACCAAATGTGTAGTGCTTCAGGTAGCACTAAAAGCGTGCAAAACTGCGCAGCCATATAAATAACAGAAAATTATGATTATGTTAAAGAAGCAGCTTACTTCGACCTTATAGGAAATTATGCTTCCGTTAATATGAGAATTCATAAAAATATTGTAAAATTATAAAGACTCAATCAGGAAAGGCGAATAATACTAATGTATAAATACAACATTCCAGGGAGGGTGATAGTAGGAATGTTCAGCCTGAGGAAATGATGATAGACCTAGGCGAAGCCGAGGTCGATAATCATTTTCGAAGGACAAACAGTCTTACTACCACCTTCTCAGGAATGTGGTATTCATTATATTATACCGAAATTAAAAGTACCGTTACCCTGAAACATAAACAACAACTAAGCCTAACTACGAACAGCCACCCGGACACTTCAGCAACACCATAATAACTCGGAACTCGGAAAATATCACATAAAACCTGCCCTTTTTTACGGGCTTTTGTGTGCTTGCCAGCTAGAAGACGTTTAACATCTTCAGTGACAGCCTTCTTGCGAACTTTCTTAACAATGCTTAAATTTCTTTAGGGTACTTTAGCGTGACGTCATCAACATATGTTCAAGACGTCAGTATAGATGTCATTACTGAGAGTTGATTTATTATGTTAAAGATTTCGTGTTTGCTCTTATATATTTTAGTGAATTATTCCTTATGTTTATAAGTTTTATCGACAGCTGGTCCCTTTTACGGTAAATCTCAGTCAAATTGCGTTTTTATCTTCGTGTAAAAAGGAAAAATCGAGTGGACAAAAAGACGAACGCATACGCGCATCATTGTTGCGCATGTGATAATATATAAATATAACATTCCTGAGAGGGCAATAGTAGGTGCTGCCTCTATGTGACTCAGTTGCTTGGTAGCGTTAAAAATCTAATAGTAGAAAAATGTCACCCTGAGGAAAATTATTATCGACCGAGGCGAAGCATACAATTTCATAGTCACAAGAAACTCATGTAGTATCACTTCAGACTCACGAGCCATTTATCACAGCTAAAAAAAAAAAGAAACACTTTTGGATCAGAGGCATGCGTTTTAGTATGCTTCTGTCAAACTCCTAAATAGTTTAATGGCCTATCCAGAAAAGTTTTTTTTTTGCTAACTCTAAATTCTAAATTTAGCCATCCACCCAACAGGTAATTATCAAAATGATCGTCTCAGTATAGATAGATAGATAGACAGATAGATAGATAGATAGATAGATAGATAGATAGATAGATATGACATACTGTGTAGACCCGGAAGCAGTCTAATCACGGTGTATATAGCCAGCCATCCTAAAATTCCATATTTGTAGGAATTCAGAGTGCTTGTTTTGACATCAGTCCCTAATTTGCATCTAATCGATGCAAAGAACATTTATGTCCGATTTGTAGTACTCTTCTAACCGAGAGGTCAAATACTCCCTGATGCTGTAGAGCGAAACGAGTATGAATTACCACATCCTGCCTATTCGCCTGACCTAGCTCCTAGCGACTTCTTCCTATTCCCAAACTTGACTTCATTTCCGGTCTGATGAAGAAGTCGTGGCGGCATTTGAGGAGTGGGTCAATGGAAAGGACCCTGACTTTTTTCAGTTCTGGGCTGATGGCACTTGAACACCGTCGGTCTAAGTGCATCACACTAGAGGGCAATTATATCGAAAAAGAAGAGGTGGCTCTCAACCGGAAATAAGTTAGGCTGGATACTTATTGACTCACCCTTGTACATTAAAATTCTTCAAACGACATCTCCCTTCAAATCCTAAGTCGGATTGAGCCAAAACTTAATGGGAGGCATTCCAGTGACATAGATATTTAGAACTGCTAAAATCGTTTTGGTCCAACATCCAAGATTGCCACCAGGGCGGCCAGCTTGGAATTCTTCAAACGACATCTCCTCCTAAACCATAAGTCAGATTGAGCCGAAACTTGACGGGAGGCATCGGAGCGACATAGCGATTCAGAATCGTTCCGTTCCGATATAGCGGCCATCTTGAAGTTTTTCAAACAACATCTCCTAAACCGTAAAGCAGATTGTGCCAAACCTTGATGGGAAGAATCACAGTGACACAGAGGCTCAGAATTGCTAAAATTGTTTCGTTCTGATATCCAAGATGGCCGCTATGAGTCAACCATAAGTCAGATTGAGCCGAAACTTGATTGGAGGCACTGGAGCATTATAGAGATTCAGAATTGCTACAATCGTTTTGTTCCGATATCCAAGATGGCTTCCACCGCCATGGCGGCCATCTTGAAATTCTCCAAACAACGTCTCCTCCCAAACCCAAAAACATGATGGGAGGCATCGGAGCGACAAAGATTCAAATAGCTACTATTGTTCAGTTCCGATATCCAAAATGGCCGCCATGGCGGCCATCTTGAAATCCTTCAAAACATATCTCCTCTCAAACTGTGTTGGATTTAGCCGAAACTTCATGGGAAGCATCGGAGCGACATAGAGATTAAGAATTGCTCAAATCATTCTGTTTGGCTATCCAAGATGGCTGGCCGGAGATAGCCCCTGGGCGGCCCTTGAAAATCCTGTCAGATTGAGCCAAAACTTGGTGGGAGGCATTAGGGCCACACTGAGATTTAGAATTGCTAAAATCATCCCGTTGCGATATCAAAGATGGCCACCATGTCAGCTATCTTGAAAATCTTTTAACAACATCTCCTCCCAAACCGTAAGTTGGATTGAGCTGAAACTTGATATGAGGTATTGGAGCAACATAGAGATTCAGAATTGCTAAAATCTTCAAACCATGTCTGCTCCCGAACGGTAAGTTGGATTGAGTGCGACCTTGGTGGGAGGCATTGGGGTAAGATGGAGATTTAGAATTGCTAAATTGATTCCATTCCAATATCCGCCAACTTGAAAATCTTAAAACGACATCTGCTCTGGAACGGTAAGTCAGATTAAGCTGAAACTTGTTGGGAGGCATAATGGAGACATGGAAATTCACAGCTGTTAAATTCGTTCTATTCCAACATCCAAGATGGCTGCCATGGGGCTCATCTTGAAATTCTTCAAAAGACATCTCCCAAACCATAATGCGGATTGAGCCAAAACTTGATGGGAGGCACTGGATTGACGTCGAGATTCAGAATTGCTAAAATAGTTCTGGTCCGATATCTGAGATGGCCCAAGATGGCCATCTTGAAAATCTTCAAACCTCATCTGCTCCCGAAAGGTAAGTCACATTGAGCCACAACTTGGTTGGAGGCATTGGGGTGACATGGAGATTTAGAACTGCTAAAAACATTTTGTTACGATATCCAATATGGCCACCTCCGAAACCTCGTGAAAATCTTCTATTGTTAGCTCACCTGGAGCTTTGCCCCAGGTCAGCTTATGCCATGGTCTGTTGACCATGGTCCGTCCCTAATCCGTATGTCCACCAGTAACTTTTCACATTTTTGACATCTCCGTCGCGGCCATCTTGAACGTCTTCATTTGTTATCTGCTCCCGAACAGTAAGTCGGATGAAGCGGAAACTATGTTGAAAGGCAGCATGAAGATTTAGAATTGCTAATTTTAAAAATGGTTCCGTTCTGATATGCAAGATAGCCACCATGCCAGTCATCTTGAAAATCTTCAAATCACATCTGCTACCGAACAGTAAGTCTGATTGAGCTTAAACATTATGAGAGGCATTGGGATGTTATGGAAATTCAGAATTGATAAAATCGTTCTGTTCCAATGTCCAAGATGGCCGCTATCTTGAAATTCTTCAAACCACATCTCCTCCTGAACAGTAAATCAGGTTGAGCCAAAACTTGATGGGAGGCATCGGGGTAACAGGGAAATTCAGAGTCGCTAAACTGTTCAGTTCTAATAGCCTAGATGGCAGCCATGGTGGCAATCTTGAAACTCACCAAACATCAGATTCTGAATTGCTATAGGCAATCTGATCTCATAGCTATGATGGTCGCCATGGCACAATTAGCATATCATGATCAGTCTTAATCCAGGTGAGCGACTGCTGGCCACTTGAGCCTTTTTGTTCTTTTTGACTATCACCCTGGTAAAAAATGTCAGTCATCTTCAGGTCTATGGGAGTTTATATATGATGAATATGATTATAAACCGAGGCGAAGCCAAGGTCGATAATCATATTCTGAAAGGTGACTTTTTTTTACTATCGCCATCTCAGGAATGTAATATTTATTTTATTATACCAAACTTTTACACCTTTTACATGAAGCAAAATCGTGAACTATTTTGAGGCTTTAACTAGTTTTACTCGCGCGAAACCTCGCCCGTAATTCTGACGCTGTTCCAAATTTTCGATCTGCATCTGTGAAACACCGCAGTGAAACACATATAGTCAAAAACACTGTGATGAATCATTGCAATGGGCTCAATGGTGATCTGAAGCCAGAACACAAGAAAAACCGCAAACAAGACCACGATGAGCCTGACAAATATTCATAGTAAGGCACCGACCAACTGAAAAAAGATTGAGGAGGACTCGGTCATTTAGTCTGAGGACCAACCCACCGTCCTAGAATTAAAGAGAACATCTGATTTCCTTTTATAATACATGTATATCAAGAGATTGTGACAAAAAAGTAAACGAGCATAGAAGATGTCCAGGAATAGCCAAATTACAGATCATAACATACCAAATGACACCAAGATTAAGAGCAAAGTCAGCTACAGGCCAAATAAAAGCAAAACAACCAGCTTCCTCAATGCTAGTTCCACTAAACACAAAAGACAACGAGCGGGATGAAACATAAAAAAAAAACTACTTTAAATTTTCGTCACAGAGCAAATTCGTATACATACCTTAACAAAAATAGAACATTTCACTAGAGAAACCAGATAATATTTTTTTGACAGGATAATTATAAAGAGAATTATAATGTATACCAATATCCTGGAATTAAAGAGAACATCTGATCTCCTTTTATAATACATGTATATCAAGAAATTGTGACAAAAATGTAAACGAGTATAGAAGATGTCCAGGAATAGCCAGATTACAGATCATAACATACCAAATGACACCAAGACTGAGAGCACAAAAAAACGGTCAGGAGAAAACAAAAAACTACTGATGGGCAGGGTTTGGGAGGGGCTTAAACTATTTTTTTTTTCGCGCAAAATTTCGGCATTAATTCTGATGCAGCTCCAACAAATATATGTTCAGTCCACACAGGGGTCCTTTACCTCATCTGTGACACATCGCAGAGAAACGTGTATACTAAAAAACACTGTGATGAAACAAAGCAGAGAGCTCAGTGGCGATCTGAAGCCAGAACACACAAACAAAACACAAACAGGACCACGATGAACCCGACAACAGGCAATGGTAGTCAATCACCGACCGTCTGAAACTGATTAAGAAGGGCTCCGTCATTTAATCTGAGGACCGACCCACTGTCGTGCAATTAAAAAGGAAGCAAAGCTGTCAACTATAATTGGATTAACAACTATGAATGCAGTACAAAGTCATGACATATTCTGTGATCTTTTTTCTGTAAATTTTAAAATCTATAAACAATGCCAGTAGAAAAAGCCCACTTTGCAAATACTGACTCTCACTCTCATTATTTTTAACATTAATAACTCAAACTAATGCTTAAGTCGAACATAATTTTGGATAACGCTGACTTAGGTGTGTTTTATGTTCTTTACATTTCAACTTCTCTTATTCAAAACAACTGTTAGCACAAACATAAAAATTCTAGTCCCTCGGAGTTTGAGATAACGAGACTCCACTGAATATTTTCTGTTTTCAGGTACCGTATCCTCAGCGTAACAGGGCGTTTAGAACACTTCCAGATGGCTTTGCTGTTAAAAAATCCAGCATTCCAAAGGCGGGTCTTGGTGTCTGGACAACAAAGGATATACCGGAATGTATTATCGTTGGTCCGTTTGGTGGAGAAAAAGTGTTTAACAGAGAGTTTTCAACTCTCGACTATGCTTGGAAGGCACGGAAATTAGTCTTTCTATCACATAACTATTAAAGCGTCAGTCCAAATTGTAGCAGGCGACATGCTTTGTTAAAGTCATTTTGTGTTTACTAAAAAGTAATTTAGGGGGACTAGTCAAATATAAGAGATTAACGATTAGCATGCTGGGTAAACCTTTCAGCAGACGTTCTTTTGAAATATTGTTCTGATTTTTTCCAGACAATAGGCTTTGTCGTTTCATGCAAATTGTCTCCAGATTAGAAAATTTGCATGAAATGCTAAATCCGCTATTAAGGGAAAATTAAAAAAAAAGTCCTCAGCAGTTGCCAAGAGACTGGTAAAGTTTAATAGGCATTTTTATCATCTCTAACATCTAAACTGTTCACGTCCGATGTCTCAAATAAAATTTCACCCACTTTGTTTAATGTTTTCCTCTTGTCAGTGTTACAACAATGCAATAATGATAGTTTATTCCTTACATGTTAAAACGGTGTCTTGCTTTGGCCAGCAGGCCATTTGATCAGCAGGCCATAGCCCATTTCTGAAACTTGTCACGTCTCATTATTTTTCTGTCGACATACAGCCACTATATTGTCGTATTTGGCTGCTTTCGCAAGATAACTTCTGATACATGACCTGATCAGAATCTTCACTGGTCGCATTTTGGATAGCAAAGGATGCAAATATTCTTCATGTGGACATCAAAGACTCTGATCAGACTGCGCGGATGCGCAGGCTGATTTGTGTTTTCGTTGGACGCACATGTCAGAAGTTATCTTTCCGCGCGTTATGGCTTATTTGGTTTGTACATTTTGTAAGAAGTTAAGCTAATAATGCGAAACATTTGACACAGCGACTTATTTTTAAAATATAAGATAAAACTAAAATTATAAGATGAAATATGGCGAAGAGAGAGCTCATCTTAGTGTTTTTCGTACGTCTGTTCGATTTGCGCTTGTTTGGTTTTGTCTGTTTCCTCTTCCTCGTAGTGACTGGGAAGGGCTGCGGCCTGTGATTGTGGCACTCCCTGGAATTTTCTCTTACCTTTTTTGATCTTTTCCCGAAAGAATGCGAAGCAGCAGGTCAGTTTATTTGCCTTAAACAAGTCAAAATCAATGTACGTCTGTTTTTCAGAGTAATAATAAGTATAGCTTCTGATGACTCAACCTGCTGTTTAGGAATGAAAAAAATCTCTAAAAGCAAAAACAGAAAACACTTGTTCAAAATTAAAGTGAAACACACATTTCGCTAAATTAAAGTGACATTAAAATTTTGACTGTTACAAATATATTTTTCTTTCATTATTGTATTTCATGTGGATCCTCTGCCGTGAATCGTAAGCCCAACAGACGACTCACGTGGAATATCAAGCTTTATGTTCTCTAAAACTAAACATACACATACAAAAAACATTGTCTCCTAACGTTTAAGGGTTAATCCTGTCGTAACGTAAATTTTCCTATGATATGATTCATTTTGTAGGTAACTGATGGCAACGACAAATTCCTTTACTTGGTCGATGCCTTTGAACCATCAAAGTCTAACTGGCTACGTTACGTAAATATGCCTGTGAGAAAAAAGGATGAAAATCTGGTTGCTGTAGGGTACAATGGCGAAATTTATTATCAAACAACCAAAACGATTCCAGCGGGTAAGTTGGCAAGGCTAAGAACAGTAGTTAACGCCCCTTGCAAAAATAAATCAGATGATGTGTCTAAAATTGCTGGATAATTTGTAAAAAGTGTAGACCAAGCACAGCCGCCGCGCGTATGCGGCGTCCGACTAGAGTATACTCTATTTGGTTTTTTCGGATACTTAGAGTCAATACTCATTACAGAAGCCATTGTGATTTTGACTCAACGTTTATATATTTTTTTTTTTTTTGTTTTTTTTTGTTCATTCGCGGGTCGTCATGGTGGTGAACATTTGTTTGATGTTTGCATCATCTTATGGTGAACGTTTGTTTGATTTTTGCGTCTAGCTTAAGGTAAATATCTGTTTTGATGGCTGCGTCTATCTTGTGGTGAACATATGCTTGATGTTTGCATCTATCTTGTGATGAACGTATGATTGATGCCTGCGTCTATCTTGGGCTGAACATCTGTTTGATGTCTGCGTCTATCTTGTGGTGAACATGTTTGATGTCTGCGGCTGTCTTGTTGTGAACATTATTTTAACGGCTACGTCATCTTGTGGTGAGCATTTGTTTGATGTCTGCGGCTGTCTTATGGTGAACATGTCTTTCAAATCTGCATCATCTTGTCGTGAACATTTGTTTGATGCCTGCGTCATCTTTTGGTGAACACCTATTTGTTTGCGTCTATCCTGTGGCGAATACGTATTATGTCAGCATCTGTCATGTGGTGAAAATCTGTTAAATGTCTGAGACTAGCTTTTGTTGAACATCTGTTTGATGTCTACGGTTGTCTTGTGGTGAACATCCTTTTTGATGTCGACGTCTATCTTGTGGTAAACATGCGTTTAGGTAACAGAGTAGCCACCTTTTTGTGACAATGTTGCCAACTCTACTTAATAGCTATTCAGTTTTTGGCTGCTTATTTGTATTTGTCTGTCTTTCCTTTTTTGTGTTGGGGGTTTGATGTGGATCTAATTATATCAGTCCCTGAGTTCACTTATTAACTTTGTGATGAACATCTGTTAAATGTCTGCATCTATCTTTCTATCTTCTGTTAACATCGGTTTGATGTCTGTTTCTCTTGTTGAGAACATCTATATGTTGTCTGTGTCTTGTCACGATTATACACGACTTGATCATAAAAACTGCGTGGGCCCTGGATAGCGCAAATATGTCTCTCGCTTATCACCGCTGTGTCCCGGGTTCGATTCCAAGCGCTGGCATGTGACAAGGAAGTAATCGCCCATCCTAGGTCGACAGGTTTCCCCATATACTCCTGTGTCCTCCACCGCGCATTATACCAAAAAATGCCAACATCCGCTCCTTCGAGATCTAATCTAAAAGGAAATAATTTTCTTCCAGGGAGCAAATTCTTTCCTTTTAGATTAGAGAACGCATCTGTAAGTTCGCTGAGCTCTCTGTGTAATCGGATTAAAATAAACTAGATTTCGCAGTCGAAGGTGCGCCATCGCAAACCCCACGCTCCGTGCTAATATTGCTAATAGCATGACGGACGGAATGACGCACACCCTTACTATAAAAGGAAGTCATGTTGCAACTTTGGTTAAATTCCGCCCAGTGATTTGGGAGGAGATAGCGTGATGGATAGATGGACGGTCGCCGGACGGACTGGCGCCGGATAGAAAAATAATGTCGCTCTCGCACACCCATAACTGGAGGAAAAGATATGAAGCAAATTCGGTTAAATTCCGCCCTTTGGTTTAGGAGATAGCATGAAGGACAGATGGCAGGATGCCGGACGGACGAACGGAAAAAATAAAGCTCTCGCAAGTTTGGTTAAAACTCTGTCCAGTGGTTTAGAAAAAAATAACGTGACGGACGGTTGCGTTCACAATATCCCCATCGCTTTTTTAAAGCACCACTTAAAACTATAATGAAGAATGTGCAGACATTTCACGACTGCCACACCACAGGCACTTATATAAGATGTAACAGAGATAAATAAATTCAATAAAGAACGATCCTCAAGAGCAATGCCCATACACTAAGAAAAAAAAGATAAAAAAAATGATACCGAGAGTGTGGGGTGGGGGTTTCTAGGCCAAAATAGCTAGTTTCGGCTAAAATGGGCTGATTACTGACCTTCATATAATTTTTCAAAAAAAAAAAACGTGGAATGAATTTCGTCACCAGTTTCATATGTGTACACATACATTTTCACTTGATATAATCATGTGCTTTCGCCAACAACGGAATACCAAAACGAACCATGCTAAAACATTTTCGTCATTATTTTGGTCGATTAACCGTTCGTATATGCTATGGTAAATGATGGTGTATGCTGCAAACTTATACAGTCGATACTTCGATGGCTCAAACATCTTTAGAACCATGTAAATTTTTTCTAGACATGGGTAGTTCGAGCCACTAAGGGTTACTCATAGCGCCAGGTCAGGAGCAAACACGTATACATTAGGAATGTCTTCGATCTTCCATAAATAATGGTATGATGAGTGTACTTATTAGAATCGCATCGAAGGTGATGCTAATGGGTACACACTACATAAATTTCATGATAATATAACATTTCTCTAGAATATCCATAAATATTTTTTAGCTATAGACGAACTTTCCAGGGACTCAAAAATGAATTCGAATCAGCCACGATATATGGGCCATCGGTGTTCGAGTCACTGAAGATTTACTGTATTTTGCACATGTATTGCTCGCAGTTTAAAGATACGTACAGGCGGTATTATACTCGGATTAAATGCACATAAACAAATGTTAATAGACTAGTGGGATTTAATTTTATTGTAAAGAGTTGAGAAGAGTACCAAGTACTGTTTAGTAAAATTGAATATGAATAACTAATAGATGAAACTTTACTCCTAGGTTCTGAACTATTTGTCTGGTATGGTGATGCCTATGCAAAATATCTGGGTCTTATTTAGGAACAGAACACTACCGACTGACATAAATAAGACGCATCATGGTAATTATGTATTATGTTGTTCTTTCTTTCTAATCGGTCGCGGACTATTAATATTCTGTTTTGATTAATACATTGTTACACTTTTGCTGTGTAGGTATATACATGTAGGGATCAACATGGTTTTTCAATACATTAACATTCGCCAGGTCCCGAGGGAGGTGTTGAAAACCGAGGCCGGAGGCGGCGGTTTTCAACACCTCCCAACGGACCTAGCGTATGTTTATGCATTAAAAAACCATGTTCGATCGCTATTATTGCATAAAAATTGAAACCATTTGCTACATTTCGCGTTATTTCTTGCACTATTTTGTTTCAATTTTTCACTGATGTCTCGCGAACGCAATGTCCATGGACTATGCTCATTCTAGGGCCGGGACATCTCGTGACGGCAGCAATTCTGTGGCCCCAAGTTGCGTAGTCGTGCATTAACAGCGCGTGAATTGCCTCGTTAATACACGGCTTTTCGCCGGTTAATGCATGGCTGTTAATAACGCACAGCACTGCTTTTTATGCAATAATATACATAAGGTAATATTAACACTCAATCAAATCGAGTTTTCTACTTTCTGTCTTATGTTTTGTTCTGTATATCCAAAGGCTGTGGAAACGCCACAATCGCGAAGCATAGCCTTTCTGAAGCACCAAAACGAGGAGAGATGAGGAACAAGCATTGACAAGACGAACAAGACGAACGCCATATACAACAACACCGAAGCACGAATAAAGAAGAGCTGCAACAGAGGAGGTGTCTTTGAACAGTCAGTAGAAAAACTTATAGTTGGGCTTAATCTAGTATTACCCGCGCAAAACCTCACCATTAAAGGGACAGAAATATATTCGTGAGTAATTTTAGATGGGCAGTGTGGTGAAAATAATATGCAAAATCGGTTAAGAAATACAAATGTATATAGGCTTAGAAAATCACGAAACAGCTGTCTTCCAAACTGTCATTTTTGGGGTTGATGACGTCATACCCACTAAATTAAATATGCAAGAAAAGTGTTTTTATGGATCGAAAATATGTGACTTGTGAGTCACTCCAGCCTTTGTTGATTTTCAAAATCTAATTGCATTTAAAATTTTGGACATATCGGATTATTTTGATTTTATCATTGTCGATGTCGCATTTAAGATCCTGTATCTAGTTATACAAAAACAGAACACTATTCATGCATGGCAGGGGTCGCTATGGGTCAAAATCTAAAAGCTTACCTAATTTTAAAATAGGGGTACCAATATTTATTTCGAAATCTAAACCCTATTCCTATAAACCGCAAGTACATTAGATAGAAACATTGATATCAGGGGAGGTTTTGTTGTGACGTTTTCAATTTTCCTGGTCTAGTTTTGCCCAGCAAGAGATTTGCTTGAACGAATTTGTCGCCTATTATAACTATATGTGTAAACAGAGTACAAACAGCATAGAAAGTCCAGGAAGAGCCACAATCACAGATCATAGCCTACCAATGACACCAAGGGGAAAAACAAACAAAACTATAATTGACTCCTCCGTCAGGCAGATATAACCACGCCCACGTGAATTTTCTAAGACAAACTTTGTATTGATAACCTGTGCTTACCTGTAAAAAGCACGTGTTGATTTGTTTGCCTAACTAAAAACATTGATAATTACCTTCTTAGCTATTTTGAATGGTCAGTTGCGGTTGTCAGTTAAATGGTCAAGTGACATGACGGAGGAGTCAATTGAAGATACCTAGGAAATGCCATGATAACGAAGCATAACCTTCCCGAGGCACGAAAAAACAAGGAGAGGGAACAAATAATGACAAAACAAACGCCATATATGAAGCCACCGACGCACAATCAAAGAATTGCAACAGAGGAACCGCTTTGGAACGGTCAGCAGGAAAACTACTTCGGATGCTTAATTTAACGTTATGTTATTTGATACGCTACGCGTTGTTGCTAAGCAATCAAAGATGTCTTCTTGAAAAACTTTGTTGCTAATACAGTGAAACCGAGGTAGAATATTATTAAATACTCAGAGATATCTATCTATCTATCTATCTATCTATCTATCTATCTATACTGAAGTGAGAAGAAACGCAGGGAAAAGTTTGTTCTGATGTAGGGTCAGCGGCATCAACGAGTTGCTAATTATTTTGGGGTGAATTTTTCCACTATTGGCCGTCTTGTCAGACCTTTAAGGGAGACAGGATGTGTTGCTGACCGACCGCGGACGTCCACGCGTGACATCACGACGTTAGGTCAGGGATATTCGTCTCTCGCATTTGCACAATCGTCACCAAACTGTCATCGAAACTGCCCTTACTACCGTTGGGACATCCCGGAACTGTGAGAAATTGACTTCGGGAAACTGGGATTCGTGCACACCGCCGTATGTCAGTCCGCCCCTGACTCAGGCTTGCGTTGTATGGCGTAGTAGACGATGAGATGAGTTCCTTTTACTGACGAGTCCCGTTTCACTTTTGTTTGCCAAGATGGTCGGCGTGGTGTTAATCGACGTCATGGATAACGCTTTGCCGAAGCTAGCGTTGATGAGAGGGATAGATTTAGGGCGGTTCTTTATAGACTATAGGAAGGGATTTCTCTTGGTGCAAAATCAGAATTCATTTTGATAGCGAGCAATTGAAAAGCAGTCGGGTACACGGATGAAGTCCTCTGCCCCGTTGCAGCCCCTCTTGTGCAAAAACTGGAAATGATTTTACAGCATGATAATACCCTGCCCCACGTAGCTGGAGTTTGTCGTAGCTTTCTGGCTAACCATAACGTAATCACCAAACAGTCCAGATTTGTTCCCGATTCAGCAACTGTGGGACGAACCGGACAGAAGGGTACGGATGCGCCGGAATATCCCTAACATTCTCGCCCAGTTGAGAAACGCATTGTTAGAAGAATGAAACAACATTCCAGGGAGGCGGATCAATGGATTAATTAACTCAATGCAGAGGAAGGTACGAGCAAGGACAGCGGCAAAGGTTGGCACACCAGATACTGCTCATCACGAAAACATGCCTATATAATTTTGACCCCCGTAAACCCCACTTTTATATAGTAAAACTGTGGTTTACAGGGGTATACATTATTTTTCTTATTTCTGCTCAAAACATAGATTGTGGTACTCGTTAGAACCGCTTCGTCAAGGCGGTTCTAACGAGTACCCACAATCTATGTTTTGAGCAGAAATATGAAAACTTTTAGAATTTTTCATCTGAAAACTTTCATTTTTTTGGTGGTAAAAGTTTCAGTATATTTGAATAGGCTTGTTCTCGTAATGTTTATTATTCAGTTTATTTTATTTACAGTTATTGTGGTGCCTTCTAATGTGGTTAGTTGCTGACGAGTTGTTAGTCACAAAGTAATGAAATTTTGGACTTTTTTTTTTTTTTCTTTTTTTTTTCGATAGTGTTGCTTTAAAACCATATAAAATATTCAAAATGCCTTTTAAAACATTATTTTAATTCAGCACAAACGTTTACCCTGCGTTTCTTTTCCACTTATAAAATATAATGCGAAATCGGCTAAACTCATCAGTGTTGTAGTGCCGTTAATGACCCTGTTAGAAGATCGAAACAACGTTCCAGTGAGGCGTTTCATTACTGTCACTACAACACTGATGAGTTATTAACAAAATGCACTTGTTTTTGTGACTATTAAAGAAAATACAGAGCATGTAAAGTCGTTTTCCATTTCGTGTGTATCTTCATCCTATGCCATGCCATTCCTTCATTCGATTATTATATATATCAAAAAGATAAGAAAAATTCCAGTAAAACTTGTATACTTTCAGAGGATCTCACTGGCTGACGTGCAAGATACTGCTGAACCTGTAACAATCTCAGTTATCACCCCTTCATCCATTGTGGAATATTACACTTTAATACATTCTGTGAGAAGCGGACAGCGAAGGCCCTGATCAGCCTGCGCAAATGCGCAGGCTGATCTGGGTCTTCACTGTCCGCATATGTCCGATGACACGTTTTTGCATGGCGCGGTTCATATAAATAAGAGAACTATGACAAGTCCAAGATGTAAATGAGAAGAAATATCATCTGATGATTTTATCCAAAGTATTCGGACACCTTACATTGTTACTCCTTATCAATATTGATATCTATTAAGTATAGTCCGCCGGATGTCCATAGGTGATTGCGAAATTTGCCACGTGCGCCCTTATGATAAACTATGAACAAAACGAAAAATAAAAACGTTAAACTATAATACCCCGACATTATCGTGTCGCGGGCATATAACTCTGTCAAACATTGACGAAATCTGCCCATTAGCAATCCCAACCCAGATCTCCTTTATATCAATGCATGTACCAAGTTTAGTTAAAATCCCTTGACATTTACTCAAGATATCGTCCCGGAACAAAAATATGGGTGTGTCTTGGGCAGATCTCGATCAAAATTTCACGAAATTTGCCCTTTAGCAATCCAAAATCAGATCTCCACAATATCAATGCACACACCAAGTTTGGTGCAAAATCCATTGATGTTTACTCAAGTTATCATCCGGAAACGAAGTACGGACGGACCGTCGTGTGGCGGGGTATAAAAACAACAAAAAACACAAATTAAACGCTTGCCTCACACTTTCGCTTTAAAGTTAATCTAAACGTATGCAAAATGCATATTCAGAGGATAATACACATTAATAACTATGGAAAAAACTTACCTTCTAACTTGCGCAAATCGCAAATACAGGAGAAAACAATTGTTCGTTTTGTTTTTTTATCGTTTTTTTTTTTTTTTGTTTTTTTAAATAATTTTCTTGATGTATACATAAAATACTTATGTCAATTTGGTTTACAAAGTTCCATCTAGAGCAGGCGGAAACAAAAATATCCAAGTTCATTCAAATAAAGACATATTTTAGCTATTAGGTAGGCTACTCAATCAGCGATATACAATGTACATTGGCCGTTCAAATATAATGTACTTAGCTGTCCCCCTTGTACGGGGTGTCCGGTCCGTTATATATATATCCAGTCAATATAGTTAAGTTTTGTGTATCAGTTTGGTTACCTGCGACCATACGCATATGGTGTTTTATTTGAAAGCTTTTGGATATTTTAATTTCCGGCTGCTTTAGACGAAACATGGTAAAACAAACTGACGTCAGTAATTTATGTAGTCATCATAGTGAAAAAGAAAAGGGAAGGTTTTTGTACCGAATTTGCACAGTTTTTGTACCGAATTTGCACCCAAGTTAGAAGCTGTATTTTTATCTATTAATAAACTTTTGATATGTCTTGATATTTTTGTTATCAATAATTTGTGAGGCACGCATTTTCTTTGCGATTTTTGATGATATTTTAATGATGAGGTGCTGAGATGGCAAATTTCGCCACCATATTTGGGCAGCCGGTAAATTATCATTAAGGATAATCTGCCGACTGTAAAAACATGGCGGCGGAATTTGCCACCTCTACACGTCATCATTAAATATCAGTATTAAATATAAGTACATTAGATAATACGGTCAAAGTACATTGTACAGAGCTGTTTGAGTAGCCTACTTTGTAGCCAAAATATGCCTTTATTTCAATGAATTTGGATATTTTATTTTCCGGCTTCCCTAGATGGAACATTGTAGAACAAAATGACATTAGCATTTTATGTATTTATGACAAAGAAAAAGGCATTATTTTATCCCGAATTTGCGCGAGCTAGAAAGTAATTTTTTTTCTTCATACTTATAAAATGCATTTTAATCTATCAATGATATGTCTTGACATTTAAGTTATCAGTTGAATTTGTGAGACACGCATTTCATTTGTGATTTTTGTTGATATTTCATGACGACGTGTACAGATGGCAAATTTCGCCGCCATGTTTGGTCAGCCGGCAGATTATTCTTTAGGATAGGCGGATTGCCCTTAAGGATAATCCGCGGACTGCCCATTGCTGGTTGCGAAATTTGCCACTTTTGCCACTTATGATAAATTATCGACAAAAACCGCAAACTGAACGCTTGTCTAACACTTTCGATTTCATTACGAAAACACGCCTATTCAAATATACTGAAAATTTCACCACCAAAAACTGTAAGTTTCCGCTCAAAACATTTATTGTGGGTACTCGTTAGAACCGCCTCGCCCAGACGGTTCTAACGAGTACCCAAAATATGTTTTAAGCAGAAATAAGGAAAAAATAGTGTATACCCCTGTAAACCGCAGTTTTAATATACAAGAGGGACATCATGGCCCTAAATCGCTCACCTAAGTCATGTTATACATAGCATTGCTGACAGAGATGCGGGTCTAAAGGTCATGGTGATCTTGACCATGAGCTTAGCCCTCAGGATCATTTTCTATTCAGAAGAAACATCCCTACTACGTTTGAGGGCCCGAGCCCCAAGCATTGCCAAGTTATAAGCTTGTTTTGTACTAGAGGTCACTGTGACCGTCATGGTCACAGTGACCTCTAGTACAAAACAAGCTTTGCTATAAGTGTCATTTACTGGTCAAGATCAACATCCTATCTAAGTTTAAGGGTTCTAGGCTCAAGCACTGCCAAAGTATAAGCTTTTTAGTACTAAATGTCAGGGCGACCTTGGCCATGACTTTTACCCTCGGTATCATCTCTTCTTACATCCCTTCTAAATTTGAGGGTCCTGGTGACCTTGACCTTTGCCCTCCTGATCATCTACTGATGAGGACCAACATCTCTACTAAGTTTGGCGTCCTAACCATAAGCATTACATAATTATAAGCTTTTTTAGGTACTAAAGATCACGGTGACCTTGACCTTTGACTGTAAAACATGTCGGCCCCGGGGCGGGGTCATTTATGGCCCCAGGCCAATTTCCTTTTTGTTTTTCATGAAGACATAAAATACTAATAACATTTTGTTTTACAATGTTCAGCCGAAAACTGTATTATCCAAACTCATTCAAATAAAGATGTATTTTGGCCGCAAAGTAGGCTAACAGCTCTATACAATGTTCATTGATCGTATATATATATTATACTTAGCTGTCCCCTTGCACGTGCAGGTAGAAAACAAACCAGTATCAAGTCCGTTTTATACATGAACGTACAATATATCAGTTTTGTGTATCAGTGTGGGTACCTACGGAATACACATATTTGTTTTGAAATTTTATGGTGACGCGTAGAGGTGACAAATTTCGCCACTACGTATGGGCGGCCGGCAGATTGTCATTGTTAAATCAGTATGGGATTAATATGCTAATATTATATAATTTTTGAAAGATTATGAATAAAGATCAAACCAATGTCACGAATGGTGTCTTACATATGGCGGCTCAACTAAGCTACATGTTGCGCCGGTTCATTCCATTTCACATAATGGTGTTATGCTGCTGCCTTATATATGCTTAACAAATGAACATACTATATGGAATACACTAATGAGACCATAATTAATAATCATATATTCCCGCTTACCTTTGTTTTTGTCCATGTCATCGGGGCGTCGTACATTCTGTCACAGTAAACTTCAAATTGGAATAAATAAATCACCAGGGTTCAATCTATGTATATAATATAATCTTATGGTTGATGACACTGTAAAAACTTATATTACTCACGTTATTTTTTTTCTAGACCTCAAAGAGAGGTCTGCAGGTTCATGCAGTCCGGGAAGTGATTTCTGCGGAGGATCTTGTCTGATTTTAGCTATCCACTTGTATAGTATAAAAATCCTTTGTAAACTAAAGAGCTTATAAAGAATTCCCTGGCCGGAATGTAAGGAAGCGCGGCGCGTATGAGTTTTTAATAACCTCACCTCATTTTTGCGGCTTTGTATTTATACATCTTTTATTTCCAAATTAAACAGAATTGAATAATCACAACATAACACCAGTAACACTTTAATCCTTGAGTAGCAGAATATGTAATCGGTAAACTACCTCCTTCGATCAACATATCAGGATATTAAAAGCACGAGATTTCTATACATGTGCTGGCTAAAATTAATAAGGCGTGACAATAATGTGTAATAAATACCGACAGAGTAGCAACTATGGTGGACAACAATGTCCTCATGGGCTTATACGAATAAATATGAGTAGTATGAAATAATAATAATAAATGAAATAAGATGCAGAAATAATGCGCGCGATATACCCGAACAACTGGTCTTTTAGCAGCGGAAGGAATTTAGGTACTTCGACATTATGACTGTCTGATGTGTGATATCTAGGGAATTTTTACAAATAGACACAAATGTTTATTTAATACAAGTATGATATAGTTATGAAATATGAGATAAATTCAATTGGTGATCGACTTATGTAATGGAACGATAAAACTATATTATGATAACTTCTTGCTCATGGTGCTTTCAACATAGACTCTATTTTCTGTAGATAAGATGCTAGTTACTATGTACGTATCATGCCTCTTTTTGTATAATACTATTACACTAGTTTATGTCTGTTTGTTTTTAGTACAATAATGCTGTATGATTAAGAGTATGTTGTCTTGGCTGAGTTTTCATAAATTTGTATGATGAAGTTTAAATGTTCATATTTCAATTTTTCTCCAGATATCTGAGATTTAGTTTCAAACAGCAATGGTTCAATATATTACCTTTAAGACTGCAGCATTACAATTAAGGAAAATTAAACAGTTTTGTAACCATCGACAAGAAACCTAGGTACCCATTTTAGCTATTTTCTGTACCTTTAGCAGAAAATCATCAAAAATGATGGCACAACTTCAATAATTGTATTAATTGTGACTTAACATTTTTCAACCAAACCTATTCAAAACAATTCATTACAACTTCAGTTAATATCCAAAATCGTTTTTAATGATCATAGTGCTGTAATATAGCGCTAAAATCAAGCCAAGACAACATATTTTGGCAGTTCTATTAGTGACAAATCCGGATATGATTAAGTCAGAGTTAAATACAATCTACAGAAAATTATAAGTTGTCAGATCATTGACACTGAGAGTTGGATCCATTTAGAGCAGTCAGTCTCTTTTGTCGATTTCACACAAAATCAGGCACATATTGGGCTAAGCTCAAATAGTGGTTTGTGACCGCGGCATTAAGAGGCACTTTTCTAGATTATCAATCATTACTGCGAAAAATAACAAATGACTGGAGGGTTACATTTATATTAAACTTATAATAAATTAGCAAGTATACTCAATCTATAAATATTACCTGTAATTCTACGTGCAATATTTTATCAAAGCTGAAAAGGGATGTAGGCAGTTTTACGATACCGATTATTGATGCTCGTGTATTTACAGTCGACTCTCGTTATCTCGACTTCGCTTATCTCGAGTAACCGCTTATCTCGAAGTGAAAATCTGGTCCCTGTTTAAACATGAAAATCTAACAACGGGTAATAAAATATTGTGGTAAAGAGGAGAAATTGCTCCTAAGGAGCAATGTTCTCCTCTTTTCCACAATATTTTCAATATACCTCAAACTCCAGGAGCCAAATTACATATTCAGTTGTGAAATGTGATTGTTCGATTTATTTTGTCCGCAATTCTGCAAATCTGATATGTCGAGGTAAGGATACCTCGTAGTATTTCAGAGAGTCCTTTGGACTTCAAGATAACGAGATGCGACTGTATTTCCAATGAGAAATGAGAAGCATAGGAAATACTTCGCAAGGAGAGTGGAACAAAAATGGACATAGCAAATACTTCGCTAGAAGAGTGGAACGAAATACTATTCAGTTATTAAGTCTTTAAAGGAGGGGAAGTTTAGAGATTTTCAATAGGAAGTAACAAAAAACACTTTTAATTACAAAGTCGTTTTTGAACAGAATAAATAAAATTGATAATAATCTGTGGGAATATTGCCGTGGACAGTCAGAAACTATTTTGCATTTATTTGTAGCATGCGAAAAGGTAAGACTTTTTGGGAACGTTTGACTAAATGAAATCTCAAATCTCTCTTTGAATTTGGATGCAAAGAGTATACTATTTTCGTATCAAGATAAAGACCAGTTACGAAACTATATATACGTTATTATAAACATTATGAATATGTAAATAAGTTTTCAGGTAAAGTATTGAATATGATATGGACACTTTTAAAATAATGCTTAGGAGAAACTTTCAAACTGCACATATAAATAATAATATGGGAAAGTTTTTTCGCAAAATGGTCACACCTATATAATCTTTAAAAAAGGATTTGTAGTATTCCTAATGGACATATGACGTTAATACAACGTCACATTAACGTTGCATCGATGTTAATGCACGTTGTATAAACGCCCTATGGCTGCTGAATTGTATATATCGAGTGAAATAATTCATAGTGCTGGAATTCCACAGACATTACGCGTTTTTGGCCGTTATCGCCTCTCCCTAGAGTTTTAACGAAACATACTTACACAAAAAGGAAAAATGCATACGACAAAGTAAATGAGACAGTACACAATAAAAACCAAAATCATAAACAACTGATCAGCAGCTGCAAGTAGAATGCAATGACTCGCAAACACAATGCACCGAATCTACATTGAGCTTCAATTACAAAGGCGATGCAATCAATATGTGTAATGCAGTTTGTGGTGTTTCTTGAATTCAAACTGCGAAAAAATTATAAGCTGTCAGATTACTGACACTTAGGGTTGCATCCACTTAGGGCAGTCAGTCTCACTTGTTGATACCATATGGTCAAGAAGTATTCAGAAGTCCGATCTGGTAGCTTTCATGAGCTTTCCTCACTTCAGCTGTCTGTTTTAGTTTATGCTTTATTGATTAAGCCCATGCATCAAGGTTAGAGTCTGATATTCCTCCGGGAAAAATGTATTGGATGCTATTTTCCATGGACTGCTCAAAAGTATTATAACCAAATATTAGATTTCATAAACAAGCTTGGTCTACGCGTAGCACACATTGTGAACTAAGCGTAGACTAAGCCGTAAGTTTTTTGTGCAACTCGGGAGCAGGGTCGGAAGGTCACGGCAAAAGCTATATGTCCGTCCAACCGTTTCATCTTTTCTAAAAGGAAGGAATTCCCTTTTTAGACCAGATTCCTTTTGAGAAGGTAACTGGCGTACAAGAAAGCAGATACAAAGTCGCAAAATAGTCTCCCATGTAACAATGGTTGAAAAACAAAATCCAAGCAAATCCCTCCCCTTAAAGTTCAAAGAGGAAAGATATAAAAGATAGATGAGCTTCAAACAACATCTGCAATCGGTTGCTAGATACATTATCACCATCGGGGACAAGTGAAACATATTGCAGCGAACGGATAACTATCAAACAGACAGGTGAATGTCGGAATAATTTTGTTGGATGGTGACTAGAATGAAATTTTCTCATTTGTTTCGGCTGCCAGTTTTCTCTGAAGACGGGAACTGCTGTAAACATAAATTGACACCATGGTCGTTGTTTAAAACATTGCTTATAATGGTTAGATTTACTTATCATTGAGTCAAAAAGATAACCTTTGTCATTTTCAGGATTTACAAGAAGTTGTTTAACGTTTAGAAATCTTTTGGCAAATTTAGCAGACAACAAACTGATTACAGTCGAACCTCAATGGCTCGAACATCTTTGGGACCATGGAAAACTTTTCGAGACATGGGTAGTTCGAGCCACCGAGGGTTAATCACGTTGTAAGGTCGGGAAACAAATAGCGATAACGTTGGGAAATATTTTCGATTTTCTACACAATAATTGTATGTTCAGTGTACTCATTAGAATTAGAATTTCGTAGGGACAATACGAGTTCGAATTAGACATGGTAAACGAACCATCGGTGTTCGAGCTATTGAGGTTCGACTGTACGTTTTTTTTTTTTTTTTTTTTGTTTTTTTTTGTTTTTTTTTTTTTTTTTTTTTGTTTTTTTTTTTTTTTTTTTGTTTCCCAGAAAACAGGCTTTGGCATTTAAGGAAACAATTTGCATGACCTCTCAAAGCGTATTTTGTAGGAAAACAGAAAGAAAAAAAACAAAGCCTATTTTCTGTGAAAAAAAAAAAAAAAAACAATTAAACTTTCTTCTGCTGAAAAGTTTAGCCTGTAACTCAAGTGTTAATACTTTTAACCGTTTCATCCCTGTAGACCAAACCAGGTACTTGTACAAACAATGTAGATCCAAATTAGACGGCTCATTATAAGCCGTCTCATCAGGATCTACACTCTTTGCCATTCTGTTTTATTTTTGACAGACACTCCTATTTGCAGTAATAAACATATTTAAATTCAATGACAGAAAAGTCCATTTGATAAACCCAGGGTGGAAAGGGTTTATGTTATCGAATAATAAAGCATGTGCACTGAAAACAGATCGCTACATGCGTTTTGTCTTATTTCTTAAACTTTCTCTTGACTTCTTTGTAAATCTATTTTGCTTCTATCCACCTTTTACTTTATAAGAATACGGATGCGTGATGATGCTCTCTTATACTCTCTCTCTCTCTCTCTCTTTCTCTCTCTCTTTCTCTCTCTCTCTCTCTCTCTCTCTGCTTTTGTGCATCTCTGTCTATCTGTCTCTCTCTCTCTTTATCTCTGTATGCGTGCATGTCTCCCTCTCTCTTTCTGCGTGTGTGCGTACATGTGTATCGCTCTCTCTGCTTGCGTCTCTGATTACGTGCTTGCATGCGTCTCTCTGTTTTTTGATTGATTGTGTTGGGGTTTAACGACACGTCACCCCATGTGTGTCATTTTGTGTCGTCTCCTAGAAAAAGGGAGAAAAGAGATAGAAGAGATAGTAGAAGAGATGAAAGAGAGGGACATGGAAGAAAGCGGAACAGGAGTGAAAGTGAAGACAGAAGAAATTTAGGGAATTTATGTCTCCCGCCTTATTTTTATTTGAGCTATTAAAAATGAGTAAGTTAACCAGAGGAGCATTGTTCCTGTATCACCTACCCAAGTATTGAAGCAGGAAAAATATTGATGCTAAAAATGTGGAAAAATAATAAAACAAATATCAAAAAACATAACTACAAGATTCCAAGAGCACATGTATATCCTCAGACCACAAGCAAAATGCCTGTAAAATTTCAGAAGAATTTGCTTAAAGCTGTGGGAGGAGTTGTGCTCACAAGGTACCTACTACTATAGTATGCACTTTCATAGTATTGAAGCATGAAAAAAGTCTATGTTAAGAGTTTAAAATGTGAAAAAAGTAAAAAAAAAAAAAAAGTAATTTCAAAATTCTATAAAAAAATATATGCATTTCTTCAGACTATGGTTAAACATCTGTATAGTTTCAGTGGGAATGGTGTAAAACTGTAGGAGGAGTTGCACTCACAAGGTACCTACTACATATACACTTTCATAGTATTGAAGCATGAAAAAAATCTAAGTTAAAAAATTAATGTAAAAAACATTGAAAAAAAAAATCAAGATTCTGTAAAAAGCACATGCATATCTTCAGACCATGATTAAGATACCTGTGAAGTTTCAGAATGATCGGTATAAACTGTAGGAGGAGATGCGCTCACAAGTTTCCCACTACAATCTCGGAACCATGCAAAAAATATCATGCATGTCTTCAAATCATGATGAAAACACATGTAAAGTTTAAAAAGGATTGGTCCAAAACTGTAGGAGGAGTTGCGCTCACAAGGTACCTACTACATACACACTTTCATAGTATAGAAGCAAGAAAAAAAAGGTCTAAGTTAAAAATGTGAAAATTAAAAAAAAAAAAAGTATTTCAAGATTCTGTAAAAAGCACATGCATATCTTCAGACCATGATTAAGATACCTGTGAAGTTTCAGAAGGTTAAAAGTTAAAAATGTGAAAAAAAGTAAAAGTAAAAAAAAAAAAAAAAGTAAGGATAATGTAAAAGGAACATGCAAATCTTCAGACCACGATTAAAACACATGTAAAGTTTCAAAAGGGTCGATCAAAACTGTAGGAGGAGTTGCGCTCACAAGGTACCTACTACAAACTCGGAACCACGCACCACTCATCAGTCTTCACGCACCACGTACCACGCACCACGCATCACGGAAAGCCGAATACCTTGTCCCCTCGCTTATCTTCGAAAAGGCGGGGACAACAAAAACATTCTGTCTCTACTCTTGCCTGCTAGATACAAGGATAGCAGGCCTTGCCCAACTGTAAACCAATATCAGTTGGACGCCCCGGTGACGTAAGATACACAACACCTTCGCACCACCTGACCACCCCCTGCGTCTCTCTGTCTCCGTATGCGTGCAAGTGTGGGTGTGCGTGCGTGCGCGTGTGTGTGAGAGTGTGTGTGTGTGTTTTCGAGTAGGGGCAGAGGACTTTCTTTGCTTCTGCTATTCATCACTGACTATTCTTTATTCACGTCTCACCATTCTCTATTATTTTAGATACACGTACATCTGACCTTACGATATTTTTTAAAACTTATTGGTACACCGTAACTGCTCACCGTATTCGTCCAAAATTTCTCTGTGTAAAGTGTATTGTAGAATAAATTCTTCCTCATTTCTTTATGTAATACTAGGGAAAAAAACGCGCAAGCGCGGGTATGACATTAAATTTTAATCCATCGGACATATTTCAACCTGAAAAAAAAAATTCAAGTTTTTTTTTTTTTTATTATTATTATTATTATTATTATTATTATTATTATTTTATTCAGACTTAACGTCGCTTTCAATAATCTTTCAGTTAGATCGCGACAGTGTCTGGGTGTGACAGGGAGCTCAGTGCTCACTTTAAGAGTGCTACCTCACTGAGAAATCACACCTCAGACACATGACGTGATATTCCACCTAGTCACATTATACTGACACCGAACCGACCAGTTCCGCTTTCTCAATGCTGAGCGCAAATGAAAGAGCAGTTAATACCATTTTTAAAGTCTTTGTTATGACTCGGCCGGGGATCGAACACACAACCTCCCGAAAGCAAACAGGACGTTCTAGTAACCCAGCTACTGCGCCACTAGGTTCGAAGCCAATCAGCCTGCTGATTTTAACGGATTTTACCATAACTGAACCAGCGCATGACAAAACCAACAAAATGACTGGACTCCCAAGGAAAAATCAGATCATTGATTGTTGATTGTGTTGGGGTTTAACGACACATCAACCCTTATGGGTCATTTTGTGTCGTCACCCAGAGAAAGGGAGAAGAGAGATAGTAGAGGAGATGAAAGAGAGGGAAAGGGGAGAAAGGAAAATGCATGACAGTGAAGAAACAGAAGAAATAAAAACATTTTCCCGCCCCCCACCCCCCCCCCGCCCCCCACCTCCTCTACCCTTACCTGCTGCAAGGATAGTAGGCCTTGCCCAACTGCAAGTCAATATCAGTTGGACGCCCTGGACACCTTCGGAAAAATCAGATCAACATGGGTATCCGCCCAGTCTGATCAGTATTCGCTCTGCACTCAATGGGTTTCTAAGGAGCCAAGGTTTCTACGTGTACACAGTGAAAACTGATCAGACTGGGCAGATGCCCAGACTGATCTGAGTCTGCGCTGGGTGCACATGTCATTTTGTTATTTTTTGCATTTGAAAAAGACCCGCGCAAGCGCGGGTATGACATTAAATTTTAATCCATCAGACAGATTTCATCATGGAAAAAGAAAATTTTATTTTTTTTATTTTATTCAGACATAATGTTGCTTTCAATAATCTTTCAGTTATATCGCGACGGTGTCTGGATGTGACGGGGAGCTCTAAGAGTGCTGCCTCACTGACATATCACACTTCAGACACGACGTGACATTCCACCATGTAACATTATAGTGACACCGGACAGACCAGTTCCGCTTTCTTAATGCTGAGTGCAAACGAAAGAGCAGCTAATACCATTTTATAAGTCTTTGGTATGACTCAGCAGGGGATCGAACCCACAACCTACCGGACGCACGCCGAACGATCTAGTAACTGAACCACTGCGCCAGTAGGTTCGAAGGTAATCGGCCTGCTGATTGAAACAGTTTTTATCATAATTGAGACAGCGCATGACAAAACCAATAAAATGACTTGACTCCCAGGGGAAGAATCAGATCGACATAGGTATCCGCCTAGTCAGATCAGTCTTCGCTCTGCACTCAATGGATTGCCTAGGAGCTAAAATTTCTACGTGTAGACAGTGAAAACTCATCAGACTGGGCAGATGCGCAGGCTGAACTGAGTTTGCACTGGGTGCACATGCCATTTTGTTGATTTGTTGGCGGCTCATATATGCAGTGTTGCCGTTAGGACCAATGTGATAGGGCCATTTGTTGCCCCATAACCATTGTTAAAGGGCCATCACCTATTTTAAGGGATTCTATTACCGTTAATATTAGCAACACAACTTAATGTTGAAGGTCATCAAGGCCCCTTGTCCCATTCAGACTTTCAGGTGGAGAACTAGCCCCTTGTCTTCCTCTAGATACAACAATGTATATGGGCAAGGCGGATAACCTGATGACATGACTGGATCATTTTAACAAATGTTTGTTCCCCAAAAGCCTCAGAGGCTCTATATAAAATTGGATTTTGGTTGACCAAGCGGTTTCTGCGATGTTCAAAGAGTGCGGACAACAGAGCCTGCCCATACTGTAATTTCACCTATAGGCTAAAACCTTTAGGATACAAATCAAAAGGGATTGGTTCACGAATGAAAAAAAATCTGCCTTATTTGATATATTAATGAAAACGTTTCTAAATATAAGTCAACATAGGACATCTTCAGAAACGTTGAAAAAAAAAAATTGTAATGGTTGCTATGGCAACAACAATACACTACATGTTGTATTGTAAAATTGTTTGTCTTTAATAGATTTCATGGCAGCAATCTGAGAACAGCATAATTAAAAGCATATCCACTCGATAGTTTTATAGTTGTTAAATATTGAAACACAAATTTATGAACAAAGTCAACATGACGCAGACATTTATGTTGCCATGGCAACAGATATGTCGAATTTATCCCATAAAAGCACATAGTTTTATTTAATATATTCTGTTTACATTGCAATTCTATTCTTTTCACCACTTTGATTGTCAAGTACTGGATGACAGTTTAAAGAGAGAGAAAAAAACAAACATTATCACTTTAGTACAAATTGCGTTGCCATGGAAACAAAACTGTTTCCTTTATTGAAATAATATGCGGTCTTGACTAATTTTACCTATGAAAGGTAAAGTGTTTATTATTTGACTGGTTTTAATGTGTTGCTTTTTCAAGTATATGACTGTGTGTGAAAAGCAACATTCACATCACTTAGTTTTGTGTTGCCCTGTCAACAAAACACATTCATTTATCCAACAACCAAGACGTATAAAAACACATATTTTAGGTTGCGCGGTAGCTCAGTGGTGAGCGCACTGGCCTCTAGAGCTGGAGGTACCGGGATAGACCCCAGGCTTAGGCGAGGGAATTTTCGGTGTCCGAACACGCTTTTCTTCATGTCATTTGCAGGCATGAAATGAAAACAGTGTGCCGTCCTTCGTATTGGGATGTTAACTGGAGGCCCACTGTGCGGGGAAAGTCACACCATGTGCAGGTTAAAGAACCATACCGTACTTCAAATTGGTTTTTTGTAGGCCTTCATCCTGCAACCGGGGGTGCACAATGTGCACCGTCTGTGTTTTCCTAGGAAGTTTAGACGTAATGGAAGAAAGAAAGAAAGGCAGTATTTTACGCCACTGCCCATAAGAATGTGTTGTTTTTTGATTTTCCGTAATATGATTTGATTCGTACTGAAGTAGTGCTTTTGCTAACAGGTTAAACAATATCAAAATAAAGTAAAAGATGAAATAAAGAAAAAGAACAACTAAAAATGTTTATTAGATTAAACACACACACACACACACACACACACACACACACACACACACACACACACACACAAGGTCTCCAATGAGACTCAAACCCGTCCGTTCGTAGGAGAGGCCACTACACCACAGAGGACAGTATTAAGAAGTGACCAAAATGAAAATGCTTACTTATTGGCTAGATTTTTCAATGCAGTTTAGTTTAAACAGTATTTTATTTGTATAATTCTTTACAGAAAATACAAACCAGAATATAGCATATATGTTATATATACAAAAGGGATCCAGAACAAAGTCATCTGACTTATTTAGATCTGTATCCCAACTACAATTAATAAAGTAAACAAAAAGTATGTGATTAACATAATCAGAAACGTAACAATCAGTCTTAATACATGAATATACTATAGTTAATTTCCTGATAGGTAATACATACCAATAATTGATTGATCAATTCGCTCCACGGGGATCGGAGCTTATGTCTATTTGCACATGTGAGTAGGTTTTCAAGCATCACTCCCACAAGTCTTGCCAAAAGTCCATAATCGGGGTCAAAGGACCCAAAATTAAACGACAGGCAATTTAAAAAAAAAAAAAAAAAAGCGTGCTATTACGCGGTTTATTTTGACGAAGAAAGAATAATAATAGTGTTGTGAATGTATTACAGGACATTAACAGAAGCGTTTGGTTCCTCATATGAAAGTATGAATAGCAGTGAATATTGATATGTTTGTTTCATTCGAAAGGGTAGGATTACCATAAAGGAGAACGTCTAGCCCTGGGTTACAAAAAAAAACGAGAAAAAACAGTCAGCATGTCATGTCGTATATTTTATAGAGACTGCATTCTAGAAAGAAATGTTTGGAATCTTCAACTTCCCCGCATATACATAGAGGGCTCTGAGTGATGTTTTTGGAGAAGATGTGTTGATTTAGTGAGCTGCATCTTGTTCTTAAGCGAGTGTGGTATATTTGGCCTAGTCGTTTACCTGCATTATAATAATCAGGTGGGAGGACGATATCAGCGTTAAGGTGTCTTTTAAATGAAGCTATGTTGTACGAGTCTCGTGTTTCTTGCGGGAGTTCGTTCCAGCTTCGAATAACCGATGGAAGAAAAGAATTGTAGTATAGCTGAGAATTCGCTTGTACGGTTTCAATGCTATTTGCATTTCGCAAATTGTACGCAGAGTTTGCACCACCTGAAGGAGGAACAAGTGATGTCAGATAAGAAGGAGGAAGTTCAGACTTCATCTTAAAGAATAATAATAATTTATGCTTATGTCTTCTAGAGGCTAACGTTTCCCATCCTGTTTCCGTACGTAGAGAATCTATTGATACTAATCTAGTTGCTCCAGTTACAATTCGTGCTGCCTTCGTTTGAATTTTTTCAAGTTCGTTTGCCTCATGCTGGGTACAGTTATCCCAAACTACATCTGCATATTCTAATAATAGTCGTATGAAAGAAAAATAGATTGCTTGAAGGGACTGTCTGTCAAGGATGAATTTTAATTTGCGCATTATATTTATTCGCTGCCACGCTTTAGATTTTAGTTCTGACAAATGTTCATGCCAAGAACATTCACCGTTTAAAGTAATGCCTAAATGTTTGTGTGAGTTAACTTCTGCGATAGGTTGCTGGTTCATGGTGATTTCAGGATGGCGCGGACTGTTATGTTTCCTAGACAGAAGAAGAGATTCAGTTTTGGAAGGATTGAAAGTTACGATCCACTTAATTGCCCACTGGTGAATCGTTTCCAGATCGCTGTTGAGTTTACGAGCAGCATCGATAGGATTATCAACTATAATAAAAAGACTAGTATCATCTGCGAGAATTAATGTTTTTAACTGTGTCGTTAATATAAACAACAAATAGGAGTGGATCAATGCAGTTTGAAATAAGTGAATCACCTTCACCGTCCCCGCCCCTCCTCCCCCTCCCCACACACAGTTTAAAATAAGTGAATCACCTCTCCCGTCCTCTCCCCCCCCCCATCCGCCCCCCCCCCCCCCCCACCCCACACACACACACACACACACAAAAGAATATTCTTGATTTCGTGTGCCATTGCGTCTTAATTTTATGTACATTGTTCTTATTTTCGGTTCACAGCTTCATTGTGGAAAATTCAAGAAAGATATTCAGCTACTTTTGGAGAATTTGGCAAAAAGTATTGTTTTTAAATTAAACAAAAAATCAGAAAAAGCAAACAAAATTCCATAAATCACAAAGTGAAAGTATCCATGATGGCAATATGCTGAAGAATCAGTGTTGAAACCCGACTGGTAATCTTTACCGTTATCTCGGTTAATGTGACAATCTACTTACAGTAGAACTTCAGTGGCTCGAACCCGATGGCTCGTTTACCATGGATGAGTCGAACGCGTTCTTGAGTCCGTAGAGATTTCCTCCAAATACGATATACGGATAATTTAGGGAGATTTTCTTCTTTTATCTTGAAGGATAGCAGGCCTTGTCCAACTGTAAGCCAATATCAGTTGGACGCCCCGGTGACGTAAGAACACCGAAAAGATATCCCACAATTATCTCCATTGTGCCTCCTGGTGTGGCACTAAAAGTAACCTTCCGAGGCTCGAACTACCGCTGTCTCGAACAAATTTTCATGGTCCTAAAGGGGTTCGAGCCATTGAAGTTCGACTGTATTTAGTAATATAAATGTTGAAAATGTCGTGACGTAAACAGCTCTAGATTACACGGTATCCAAATGAAGCGTAATTTTTTCCTTCTTCCATCCGAAAACACGTGGGTACTCATCAGCTGCACCTAACTGAGGCGCTTCTAATAGGCGCGAATATTTATTTGTTGTGAAGAAATATGAAAAACCCTTAGCCCTAGTCCTGCTAAACTCGGATATGTCCTGTCTTTGCAAACAGTGTTCATTCAGATCAGATTGGTTCTAAAGAAGCCTACTGATCTGGATCTGCACTGTTTTCCATTAATTATGTGAATTTATATCAATAATCTGGATCAGGTAATTTGAATGGCTGAAAATTGGGAGTGGACGTAGCATTTCAATTTATTCAGCATGATATAGGTTAATATTTTGATTAACACGGCGTATTTTCTGAAGCTATGAGTAAGAAATATATCTACCAAATAGACGTGGTAGTGTAAATGTTCCAGTTAATATCTGGACCTTGTCGATTACAAAAATCGAAATGTTTATTTTCTAGCATACCTTGCCCGTGCATAGTCTGGTCTTTAAACTGGCCGTTTTGCGCATTACGAAAACACTCCTATTCAAATATAAAGAAAATTTCATCCCTCAAAACTGAAAATTTTCAGATAAAAAATGCTGACATTTTTCTTATTTATGCAAAAAATATAGATTGTGGGTACTCGTTAGAATCGCCTCGGCGAGGCGTTTCTAACGAGTACCCACAATCTATGTTTTTGAGCACAAATAAGAAAAATAATGTATACCCCCATTAGACCCCAGTTTTTTTTCTATAGAAAAGTGGGGTTGAAAGGGGTCAAAATTAAATTGGCATGTTTTAGTGAAGGAAAAGTATTTTTCCGGTCCGTCGCGAATTACATTCATATATCAGAGGTTGTTATTACTCAGTTGTTGATTTTTGACCCGATGTGAGAAAACAAAGAACAGTTTAGTAATTTGCGGGCTATGAAAACTAATTCCTGGCTTACGAGCTGAGCTGTTGCGTTAATAATTCTATGTGATGTGAACCCCCTATTACCCATAAAGTATGGGCCGCATCAAGCGAAAAATGCGCAAAATGTGCGAAAGCACACCATCCTGCACATGCGCAGATTCTCATCCGGGCATTTGCTCTCCATAGAAACGTTCTTTAGTCTCCAATGTTCTATTTTCGGACAGCAAAGGCCCTGATCAGACTGCGCGGATGCGCAGGCTGATCTAGGCCTTCGCTGTCCACATATGCCCGAATACACGTTTTCGCATGACGAGGCCCATATAGTGAAACATGGTATGCAGGGACTCATGCCATTAGTTATTTTAATGCATTTCTTTTCAATTTATTTATTATATATATATGCATCAAGCTGGTCTTAATCTGTTTAATGCTCAAATATGCCGTATGTTTTCTGTATTATATAGTGAAAATGACATAAATTTTATAGCTTTGGATTAGAGGATTATCCGGATGAACATTTTCTAATTTCAACATGAAGACATATGCTTAGGGTACTCTTTTCTTGTATCGGCGAATGTGTTCGTGGAGAATTAAGAACAACATCAATATATATATTTTAGTTTATAAATGTGCCTTAATTAGACCAAGTCTTCGCTGACCTCCTGAGAACGCTTTGGATCCTTGGCTACCTACGGACTTCCTTGCGAGGACTCTGTCAGCCTGCTTTGATGCGCAGGCTGATCTGAGTCTTTGCCGGGTACACATGTAATCATCTAGGAAATTCTGTGACCAGGCTCATCACGAAAACACGCCTATATAAATATATAGAAAAGTTCATCTCCAAAATCTGAAAATTTTCAGATAAAAAAGACTGATATTTTTCATATTTCTGCTCAAAACATTGATTGTGGGTACTCATAAGAATCGCCTCGGCGAGGCGAGTCTTACGAGTACCCACAATCTATGTTATTGAGCAGAAATAAGAAATAATAATTTATACTCCCGTAAATCCCAGTTTTACTAAAGAAAAGTGGGGTTTAAGGGAAACAAAATTATATCTATTTGGCATGTTTTCGTGATGCATATAAATAATTACTTTAATACATCTTCGCGAAATGTATTCTAGGTACTACCGGATAAAGGCACTTTTTCTACCATGAATTTTTTTAATGCAGTTATTTAAATTTTATTATCTATTCTTAATTCTCAATAAAAACCAGTGGTACATATATATGTACTCATTAAAAATGCCTCTTAGCGGCGTTTCTGATAAGTACCCATATCATTTTTATGAACATCACGAAAACATAACTATACAATTTTGACCCCCTTAAACCCCACTTTTATATAATAATAATAATAATAATAATAATAATAATAATAATAATCGACCTTATTTATAGAGGGTAACACATTTAGTAATCTAGTACTAATCTTCCATGTGGCCCTCTTTTCCTGGGTAGAAACAAGTACTAAGCAATGTGGATAAAGTCTCTTGCTCAAGGAAACAACACTTGCTGTTAGTGGGGATCGAACCCGGTACCTATCGATCTCGAGTCCGACGCTTTACCACTGCACCACAGCGCTGGGGTTTACAGGAGTATACATTATTTTCTTATTTCTCCTAAAAACATAGATTGGGGTACTCATTAGAACCGCCTCGCCGAGGCGGTTCTAATGAGTACCACAATTTATGTTTTGAGTCGAAATATGAAAAATATCAGAATTTTTCTCTGAAAACGTTCAGTTTTTGGTGGTGAAATGTTCAGTATATTTGAATAGGCATGTTTTCGTAATGAAATAAAATGTTTATCTGGATATACCTCTTAGCGAGTTGGATCAGAATTTGGATTTTCACAATATAATACAGAGAAATTGAGGCACGTTTGGTTCTTAATGTGACTGAGGATTAGCAAATAAATTAAGATAGGACTTGAACATGCCAAATATCTGAAACGTCGCTTAAAAACTGTGTGAAAGATGAGACGCCTGTATATCATCACTGCTTTCACAATGCATTATGGGTGAACAAGGGTTATTTGTTTTGTTCTTAGGGTATATTTGTAAATACGTCTCCCCGTACTTCACCAAAGTGCAGATTGTATTATTTTTAATTCATTGGTATCTTGAGCTTATTCTGGTTACTTTGAAAATCAATACCGCTTAAAGATCAATTATGGAGGTATTTATGAAATGAATAAATTTAAAATCTAAGGTAACGTTTGTTGAGAGGATCATTTTGTGGAAAATCGCCTGAAAAAAAATCCCATCCGTTCAAAAGTTATTTTGATTCGTTTGACATACAGACCATTATTTAAGCATGAATTATCTTCCTTGATTTTTGACAGATAATTACCTACAATGCATCATTCTATGACATCATAGATGGTTTTAATTTTTTAATGAAAATTTTAAACCAAAACAAAGTACACTCTTGTATAGTCAGTCACATTTGTAACAAACAATATTTGCAAAATCTGTCATACTTCATATAGTGAAGCAGAATTCTAAACTTATGTTCACATTGCAACACTTAAATTCAATTTTTAAATAAATTTAAAACAAATAAAAATGTCTTTTGAAACATTTTCTTTTAGTTTGGTCTAAGAATTATAACAATGTAAGACCTTTGGAATGAAATTCATACTTTATCACCCAACTTGATTTACTCTGGGCCATTTAAATTGAAACTTAAATAATTAAAATTGGAATTTCATTTTAAATTTTTTTAACCTTTTTTGCCCTGAATATTAAGTCAAATTTATTTTTAATTAGTTAAAAATGTCCTACATAATGCTACATAATGGGTGTTGGTAGTATGTGTGTGTGGGGGGGGGGGGGGGGGGAGAGGGGGGGGGTCCGGGATGCGTGGGTAGCGTTTACAATGTTTTACACTCTACATATGAAGAGACCGCTTAGCCTAATAAACCCAACCCTCCGATTTTCGTTCTTTTGTGTGGTTTTTGTTTCCTAAGGCCAACATTTTAGCTTTTTATTGTTAAAGTTATGTAAACCGAAAAACCATTCCACCAAAAGTACAGTTGAATTTGTGGTTGTTAGGTTTGAGTAAACAGATGTTTTAGTAAACGGTCATGGTCTAGTAGGTTTGTTTATCCTAAATATCAACACGTCATGGTTAAGTAGATTTTCAAAGCAGAATATCAAGTGTGATTTTACATACAATAAATACCCAACTTTACTTTTCAGCTCAAACATTTTGTGAGTATTTGAAAAGGCCATTATAGCAAACACATGCATAGACTATCAAATATCTGGTTACTTCAGTTTTGGTGACTATGGAAAGAGCATGGATTTCAGATCTGTAAGATACTTGGATATTGTCGTTGCCTGTTAACAGTGTAGGAGCCAGATCGGAATTATTTTTACGCACACTCAGGAAAAATGTTGAAAACTGTGCCTACAGTCGCTTACAAAATAGTGGATACTCTTAAAGGAAATAATTATTGAGGCTACTCTTAAAGGAAAATAGATGCTAAAAAATAGAGGCCATCAAGAAAACATGCCTATTTAATTTTGGCCCCCTTAAACCCCACTTTTATATAGTAAAACGGGGGTTTACAGGGGTATACATTATTTTCTTATTTCTGCTCATAAACATAGATTGTGGGTACTAATCAGAACCGCCCCGTCGAGGCGGTTCTAACGAGTACCCACAATCTATGTTTTGAGCAGAAATATAAAAAATATCAGATCTTTTTATCTGAAAATTTTCATTTTTGGTGGTAAAATTTTCAGTCTACTCGAATAGGCATGTTTTCCTAATATACACTTAGCCCCCATTTAAGAGCAACCCCTATGGTAAGAAAGCGAATTAATTTTGTAATTGACACTTTATTATAAATAGTTTTCTTTCGCATCTTACGCGAATGCGTAATGCAATATTTTTTCTTTCGCATCTTACGCGCATGCGTAAAGCACTACGCCTTTGATTAATTTTGTTCAGCTGCATCTATTGTCCTTTCTTTTCGTTTGATATTTTATTTTATATGAAAATGCTCTGATTGACCATATCTTATCAGAAACCATGTGTCTTTGCTATTTATGTGTTTTTCTCTTAGCTATTTACCATAAAATTAAATTTACGATCAAATTGGTCCGACCTTTGTGATTATTATAACTAAGTGATATTTTGGATTTTTTATATAAAAGAACATACTTCAGTCGTCTTTGGTGATATTTCATTACTTATGTTTCATGACAATATTGAGAAAATTTCAAGAAGTAAAACTTCTTGATATCACGAAAACCTACCTATATAATGTTGACCCCTTAAACCCTACTTTTGTATGGTAAAACTTGGGTTTACAGGAGTATACATTATTTTTCTTATTTCTGCTCAATAACATAGCTTGTGTGTACTCGTTAGAACCGCATCGCCGAAGCGGTTCTAACGAGTACCTGTAATCTATGTTTTGAGCTGAAATATGAAAAAAGTCAGCATTTTTATCTGAAACCTTGCAGTTTTTGGTGGTGAAATTTTCAATACATTTGAATAGGCGTGTTATCGTAATGAAAACCTGCCTCATATTTACCTATCATACCGATTTCTGTGCAATGTGCAGCTATTATCATTGTGGGAAAGACGAAACCATTCGATTTACTAGAAAAAAGGTTTTGTGTAGGTAGTTACGACAAGTAGTTTTACATTCAACTAATGTAGTTTGTGTGTGTGTGTGTGTGTGTGTGTGTGTGTGTGTGTGTGTGTGTGTGTGTGTTTAAATCACCAGGCAAAAAACGACTTTCCGAAAGATGTTGAAAGGAGGGCAGTGAGTATTTTCTGTAATTGCTATGCACCAGTCAATGTTTACCCTTGGAAGGGAATCCCAAGCATACCTTTGGAATTAGAGCGCGCAAAAATCTCTGCTCTCGGACCTCTGAAAAACAGGGGTGGGATTATAAATACCTAAACTGAAAGTTCTATTGGGAAACAAGTGAAAACATCTAAAGTTCAATAACGGGATGTTTGACTTAAAACTGGAACTCACGGGTAGGGAATAAGACATTTTTTTCATTACGAAAACATGCCTATTCTAATATACTGAAAATTTTACCACCAAAAAATGAAAATTTTCAGATAAAAATTCTGATTTTTTTCATATTACTGCTCAATTCATATATTGTGGGTACTCGTTAGAGGCGGCTCTAACGAGTACCCACAATCCATGTTTTTTAGCACAAATAAGAAAAATCATGTGCACCCCTGTGAATCCCAGTTGTACAAATGTACTATATAAAAGTTGGGGGGTCAAAATTATATAATCATGTTTTCGTGTTTTTTTTTTTTTTGTTTTTTTTTTTTTTTTGCGAAATTGTCTAATTCTCGGTGTAATTCTGCCACGCTACATCTTCAGGGAAACTTTGATAGGTGCATAATACTTATTTCCTTTGATCATGGTCTTTTTGTTTATTATTTTTGGTCGATTGTTTACATGTACAATCCAGTCATAATATACAGAGGCCAAAATTTCCATAAGGTATAGTTGTCCGCGTGATTATCATGACCAATGTAATCAAACCGTGCGTCAGAAGAAATCCAGGTAAACGGTCATTAAATTTGTTTGTTTGTGTTTAAGTTTTTCGGCCCAATCAGCCCAATAGGGTCATCTCGAGCACGGTCAGTTTATCTAACTGAGTAGCCTAGCCCTCTAAGTTGTTAACCAGTATTGTGCACATTCTATCGCCAGAAACTCACAACTGCCATTCTTGAATCAGCGGAAGGGAGAGAATGACCGTAGAGAACAGTTCATGATCAATCTCAATGACAGAATATTGTCGACCCGGCGGAGGTCGAACCCGCAACCTCCTGATCACCAGTCTGACGCGCATCCAAAGGAGCCACGTGGCCGGCAACGGTTATTTATAGCCGCGCTATACTTGTTGCCGTGACATCAGAGTGCTATTGACAGAGGGTTATCTTTCAAACCAGGTCTGGGACATTCAGAACATAGGAAAAATATTCTAGTCCCTAGTAGTACTGAGAAAATCATTCTAACGCAGCATCTTACACCTATGAGATACCTTCAGTTATTGCAATAGAAGTGCAAGAAAGCCTTAACGATATAAAGCAAACTTTATTATACCTTATAATCAATATGTTTGTCTACCGAAATGGTGACAATTTATTGTAGTTTTAACGGAAATTACTAAATATTCAAATATGAAAGGCACTCCCCAACAATAAATTTCCATTATACTTTCAAATAATGATTACTACTTAGTGTGGAGTATTATTCTGAAATGACATAAAATTTCACCGCCTGTGAAAGGACAGAATGCTTGATAAGTAACCCTATACCAAAATAGCAAAATTCTACTTTTTTAAATAATTGAACAGTATTGATAAATATTGATATATTTTAAAAAGGTCAGTATTGCTTTAAAATGGTCTGTTGTCATATTCTACATATATAGAGACAATCTGAATAAAAATGCACACCAAATTGACAATTTGTCTTAGCAAATAGTTATGAATTGTTACCCCACCGTCGACCAACATGATAAAATGTGATTAAAATGAATCAAACAGCCAAAAAAAAAATGTAATTCTTATCTGTAATAAATACATCATATTGCAGGATTCGTCAAATAAATCAAAATTTATACTGCGTCTTACGCATGCGTTGCATATTTGGACGACTGGATGAGTTTAAAGGGTGTATCTGGGTAATTTTACCACCTATTATTGTTAAATAAAGGACAAAACACACATGCTATACACACTGTTTTATGTAAACTGGTGTAGTAGTTGTGAGGATTTATGAAATGGATACTACCATACACATTTTATTGTAACTTGATCTCCAGTATGAAAATTATTGGATTTAAACATAAATTTTACCCATTTTCCAAAAAAAATGCTATCATTCAGGGGCAATAATTCCTACAAGAATAAATACGCTATATGCCAGAAACATCTATGGTGTGCAGTCTGTCATAACAAGGTTTCATAATAAATTTCGTCTTATCTTAGAAATAGATTTTAAGATATTGCTTTATTACTTAGGTAAGTACAGTTTTTCTCATATACATATAGCACAATAGAAAAGAAGGAATCAGGGGCAATAAATTATGTTAGAACAAAGCATTTCTGTCTTAGTATAATTTCATTTCAAAGTTCAATGTTAATGTATATGCGCAAGTTTCAGATGAATAGGGTAATAGATACTCAGGTGATAAGGCAAAATGTGATTTTGTCTTGCAAGAATTATCGTTACATGTACGTATCGTACTGGCCTTAAAAGCCAGTTCTTCAAATGCTATAAAAGAAAAGAAACATGTATTAAACAAACACCTGTCTCAAGCAACCACGCTTTAGCTTGCTTAACACAGATTTAGCTGTAACTTCCTGTTTCTACTCTCTATCTGTGTGTTCCTTTCAACAGGTAATCTGTGTCCTTTTAATAACCATTGCCGTCAGTAAAACGTCAGCGAAATGGAATGAAAATGACAAGGAACTATTCATCCTTAAAAGGCAGTGTGAAGCCAAGGTAAGTTATAGATACCTTTACATGTACACTTCTCGACCTTTGCACTATGGATATTGCACGACCCGCAGAAAAGTTGACAGATTAGAACGTTGATTTTGGAAGAGTGCCCAGTAATCACCTCGTGTGTTAGTCTCTCCCGCCGGGGTCAGTTAGCAAAAATAATCGTAGCGCTTAAACCAATGGAAATATTTTGATTACTTTTGGCACACTAATATATACAGATAAGATCTAACCTATACCCTTGCCAAATGACACTTTTTCCTTGACCAAAGCAAAACACAATGTGAATATATGAAAACCGCTGTAGGTCTTCCGCCATATGGTATATTTTGATAAAATTTTGTATACATATTAATATTGACAAGATAAAGACAAAAAGAAAAAATCCTGCAAAATGCCACTTTTCCTCGACCAAGGCAATGCCGAGGCCAAAATATGATCGTAAGCAAAATACCCATAACTGTTAAAGTCTCAGGAATACTTTGATGATTTTGCACGTAAGCCCGAGGTTCAGAAGAGGCACAGGCAAGAATTAGGCGGGTCGTGCACCTTAGCGATAGATGATATTAATTCCTAAAATTAGACAAGGTGTTTGTTGGGTCGTCCAAGAAATGTTTTAATATATGTATCTACTGTATTCTTGATGCGCATGCGTACTATTATAGAAACGTATTTACTCTATGAGCCGCAACGTCAGAAAACCTACGCGCCGTCTGATCGAAGTATTCACTGGACGCATTTTAGATAACCAATGAGAAAAAGTTTCTTCATGTGAGCTAAGAATACTCTTATCAGATTCTGCGGATGCGCAGGTTGATTTGGGTTTTCGTTGGGCGCTAATGCCAGAAGGTATGTCTTTTCACATGGTGACTCCTTAAATCTTCTGACAGCTGAACTCCCATCCGAACTTGTTCTAAACGTTGGAACGCCATTCACGATTACTGCACGTCGGTAAAACTGAGAAACAATGGACTGCTATGGGGTGTCCCAGTGGTTCGGGGCACTAGGAATTGTAATGTTTGCTACTATCCACGATATTCCGGAAGCTGATGTCAGTATCCTCTTATCTCCTCCCCGCTCTCATTCCCTTACTGCGAGTTCCTCTGTTGCATACTCTGAGAATGTATCGTTTCTGCCATAACAACACGCACCAAATGACGTTGGCCCAAATAACTAAATGATTGATTGATTGTGTTGGGGATTAACGGCACATCAACCTTGTGGGTCATTTTGTCTCCCAGAGAAAGGGAGAAAAGAGGAAGAAGAGATAGTAGAGGAGATGAAAGAGCGGGACGGGGAAGAAAGAAGATCAGGAATGAAAGTGAAGCAACTGAAGAAACAAAAACAATTCCCCTCTACCCTTACCTGCTTCAAGGATATTTGGCCTTGCCCGACTGGAAGCCAATATCAGTTGGACGCCCCGGTGACACCTTCGCCACACCCAACCACCCCAAATAACTCAAAAGTAGACATTTTATTATCCAAGAAAGGTTTACTAAATTAATATATGGTATTAATACAGCCCGACAGCCTGTAAAATTTCAGTTAGTCACTCATTCTTGAAATCAAATGATATTTTTTTCGTATGTCTGAATTAATGTCGCCAATATTAGTTAAACCTTTCTTGGGTAAAAAATGTCTATTTTTTGAGGGATATGGAGCCTTTCAGGGGAATTGATACACTTCTAGGGATGTAAATTTGATGTGTATGCGTACTAATAACTTTTTCAAAATTGTTTGGCTCCCTTCTGAAAAGGGTTCTACTCAGGGTAAGATTCTTTCCATTTAAGGTAGAACCTAGTCGGCCCAGTCAACCTATTAGGGTTATGTCGAGTCAGTCAGTTAACCTAACCACAGTTTTCCCTGAGCAGGCTTAGTCCTCTAAGCGATTAACCAGTCTTGTGAACATTCCTTTGCCAGAAACTGACACTTTTGAAACAACGGAAGGGAGCGAATGACTGTACTAAATATTTCATGATCAATCTCTATGAAAGAATGCTGCGGTGATCGGACCCGGCGACCTAATGATCTCCCACCGACGCCGACTTCATGCTTGGAAATTAAAACATTAAATTTGAATACCATATACTCTTATTTTCTGTTTCAGTGTGCCCAATTATGTCAGCCAGTGAAGCATAGAACATTTAAATGGGCATGTGTGACAGGTAAGGTTGGCAACTACGTCAGAAAGTGGTGTCTTTCTTCTCAAAAGAGGTATACTCGGAAAGGAAATAATTTAGGGAACAAATTCTTTATGTACGTGTAGACCCCTTTTTAGAAGGTGTATGTCAAAGCCACAGGAGATCACGAAAATTTGACTCCCTTTTGCAAATGGTAGAAAACATAGAAAGTGTGTCCAGTTTTCATCACGTCATAGGGATCAAACATGATTTTCAACACTTCCCAAGGGACCTGGCGAATGTTAATGCATTGAAAAACATGTTAGCTCGCTATTATTGCATAAAAACTGAAAACATTTGCTACATTTTGCGTTATTTCTAGCACTATTTTGTTTCGCCTTTTCACCAATGTCTCGCAAATGCAATTTCCACGGACTATGCTCGTTCTAGGGCTGGGCAGTACATCTCAGAACGGCAGCAATTCTGTGGCCCTGGTACGAGCATATTTAAAGTTACGTAGCCGTGCATTAACAGCGCGTGAATTGCCTTGTTAATACATGGCTTTTCGCCGGTTAATGCACGGCTGTTAATAACGTGCGACACTGCTTTTTATGCAATAATTGAATTTAATATGGTACATTTTCAAATTTAATGGAATTGCCGTCCGTTGAAAATAAACAAAATCTAATACATAAATGACTTTGGGTGTTAAAAATGCACGCTTTAAACTACCATAAGTACGCAACTACACACCACAATACACTAAATACTGTTGACTCACATTATCTCAAATATTCGTAACGCAAAGTAAATAAAGGATAATTTTGGTTCATTTTGTTGTTTGGTCGTTTATTTTAACTTATTTTATCTCAAACTGCTTTTATCTCAAACCAAACCTGAGTTTAACATAACCAATTGATTGACTGTGTTGGGGTTTAACGACACGTCAACCCTTATGGGTCATTTTGTGTCGTCTCCCAGAGAAAGGGAGAAAAGAAATAGTAGAAGAGATGAAAGAGAGGAACAGGGAAGAAAGATGAACAGGAATGAAAGGGAAGAAACATAAGAAATAACCTTTACCTACTACAAGGACAGCAGGTCTTGACCAAGTGTTAGCCAATATCAGTTGGACACCCCGGTGACACAAGATACATGACACATTTGTACCGCCCGACCACCCCCTTAACATAACCAAAGAATATCAAAACGTATACCTGACAAAATACGAATAAATTCTAAGAGAAATGCCCCTTTAAAGCAACGAACATATGCATAAAGATTAAAACAGCCGAAGTTTTAATTCTCAGATCGGAGAGCATTGACAAAACAATCTCAAAGAGGTGTCTGATTTTCGTATGCATCTAAGAAGAAATTAGTTAAAAAATTATTATTGCACCAATCGCCAGTATGGTTTCTTCCTGACATAAACTGTATTAGAGAGGTTAATTGCATGTTGCATTTGTCATATGATCACATACAAAACCATACCTTGTTTTCAGAGTTGCAATTTTTGAATACCAGTAGCCACAAAAATGATATCAATAGGAAAACGTTTTCATACATGGAAAACCGCTGATGATAATTTGGTCTTAATATTCATACCGACTTTCTCGCTTGTTTTCTTTTTATATATGGCGGATATAGGTTGTATTAATTTGACAAAGTAAGCACCTACCAACAAATTTAAGAGGACGTTCCTTACCTCGACATAGCCAGTGAGTGATCAATTGATTGTGTATGCAGTCAAGAAAATAAGGTTTGTATTTGTGTACAATATTCGAAGGGCCCATGTTAGTTAAAAATTAGGCACACTTTAAAATGCAACAAGTACGAAAATACGCACCACGAAACACTAAATACTGTTGACTCGTATTGTCTGAAACGTTCATAACTCAAACAATTAAGCTAAACTAAAGGACAATATCGATATAGTTCATTGTATGTTTGTTTATTTTAATTCTTTTAACTCAAAATGCTGTTGTTCGTATGAAAACTAAGAAGAAATCGGTTGAGTATTTATTACTGTACCAACCGCCAGTTTCGTTTCTACCTGACTGGTATATAGAAGATAAGCATGTGGCATATTTCTTATCGTCACGTGCGAAAAAAGATGAATTTGCACTTTTCGAATACAAGTAGCCACTAAACTGACAGCAATAGAAAAACGTCTCTATACATTGAAAACCACTGATTAGATAGTTTACCATTAATATTCATACCGACCTACCAACAAATTCAATTGGACGTTCCTTACCTCGAAATAGGCAGTGATCAATTGATTGTTATGCAGTCAAGAGCATAAGGTTTGTATATGTGTGCATTATTCGAAGGGTCCATGTTAGTTAAAACTTAGGCATTATCTATTCATATTCATTGTTCCATTTTTAAGTTTAAATCGCTGAACAGTATGTAATTTGAATTGCGAAGTGAAGAATGAAAATATAAAAGGTTGCTTTTGGAAATAAAGAACACAGAAACGAACGAAACTTGCAGACTTGATTTTATTACATCTCATCATATTACAAAGCGATATTGTATACGTACTCTATCACCGGCTTAAGCGGTATTCGCGTTTCAAGGTGACTAGAATGTGCTATTTGATTACAAAGGAAATATTATCTGCACTGTGGTGAAGTACGAGGAGACGTATTACGGCCGCCACACAAGACTAAACAATAGGTGCAAAGAAGTAAAATAAAAAAAAAAACATCTAAAAGGCTGCTTTTGGAAACAAAGAACACAAAAAAGAACGAAAACCGGAGACTCGATTTTATTAAGTCTTTCCACATACAACAACGAACTTTATGTTTATGCCATCAAAACTGGGTGTCTATGTCAACGAAACAGATTCAAATTGGCGTGTGCATCCACACATATACATCTGCAAAACTGGTGCATGGTGACTTTAGGTTGCCTCGTTATTAGCGTGTGCATCCACGCCTATACATCTGCAAAACTGGTGCATGGTGACCATAGGTTGCCTCGTTGCCTATCTAAGAAGATAAAACTCACTTTTCGCCAGATTTGACGAAATTATGAAGTTTAGGAGGACCTTAAGATGGTATTGTAAACTTGGGCCCCAGTCACTGACTATGTTTTCATGAATGCGGTCGTTTTTCTATCGGTATTATTTTTCGTGGCTACTGGTATCATACGCGAACGGATGTTACGATCGTATCGCATATTCACAAAGTACTTTAAGTAAATATACGATAAATAGGGTCATTGCACTGATATTGGTATATATTGTGCTGAGTAGTTGGGATTTCAAAGAACGTTAGAGAGAGAGAGAGAGAGAGAGAGAGCAAAGAAGTGGACATTTTACATAGGTGTGTTAACGTAATGATTGTCACTGCTTGTTTGCATTTACATTTATTCTAAGGGACACCGCGGGAGACAGAAGAACTAAAGTTTGAGCCTTCAAGACGTAAAAAACAATGGCGACAGAAACCATCAGACCCTGAAGGTAATTTCAACGCTGTTAGTTTTAATTATTTCATCCCCTAGTTTCAGAAGTAGAATCCTTGAGCATGGCCATGTCTATTAATGCAAACATCGATTTCAGTATTTTAGTCTGCCGGGTTGAGAGGGCTTAAGATACACTTTCAGGAACGGTAACTCTATCTAAATGGTTTGCGTCCTTCTGAAATATGGTCTACTCAAAAAGGAAAGCATTTTGCTCCCAGTGGGAGCAAATTCTTTCGTTTTAGAGAAGACACTTTCGGAAGTGCCATGGTGTGTAGAAAAGCAAACAGCAAGTCGAAAACACTATCTCCCTTGCAAAAAAGACGTTTTTATTTGGCGTTTTATTATAAATGGAAAAATTAAATGTGATTGACAACTTATCAGAAACCATTTGTCGTTTCTGTTTCTGTGCTTAAAATTATGGCCAGAATTGATCTATACAATTTCTCCAGTATGTTTGATTTTTGGAATTATTTTATCAAAATTATATTGTTTTGTTTTTCTTCACTGATTGTTAAAAAATACTGATATTCCATAACAATATTGGCAACATTTTAGAATTTTTAAACAAGTAGAACTTGTTGACAACCTGAATCCAAACTACCTATCCTATCGAGTTTTTCATTTTGCAACCATATTTTATGGGAAGTGACAATAAAAATTTTCGATATTTTTAAGCACCATTGACTATTATAAAACAAATTTTCCCAGACTCACAATTTGGCAGTTTTTACCCCCAAAACCTGGTTCCGGGCTCTCAAAAGTTACAGACAAGGATCCTCAGTAAAGTATATATGATCAATCCAAAATTAATTTTATTTGTCTATCCCTTTGTATTTTATTTATTGTGATCAAAAAGACAAAAGATGTCATTATTTACCAATTAACCAATTCTGAGCAGATAACATATAAAAAGTGCCTAGTCATGGTCAATATGACCATGACTAGGCACTTTTTTGTGTGTTATCTGCTCAAAATGTGTACCAAACCATTAAAGCCAGACTTATTCAGAACGTTTACGTTAATTTGTACTCAAAATACAAAACACATGCCCTATCCAAAGTCATGTTTGAAATGTTCAAAAAGCCAAACATTTTAACTATTCATCGGGCGGAATTTAAATGATACCCTCACGTTCACATTTTAAAATCCGAATTCCACGGAATTGTACGAAAAAAAAAAAAAAGAAAAGAAAAAAGAAAAAAAAAGACATTTTGTCTGAGAGTTTCGTTTGTTTACTTAACATGACCACACAAGCGCAATATTGGTGTTCATATTTTACGGTCCAGTCATCACATTAGGGTCATGTCGAGCGCGGTCGATTTACCTAGCGACATATTTTTCTTGATCCGGCTTAGTCCTCTAAGCGGTTAACCAGTACCTGGGCACATTCTTTCACCAGAAACGGACAACTGCCCTTCTTGAATCAGCGGAAGGGAGAGAATGAATATAGAAAGAATTCCATGATCAATTCACGTTAGAAAGTTGCCGAACCCGAAGGGATCAAACCTGAGTTCTACTGATCACCTGTCGGATGCGCAACCGACTGAGCTACCGAGATCGGCCCCAGTTTTGAATTTTAGTAGAGATTTAACTTTTTTTCATTCTGGCCGGAAGGAGTTTAATGATCCTCCTCCCTGAATTCATTTGTTTTCAAATCGGAATTCAGATTATAATTGCTTTTTTAACATCTAACCAAATCCTTGAAATTAAGTGAAACCTGTTTGACAGACGCTGATCTTATTCGTCTTGCTCGATGGACGCACAACAAACAGAATCTTACAACAAATAGAGCAAATACTTCCGATACCGAGGCATCTTTTTTGGATTTGAATCTATGTATATCTAATGGTATAGTTTCAATCAAAATTTATGATAAACAGGACGATTTTGGTTTTGATACAGTCAATTTCCCTTTTCTGGATGGCGATGTCCCCCGGCGTACCTAATATGGGGTAAACATATTAGATTCGCCAGAGCTTCTTCAAATCTTAGTGACTTTAACTACCGTAATTAAGCCCTTTCTGCCAAACTTCTTAAGCAGGGTTATCTTTATCTTAAACTTCATAAGGCGTTTTAGAAATTTTATCGCAGACACAGTGCCTTGGTAGAAAAATATAGCGTCAGTCTGAAAACACTTCTGCAACAAGGTATATCGGAACCAGAATTTTACGGTGAATTAGTGTACAGATTTAGATAAATTGTAGAAAAATCAATCTTTTTTTTCGAGCAATTCAGAAAACTTATTAACCGTTATAAAAGAATTGGCTATAGCCTGGATATTATGCGGCAGACTGCATGCCTAGTTGTCAACCCAATCATTTTGATGGCTATGCTTCACTCTTTAATTGCACGACGGCGGTTCGGGCCTCAGACTCAATGACGTAAAACTTTAACCAGTAGGTTGGGGCTTGACGATATGTCTTTGGCTTGGCCCGCGGTGGTTCAACTATTGGTTTTCATTTACTCTGGCATACAGTTGAATTAGCCATGAGTACTCGTCTTTGTTTATTATAGTGATTAATTTGATTTTTTATGTTTTCGCTTTGATGCATTGACTAAGTTGGGAGTCTTTATGCGAACCGAATTTTTATTTACTTCTGTATTAAGAGTAGCATCGGGACCCAGGCTGAAGTTGGCTGGCTGTAAAAGTGCTTTAAACCCCCCGGTGGTTTGCTCTGCGGACCGTTCTTGGGCGGTGGTCCCGGTGTTAGTCTTGCTCTTTGTTGCTTTGTGGTTTGTTCAGCGGGGCGATTTGTTTTGTGTCTTGTCTTGTGTCATTTTGTTCTTGTGTTTTTCGGTCCTTTTGGCGTTGCTGTTACTTCGCTTGAGGGTGAGGGGGGCTGATATTGGTGCTTTTCGTGCTTTTGTTCGATTTGTGCTTGTTTGGGTTTGTCGGTTTCTTTTTCCTCTTGGTGTCTGGGAAGGACTGCGGTTTGTAATTGTGGCACACCCTGGACTTTTCTCTTACCTTTTTTTCATGATTTCTTTCTATACTTTTTTTTCCTTCTTTCTTTATTATTATGTTTGGTTAAGCAAGTGGTAGTTCTAATGTTTGGTCCGGAATCAACTGGTTCTGAGTTCGAGTTCTGCGAAAGGTGCTGAAACAGGACCTTAAACACTTTATTACGGCCTACACTGTGTAATGAAATGAAGAGAATAGAGAAACTACAGAAATCAGAAATGAACCTGTAAATTCATAAGGAAGATTGTATTTGTATTAGCGGGTTGAACTATATGGACAAGGTTGAAGATGAAGAATGCCGGACACATCTGTGACAAATGCATATACAACCAACTGCGTCTACCTTACGTAGTTATTCATTTCGAATGTAGTAACAACAAGACAAAATATTAATACGTAAACGTCTAAGTACCGGTGCAAATTTTGTCCATGTTAACATTGAGATATGGGACAAGGGTTTACTGAAGTTTAATAAATTTTCAATGTAACAGGAAAAAATCGAACAACAATGTGATTCTTTAACTTTCACTGCCACAGGCGATAATAATAGGCTTTTGCAAACAGCATAGATCCAGAAGAGACGACTCATATGAGCCGCCTCATCTGGATCTACGCTGTTTGACATTTAGTCTTTCAACTTGATGTTTAAACTTCTTTTCAAGCGATAGTTTGTTAAAAAAGAAAAGCAGACGACAAATGTAGTCTGAAATTTGGCACCGAAGGAGTTAATGTTTGCTTTTATTAAGTTTGATTGAAATGAAAATATAATAGGCATTAATCTGCTTATAACACAGTTTGTTTTAAGACTTTTTTTATTTTGGCCGGGATTGTCACAAACCGACGTCCCAGCAAATATAAAACGTCCTTAGTGAGCTAATCGAATAGTCTCACATATGTAAAAATCCAAAGCTATATTAAGAGGCCGGCGCATTTCGCGCGCCGGTCAATGAGAGAGTCAATCTAATACAAACGCTGTTCAACAAAATTTATGAATAGGCTAAACTATGTTGACAGTAATAGGCCATGTCATTTGCTTACATTTAGACAACGCCTTATCAAGTCGCTGTAACCAGACTACACAATTCATATAAGTTTTGAAATATGTATACAGTGTATTAGCGTGGATTTACATATATTTATTGAATTCTTTTAATAGAAAATGGGTGTGCAAATTGACATTAATTTGGAGTGAATGAGTAAACCTGGGTTGCGATCAGAGGGCAAAGTGATAGCGAATGGTTTTGTTCTGGATTCCTGTACCTAATGACGAGCACTTACATGAGCAGGGGTCCAGGGCAAAACAATCGCGAGTAAGTTGCACTTCTGAACGCTGCCCTGGAGATTTGTCGCCATTTTCACAAGGGAGAACATTTTTGTGGCTTCTGATTTGCGTTCCTTCGGCGTAGGCAAAGAATTTGTCACTCTCCGGAAGTATTTTATGAAAGGTCATGGACTGGTCCAATGCTATTTTCCTGATTTTAATCTTCACTGAAGATACGGTTTCCGACGTTGTGCCTTATATTGCTGCCAGTATATTGTTTGAGAATGAAACAGATATTAACTCAAACGGCTTTATAAATAAAGGAATGATTTACATTATTTCAAAAGTATAAAATATTTACTTTTATTCAGATTGTCCGGATTGTAAGCCATCAGACAAATGGATTTGTCCCAGACACAAGAGGTTCTGGATAAGAGACAAAGAGGTAACTATTGACAACTAGAATTATTGCCCTTAATATTGTTACACTTTCACTCTATACCATATACATCCTTAACTGTGGTCCTACTGAGCCCGATATGCCCTCTCTTTGCAAATAGTGTAGATCAAGATCAGTTGGCTTCAGAATAAGATATCTGATTAGGATCTGCACGGTTTGTCATTTAGTACGTGAATTTGTACCATGGTTGTATATGGGGATTTAGTGGTCCGACCAAAGCTGAAGTCCCACTTTGCCTCCACTTGCACACATGCCCAGTTTGAAAACATCCGCGGAATGTGTCTAACCCTATAGGTTCTGTGCCATTTGGTTGTAGTTTTCTTTATGGGGGTTTATAGAAGCTGAGAGCGAGGACTGGAATCCCATAAAACTAGCTTCGGTGCCCATCCAGTAATTTATTACTGACCGTTACAAGTCGGTATTTTCACTATAGTACTTTTTGTTAAAATGTTTTCACTTACAAACGGGTTTCTTTTAACAATATGTAAGCTAAAGATGGTTGCTAACTCTGCTGGTCATCTGTTCTTTTTGTGGCTGTTTAATTGTATTTGTCTGTCTTTACCCTTGACGTTGAGAACTTGATGTTGATCACTGAATTTACTTACTTCCTTTTAATATGTATTTTGAGGCACGACGTTGTTTTATTTATGTGTTATTCATGTTTACCGCATGTGCAGTGCTACAGATGTATGACTGTATGATGCACCTCAAATGTATGTAGGGTCTTTATATCTAATCAGACAGAAATGAATGTGCTGCTTCAAACATCGTTTCATACATTATTTTAGAAGATAATATCTGAATCGCAATACATCTTTCGGGACCTAGTGCCTCAACTTGCGATTAAGTTGAAACGACCCTGGTATAAGAATGTTTATTTCTACAGACACCATGTTTCCTTTACCCTTCTTTATGCGGTGTTAGGATACATAGTGTATTAAAAAAAGGTAAGAGAAAAGTCCAGGGAGTGCCACAATCACAAACCGCAGCCCTTCCCAGATCTCAAGAGGAAGAGGAAACCGACAAATCAAACAAGCACAAACCGAACAAACGAAAAGCACCAAGATTAGCTCTCTCTTCCCCAAGCGAGGTAATCGCAATACTAAAAGGACTGAAAAACACAAGAACAAACGCTTTATGGTTTGCTTTGTGAAGCGTCTAGGTTGATACCAGATTTAGTTCTAGCTTCTAGTCTGTTTAATGCACATGAGAAGCATAGCCTGGTCGACACAAATGCTTCAGTTTGCAAAGCCGGGTTGATACCGAGCATTTAGATTGCTTATTTTAAATGTTTTGTATATCTGTTTAAGTTTCTATTACAGAAATCGTGTTGTACAATCAAATGTTTCGCTCCAAGCCAACGAATTGGCTGACCATTAGAAGTTGGTATGATATCTAAATTAAGTCGGCATGACAAGAGTTAACTTTGAATGGGCCACATTCACTACCCAGTGATGTGTCTCAAATTGCTCGATTTGGAAATGTAGCTACAAATAATGTTCAATAATCGAATATTACATTGATGTACATAGGGAGATAATCAAAGAGAGGCTAGAGTTGCCATTCTTTTTATGCTACACACCTACCTGGCCCAAAATCTATTTTCTCCTAGATATTGTCATGATAATATATATCAATGTGCATAGGCGTTAATCCTTTAAATGCAAATGTATGCAGCAGACGTCCTTTTGATTTATTGTATCTTTTTATAAGAAAATAAGGTTCATATGGTGACATTTCATATAAGTCGTCTGTTAACATGTAACTAACGCTTTACTTGAAATGGCAAGTTTTATTTTCTTATTCAGTGGGTCACCTCTACGTGTATCCCAACGTCTCTTGGCTTAATGCTGTGGTTATTTTCTTCTGTATTCAGGTTCCCTATCCTCAGCGTAACAGGGCGTTTAGAACACTTCCAGATGGCTTTGCTGTTAAAAAGTCCAGCATTCCAAAGGCGGGTCTTGGTGTATGGGCAACAAAGGATATTCCAAAATGCACCATCATTGGTCCGTATGGTGGAGAAAAAGTGTTTAACAGAGATTATTCGACTCTCGACTATGCTTGGAAGGTACAAAACTAAGGCTCCTAATCACTTAACCATTAAAGGTCCCATATTCTTAAAAAATAATCGTTTTATTATTCAAGGAATGTTTCATAAGTTGATATATTGTATTAATACAATCATAAAAAGTGGCACCTGACAACCTGTAAAATTTCAGTTAGTCTCTCGTTCTTAAACTGGATCAAAAATTTTATTTTGGATCCAGTTCAAAACAGAGACTAACTAAAATTTTAATCAATACCATATATCAATGTATTTAATCTTTCTTGGATAAAAATGTCTATTTTCGATGAATATGGAGCCTACAACGCATCAGTCCAAATTGTAGCAAGCGACATGCTTTGTTACATTCATATTGTCTTTACTAAGAAGTAATTTAGAGCCAATACCTTAAATATATTATAAAGGATTAACGCATAGCATGCTGGGTAAACATTTCGTTAGTCGTTATTTTGAAATATGTATCACGTAAACATGCCTATGTAATACTGACCCCCTTAAACCCCACTTTTATACAGTAAAACTAGGGTTCACAGGAGTATGCATTATTTTTCCTATTTCTGATCAAAAAATAGATTGTGGGTACTCGTTAGAACCGCCTCGCCTCGCCGAGGCGGTTCTAACGAGTACCCACAATCTATGTTTTGATCAGAAATATGAAAACTATCAGTTGTTTTTATCTGAAAATTTTCAATTTTTGGAGGTGAAATTTTCTATATATTTGTATAGGCATGTTTTCGTAATGGGTTCTTATTTATTTCAAGACAACAGGTTTGACATTTCATGCAGATTGTCTCAAAAGGAGACATAAGCACAGCGTAGCGGGGCAATATACGCCCATGTACCATTTTACAAGCTGGATATAGGTGTAAAATATGTGGACTTTTACAACTGTACGCTTGTTATGTTACCATTCTTACCAGTTATGGCGTAAAGAAGGATGGTCTGAAAACAGTTAGTCAAAGGAAAGTAACTCAAAAACTGAGGAAGATGGAGCAATCTTTTTTTGTAGGTGACAGACTTACCCTCATGCACATTGCTATAAATTTTCATCAGGATATTCCATGTGGTTATCTAGTTATTGCAAGCATATAGTTTGTGTGAAACTAATCAAAGGGAAGTAGCTCAGAAACTGAGAAAGAAAGAAAGGAAAAAAAAAACAATCTTTTGTTTTGTATGCGACACACTGTCTTGACCTCATACATATTGCTATACAGTTTCATCAAGATATTCCATATGGCTGCTACCAAGATATGGCACGCATAAAGATGAAAAACTATTCAAAGGGAAGTCGCTCGGAAACAAAGTAAGGGAGACAAACCTTTTTTTACGTGACACACCGTCGTAATCTCATACACATTGCTATAAGTTTCATCAAGATATCCGGTTAACGTCCTATGGTACCCACAAGGTCAGTCAAAAATTTCATAATTGGGAAGTAATTCTGAAATTGAGAAAGGGTAAACAACATTTTATTTTTGGTAGCACGCCCTTTGTTTGTTAGACACAAGGTCAAAAATTTATTCAAAGGGAAGTAACCCAGGAAGTAAGAAAGTTAGCACAATCATTTTGCATGCGATATGCCTTCTTGGCCTAATAAACATTGCTTTAAAGTTTCATCATTATATTCCATATGGTTACAAAGTTATGGCATGAATTAGTGTGGAAAAATATTAAAGGGGAGTGATTCAAAACTAAGAAATGTAGAGCAATCCTTTATGTACATGACACACGTCTTAACCTTATACACAGTGCTATAAAGCTTTATCAAGATATTCCATAGGGTTACCTACTTAGGGTATGCACAAGGTCAAAATTAAATTTCATCAAAGGGAAGTAACCCAGAAATTTAGAAAGAGAGAGTTCTTTGTACTCGACAAACCGTCTTACCTCATACACATTGCTATGAAGTTTCATCAAGATTTTTCATACAGTTACCTACTTAAGGCATGTTAAAATTTCATCAAAGGAAAGTAACTCAAACATTGAGAAAGGAAGAGCATTTTTTTGTACGCGACACACCGTCTTAACCTCATACACATTGTTACAAAGTTTCATCAAGATATTCCTTATGGTTACCTAGTTATGGCGTGCACGATAATTTGGAAAAAAAATCTAATAAAAGGTAAGTAACTCAGAAATAAAGAAAGTGAAAGAAGGTAGAGCAATCATTTTTGCATGCGATATAGCTATAATGCATGTATCTGCCTAATAGACATTGCTATGAAGTTTCATTTAGATATTCCGTTTGGTTACAAAGTAAAAATGCGCACACGGACAGTCTGTACAAAACTAACCAAAGGTCAGTAACTCAGAATATAAGAAAGAGAGAGCAACTTTTTTTTTTTACGCGACACGCCATCTTAACCACATTGATATGAAGTTCCATCAAAATATTCTTTACGATTACCAAGTTATGGCGCGCACAAGAACTGTTTACGCCGGACGGAAGGACGGACAGATAGCAGGACAACGCCATAAAATAATATGTCCGTTTGTTTGTTTGTTTGTTTGTTTTATTTTTTTTTTTATTTTTTTTTTTTTTTCAAAACGGGCGTATAACAATTTGCAGGAAATGTCAAATCCTATTTCCTAAGAAAATTACCACTGTTTGTCGTCTGCTTCATTAGATCAGAGACTGGTGGAGAGAAATTGGGATCATTATCATCTCTAACATCTAAACAACTGTTCACGTCTGAAAGCTCAAATAAAATTTCACCCACTTTTGTTTAATGTTTTCGTCTTGTCTGTGTTACACACTTATAATGCACAATATATTCCTTACATGTTAAAACGATTTCTTGCTTTGGCCAACAGGCTCTAGCCCATTTGTGAAACTTGTCACGTCTCATTATTTCTCTGTAGACATACAGTCGTTATATTGTCGTATTGTATTGCTTGCCGCAAAATAACTTCTGATACATGACCTTCTATCCATTTTTTTTCTGACAGGTCAAAATGGCTAACATACCATACAGGCCTATGCGCGATCAGACTGATTTGAGTTTTCGTTGGACGCACATGTCAGAAGTCTCTTTTCGCACGTTATGGCTTATTTGGTTTGTACATTTTGTAGACGTTAAGCTAATAACGCGAAACATTTGACACATCGACTTATTATAAAAAGTATGATAAAACTAAAAATATAAGATGAAATAAGGCGAAGAGAGAGCTCAGCTTAGTGCTTTTCGTACGTTTATTTGATTTGCGCTTGTTTGGTTTTGCCTGTTTCATCTTCCTCTTGGTGTCTAGGAAGGGCTGCGGCTTGTGAATGTGGCACTCCCTGGACTTTTTTCTTACCTTTTCTGGTCTTTTCCCGAAAGAATGCGAAGCAGCAGGTCTGTTTATTTGCTTAAAACAAGTCAAAATCAGTGTACATCTGGGCCCAGTTGTTCAAAGCTAACGAAGTCGTTAGTTAACGATTCGTTAAAATTTAAATCGAGTGATACGCAAATATGATGATTTTTTTTTGCTGGAAAAAAGTGAATGCAAAAGCTACTCACATTTTCCAGCAAAAATATCAGAATATTGTATACTGAAAGGAAAAAGAAACGCAGGGTAAATTTTATTCCTAAATTTCATTCAAGTTTGAAAAAGTTTGTTAAATATTTTACTATGATTACAAAACGGTACATGTATGGAACAAAAGGTCTAAATTTCATTGTTTTGTGATCAACAAGTCTCGAGTTATTGAAGTTCATTGGTAGCTACCCCCCAAATCTTGAAATCAAAATCAAACTGAAAATCAATATCGGGTGTGCCCCCCTCTTGCTGCCGTTGCTGCCCTAATTGTCCTTTGGATAGAGTTAACCAAAGCATTGACAGTTCGCATCGGGATGTTATTCCATTCAACAATCAACGCATTTCTTAATTGTGCGAGAGTTGCTGGGGGATTTTGGCGCTTCCTAACCCTTCTGTCCAGCTCATCCCACATGTGCTCTATTGGGGTCAAATCTGGACTGTACGGTGGCCATGCTAGTGGTGCGATGTTATTGTTTGCCAGGAAATCCTGACAAACTCGGGCAACATGTGGTCAGGCATTGTCCTGCTGCAGAATCAGATTACGTTGTTGCACAAGCGGGACTGCAACAGGACGCAAGATCTCATCCCTATACCTTACTGCGGTCATATTGCCCGCAACAATAATCAATTGTGATTTTATCCCGTGAGCAATGCCTCCCCAGACCATAACGGAGCCACCCCCAAACCGATCCCGTTCGACAACACAGGCGTCGGCAAAGCGTTCTCCGCGACGTCGGTACACACGACGTCGACCATCTGCGCGATAGAGAGTGAACCTAGACTCGTCCGTAAAAAGAACTCGTCTCCACTGCCTCATCGGAAATAGCCTGGGCTCATGCGCCGTCAACCACGCCATACGACGCAACCTACGTGCCTAGGTCAGAGGCAGACCAACGTATGGACGACGAGCTCGAAGACCAGTCTCACGCAATCGACTTCCAACAGTCTTCGGAGAAATTTGTCGATTATGCGTACCTACAGTATTAAGGGCAGTTTCGGTAGCAGTGAGATGACGATTCCGCAAATGTGCCAGACGGATTGTCCTGTCTTGACGTCAAGACGTCACGCGTGGACGCCCAGACCGAGGTCAGTCTGCTAAATGCCCTGTCTCCCTTAAACGTCTAACAAGACGTTCAATTGTTGAGACGTTAACCCCAAAATGATTGACAACTTGCTCTTGCCTCTGACCCTGCATCAGCAACTCAATTGCCCTACCACTCTGAACATCAGTCAATCGTACCATGATTGAAAAAAAGTTCAAAGTAGCGTAAAAATGAAAAGAAAAATCGGTTAAAGAATCGAAGAGCGTTGTGTATCGTTGAAGTGTACCAAATGGTGTGAGGAAATCTTGTTTAAACATGCTTGTTTTGCACGAAATTTTGGCTTTCCGTATTGTCCATGCAATGCACTGTGTAGTGCACGGTTGAATGATTTCACACACTGGGTAGATAGCACATCGACCAAAGACTCGTATACCCGCGGTTCACATTCACAGGACAATCTGTGAAAGTGTATGGCCATAGTAAACACCGTAAAAAATGGTTAAAATAAGAAGGAAAAAACTCTACCCTGTGTTTCTTTTTCCTTTCAGTATATATTGAATCCGCTAAAACAGTTAACGAAATTACCCTTAACGAGCTCGTTAAGCTAACGACGCTTTGAACAACTGGGCCATTTTTTCCAGAATAATATTAAGTATTGCTTGTAATCATTCAACCTGCTGTTTAGCAATGAAAAAATCTCTAAATGCAAAAACGTTCAAAATTAAAGTGAAACAAACATTTCGCTAAATTAAAATGGCACTGAAATTTTGACTATACATATATATTTTTTTCTTTCATTATTGTATTTCATGTGAATTGTCTGCCGTGAATCGTAAGCCTAATAGACGATTCGCATTGAATGTCAAGCTTTAGGAACATACACAAATACAAAAAAAAAAAAAAAAAAAAACAACAACAGAGTATTGTCCTCTAACATTTAAAGGTAGATCCTGTCGTAACGTAAATTTTCTTATGATATGATTCCTTTTGTAGGTAACTGATGACAATGAAAAATTCCTCTACTTGGTCGATGCCTTTGAACCATCAAAGTCTAACTGGCTACGATACATAAATATGCCTGTGAGAGAAAAGGATGAAAATCTGGTTGCTGTAGGGTACAATGGCGAAATGTATTATCAAACAACCAAATCCATTCCAGCTGGTAAGTCGGCAGAGCTAAGAACAGTAGTTAACACCCCATGCAAAAATAAATCAGACAATGTGTCTAATATTGCTGGATAATTTGCAAAAAGGGTAGACATAGATCAGCCGCCGCGCGTATGCAGCGTCCGACTAGAGTATACGCTATTTGCTAAGCCGGTCTCTTCGGATACTTTGAGTCAATACTCATTACAGAAGCGGTTGTAATTTTGACTCAACGTGTTTTTTTTTTTTCTTTCTTTCTTTTTTTTTTTTTTTTTTTTTTTTTTTTGTTCATTGGTGGGTAGTCGTTGTGGTGAACATTTGTTTGATGTTTGCATCACCTTGTGGAGAACGTTTGTTTGATGGTTGCGTCTAGCTGATGGTAAATATCTGTTTTGATACCTGCGTCTATCTTGTGGTGAACATATGCTTGATGTTTGCGTTTATCTTGTGGTGAACATATGTTTGATGTCTGCGCCTATCTTGGGCTGAACATCTGTTTGATGTCTACGTCTATCTTGTGGTGAACTTGTTTGTTGTCTGAGGCTGTCTTGTTGTGAATACTATTCTAATGTTTACGCCATCCTGTGGTGAACATTTGTTTGATGTCTGCGGCTATCGTATGGTGAACATGTCTTTCAGGTCTGCGTCATCTTGTGGTATACATTTGTTTGATGTCTGCGTCATCTTGTGGTGAACATCTAATGTTTGCGTCTATCCTGTGGTGAATACGTTTTATGTATGCATCTGTCTTGTGGTGAACATCTGTTAAATGTCTGCGACTACCTTTTGTTGAACATCTGTTTGATGTCTACGGCTGTCTTGTGGTGAACATCCTTTTCGATGTCGGTGTCGATCTTGTGGTAAACATATGTTTGGGTAACAGAGTTGCCACCTTTTTGCGACAGAGTTGCCAACTCTGCTTACAATCTGTTCATTTTCTGGCTGCTAAGAGTTATTTACCTGTCTTTCCCTTTTGTGTTGGGGGTTTGATGTGGATCTGATTATATCAGTTCTTGAGTTCATTACACAACTTTGTGGTAAACATCTGTTTAATGTCTGCATCTATCTTCTGGTTAACATAGGTTTGACGCCTGCGTTTCTTGTTGTGAACATCTATAAGTTGCCTGTATTTGTCACGATTATACACGACCTGATCATATAAACTACATTGGCCCTGGATAGCGCCAATATGCCTCTCGCTTATCACCGCTTCGATCCGGGATCGATTTCCGGTGCGGGCATGTGACAGGGTAGTACTCGCCCATCCTAGGTCGACGGGTTTCCCGCGTATACTCCTGTTTCCTCCACCACGCATCATACCCAAAACGCCAATATCCGCGCCTTCGAGATCTGATCTAAAAGGAAAAAAATATTTCATTTTAGATTAGAGAACCCATATGTAAGTTCGCTGAGCTCTCTGAGTAATCGGATTACAATAAACGCAGAGCGCAGTCGATGGCACGCCATCGCAACCGCCCCCACCCCACCCCCCCCCCGCCCCCGCCACGCTCGGTGCCAATGTTGCTAATAGCATGACGGACGGAACGACGGACTCATTCTCGCACACTCATACCATAAAAAAAGTCATGTAGCAAATTTGGTTAAATTCCGCCAAGTGATTTGGGAGGAGATAGCGTGACGGACAGATGGACGGTCGCCGGATTGACGGACGCCGGTCAGAAAAATAATGTTGCTCTCGCAAACCCTTACAATGAGGGAAAATCATGAAGCAAATTTGGTTACATTCCGCCTATTGGTTTTGGAGATAGCGTGAAAGACGCCGGACGGACGAACGGAAAAAATAACGCTCTTGCCAGTTTCGTTAAATTCTGCCCAGTGGTTTAGGAAAAGATAGCGTGACGGACGGACGGAGGGATGCGTTAAATGGACGGACGGATGCGTTCACAATATCCCCATCGCTTTTTTAAAGCGCCACTTTAATGAAGAATATGCAGATATGTCACGACTGGCACAGGACACTTACATCAGATGTAATAGAGATAAATAAATCAATAAGGAATGTTCCTAAAGAGCAATACCCATACACTAAGAAAGAAAATCAAAAATGATACCGGAATTGTGGGGGTGGGGTTTCTTGGCCAATTGTTAGTTTCGGCAAAAAAAAACTTATTACTGACCATCATATAATTTTTCAAAAAACGCGGAATGAATTTCGTCACCAGCTTCATGTGTACAGATACATTTTCGCTTGATATAATCCTGTGCTTTAGCCAACACCAGAATACCGACCAGGCTAAACATTTTCTTCGTTATTTCGATTGGTTAACAGACAGCATACGCAATAGTAAATGATGGTGTATACTGCTAATTTATGCAGTCTATCCTTCGATGGCTCAAACATCTTTGGCGCCATGGAAATTTGTTCTAGACATGTTTGGTTCGAGCCACTGAGGATTACTCATAGCGCCAGATTATAAGGCAAATATGGATCTTCTATTAATTATGGTATGATAAGTGTACTTATTAACATCGCCTCGAAAAGGCGATGCTAATGGGTACACACAACATACATGTTCCTGAAAAAATAACATTAGAAATTCAATAAATATTTGCTTTCAGCTTCAGCTATAGGGCGAACTTCCGAGGGACTCAAAAATGAGTTCGAATCAGCAACGAAATACGAGCCATCGGTGTTCGAGTCATTGAATTTGCACATGTATTGATCGCAGTTAAAAAGATATGTACAGGCGGGATTATACTCCAATATATAAACATAAACAAATGTTAATGGACTAGTGGGATTCAATTTTAATATAAAGAGTTGGGAAGAGTAACAAGCACTGTTTGGTAAAATTGTACTTGAATAACTAGTAGATGAAACTTTACTTATAGGTTCTGAACTGTTTGTCTGGTATGGTGATGCCTATGCAAAACACCTGGGTCTTATTTAGGAAGAGAACACTACCAACGGACATGAATAAGACGCATCATGGTAATTATGTATTATGTTGTCCTTTCTTTCTAATCGGTAGCGGACTAGTAAATATTTTTTATTAAATACACTGTTACACTTTTGCTGTGTAGGCATATACATTAGCTCATATGAACAGACTCAATCAAACCGTTTCTGCTACTTTCTATTTTATGTTCTGTTCAGTATATCTAAAGGCTGTGAAGATAACCAGGAAACGCAACAATTGCGAAGCATAGCCTTTCTGAAGCACCAAAACGAGGAGAGATGAGGAACAAATATTGCAAAGCGAACAAGACGAACGCCATATACAACACACCGACGCACGAATAAAAGAGAATTGTAACAGAGGAGTTGTCTTGGAACAGTCAGTAGAAAAACTAATGGTTGGGCTTAAACTAGTATTACTCGTGCAAAACCTCACCCTTTAAGGAAAAAGCATATCAAGTATAAAACATATTAGAGAATAATATCAGATAAGCAGTTCGGTGAAAATGTTATGCAAACTCGGCTAAGAAATTAGAATGTTAATGTACTTTGAAAATTACGAAAAAGTTGCCATCGAAACTGCCATTTTTGTGGGGAAAGTTTGAGGAAAGTCATACCAACTGAATTAAATATTCAAAAAATAAATAAATCACATCTGCCATTAAACTGCTTTGTTATATACCTGTCAAGACATTCATTTGCAAATAGACTGCAAACAAGCCTAGATAAACAATCTATCCCTGTCAAAAGGCAACTTTTATTTTCAAAAAAAAAAAATAAAAATAAAAAATAAAAAAAAAATAAAATAAAATGGCGGCGCCCATTTTTCCAGTTATAAAAAGCTTAAATTTAAAATTTGTCTCCTCTTTTAACTGATCTTGATCAATCTTGCGCCAAATAGTTTTTCTCCTTAAGATAAATGTTTGATGGCACATAAAGTATTTAGTGAGCCTCTCTCTTTGATTCTGATGCAGCCTAAAATTACAAAGTTTAACATATGTTCGGTCCGCATAGGGGCTTCTACCTCATCAGTGATTTTATATCTACTATAGATACCGTCAAGACTTACACTACCATGCACAGCAATTACGAAAGCAAAACAAAAGATATGCCAACATAATATTAAAAAAGATATATTCCCAGCTAGCATTCTACGTAAATCGTCATCGGGCCGTCATCGGGCAGTCAGCTACCCTGACGGCCCGATGACGGCCCGATATAGATTTACGTAGAATGCTAGCTGGGTTCAGAATTTCACGGTAAACAAAACAATGCTTTACGAAGCATATGATGATTTAGGCTTTCACAGTAAAATGTAAATTGCAATTATTAATGTCGCTTAATCTGACTAGATGCTCTTTGAAACAAACGGCAAGGCCAAACTAGAGCAGTAAAATAGAAAATGTCACAAGAAAACCTCACCTGATATTAATGTTTCTATGTAATTAATTTAATCAGAACAGGGATGAGATTTCGGGATGAAGAAATAGTTTTTCGTTTGTATGGATATATACAGTGTGTGTGTGTGTGTGTGTGTGTGTGTGTGTGTGTGTGTGTGTGTGTGTGTGTGTGTGTGAACTAACTGGGCAGATTTTATATGTTTAATAATAAACTTGTATACTTTCAGAGGCTCTCTTTGGTTGACGTGAAAGATACTGCTGGACATGTAACAATCTCGGTTATCACCCCTTTATCAATTCTCGACTATATCACTGTAGTACACTCTGACTGCGCGGATGCGTAGGCTGATCTGGCCCTTCGCTGTCCGTATATGCCCGATGATACGTTTTCGCATGGCGCGTTCCATATAAATAAGAGAACTATGGCAAGTCCATGGTGTAAATGAGGACCAATGTGATTTTATCATGAGTAGTCGGACATCTTACGTTTTAACTCATTAACAGTATTTTATCTATTAAGGATAATCCTATGCGGACCATTGCTGCTTGAGAAATTTGTCTAGTGTGCCACTTATGATAAATTATTAACAAAACACGCAAACTGAACACTTGCGTTATACAAAATAATTTAAATGCATACAAAAGGTATATTTAGAGGAACGAACACAAATAATCAGTATCTTCGCACATTCGGGACAAAACATTTCCTTTTTGTTTTTTCATGAAAACATAAAATACTAATGTTGGTTTGTTTTACAGCGTTCAGCCGAAAAATACATATCCCAATTCATTCAAATAGAGACTTTTTTGTGGGTGGGTGGCGGGGGGAGGGGGGCCGTGGAGGGGGCCTACAAAGTAGGCTACTCAAACAGCTCTACACAATATACATTGACCGTACATATCTAATGTACTTAACTGTCCCCTTTGCACGTGCAGATAGAATACAAACCGGTATCAAGTCCGTTTTATACATGAACGTACAATATATTAGATTCGTGTATCCGTTTGGATACCTACGTACGTACATATATCAACACACGGACAAACGGACATACACATATTTGTGTTGATATTTTATTATGACGTGTAGAGGTGGCAAATTTCGCCACCATGTATGGGCAGCCGACAGATGGTCCTTAATCATCGAATCATTGTGGGATTAATATATTCGTATCATATAATGTTTAAAATATTATGAATAAAAATCATAACCCTATCACGGATGGCTCCTTCCGTATGGCGGCGTAACTAAGCTATACAGAGGGCAGGTTCTACTGATTTCATGTAATGGTCTTATGCTACTGCCTTATATTAGTTATATGATAAAATACTATGTGGACTCCACTTGTAATCATATGGTCTATCTACCTTAGTTCAACTTCGTCCCAGTCATCAAGGCGTCATACATGTACATATTATCCGAGTAAAATTTCACAGTGGAATGATACAGGCACCAGCGTTCAAACTATGTATGTAATCTAACCTTATGATTGGTGAGACTGTAAACTCATATTACCAAAGCTAGTTTTGTCGAGACCTCACAGGTAGGTCTGCGCTTCCGCACAGTCTGGAACGTTTCTTCTGCGGTTCCAAAGCATCTTTTTGTCAGATTTTAGCATACCCCATGTGTTGTATCAAGATCCTATGTAAACTAAAGAGCTTATAGAGAGTTCCCTGACCGGACTGTGCGAAGTTGAGGCGTGTATGAATTTTTAATAATCTTACCTCAATTTTGCGGCTTTGTATTTATATCTCCTTTATATCCAAATTAAACAAAATTAGATAATCACAAACCAACACTAGTAGCACTTTAACTCTTGAACAGCAGAATATGAAATCAACAAACTATCACCTTCAATCAACATAACAGGATATTGAAAGCACGGGCTTTCTATACATGCATTGGCTACGATTGATGAAGCGTGACGATAATAGGTAATAAATACTGACAGTTTAGCAACTATGGTGGACAATAATGTCCTTCTGGGCTTATATGAATAAATATGAGTAGTATGAAATAATAATGATAATAATAACTGAAAAAGTATACAGAACTAATGCTCGTTATATAATCCGAGCAACTGGTCTTTTAGGAGACGTGTGAATTTAGGTACTACAACAATATGACTATTTTATGTGTGATATTTAGGCAATTCTTACAAATGGACTCAATCGTTTCTCTTGATACGAGTTCGATATAGTTATGAAATATGAGGCCAATTTAATTGGTTACCGACTATGTATTAGAACGGAAAATCTATATTATGATGACTTTCTCACGGTTCTTTAAACAGACACTATTTTCTGTAGATCAGATACTAGTAACCATTACCTCGTCTTTACGTTTTAGCTCGTCTGTACGTTGGCGTCTGCGGCGGCGTTAGAAAAAAAAAAGCTTTCTTCAAAGTTTTAAAGATCTGATAGACAATCATAAGTTCAGGCGAGCTGTCCTGTCTAGTGAGAGGCCTTGTTTACTATATTAATACACTAGTTTATGTCTGTTTTTAGTGTAATAATTATTGAAAAATTGTGAAAATCTACTGGTATAAATTTGTATGTATTATTATAGCTGTTGTACGATTTAAAATAAAGTTGAAAAAAAAAATAATTAAAAAAAAAGGTCTGTAGTATTTGTAGTATTCCCCTAACGGGCACATGCCGTTTATGCATCGTCGCATTAACGTTGCATCGACGTCTGATAAAGGCTGATAATTTTCTTGAAGAACTTCAAAAAAGGTCGTGAACTGATCCAATGCCATTTTCCATGGTCTGCTCAACGTATTATAACCAAGTATTAGCTTTCATAAACAAGTTGGACTACGCTTAGCATACATTGTGTACTAAGCGTAGACCAAACTTTTTGTGCAAGCTAATACTTGTTCAACTCAGGGACAGGGCCGGCAAAAGTTATATGCCTGTCCAACCTTTTCAAAGCTGGGACATAATAATAACGTCTGTGAATTTTAATAATGCTGTTTATTACTTTAAGGGGGAAACTCTGTAAAATTGATTTAGCCTCGCTTCTGAACATGGATAGTCTTTAAAAGGAAGAAGATCCCTTTTCTGATGGTAAATGACGTGCAAGAAATCAGGGCCCATTTGTTAAAAACTAACGATGTCGTTAGTTAACGTATCGTTAAAACCTTGATCATTAAATACGGCATATATGCTATTTTTTTTTGCTGAAAAATGTGAGTAGCTGTTGTATCAGCAAAAAGTACCCGTGAATTTGATATTGTACTTACTAGAACAGTTAACATTTTGACCACTAACGAGCTCGTTAAGCTAACGATGCTTTGAACAACTGGGCCAAAACAAAAAGTCGGAAAATTGTCTCCCATTACGAAAACATGCATATTCAAATACACTGAACATTTTGCTTCCAAAAACATGAAATTTTTCAGATAAAAAAATTCTGATATTCTTTATATTTCTGCTCAAAACATAGATTGTGGGTACGCGTTAGAACCGCCTCGGCAAGGCGTCTGTAATGCGTACCCAAAATTTAAGTATCCGAAAAAAAATCAGAAAAATAATGTATACCCCTGTAAAAAAGGTAAGAGAAAAGTCCAGGGAGTGCCACAATCACAAACTCAGCCCTTCCCAGACCCCAAGAGGAAGAGGAAACCGACAAATCTAAACAAGCACAAACCGAACAAACGTACGAAAAGCACTAAGATTAGCTCTCTCTTCCCCAAGCGAGGTAATCGCAATACTAAAAGGACTGAAAAACACAAGAACAAAATGACACAAGGAAAGACATACAACAAATCGCCTCGTAGAATAAACCACAAAGCAACAAAGAGTAAGACTAACACCGGGACCACCACCTTAGGACGGTCGGTAGAGCAAACCACCGGGGGGGTTTAAAACACTTTTACAACTAGCTAACTTCACCCTGGGTCCCGATGCTACTCTTAATACAGAAATACATAAAAATTCGGTTCGCATAAAGGCTCCCAACTCAGTCAATGCATCAAAGCAAAAACATAAAAATCAAATTAATCACTATAATAAACAATGACGAGTACTCATGGCTAATTCTACTGTATGCCAGAGTAAATGAAAACCAATAGTTGAACCACGGCGGGCCAAGCCAAAGACATATCGTCAAGCCTAAACCCACTGGTTAAAGTTTTACGAAGAGGCCGTCATTGAGTCTGAGGCCCAAACCGCCGTCGTGAAATTAAAGAGTGAAGCATAGCCATCAACAATGATTGGGTTGACAACTAGGCATGCAGTCTGCCGCATAATATCCAGGCTATAGCCAATTCTTTTATAACGGTTAATAAGTTTTCTGAATTGCTCCGAAAAGTTAGATTTACCTACAATTTTTCTAAATCTGTACACTAAGTCACCGTAAAATTCGGGTTCCGATATACCTTGTTGCAGAAGTGTTTTCAGACTGACGCTATATTTTTCTAACAAGGCACTGTGTCTGCGATAAAATTTCGAAAACGCCTTACGAAGTTTAAAATAACGATAGCCCTGCCTAAGAAGTTTGGCAGTAAGGGCTTTATTACCGTAGTTAAAGTCATTAAGATTTGAAGAAGCTCTGGCGAATCTTATAAGTTGAGATATGTATACCCCATATGAGGTACGCCAGGGGACATCGCCATCCGGAAAAGGGAAATTGACTATATCAAAATCAAAATCGTCCCGTTTATCATAAATTTTGGTGAAAACTGTATCAAATCCAAAAAAGGTGCCTCGGTATCGGAAGAATTTGCTCTATTTAATTATTTTACTATATAAAAGTGGGGTTTAAGGGGGTCAAAATTATATAGGTATGTTTTCGTGATGCTTGTTAAATGTTGGACAAAAAGCCAAGTGTATTATACTACCCTTAAACTTCAAAGATGAAAGATTCAAATGAGACAAGTTCTTGAAACAACACCTCGGATTTGTTGCCAGATACTTTTCACCATCAAGGACATTTCAGCGAGTGGATCACTATCTAACAAACAAGAGAATGTCGGAACAATCTTGCAGGATGGTGACTAAGATGAAATTTACTTTTTTTTGTATAGGCTGCCATTTTTCTCCCAAGAAGGGAACTACCGTAAACATACATTGACGCCATGGTCGTTGTTTCAAACACAGTTTATAATTTTTAGAAATTTATTTTATTTATCATAGAGTCAGAATGATAAAGTTTGTCGTTTTCGGGATAAACTTAAAGCTGTTTAACGGCCACCACCCTCTGAGTAAATTCAACAGACGACAAATTGATGATTTTTTCCCAGATAAAAAGGCTCTGACATTTAGTGCAAATTACATGACATCTCAAAGCGTATTTTCTTGAAATAAATACGAAGAACCTATTTTCTGAGAAAACAAAAAGAAAAATATTTCAAATTTTCGTCTGCTAAATTTTTTTACCCAGCATGCTAAGTAATAATATTTTTTACCCTTTCATTTCTGTAGACTAAACCAGAATGCTGTGCAAACTGTGTAGATCCTAATAAGACAGTTCATTATGAGCCGTCTCATGTGCATCTACACTTTGCCATTTTTTTTTTTTTTTTTTTTTTTTTTTTTTTTTTTTGATGACACCCCTGTTTGCAGTAATGAACATATCCAAATTAAATGACAGAAAAGTCCAATTGATAAACTCAGGATGGAAAGGGTTAATGTATTTGAATGTTAAAACATCTGCACTGAAAACAGAAAACTACAAGATTTTGTCTTTCTCGTTGACTTCTTTATAAGTTTATTCTGCATTCTTCCCGTTATACTTTATAAGGGTAAGGATACGGGATGATGCTCTCTCTCTCTCTCTCTCTCTCTCTCTCTCTCTCTCTCTCTCTCTCTCTGTACGTACATGTATTGGTGTGTTGGGGAGGAGCAGTTGACTTTCATTTGCTTCTGCTTTTGATCTCCAACGATTCCTTATTTACCGTAATAATCCTAATTATTAGGACAGACAGGCCTTAGCAAACAGTGTAGACCCCGATCAGACGCTGCAGAATGCAGCGTCTGATCAGGATCTATACTGTTTGCTGCTTATCCATAAGATTTTCAGATACATCTGTCGGTAGTATTTAATGAATTTGTTGCAATTTTAGGACAAACATGGTAAGGAGTTCAGGTGACCCAATTTTTAGGGTATATACATGTATGTACTTCTAACGATTCTCTGTTACTCTATGTACATTTGTAAATGTACTAAGTATTTTGAACTAACGATATCTAACATAAATATTTGGATATCTTAACTCATTGTAGACTGAATAGACTCTTCCACACTATATATTGGAGTCTAATTTCAGTTTTAGGTAATATATTATTAAGATATTCCTAAAGAAAACTATTTGCAAACAGTGGGGACCCTGATCAGACGTCTCTGATCTGCACTGTGTGCCAATAACCTTTTTAGGGGTCTCCAGACTACAAAGGGTTTATTTCTTACCATCCTTCTTCCAAAATTTCTTCCAAAATTTTCCGCGATGACGCTCTGTGTAAAGTAAACTGAATAGCTATATTGTCCTCATTTTCTTATATTATATGTTGAAAATGCTATGGCAGAAACAGATCAGGATAAAAAGGATAGCCAAATGTTAGTATATATCATCATTCAAAATTACAGAATTTTGGCGTTTTTAACCCGTTTCATGGGGTTTGGGGCGTGGAGGGAACAGTACTTTGTAAAAGCTTTTCCATTTTCTGTGTATTTTAAATGTTAAAATGAACGGTTTCACCCACATTTAGGATCAAATAACATTCGAGTACAGAAGTTGTGACAGTAAAAATAGGCATACAGCTAACTTTTTTTTTATTTATTTACTTTTTTATTTTATTTCGTTTATTTTATTTCGTCCATTTTTGTGTAGGCAAATACATTACTAAACTGTCAGAGGTCCTTGAAATGGGACATGAAAACTCTAAAAAAAACTGAGACATCGCCTAAAACTGCTTAATAAAGTAGACATCTGCATACCCTGTTGTCCCATTCTATAGTATATATCAGCTGAAACGTAAGAAAAGGTACCCTTCGAAAATGTGTACCCCACGAAGATTCAAATCGGACTGCGCATCTGATCTCAGTCTGATCAGAGTCTTCGTTGTCCGCATGATCAACTTTGCATCCTTGGCTATCCAAAATGCGCCCAGTGAAGATTCTGATCAGACTACGCGAATGCGCAGTCTGATCTGAATCTTCGCTGGGCGCACATATCTGATGGTACGTTTTCTGACGATGCTGCTGGTATGCACTCGTTGTATTGTAAAGTGTAAGCAAACAAACAAACGTCATGGTTGTGTTGATTTGTTTTAAACTTGAATATCACGAAAGATTTTACTGGTAAAAACACCCAACTTTACCTTTTCAGCTTAAGAAATCTTGCGTGTATTTGCAGAGATCATAATAGCAAAAACACGTCTAGACTATCTTATACCTTGTTCAGATTCGGTGACTATGAAACGAGGATGGATTTAAAATCAGTAAGATATTTGGATATTGTCGTTGTCTGTTTAAGTTTATCTACATCTAGTGCATATTTTCTGTAGTTGTTATGCACCAATCTATGTTTCGCCCTGGAGGGGAATGGTGGAGATACCCTGGGGATCAGACAGCAAAAGCAAATTTGACAGACCGCTGAAAAACAGGGGTGGGATTTAAGATCCCGATCTGGAAATTCTTCTGGAAAATAAGTTAAAAGGTCTGACGCCCATCAACGGAATTTGTAACTTAGAATTAGAAATCAGGGGTAAAAAAGTAGACATAAACGTTTCAAAATTATTTTATTCCCGTGTGTAATCCCGCCACCTGCATCTGGAGAAAAAGGATTGAAAAGTGCTTATTCGTTATTTCTTTTTTATCCTGTTGTTTATCTTTAAATATTTTTAGCTCACCAGAGAAAGAAATGCTCAAAGGTGAGATATTGTGACCACCCTGTGTCTGTCTTGCGTGCGTCGGGTGTCGTGTACCGTGCGTCGTCAACATTTTTGTTGGTCACTAGGTCAAATTTATTTTAAACCTTCTTAACCCTCAAGAGGCTTCAGTTTTGCTTTAATCTTCATGAAACGTTACCAGAATGTTTGTCTGGATGATGTCTCGGTCAAGTTTTCAAATGGATCGTCGGGTCAAAAACTAGGTCACAAGGTTAAATTTCTTTAAAAGCTTGTTCACCCTCTAGAGGCCTCAGTTTCGCTTCCATCTTCAGAAACTACTCCAAAATGTTTCTCTTGATGACATTGAGTAAGTTTGCGTATTGGTCATGTCGGTTCAAAAACTAGGTCATTAATTCAGATTTGTTTATAATCACGTTCAGCCTCTAGAGGCTACATGTTTGCTCTAATCTTTATAGTTTTTACTAGAATACTTCTCTTGGTAATATCTCAGTCAAGTTCGAACATGGGTCATGTTGCGTCAAAAACTAGATCACTAGGTCAAATTTCTTTAAAACCTTGTTCACCCTCTAGAGGCCTTAGTTTTGCTTTAATATTCATGGAACTTTCCCAGAATGTGTGTTCTGATGATATGTTGGTCAAGTTTGAATTTGAATTATGTTAGACCAGATAGTAGGTCACTATGTCAGATTTGTTTAAAACCTTATTCACCCTCTGAAGGCCTTAGTTTTGTTTCAGTCTTAATATTTTTACCAGAATATTTCTTTTGATGATATCCCGGTTAAGTTTGAATATTGGTTATGTTGGATTAAAAACTAGGTAACCAGGTTGAATTCCTTTATAACCTTGTTCAACCTCTCGAGCCACAGATTTTCTTCAGTCTTCATGTAACTTTTACAGAATGTTTGACTTGATATCTCGGTCAAGTTCGAAAATAGGTCATGTCAGATTAAAAATTAGGTCACTGTGTTAATTTCTTTAGAACCTCATCACCCTCTAGAAGCCACACTTTTGCTTTCTTCTTCAAAGAACTTTACTCGAATGTTTGTCTTGATGATATCTTGGTCAAGCTGGAATATGGGTCATTTTCGGTTAAAAGCTGCGTTACTTTTACTTGTTCAACCTCTAGAGGCCACAGTTTTGCTTCAGTCATTATGACATTTTACCGGATTTTTGTAATGATATTTTGGATAGCTTGGTCAAATTTTAAATATATATTATGTTGTGTAAAAAAAACTAAGTCACTAGGTAATCTTTTTTTATAATATTTTTCATCCTCTGGAGGCCAAAGGTTTTCTTCCATCTTCATGAAACGTTACCGAAATGATTTTCTCTATGATACTTGTTTAAATAACTATCAGAAATCTTGTCAAAAATGTTTGTCTTGATGATTTCTAGGTAAAGTTCGAAACTGGGTCGTTTCGTGTCAAAAACTAGGTCACCAGGCCAAGTCAAAGGAAACCTTTGTAAACGCTCTAGAGGCCTCATTTTTTAAGTAATTATCATGAATCTTGCTTAAAATGTTGTCTTGATGATTTGCTCAAAACGATGTCTTGATTTCTAAGTTGACTTCGACACTGAGTTATTTGGAGTCAAATAATGATAATGATTGTGAAATGTTCAGATTTATCGACGCGTCACCCCATGAGGGTCATTTGCGTCAAAATGGTGCACTAATTTGGTTCTGTAATGAAACGGCTATAATGATAAGTAACTAAGAATCAAAATCTAGTTAACAGAGCTAAATTAAAGAAAACATTGTTAACACTCTCGAGGTCTCATTTTTTGAAGTGATCATCATCAGTCTTGCTCAAAATGATTGTCTTGATGATTTCTAGGCCAGGTTTAAAACTGGGTTACTTTGGGTCTAAAAATAGATTACCAGACCCAATCAAAGGAAAACCTTGTTAACACTCTAGAGTTACATGTTTTTAGTAATCATCATGGATCTTGCGAAAAATGTTTCTCTTGGTGATTTCTAGGTCAAGTATGAAAGTGAGTCATTTGGGATGAAAAACTCGTTCACCGGGCCAAATCAAAGGACAACCTTGTTAGCACTCTAGAGGTCTCATTTTTGTCATCATGAATCTTGCTCAAAATGTTTGTCTTCATGACTTCTAGGTCAAATTTGAAACTGGATCACTTGGGATCAAAACGTAGGTCACCAGGCCATCAAAGGAAAACCTTGTTAACGCTCAAGAGGTCACATTTTTGAAGTGATCATCATGACTCTTGCTCAAAATGTTTGTCTTAATGACTTTTAGGTCAAGTTCGGAGCTCGGTTACTTATATTTCACCTATATTTCATGGTCCAGTGTTTTTCGTAAGTTTTTTTCCGTTTCAGTCAGTTTCTCAGTTTTTGTTTGTTCTACAACAGAAATACTTGGCACTTGCATACATTTTAGCATGGTCTCTTTAATGCAGTCATCCATATTTGACCTTTACCTATATTTCACGGTCCACTGACTTGGTTTAGTTTTTGCGTTTAAATTAGTAACTGTTGGACTAACAGTCAGTGATACTTAGCACATGCATACATCTTAGTATGGCTCTTGATTGATCGATTGTGGTGGGGTTTAAGACACGCCAACCCTTGTGGATTATTTTGTGTCATCTTCCAGAGAAAGGGAAAAAAGAGACAGAAGAGATATTAGAAGAAATAAAAGAACAGGGAAGAAAGAGAAACAGGAATGAAAGTGAAGAAACAGAAGAAATAAAAACATTCCCCCGTCTAACCTTACCTGCTACAAGGATAACAGGCCTCACCTCATTGTAAACCAATATCAGCTGGACGCCCCGGTGACGTAAGATACACGACCTTCGCACCACCCGACTACCCCACGGCCTTTTTAGTGCAGTTAGTGGGAAAGTAACTGTCCGTTTGGCTTTCTGCTAGTGATGTTTCCATTAGGGTCAAGTTATTTTGTGTTTGTGTTTCTTTCCCTTTGATGTCTCTGATGGGAGGTGTGAGATAATTGTATCGATTCCTGATCATTGCTTTCGCTTTTATCTTCCATATTTGACCCTAACATATATTTCATAGTTCATTAGGCATGCTACATTGTCTTACTTGTCAATATAGAGATCATGAATTTCGGTCAGAGGTTTTACCTTAATCATTTCTAGATCAGATTCTGTAAATGCTATGATATTCAAGTGAGCGATACAGGGCCACCATGGCCCTCTTACTTTAAAAGAGCTACTACCATAGGTCTGATGATGAAACATAACCTCATCATGGGAAAAGAGCCGTTATAGCACATACAAACAGCAAAGGTTTAGGTGAGTCTGCACATCCGCGTAGTCTTGCCACAACCCATGCTACTCGCTCATGTAAGCGGTAAGCCAAGAGAAATTTCAGCCAAAGAACTAGACATGTGGCCTTGAGAAGGGATGGGCAAGCGCACTGAAAGATTGATTCGAAGGAAAGTCTGAAGAGCATTTTTCTCGCGACGTGGCTAAACCATATGGATCCCATCACAGAAACATGCCTATATAATTTTGTGTCCCTTAAACCCGACTTTTATATTGTAAAATTAGGGTTTACAGGGTATACATTATTTTCTTAGTTTTGCTCGAAAACATAGATTGTGGGTATTCGTTAGAACCGCCTTGCCAAGACGGTTCTAACGAGTACCACACTCTATGTTTTGAGCAGAAATATGAAACTATCAGAGTTTTTGTCTGAAATTTTTTCAGTTTTTGGAGGTGAAGTTTTCTATGTATTTGAATAGGCGTGTTTTCGTAATGTCAAAACAAAACACTTCCTAATGACAAACGCAAACTTGTTTGGTGCATTGATCTTGTGTTTATTCTGTTCTCTCTAGCTCTGTGATCACCTCACTTGGAAAAGAGGGAGTTGTTATCCCTTCAAAGACGAATATTCTGATGCTGATTATTTTATAATTCTAGCACTGTGGTCACCAGCTACATGTATACGGCTGTCCACTTTTCTGCTTTCTGTTTTCTTGTTACGATATTAGCATGGTGGCCATCTTCTTCAATGGCTGCCCACTTTCTATTTTTTTTCTGTTTGTATTGTTTCATTATTGCATACAAAGCAGTGTCGCACGTTATTAGCAGCCGTGCATTAACCGGCGAAAAGCCATGTATTAACAAGGCAATTCACGTGCTGTAATGCACGGCTACGAAACTTTCAATATGAACGTACCGGAGCCACAGATTTGGTGCAGTTACGAGATGTGCACTGTCCGGCCCTAGAACGAGCATAGTCCGTGGAAATTGCGTTCACGAGACATCGGTGAAAAGGTGAAATTGCGTTCACGAGACATCGGTGAAAAGGTGAAACAAAATAGTGCAAGAAATTGCAAGAAATAACGCGAAATGTAGCAAATGTTTTCAATATTTATGCAATTATAGCGATCGAACATGGGTTTTCACTGCATTAACATTCGAGGTGTTGAAAACCGCGGCATTCGGCCTCGGTTTTCAACACCTCCCACGGGACCTGGCGAATGTTCATGCATGAAAAACCATGTTTTATCCCTATATTGTTTGAAGCTGCGTCAGGAGATAAAGGCGAGGTTTCGCGGGAGTAAAACTGGTTCAAGTCCCAAGTAGTTTTCCTACTGACCGCTCCAAAGGCCTTGAATGCGACACTTTACCATGGCACCACAGCGCACATGTTAGATGTATGATTTCTAACATTTTTGCCCGTATGTTCTGGGTTCTCTCAGGAGGAACCCAAGCAGAAGCGAGAACATTTCAATTTTTTTGGTAAAAAATAGGACGGTCAGGAATTGCCACACAGTCTACCTCCCCCACCGAGAGGAAGAGCGATCGGGCAGAAACGCATAATTAACTGACTAACCAAGTAACCAAATCAAAGCACAAACAGCTGTGGGTCGATTGTCTCGGAGTGGAAGCTAAAGAATGGTCATGAACGGGGACTTGGGATTGTTTTATTCAATTCTTAACTTATGCTTAGCAAACAGTGTAGACCATGATCAGACGCCGCGTTCTGCGGCGTCTGATCTGGTCTGCATTTTATGTCAATGTCTTAGTCAAGGTTTTACAGATAACCCTCTTTACACTGCATTCTGACGTCACTGCGACAAGAATAGCGCGGCTATAAATAACTGTTGCATGGATTTCGTACAAACGCGCGGTTTGATTTCATGGGTAAATGATAATCATGTTGATTATAACCTTAAGGGAAAGTTTATGTGTATGCTATGGAAAGATTGTAAACAGTCGACCCAAAATCTAGGAGACGTTACCCAGGAAAACACACTATTACAAAGCACAGCCCTCCCGAAGCACCAAATGAAGATAAGGTAAAGAACAAAATAAACCCCACATATAAAACCACAGACACACAAACCAACAGCTTGCTTGTGTTGAAGTCTACGGCCAAGTCAACCCTATGGCGGTCATCTCGAGCGCGGTCAGTTTACCTAGCTAGTATTGTGCACATTCTTTCCCCAGAAACTGACAACTGCCCTTCTTGAATCAGCGAAAGAGGCCGTAGTAAGTATTTTATGATCACGAAAGAATGTTGGCGACCCGGCTGGAGTCCAACCCGCAACCTGCTGATCTTCAGTCGGACTCGCATCACACTGAGCCACCGAAGCCGGCCAAACCAACAGAGTATCCGCCTCAGAACTTCAGTAGAAAAAAATACCGAGGGCTACACATCACAAAGACGTGTCACATGTAACAAAATGGGCACATATTTATGTTTCGAATTTGAGTGACTACCTTTTGGAAGGATGATGAATAGACCTACTCCGGCAGTAACTGATAAGCATATGCTGAGTGTAAACTTTACCTGGTTGGGTACAAACATTTTTCAGCTGCAGTTAGAATTATATAGCTCTGCACTAAGAGAAGTCAGTCAAATTCCTTTCTTTATTTATTTTTTGTATGTTAATTGACAGATGGATTAAACATTTAGATTTAGCATCTACTGTCCTTTCAACATCACTTGGAAAGACGTTGTTTTGTTTGTTTTTTTTTTTTTTTTTTTTTTTTTTTTGTTTTTTGCTTGGTGTATTATTTTAAATGAAAAGGTTTTGGTCTGATTGACCATATCTTATCAGACACCATTTGTCTTTAAGTGTGCTTTAATCTCAAATATTTATCCTAAAATTAAATTTATGGCAAAAAAAAAAGAGGCAATTTCTGTATTTAAGTAATTTTTTGGATTTTTTGTCCAGGAAAAAAATTTTTTCCTTTTCTTTGCTGAACTTGAATTGTTGATGTTTCACAACAATACTTAGAAAATTTCAAAAAAAAAAAAAAAAAAAAAGGAAAATAACAGCAGAATTTGTTGAAATTCTGCCTCCAAGCTACCTACCCTGCAGATTTCTGCATAATTTGCATTCTTTTATCTGTGGGGAAACAAGTAAAAATATTATTTGATTTAAAAGACAAAACAAACCAAAAAAACAATGACTAGAATAAAACCTTTTTGTGCACAGGTAGTTACGACAAAAAGTTTTGCACTAAATCATGGCAAACGTTTGCAAATTTACTTCTTATGTGTAAATTGCATATTGAAAAAAAAAAAAAAAAAAAAAAAAAAAAAATACTTTCTGAAAGATGTTGAATGCACAATGCACAGTAACTATTTCTTTGACGTAAGAAGTGCGCTTGGGGAAAATGTACAAGTGACAGTCGCTACAATCACAAGCCACACATGGAAGAAGTGAATTTTTTCCCCGTTTCCGAACCGTGGATGAACCTTGATAGATGTAGATCATGGCTCAAAGCCTGCACAAGACCCCATGAACACATGAACGTAGACACCAGTCATATCATTACCTGTGCCCATTGATCCCCATTAGTAATTCATTACAAAGTCTTACTGAAAATAATTAAGCGATTCTTCAGAAACTCTTGTAACTCTTTGACAGACTTTGTATTTAAACTCGCAGAACTGATTTTCTTCTAAATATCATTTTTTAATCAAATAAACTAAGCAAAGTGTATCAAGCTCAGCCTATTTCCATAGAAAAGCCATTAGGTTCATACAACAGCTAGCAGATATTTTTACCCAATCATGCTGTGTGTAGTATCTAATACCTGTGTAAGTAGCACTGCTGGATAAGCCCTTTTTGTGTACAAGAATGACATTAAGGTAAATGGGTACACGTTTTTGGAAGATATGTCATGTCACCGTCATGGCATGAAATTAGGCAACGGGACGTTTTCTGACAGTTACGGCGCATTTCTACAAAAAGGTTCAGAAGAAAGTTAGATAACTCGTTTTGCTTATCGTTACATTTACAGTCAAAGCTATTTTAAAGGTCACCCGTATTAAGCAATCTCTGTATTTAAAGAACAGTTTTGTCCTATAAAAGGACAACTACCTGTATAAAACAAACACTTGTCTAGAGGGACCACGCATTGTCTTGCTTGACACGGGATTGACTTTACCTTACTGTTCTAATATTTATCTATGTGTTTGTTTAAACAGATAGCCTGTGTCCTTTTAATAACCGTTGTCGTCAATAAAGCGTCAGCTAAATGGAATGAAAATGACAATGAACTATTCATCCTTAAAAGGCAGTGTGAAGCCAAGGTAAGTGAGGGACACTTCTACAGATACATTTCATCCGACCTTGTCACTGTCCGGATATTACACGACCCGCAGAAAAGTCGACCGATTGAAAGGTTGACTTTCGAAAAGTGCCCAAAATCACTCCAGCATAACTGTCATAGCGCTAAAACCGTTGGAAATGTTTTGTTAATTTTGGCATACTAATAAATACCGCCATGATCTAACCTATATGCTTGAAAAATGCCACTTTCTTTGACAAAGGCAACACCCATGCAAAAAACAAAATGTATAAATACAGAAATTGCTATAGGTCTTCAACCATGTGGGATATTTGATGAAAATTTTTATACATATTAATATTGACAAGATCCAGACAAAAGACTTGTCAAATGCCACTTTTCCTTGACCGAGGGAATGCCAATGCCAAACGGGCCAGCTTTCAACAATACCCATAATCTAGAAACATCAGGAATACTTTGATGATGTTTCGCATTCGCCCGAGGCTACACTATAAGTAGAGACACGGGCGATTGAGGTTTTTGTTTGTGTTGAGGTTTTACGGCCCAGGCAACCCAACGGGATCATGTCGAGCGCGGTCAGTTTACCTAACCACACGTTTACTGGGCGGGATTAGTCCTCTAAGCGGTTAACCAGTATTGTGCACATTCTTTCGCCAGAAACTGACAATTGCCCTTCTTGAATCAGCGGAAGGGAGAGAATGACCGTAGAAAATATTTCATGATCAATCTCCACAAAAGAATGTTGCCGACCTCGGCGGGGGTTGAACCCGCGACCTCCTGGTCTTCAGTCGGACGGCGCTGCAAGATTGAGGTGGGTGGTGCACCTTAGTGATAGATGATATTCAATCCTATGGTTGTTTGGTCGTTCAAGAAGTGTTTTGATACATGTATCTACTGTATATTTGATGCGCATGCGTACTGGTATAGTACTGTTTTTACTCTATGAGCCGCAACGCCATAAACCCTACCTACGGACTTGTGCGCCTAGCGCAGATTAAGAAGCAAGGAGCCAAGGAGACAAAGTTTCTTCATGTGGGCTACCAATACTCTAATCAGACACCGCGGATGCGCTCATGTCGGAAGGTACGTGTTCTCACATTGCGATTTCTCTTATCTTCGGACACCTGAACTCCCACCCGATCTTGTTCTAAACGTTGGATCGTCATTCACTTTGACAACGCCATATTACTATACGTCGGTAAAACAGAGAAACAATGCTCTGCTCTGGAGGTGTCACAGCGGTTCGGAGCACTAGGAGTCATAGTGTTTGCTACTGATTAGAAACTAGTAAAATTATTCACGATTTTTCGGAAGCTGACAAACAGGTATTCGCGCATCCTCTCCCTACTCCTACTTCTCCACTCCGAATTTTTTTTTATTACAGTGAGCCTCGTTACAACGACAGCGGCCGGCCTCGGTGGCTCAGTTGAATGCGCGTCCGACTAAAGACCAAGAGGTCACGGGTTCTTCCCCCACCGAGGTCGGCAACATTCTTTCGTGGAGATTGATCACAAAATATTTTCTACGATCATTCTCTCCCTTCCGCTGATTCAAGAAGCGCAGTTGTCAGTTTCTGGCGAAAGAATGTGCACAATACTGATTAACCGCTTAGAGGACTTTGTCTGCGCAGTAAAAGTGCTGTTAGGTTAACTGACCGCGCTCGACATGACCCCACTGAGTTGACTGGGCCGTAAAACCTCAATACAAACAAATACAACGGCAGCATTTGTTTCCAAAGACGTTGCCAGTAAAATGAATTTGCTGTTGTACAGAATACATAATGCGCAGACTGATATGTAAGAAAGGACTTGTTTTGTTCTCATTTCCTCATGGAACATACGTTTTGGATATTTGAGGCGATCCTAACAAATATCCAAAACATATGTTTCTTCAAAGTATTAAATACAATATTCTTGCATAATTTGTGTAAGTGTGCTTCTTAACCGAAATTCGTGAGAGCCAAATGTTATTATAACGAATTTTATCGTTGTATCGAGTGTCGGTATAAAGATGATCAGGTCCTTTATGAAGAACTGATACACGTTCATGTGATGTAACCTTGTCAAATTTAATTGTTTGTCTCCCTTCTAAACAAAGGAGTCTGTCCTAAAGATAAGAATTCGCTCCCCATGCGAGCAAATTCTTTCCATTTAAGGTAGATGCCAGTCGGCCAAACCAATATATTAGGGTTATGTCGAGCCAGTCCGTTTACCTAACCACAGCTGTCCTGGGCAAGTATAGACCTTTAAGCGGTTAAACAGTATTTGTGCACATACCCTCGCCAGAAACTGGCACTAATCAATCTCTACAAAAGAATGCTGCCGGACTGGCGGTGATCGGAGACCCCTCGACCTTCTGATCTTTAGTCGGATGCCCACCCGACTCAGTAACCGAGGCAGGCTTAACTTCATTACTGCTTATGAAGAGTCTCAATAAAACCGAGACTCCCATTTCCTAATTCTTAGTGTGGTCTTTGTTTCCAAAGGCAATCTCTTTGACGTTTATTTATGCTTGGAAATTAAAACATTGAATTTGTATACCATTACACTTTTTTTTTCTTTTCAGTGTACCCAATCATGTCAGCCAGTAAAGCATCGAACATTTAAATGGACATGCGTGACAGGTAAGGCTAGGGCAGTTAATACAGTTTCAAGGGCGGCAACTCACAATAACTTTTGTCTCCCTTCTGAAAAGGATCTACTTACGAATGGATCCCTTTTCAGAAGGGGATTGGTGTATTGTTGTATTCCTTGTGCATAATGTTAGAAAATAAATCTGGTATATACACTCTCTATAATATTTAAATTTGAAGTAGTAAGGTTTCAAATTTAATGTTATGGCAGTCCATTTGTTGAAAATAAACTAAATTTTATACATAAATGCCTTTGATTCTAAAAATGCACACTTTAAAATACCAAAGAATGAAAGGACACACCACGAAATATTAAATAATGTTGACTATCATCATCTCTAATATTTATAACTCAGATTATTTAGTCAAAGTAAATAAAGGCCAATATTGGTTTAGTTTGTTGTATGTTCGTTTATTTTATCTCCTTTTATCTCAAACTGCTGTTTTTGCAAAACAAAGCCCCCCGTTTTCTGGAGTTAGACATAACAAAAGTATGTCAAAAATATACCTAACAAAATACCAATAAATTATTTGAGGAATGTCCCTTTGGAGAAATGAACACACGCGCAAGGCTGAAAACAGCCAAAGCTTTAAGTCCCAGCCGCCAGTATGTTTTCTACCTGACATTTACGGTATATAGAGATTACCATGTGGCATTTTTCTTATCATCAAGTACGTAAAATGTACCGAGTTTTCAGTTACAGTTTTCAAATACCAGTAGCCATAAAAAAATGATACAATAGGAAAAATTCTGCATACGTGGAAAACCGTTTATGGTGATGTCTTCTTCATATTTTCATACTGCTTTTCTCATTTGTTTTCGTTTTATATATGGTGGATAAAGGTTATATTAATTTGACAAAATAAGCATATACAGTATACCAACAAATTTAAATGGCGTTCCTTTCCTCAACATAGGCAGTGAGTGATCAATTGATTGTGTATACAGTCAAACAAACTAGGTTTGTGAATGTGGACATTATTCATAAGGTCCACGTTAGTTAAAAATTAGGTAATATCTCTCCATATTTATTGTTCTATATATAAGTTTAAATCGTTAAACGTTATGTAATTTGAGTCACAAAGTGAAGAATAAAAATATAAACGGTTGCCTTTGGAAATAAAACCAACACAAAAGCAAGAAATCCGGGTACTCGGTTTTATTACATCTCTTCATATAACCAAGAAGTTTGCAATACTGCATTACGAAAACACGCCTATTCAAATATATAGAAAATTTTACCTCCAAAACTGAAAATTTTCAGATAAAAAACTCAGATATTTTGCATATTTCTGCTCAAGACATAGATTGTGGGTACTCGTTAGAACCGCCTCGCCGAGGCGGTTCTAACCAGTACCCACAATCTATGTTTTTTAGTAGAAATAAGAAACATAATGTATACCCCTGTAAACCCCAGTTTTACTATATAAAAGTGTGGTTTAAGGGGGTCAAAATTATATAGGTAGGTTTTCGTGATGGGATCCTAGCACCGGTGTAAGCGGTATTTGTTTTTCAAGGTAACCAGAATGTGCTCTTTAGTCACACTTGAAATATAATCTGCACTATGTTGAAGTATGGGGAGACGTATTACGGCCGCCACACACCACTGAACAATAGGTACAGTGAACTATAATAAAAATAAAAAGGGCTGCCTTTGGAAACAAGGACTACACATAAAAGAATAAAAACTGGAGACTCGGTTTTATTAAGTCTTTCCACACAAAACAACGAAGTTTATGTTTAGGTCATTAAAACTGGGTGTCTATGTCAACGGAACAGATTCAGATTAGAGTGTGCATCCACGCTTGTACGTCTGCAAAACTGGTGTATGGTGACCATAGGTTGTCTCGTTGCCTGTCTACGAGCATGAAATCAACTTTTTGTCAGATTTGGGGAAATCATCAAGTTAGGGAGGACCATAAGACGGTATTGTAATCATGGGCCATAGTCACTGACTTTATCGATGTTTTCCATGTATGTTGACGTTTTTCTATCAGTATTACTTTTCGTGGCTACTGGTTTTCAAAAATTTTGAAAATCAGCTATCATTTTTTCGTACTAGATGTACGAAAAATGATACCAGTAGGTAATGTTCGAAAATTGATATCGGGTATCATTTTTCGTCGGGGTATTATTTTTCGCCGTATCATTGGCGCACGGATGTCACGATCATTGCATATTCACAAAGTATTTTAAAGAAAATATATAATAAATAGCGTCATTGCACTGATACTTGAGTATATTGTGCTGCGTTGGGACAACAAAGGACGTGACAGACAGAGAGAGAGAGAGAGAGAGAGAGAGAGAGAGAGACATTTTACATAGGTGTGTTAACGTAATGATTATCACTGTTTGTTTGCATTTATATTTATTTTAAGGGACACCGCGGGAGAGGGAAGAGCTTAAGTTTGAGCCTTCAAGACGCGAAAAACATTGGCGACGGACACCATCAGACCCTGAAGGTAATTTTATTGCTGTTTTAACTCTTTCATCCTCTAGTTTCTGAATTGGACTCTTCCTTCCTTGAGCTTGGTCATGTCTATTAATGCACACAGGGATTTCAGGCTGTTTTGGTCTGCCGGGCTGAGGGGGTTAACGGGAAAACATATACTTTCAGGAACGGTAACTCTGTCTTAATTGTTTTCCTGTATTTGAAATGCTGTCTATACTTAAAGGCAAGAACTTGCTCCCAAAGGGAGCAAATTCTTGCCTTTTAGTGTAGACACTTTCCAGAAGGGGCTTGACGGGTTGAAACAGCAAACTTGTTGAAAACCTGCATCCAAACTACTTATCCTATAAAGTTTTACATTCTGCAGTTAATGACTATTATCAAACACATTGTGCTCGTAGCTATGACAAATGATTTTTCAGTAAATCAAGCTAAAGGTTAACTTGTTCTCTGTAAAGTCTCAAGCAAATAGATCTTTTCAAGGCTGTCGAATGGTGATAAATCCCCTTTAAGAAATGTTTAAAGTGAGATAGTGTGGGAAGGTAGTACAAGACCACGCCTACCAAACGAAGAATGCGTAACCATCGGTCAAGAACGTGAAATAATTAGAGCGACATCCGGAGAGGAATTCGATAATAGGTAATCAAGCATTGCATTTTCTGTGTTTCATGAGCGATATGAATGTTTTGTTGAAATGATTTAAAAAAAATAGTAATTACATTCAACAGCCAAGGGGAGTGTCGAAAATGAGTGGTTACGCATTAGCGCTGTAAGGTTTGTTATTGTTTATATATATCTTATGTGTAACCACCCATTTTCGACCCTTCCCGTGTAAAAATTGGCCATGCCTTTTGGAATTATTTTCACAAAATTCCTTTAAAATTAAAAACCGGTAACATTGTTCTTAACATTAAATATGACAGCCAAAATTACAACTTAATGTGAAAATACACATATCAATTGCTGTAGACACAGATGATGTTTTATTTCGTTCCGGTTAGGGTTTTAATTTTGGACCATAATAAATTGCTTGTGTAGAATCACTTTTTTTCTGATAATTACGTGTTATGCAATTCCATGTATGAACTGTGTACTTATGGTCGATATAATGCACCAGCCACTTTTCCTAATCGATGCTCATTAGATAGGGGTTTTGTCAGAGTTTGGTTCTCTGGAATGTTTACAATAAAGTAAATGTCAATATTTTTTGTGGAGTTCGGCGGACGGATATTTCAGCAAACAATCGGTATACCGATGGGTACTAACTGTGCACCGTTGCTTGCCGACTTGTTTTTATACTCGTATTAGGAGGAGTTTGTACAAAGTCTCCTCAAAGCAGGCAAGAAAGACCTTGCACAACAATTTAATTTCACCTACAGATATATAGATGATGTTTTGTCTCTAAACAACACAAAATTTGTATTTGGAATTCATCTATCCTCATGAACTTGAAATAAAGGAAACAAAGGAGACTGCAGTCTCCTCCTCATACTTGGATTTTTATCTCTACATTAACAATGGAAAGCCTACTACTAGAGTTTACGACAAAGGGGATAACTTCAATTTCCCATGTGTTAACTTTCCACTCCTGAGCAGTAATATTCCTTCTGCACCAGTAACGGCGTTTACGTATCACAGTTAATCCGATATGCCAGAGCCTGTTCAAATTATCAGGACTTCATGGAGCGTGGAAAAATGCTCACTACAAAGTTGTTGAGCCAGGGGAATGTAAAGACCAAAATGGTAGCAACACTTAAGAAGTTCTATGGGAGACATCATGATCTGGTCAGTCCCTACAATGTGGCGGTTTCCAGAATGATTTCTGGTGTTTTTGCCAATGACGAGCCATAAGTAGACTTCTAAAATCCCGGACTACCTACATTTCCTTCGTTCAGGCCTAGGCATGGTGGGCTAAGCTTGATTACAAAGTAATGCTTACTATCCGCGGACGCCTGATTACACCCTTTATTCTGGGGTCCATGTCTGTTGGTCTGAAGATTCTGATTCATAATTCGTTTACGGATTTATGAGTTTGGATTATGGCTTGGACACCATGACCACAACTACTTCAATTACTTATCTGACGGATTCAGAATATTTGGAACGTCTTTGAATAGTCGATATTTTTTCTTTTAATTTACATTTAACCGACCTAAGTGCATATCATGCATTTTATAGACATGTTACCGGGTTTAAAACTGCGTGAGACGTCACATATCAGTAGGGGACATATGTGGCTTAGTTTTAGGCAAAAATCATAGATTGACAAGAAGTGGAGAAAATCTAATTGGTTTTTGATTTTCAATATTCGGTATAATTATGACAAAAATGTATACAAAGCTAAACTATTCCTTCTGGAGTTTATTGACTATGACAGTGAGCATTATTGGAGATAACGTTTAATTGTTGATTTTACACTGGTAGGTTTTGAGACAGTTATATTTATAAGCCTGGTGTACTTTAGTGAACTCTCCTAAGGCCATATAGTTTTTGTCATCTAGAAAACAATGTCATTTTGGTAGTTGTTGGGCCTTGTATTAATAGCATGCAAAGTCTGAAGAAAACTCCATGAGTGGGCAGATTTCATTTTATGAATAGACTAAACCATTTTGACAGTGATAATGAATGTCATTTGCTTATATTCAGACAAAGCCTTATGTAATCGCTGTAACCAGAGTATAGCATTCATAAGTTTTGAAACATGTATACAATGTATTATCGTCAATTTACATATATTTTAGAATTCTTTTAATAGTGAATTGGCGTGCAAATTAACACAATTTTAAGATGACTGAATACATTTGGACTTCATTTAGAAGTGTAAAGTGATAACGAATGTTTTTCCCTGTATTTCTATAATTAATGACGAGCGCTTACAGGCGCAGGCGACAAGGGCAAAACGATCGCGAATAATTTACTGGAGATTCGTCGCCGCCATTTTCACAAGACAGACAACTTGTGTGACTTCTTATATGCGTTCCTGAACACCAAGTGCCTTCTAAAAAATTGGTTTGCTCCTAAAGGAAAGAGTTTGCTCCCAAGGGAAGCAAAATTTTTCCTTTTAGAGCAGAACATTTTTCAGAAGGAAGGCAAAACAATTTTCATCACGAAAACATGCCTATATAATGTTTACCCCCTTAAACCCCACTTTTATATAGTAAAACTAGGGTTTACAGGGGTATACCTTATTTTACTTATTTCTGCTCAAAAACATAGATTGTTGGTACTCGTTAGAACCGCCTCGCCGAGGCGGTTCTAACGAGACCCACAATCTATGTTTTGAGCAGAAATATGAAAAAAATATCAAAATTTTTATCTGAAAATTTACCTTTTTTTGGTGGTAAAATTTTCAGTATATTGAATAGGGGTGTTTTCGTTATGTGACAGCTACCTCCCTTGAAAAGATACTCATATCACTTAAATTTCTTTATATGTAGAATAAGATAAGAGAAATACTCTGCATCCGCACATTAAACCGTATATAAGCTTTTTGTAGGTCTGATATATTCGGCGGTACCTTGTAGGTGCGTATCAAGAAAACGTTGATCAGACTGTGCAGTTATGCAGCCGGATATAAATTATCTCTGTCAGCATATGCCCCGAAACATTTTGATTGTCTACAATATATGTTTAACATTATATGATTTAAAGTGTGTCGAAACAAATTATATTTTTATGAGTCAAAGGGAGGTGGGGGTCCATAAGGCCCTTTTTCTGCCCCGTAACAAAGGTCTTCATTTTTTCCTGATGCATTACTTATAATGTTTAATTTACTAAAAAGTCGTAATTTTGCAACGTTAGCCCTTTTGAAGTAGCAGGATCGTGAAAGTGGGTGGAATTTTTCAGTATGAACCTGAGGTACCATATTTTAAACACTGTTTCTCTTTATAACACATATTACAACCAGTTTTACCTGCTTCTGTTTGTTAGAGAAAATGCCTTAGGTAATATCCTCTCTCACTTACATCCCTTTGAAGAAAAACATTACATCTGCAGCATCTCTTTTATGAAATTCTTTATTTTTTGTAACTGTTATATCGTGGAATTCAATTAAACCTAGATTTTCTACAGAACTCAATGGTGAATTATCCAAAGGCAATCTTTATAGACGTTTATTTTACCTGAATACAACACTGGGACTGTGCAAAGACAGTGCAAAGACAGTGCACTGTCCCAATGCCGTATTCATGTATAATAAATATAAAAAACGATTGCCTTTGGATATTCGCCATTGAGTTCTGTAGAAAAGCTAGGTTTATTATACGAGGCGATTTGTTGTATGTCTTACCTTGTGCCATTTTGTTCTTGTGTTTTTCAGTCCTTTTGCATTGCGACTACCTCGTTTGGGGAAGAGAGAGCTCAGATTAGTGTTTTTCGTACGTTTGATCGACTTGTGCTTGTTTGGATTTGTCGGTTTCCTCTTCCTCTTGATGTCTGGGAAGGGCTGCGGTTTGTGATTGCGGCACTCCCTGGACTTTTCTCTTACCTTTTCTTTCATTGAATTCCAAAATGCAAAATTAACAAAAAAATGTAATGATTTTCTTTAAAGGGAGGTAAATGACATTGAATATCAAGATCAAGGCACTTGTCTAACAAACAGAAGAAGGTCTACTGGTTGTGATGCATGTTAAAGGAGAAACAGTGTTCGTACTTCACCACTTTCTGTTTTTCGGCTTTTTTCCGTCACACCCTTTATCCTAACACATATGATTAAGTACTATCCACACAGACTCTGCCTGAACACGTTTCAAAGATAAATGTACACAAATGGTAGACGTATCAATGCCAAATCCTTCCTGCAATAGCCATATTTGGCGCTAGTTTCTTGATGTTTTTATTACTTAAACCGACACCAGATTGTCATATGATTTACTTTCACGTGATAGTCACGTGATCACAACTGATCCGAAAATACTTTAATAACACATGTGCAAGTCTGAAAATAGAAAATCGATGATAGACGAGGTAAATAACGAGTGATCAGATAAGGGTATCCATTCTATTCGTAGAGCCAGATAAGAAGAAAATGCAACAGGGTAAGGGTTAAGCAAGGGAGCTTAGTTATGCAATGTGTTGCGTGTAGTAATGCAATCGCTGGTTACTGTATTGCGACACCTAACCAGCCCATGGGCGAAGACAAAAAAAAAAAAAAATAAATAAAAAATTTGCCACTCAAGAATTTGAGAAAAATCGTGGACTGGTCTAATGTTATTTTCCTAATCTTAATCTTCGCTGTGCGTACATGTCTGAAGATATGTTCTCCAACGTTATGGCTCATAATGAACTTGCTATCAGTATATTGTTTGAGAATAAGAGGGCCAAGATGGCCCTGTATCGCTCACAACCGACTGCGTCTACCTGGCGGAGTCATTTCGCCTTTCGGTTCAGGAGTAGAAGTGCAAAATAGATGTCAAGATAGCAGCAATGGCAGCTATCTTAAATATCTGATTAGAACGATTTTAGCATTTTTTTTATCTATGTCACTCTGATACTTCCTATAAAGTTTGGAGTTAATGTGCCTTTTGGTTCAAGAGAAGAAGCAAACATTAGATTTTCAAGAGGGCAGCGATGGTGGCCATCTTGTATTTTGGATCAGACTGATTTTAGCTCTTTTGATACACTTGTCAGCCCGATGTTTCCTTTAACGTTTCAAGACAATGGGCCGTTTGTTTCAGGAGAAGAAGCGAAAAATAGATTGTCAAGATGAAGACCGAGGCGGCCATCTTGGAGTTTTCTTTTCTTTTTTTTTTTTTTTTTTTTTTTTTGTTTGTTTGTTTGTTTGCTTGATTTGGGGCTTAACGTCGCTTTCAACCTCTTTCAGTCATATCGCGACGGTGTCTAGATGTGGCAGGGAGCTCAATGCTAACTTTTAGAGTGTTGCCTCACTGAAATATCACGCCCCAGACACTTTGACATGATATTCCACCCAGTCACATTGTACTGACACTGAGCTGACCAGTTCTAGCTCTACGTTCTTAATGCTGAGTGCCAAGCGAAAGAGCAGCTAGTACCATTTTTAAAATCTTTGGTATGACCCGGCCGGTGATCGAACCTGCAACCTCCGGGTCACAAAGCGGACGCTCTACCACTGAGCCACTGTGCCGGTCATCTTGGAGTTTCTATCGGAACAATTCTAGCTACTTTTTATCTACAAGCCACCCCAATGCTTTATACCAAGTTTTATGATATTTGGCCTTTCATTTCAGATGAAGACGCGAAAATAGATTTTCAATATGGTGGCCACTGCGGCCACCATCGATTTGGGATCGAAACGATTCTAGCTCTGTTTTTTTTTTTTTTTATTTATTTATTTATTTACAAGTCACCCTGATGCTTCCAACCAAGTTTCAAGTCAATTTGCCTTTTGGTTCTGGAGAAGAAGTCGTTTGGTTTTTCTGTTCAGTAGAAGAAGCGAAAAATAGATTTTCGAGATGGCGGTCATCTAGGAATGATTTAAGCTATCTTTTATCAAAGTGTTACCCTACTGCTTCCTACCAAGTTTCAAGTCAGTTGGCATTTTTCTCATCTATAAGTCATCCCAATGCTTTCTACCGAGTTTCAAGTCAGTTGGCCTTTCGGTACAGGAAAAAAGCGAAAAACAGATTTTCAAAAATTCGCCCAGGCGGCCATCTTCGGAACCATTTTAGCTATTTTTTATCTATGTCAACCCGATGTTTGCTACCGAATTTCAAGTCAAATGGCCTTTCGGTTCAGATGAAGCAAAAAATAGATTTTCAAGATGGCCACCACGGCCGGCATCTTGGATTTCCGATCAGAACGATTTTAGCTTTTTTTTTATCTTCGAGTCACCCCGATGCTTACTACCAAGTTACAAATCAATTGGCCTTTTATTTCGGGAGGAGAAGTGAAAATAGACCCCGATGCTTCCTACCGAGTTTCAAGTCAGTTGGCCTTTCGATTCAGGAGAATAAGCAAAAATTAGATTTTCAAGATGGCGACCATCTTTGATTTTCCATCGGAACCATTTTAGCTGTTTTTGATTTACAAGTCACCCCGATACTTCCTGCCAAGTTTCAAGTCAATTGGCCTTTCGGTTCAGGAGAAGAAGCGAAAAATAGATTTTCAAGATATGTTGGATTTCCGATCGGAACGATTTTAGCTTTTTTCTTAATCAAAAGTCTACAGGTCACCTCGATGCTACCTACCAAGTTTCGAGTCAGTTGGTCCAGTGGTGTAGTGGGGGAGTAAGCTTTTAAAGCAAATTGTTGATGCCGCACGACGGACAACGCACGATAGACATTGACCGATCACAATAGCTCATCTTGAGCACTGCGTGCTCAGATGAGCTTAAAAGATATTAACACAAACGACTTTATAAATGAAGGAACTTATTACATTATAATAAATGATAAAAAATATTTACTTTTATTCAGATTGTCCGGATTGTCCTTACCATACACATCCTTTACCCTGGTTCTGCTGAACCCGATACGCTCTGTCTTTGCAAACAGTGTAAATCCAGAACAAGAATTCATCAAGATCTTAAAGAAGCAACAACATTTCGTAACAGGAAATCAAAATTATTGTTAAAAACATATGTCGCCCTTAAATGAAATTATACATTATTACAAATAATCTAAAATGTTTACTTTTATTCAGATTGTCCGGATTGTAAGCCATCAGACAAATGGATTTGCCCCAGACACAAGAGGTTCTGGATAAGAGACAAAGAGGTAAATATAGACAACTAGAATTGTTGCCCTTAATATTTAGACAGCTTTATTCATTACCATACACATCTTTAACTGTGGTCCTACTGAGCCCAATATGCCCTGCCTTTGCAAACAGTATAGATCAAGATCAGGTGACTTCTGATTAAGCTAACTGATCAGGATCTGCACGGTTTGTCATTTAGTACGTGAATTTGTACCGTGGTTGTATATGGAGATTAACTGGTCCGACCAAAGCTGAGGTTCCACTTTGCCTCACGCTTGGACACATGCCCAGCTTGTTAACATTCACGGAATGTGTCTAACACTATAGGACTAGATAAGAACTATAGGTTTTGTGTCATTTGGTTGTAATTTCTTTAAAGAAATTACAACCAAATGACACAAAACCTATAGTTCTTATCTAGGAAGCTGATGGCGAGGATTGGAATCCCTTAACGCTAGCTTCAGCGCCAATCCACAAGTCGGTATTTTCACTATCCCAGTCAGCATTCTACGTAAATCTATATCGGACCGTTATCGGCCCGTCAGGGTAGCTGACGGGCCGATGACGGCCCGATGTAGATTTACGTAGAATGCTAGCTGGGATGGTACTTTTTGTTAAATATTTTCACTTACAAACGGTTTTCTTTTAGCAATTATGTAAGCTAAAGTTAATCCGTTAAGTTAGGTTGACAGTTGCCACCTTTTTGGGAAAGCTTGCCAACTCTGATTGTCATCTATTCTTTTTGTGACTAATAAATTGTATTTGATGTTGAGAACTTGATGTGGATCACATTGTATCAATTTCTGAGCTTACTTATTTCCTTTTAATATGTACTTTGCGACATTATGTTGTTTTATTCATATGTTAATTATGTATACCGCATGTGCAGTGTTACAGATGATTGACTGAACGACGCACCTCATACGTATGTTGAGTCCTTATATCTGATCAGACAGAAATGAATCTGCTGTTTCAAGCATTGCTTCATACATTATTTCAAAAGACACTACCTGAATCGCAGTAGATCTTTCGGTACATAGTCCCTTCTACAGTTGCGATAAAACTGAAACGACCCTGATATAAGGAGCTTTATTTCTACACACGCCATGTTTCTTTCATCCTTCTCTATGCGATGTTAGGATACATAGAGCCTGTGTTTAGTGTATATTTTACGCTTTGCGGTTTGAATTTGTGAAGCGTCTATGTTGATACTAGATTTAGGTCTAGCATCTAATTTGTTTAATATATATGAGAAGCATGGCCAGGTTGACACTGGACGAATATTTAATGCTTCAATTTGCAAAGCCGGGTTGATACCGAGCATTTAGTTTGCTTATTTTAAATGTTTTGTACATCTAGTTAAGTTTCTATTATAGAAATTGTGTTGTATAATCAAATTTTCCACTCCAAGTAAACTAATTGACTGACAATTAGAAGTGGATATGGCATCTAAATTTAGTCAGCATGAAAAGGGTTAACTTTGCATGGGCCAAGTTTACTGCCCAGTGATGAGTATCAAAGTTCTCGGTTTGGAAATGTAGCTACGAACGAACTGTTTTGGAGCCTGTTAGAATGGGTCTCCAATGTGTACTCAGGTATGTAGGATAATATAATGTTAGCTTTATTCAATGTACTATAGATTCTAAATTGTGAGTAAAATAGAATAGGATTCTTTGAAAGCACAAAACATATTAGAAACGACAAAAGAGGTCGATAAAACGTCACCCTGAGACGAGTCATGTCTGTTCGCGGACAATAAAAAATCTTTAATTCCACTCACAACCATATCGTAATATGACCATCCTCAGTTATGAAACTTAAAACAAATGATGAAATATTAAACGGAATAAACCGAAAAATAAGTGAACGAGAATGCTTTTGTTCCTTAACATGACACACCCAATAGGCTCATCCAACATTTCTGTAAAGTACTGTCATTGTAACCAAATATTCTTAGGGGAGATAACCCAAACCATAAGGAAGTGGGGCTTTCCATTAATATTTCTTTAAAGTGTTGTTATTTGGGGGTATAGAGTACACACTATTAATAAACAATTATTACTAGGGGAGATAACTCAAACCATAAGGAAGTGGAAATTTTCATTACCAGACATATCTAAGATATTTCCAGTATCCTATAATTCATAGAACGATTAATGTTCAGTGACCGAATATTACATTGATGTACATCGGAAGATAGTCAAAGAAAGGCTAGAGTTGCCATCCTTTTTATGCTATACATCTACTTGGCACACACTATATTTCTCCTAGGTATTGACATGATGATATATAAAATGGCTTAGGAGTTATGGAGCACCCATGCTTTAATTCTTAAAATACATATCACGTCAGCAGCAGATGTCCTTTAGATTTATTATATAAATATTCAGATTCAATGAAAACGCACCACTTTAAGAGTTTTGATTTTTTTTAGTTAAAGGTAAAAATGACTGACTTTTTCAACTGATAAATACGGTATTGTAAAGTTGTCACCGAAGCATGAGTTTGTTTGACACGAATACTGCGTGATTGTCATGATTTGCATGTGCACGTGCAAAATGCAAAAATTGCAAAATTTTCGTAATCACGATATTTTTGGCACTTTCTTTACTGTCATTATAAGGTCCGGATTCTTTACGTTAAAAGCCAGCAAAACATTTCATAAGAACAAGCCAATGGGACGTCTAAGTAACGTCGATCGTCATCGTGCCCACGGTATGGTTGAATGTGGGCTTTCATACCGCCAAGTTGCAGAGCGTATGGGTTGTTCGCACACTACGATTGCTCGATTGGTTCAAAGGCACAACGCTACGGGGTCTGGGGACAATAGACAACGCCCTGGACGTGAACGTGTTACTACACGTCAGCAGGACCGGTACAATGTTTTGAGTCATTTTACGCGACCGATTCAGGAAACTGCCCAGGAGACAGTGGGAACCCATAACCTACGCGTAAGTGCCTTAACTGTACGACGGCGTCTCCAGAACGCGGTATTTCTAGCCATAAGACGTAGAGGGGGAAATTTTTGACGGCGGAACGTCGAATCAGTCGCTTTAATTGGTGTCGACAGCGTATCCGATGGACACAACAGCGTTGGCGTGGTGTACTGTTCACGGACGAGTCCCGTTTTTGTGTTGAAATGTTTGATAGGCGGCGTAAAGTATGGCGTCGACGTGGGGAGCGATTTCAAGACTGTTGTGTTAAACAGGTGTCAAGTTGGGTAGGTGGTAGCGTAATGGTGTGGGGAGGGATCTCATGGCGCCACAAAACCCAACTCATTGTTGTTGATGGCAATTTGACGGCACGTCGGTACATCGATGAAATCTTAGAGCCTGAGGTGGTACCGTTTTTTACGCAATAATGGTGACGTTACGCTTTTCCAACAGGACAATGCACGTGCTCATTCTTCGAGGCTAACCATGGACGTTTTCAATCAAAATGGTTTGCAAGTTGTTCCTTGGTCTGTGTTTCCGCCGGATTTAAACCCAGTTGAGCACCTTTGGGACCAGCTCGGAAAACGTGTGTACAGCCGACGTCATCCGCCAATCAACCGTCAGCAGCTTGCCATGGCGCTACAGGAAGAATGGGACAACATTACACAAGACCAAATACAGCGTTTAATTCGAAGCATGAGGCGTCGATGCCAAGCAACACTTTATGCTAACGGTGGACATACCCGGTATTAGGATATGTGATTTTGATTTTTCGGGTGTGTGGACCTATTCGAGTCTCCGTATCTCTGCATCCAATGAAATGCTGTAACTCTGTAGTGAGTCTGTGGATAAGTTAGTGATAATTCATTAAACGTGATCAAATGCTGGAAATAATGTGAATCAATTAAAATTTGAGGTGTTGTACTAGTGGTGCGTTTTCATTGAATCTGAGTATATTTATATTTATATATATACATATATTTGTAAATAAGGTTTGACATTTATATGAATCGTCTGTTTACATGTAACAAAAGATTCACGTGAGATGACGTTTTATTTTCTTATTCAGTGGGTCTCCACGTGTATCCCAACGTCTCTTGGTTTAATGCTGTTTATATTTTCTTCTGTATTCAGGTTCCCTATCCTCAGCGTAACAGGGCATTTAGAACAATTCCAGATGGCTTTGCAATTAAAACATCCAGTATTCCAAAGGCGGGTCTTGGTGTTTGGACAACAAAGGATATTCCGAAATGTATCATCATTGGTCCATATGGTGGAGAAAAAGTGTTTAATAACGATAATTCAACTCGATACTATGCTTGGGCGGTACGGAAATAAGGCTCCTTATCATTTAACCATTAAAGGCTCCATATTCTTCAAAAAATAGTCATTTTAGTATTCAAGTATTTAATAAATTGATATATGGTATTAATACAATCATACAATGTGGCACCTGACACCCTATAAAATTTCAGATAGTCTCTCGTTCGTAAGTTGGATCAAAAATGAATTCGATCCAGTTGAAAAACGAGAGACTAACTAAAATTTTGATTGATACCTTATATCAACTCATGAAATCTTTCTTGTATAAAAATGTCTGTTTTTGAGGAATATGGAGCCTTTAACGCATCAGTCCAAATTGTAGCATGCGACATGCTTTGATACAGTCATTTTGACTTAACCTCGAAGTAATTTAAGAGATTAACGCCTAGCATGCTGGGTAAACATTTCAGCAGACGGTGTTTTGAAATTATTGTTCTTATTTTTGCCAGACAATAGGCTTTGACGTTTTGTGCAAATTATCTTTAAAGGAGACAATTTGCATGAAATGCTAAATCCTGCTTTTTGGAAAAAATAAGAAAACTTTCGCCAGTTTATCGTCCGCTTCATTAGCCCAGAGACAGGTAAAGTTATATTCTCTAAAATATAAATTGTTTATTCCGTTCATGTAAAAACTGTTTCTGTCTTTGGCCATCAGGCCACAGCCGGTTTTGTAATTTGTAACGTCTCATTACATCACGAAAACACACCTATATAATTTTGACCCACTTAAATCCCACTTTTATATAGTAAAACTAGGGTTTACAGGAGTATACATTATATTTCTTATTTCTGCTCAAAAACATAGATTGTAATACTCCTCATCAAGGCGGTTCTAACGAATGCACACAATATATGTTTTGGGCAGAAATATGAAAAATATCAGAATTTTTTTTATCTGACAATTTTCAATTTTGGTGTTACAATTTCCAGTATATTTGAATAGGCATGTTTTCATAACATTTTTTCGTACATTGTCGTTTGTTTGTGTTGAGGTTTTACGGCCCAGTCAACCCAATGGGGTCATGTCGAGCGCTGTCAGTTTACCTAACCACACGTTTACTGGGCAGGCTTAGTCCTCTTAGCGGTTAACCAGTATTGTGCACATTCTTTCGTCAGAAACTGACAACTGCCCCTCTTGAATCAGCGGAAGGGAGAGAATGACCGTAGAAAATATTTCATGATCAATCTCCACGAAAGAATGTTGTCGACCTCGGCGGGGGTTGAACCCGCGACCTCCTGGTCTCCAGTCGGACGGCGCATCCAACTGAGCCACCGAGGCCGGCCCGCATTGTCGTAATTACATTGTCGTATTATATTGCTTGCACAAGATAACTTCTGATACATGACTTTATATCCATTTTTCTGGCTATTCAAAATGGTTTATTCATACCAATCAAACCTACGCATAGGCCAAATTTCGTATTTTGCTTTGAGTTTTTGTGTCCTATCATACACAACTCAGAAGAACTAAACATTTTATTGTTTGACCTTACTGCGCTAATAAAAATCGACTAACAAGAAATTACACTTGCAATTTTCTTAGAACTGTGATATTATACATTATTTTAGCGAGAAGTCAGACAACGTACCTTAAGGTATGTGCACCCAGCGAAGATTCAGATTAGCCTGCGCATTGCCAACAGACTACTCACACGGAATGACAAGCTTTATGTTCTGTAAATATAAACACACAAAAAAAAAAAAAAAAAAAAAAAAAAAAACAGAACAGAACATTGTTTCCCGCAGTCGAGTTTGACGCTTTAAGGGCTATCCCTTAATTCTTTAACTGCCACATGCGATAATAATAAGCTTTTGCAAACAGCATAGATCCAGATAAGACGGCTCAATGAGCCGTCTCATCTGGATCTACGCTGTTTGATATTCAGTCTTCCAACGGTAGTTTGTTAAACTAAAAAAGCAGACGACAAAAGTCGTCTGAAATTTGGCGCCGAAAGAGTTCAGCCCTGCAAAGCGAACAAAATATCCGTGCAAATAGTGCAAACGGCACATCATGATTGCAGTTTGCCATTCTTTTTGGAATTTTGATTAACATCCCTCTTCAAAATAACTGATAGGTCCAAATTCAATAATGGAAAATTCCCTTTCAGAAACCTAGCGTGGAAAAGGTTAAATTTCTCAATTATTTTTGTGGTTGATATACACAATACCCGTTTAAAAGCATTTCGTTGGGAATATGTATGTATATAATACCCTAATTGTTTCCATGTGGGTCGCAAAGTGAGAACTGCGCCTTTTTACATATGTGCACAGGAAAGACTTTGCTCATCCTACGTTGGATGATTTGAAAAAATCCATGACTCCTAGGGTATCCACATGGTAGTACGCAGTGACGCCTGATCAAAATACTCAGATACATAGGCTGATCGGAGTGTTTCCTGCCGTAACGTAAATGTTCCTATGATACATTTCCTTTTGTAGGTAGATGATGACGACGACAACGTCCGCTACTTAATCGATGCCTTAGAGCCATCAAAGTCTAACTGGCTACGATACATAAATATGCCTGTCAGAGAAAAGGATGAAAATCTGAATGCTGTACAGTACAATGGCGAAATGTATTATCAAACAACTAAAGCTATTCCAGCTGGTAAGTTAGCAAGATTAAGAAACAATTTAATTATGGCGCCATGCAAAAGCATAAAAGACGATGTGTCTGAATATGCTGGATAAGTTGCAAAATGTGTACATCACGAAAACATACCTATATAATTTTGACCCCCCTTAAACCCCACTTTTATATAGTAAAACTGGAGTTTACAGGGGTATACATTATTTTTCTTATTTCTGCTCAAAAACATAGATTGTGGGTACTCGTATGTTTGAGCAGAAATATGAAAAAAATATTTTTATCTGAAAATTCTCATTTTTTGGTGGTAAAATTTTCAGTATATTTTAATAGGCGTGTTTTTGTAATGAGACCGAAGTCAGAAGCCACTAGTGCTGCGGCAGCTGGCTAGAGTCTACGCTGTTTGCTTAGCCATGTTCAGGGGTTTCGATTCAACATATGTTTGTTTATTTTAGTTTATACTCGGGTGGTCGCTGTCGTGAGAATTTGTTTGATGCCTGCGTCATCTTGTGGTGAACATCTTTGATGTCAATATTTATCTTGTGGTGAACATCTGTTTGATGGTTGCGGTTATCGTGTGGTGAAGATTTGTTTGATATCTGCGGGTGTTTTATGGTTGTGTTTATCTTGAGGTGAACATCTGTTTGATGTTTGCGGCTGTCTTGTAGTGAACATTTGTCTGATGCCTGTGTCTGTCGTGTGGTGGACATCTGTTTGATATTTGTGTCTATCTTGTGTTGAACGTTTGTTTGATGTCTGCGGCTGTCTTGTAGTGAACATTTGTCTGATGTCTGCGTCAGTTATGTGACGAATATTTGTGATGTTGTGTCTATCTTGTGGTAAACATCTATTTGATGTCTTCGCCGATCTTGTGATGAACATCTGTTTGATGTAGTCTTTATCTTGTGGTGACATCTGTTTGATATCTGCGTCTTTCTTACGATGAACATCTCTTTGATATCTGCGTCGATCTTATAGTGAACATCTGTTTAGTGTCTGCATCTGTCTTGTGGCAACATCTTATTGATGTTTGTGGTGGTCTTGTGGTAAAATACGATGATGTCTGCGTCTATCATGTGGTGAACATCTGTTTGATGTCTGCTTCTATCTTGTGAAGGACATATATTTGATGTGATTTGGTGACCATCTGTATAATGTCTGCAGCTGTCTTGTAGTGAAAATCAGTGCGATATCTGCATCTATCATCTTGTAGTGAACAGTTGAAGTATGATTGCGTCTATTCTGTGGTAACATCTGTTATATATCAGCGTCCGTCTTGTGGTGAACATTTGTTTTACGTCTGCGTCTAATGGTGATCATCCGTTTGATGTCTGCGTCTATCGATTGGTTAACACCTGTTTGATGTCTGCGCCTATCTTGTGAAGAAATTATGTTTGATGCCTGTGGCTGTCTCGTGGTGTACATATGTTTGATGTCTGCGTCTGCCTTGATGTGACCATCTGTATAACGTCCGCAGCTGTCTTGGGTGGATAATTGTATGATGTCTACAGCTCTCTTGTGGTGAACATCTATTTGATGTCGGCGTCTATCTTGTGATAAACATATGACTGCGCTATATTTTCGGCTGGACTGTTACACGGATCATGATACGGATGTATGCTCGACATGGCGATATTCTGCTTGATACTGGCGACTTCTGCTTGATACTGCGGCGTCTTTGCTTTGTTGGTCAAAGCAATACGCTGCTAGCAGTCTTTTACTCTTCACAGGTTTGATTTGAAATGTTTAGGGTGTCATAATGAAGATGAAGTTTAAAAGAAGACAACGGCGTGTGACTCTAGCAAAATACAGTATAACCTTAATGGCTCGATCCCGGATGGCTCGTTTACCGTCGATGATTCGATTTTTTTTCAGTCCCTACAAAATCCTTCCAATAGCTCAAGAAAACAAATATTTAGGCATTTGTTTTTATTTTATCATGGAATTGTATGTTGTGTGTACTCATTAGAATCGCCTCATCGAGGCGATTCTATTTAGTACACTCAACATACAATCACTGTGTAGAAAATCGAAAAGATTTCCCTAAATAATCGCTATCTGTTTCCTGAACTGGTGCCATGATTAAACCTCAGTGGCTCGAACTACCCATGTCTCGAACGAATTGCCATGGACCCAAAGATGTTCGAGCCATTGCGGTTCGACTGTAAATACATTTGGAGTGCTTAAATTTATACACTTTGATAAAGAATAAGGTTGAAACGTAAATAATAATTGTCATATTACACGGTATGAAAGAGAGGTCAACACAAGCAAATCGAAAAGCACTATCCAGAAACCTAGTTGAAAATTTATATAAACATCTATGATGGCTGTATTCGTTGTGCTTTCTTGAATAGATTCTTAAAGGAACGGCACTTAAGATAAATGGACATACACCACAGAGAATAACGAAAATACAGTAAACCTTCAATGACTAGAACACCAATGCCTCGTTTTCCATGGCTAATTCAAAATCGTTTTTGAGTCCTAAAGCTTTTTTCCGATCGCTAAAGGTACACACAACATACAGTTTCATGATAATTTAAAAAACAGTCCCTGGAAAAACAATAAATATTTGCTTTCCTGAGCTATCGGACGAATTCCTAGGGGCTTAAAAACGACCTCACGAAAACATACTTACATAATTTTGACCCCCTTAACCCCATCTTTTATATAGTAAAAACGGGGTTCACAGGAAGATACATTATGTTTCTTATTTCTGCTCAGAAACATAAAACATAGATTGTGGGTACTCGTTACAACCGCCTAGCTGAGGCGGTTCAATGTTTGGTGGTAACATTTTCAGTATATTTGAATAAGCTCGTTTTCATAATGGAATTCGTAGCCGCCACGTCAAATGAGCCATCGATGTCCCGAGTCCTCAAAACATTTACTGAATATTGTACATATTTTGACCACAACTAAAACGACCTGGACAGGCGGAATTGTGCTCAGATAAATGCACTTAAACAATTGTTAATAGACTAGTAGGATTCTTTGATTGTGTTGAGGTTTTACGACCCAGTCAACCCATAAGGGTCATGCCGAGCGCGGCCAGTTTACCTATCCATACTTTTCCTGGGAAAACTTTACCTCTACGCGTTAACCAGTATTTGTGCACATTTCTTTCAAAAGAAATGGCAGCTGCTTTTTAAAATCAGTGGAAGGGAGAGAATGACCGTAGATAATATTTCATGATCAATCTTTATGAAACAAAATGTTGCCGGAACCGGCGGGGTCGAACCCGCAACCTCCTGATACCAGTTGGACACGCATCCGACTGAACAACTGAGGCCGGCCATTAGTTGGATTCATTTTATTGTAACGGGACGTGTACCAAATACTGTCTTGTAAAATCATATGAATAACTAACAGATGAAACTTTACTCCTAGGTTCTGAGCTATATGTCTGGTATGGTGATGCCTATGCAAAACACCTTGGTCTTATTTTGGAAGAGAAAACTATCAAAAGGACATAAGAATGAAGCATCGTGGTAATTTTGTGTTATTTTATCCTTTGTTTCTAAAAAAAAATCCCAGACTAGTAAATATTATGTATTGATTTAATACACTTTCACAAAATTTTAATGTCTACGTATTATATTATCCCACATGAACAGACTTAACCCATTTATGCCTAGCGTCCCGTAAAAGCGACACTGGCAAAATGTGTAGACCTGACCAGACGCCGCAGATCGCGGCGTCTGATCAGGGTCTACACTGTTTGCATTAAGTACAGGAATTTCAAAACAACTTGGTAATAATAAAAACTTGCCAGATACCCCTAAGATAGGTAATGGACTGGTTCAAAGATATGAGATGGAAGGGTTCCCTCGGCATAAATGGGTTAATGAAACCTAGTCAACTATTTTCTATCCTTTGTTTCTTCTGTATATCCGAAGGTTGTAAAGATACCCAAGTAATGGCACAATCGCGAAGCAGAGTCTTTCCTGAGCGCCAAAACGAGGAGAGATGAGGAACAAATATTGAAAAAAAACCCACATATGAAACCACCCACGCATGAATAAAAATTGCAACAGAGGAATCGTCTTGGAACGGTCAGGGGAGAACGAAAATGGTAGGGCCAGTATTACTCGCGCGAAACCTCATCCTTAAAGGAATAAACACATCAAATATATAACATATTAGAGAATAATATTAGATGAGCAGTTTGGTGTCAGTGTTATACTAACTTGGTTCGAAATTAGAAAGTTAATGAGCTTTGAAGATCACGAAAGTTCTATCATCTGAACTGCCATTTTTGTCAATAAGTGACGTCATACCCACTGAATTAAATATGTAAAAAATGAATCAAACACATCTTCCATAGAACTATAATGATATATATCTGAAAATGTATTCATCTGCAAATATACTATAAACACGCACACATTAACAACATATCCCTGTCAAAAGGCCACTGTCATTTGTTTCATGTAAGTAATAAATATCAAATTAAATATTCACAATGGTGGCGCCCATGTTTCCCGTTATAAAACATTTAAAAACTACACTCTTTCTTGATCAGTCTTGCGCCAATATGCTTTTCTCCTTTAGATAAATATTTGAAGGCTCACAAAGTATTTAGTGAGCCATTACTTTTCATTATTGCATAAAAAGTACTGTCACACGTTATTAACAGCCGTGCATTAACGAATGAAAAGCCATGTATTAACAAGGCAATTCACGCGCTGTTAATGCACAGCTACGCAACTTTCAATATGCTCGTACCGGGGTCACAGAATTGCTGCCCTCACGAGATGTGTACTGCCCTGTCCTAGAACGAGCATAGTCCGTGAAAATTACGTTCGCGCGACATCAGTGAAAAGGCGAAACAAAATAGTGCAAGAAATAAGCGAAATGTAGCAAATGTTTTCAGTTTTTATGCAATAATAGCGATCGAACATGGCTTTTCAATGTATCAACATTCGCCAGGTCCCTTGGGAGGTGTTGAAAACCGCGGTTTTCAACACCTCCCTCGGGACCTGGCGGATGTTAATGCATGAAAAACCATGTTTGATCCCTATGTGATCAGCTCCAAATTACAAACATAGATTCGGTCCTCTGCCTCGTGATTGATTTTTAATGTACTACATATACCTCCATGACTGAAACCACCATGCATAGCGATTTTGAAAGGAAACAAAATATATCGAGGGTTGAGCGCAAGACTAGCGTAAGTCAGATGGTTGTTTTTCCCCAAACCTAATCTCCTCACCATGAAGGCGTTATGAAGATTACAACATTTCTTTCTGTAAACAATGAAAATTTAGGTGCCATTGCTCGTATGAGCAATGGCACCTAAATTTGCATTGTTTGCAAAGGGGTCCAAGTTGCCCCTAAACAAGGGTTTCAAAAATATGTTTGAGTTACCATAGTCTTGCGCTCAACCCTCGATATGCCAACATAATATTTAGAAATAATTTCCAAAGTTTCACAATAAAATTAGACAATGTTTTACGTACTTTATGATGCAGTGTACCTTGATTTAGCCTTTTACAGTAAAATGTTTATTGCTGTTATTAAAGTCACTTAATGCGACATCCACAATGATCTAATCTAAATCATCCGGTTTATTCCAAAGTTTAAATGTATTTGGATATTGAACATTAACAAAGATTGGAGTGAAATACTGTCATTCTCTTCAGACATCAGATTTCCATCCATGAAAACAGAAAAGACGAACTTACATTCATCCCGAAATCTAACCCTTATTCCGGTAAACTGCAAGAAAATTAAATAGAAACATTAATACTAGGTGGGTTTTGCTGTGAAATTTCCAGTTGTTCTGCTCTACACTTGCCTTGCGACAGCTTTTCTTGAACGACTTTTGTTTGCTTATATAAGAATATTTGTAAGCAGAGTAAAAAATAAGTAGAAGGTGTCAAGCAATAACCACAGTCACAAATTATTGTCTACCAATAACACCAAGAGGAAGAACAAGCCAACCATGACCGCCAGTACACACACAAAAACATGTGAAAGTATCCAGCAAAGCCACAATAACGAAGTACAGCCTTCGCCAAAGAAGGAAATATAAGGAACAAATAATGACAAAATAACGGTCAGTAAGAAACCTGCTGGGGGAGGGATGGGAATTAGCTGTGGGTTGAGGGGGCTTAAACTAGTTTTACTCACGCGAAACCACACCAACAGTTCGATGCTTAATTCTGATCAAAGCCACAGGTTAAACAAAAGCAAAGAAGCCAGCTCCATCTTCTCCAACAAGGTGACCACACTGCTAGATAGGATCCACTAAGCACAAAAGTAAGACAACGAACAGGACAAAGCATAAAAAAAGCTCTGCAGCGAGCCCCACAGGGTCAAAACAAACACAACCAACACTAAAATGACCACCTTACAACCCTCTATAGTAAAAACATCGTCAAGTTCCAAGTAAGCATTCAACATAAATCTATAGCGGGCCGGTAGCTGACGGGCCGATATCGGCCCGCTGTAGATTTATGAAGAATGCTAGCTGGATTGGGAAGGGATTGAATCGATTTTACTGGTACCAGCCCCGTTTGAAGACGTCAAATTCTTTGCAGTATGCACTTAAATCCGACTGGAAATACCCGAATTTTTATTTCTGGCATTCGGAGTTCATTCGTCAGTATTTATTAAATGAGTATTACATATTAAGTGATACAAATAGAACACTATGTGATCAATTTTCATACACACAATTTATGTTTATATCTAATGCTTTAATACCCCACCTTTCATGCATGATCTGCAACCGGAATCGTGACCAAACGCTTGCAACTAAGCTACACAAAAATATGGTGTGCTCCAGATTAATAATTGACTGTGTTGGAGTTTAATAACACGTCAACCCTTGTGGGTCATTTTGTGTCGTGTCCCAGAAAACGGGAGAAGAGATAGAAGAGATAGTAGAAGATATGAATGAGAGGGACAGGTAAGAAAGAGGAACAGGAGTGAAAGTGAAGAAACAGATGAAATAAAAACACATTCCCCCTCTGCCCTCACCTGCTACAAGGTAGCAGACCTTGCCCAACTGTAAGCCAATATCAGCTGACGTGAGATACACAACACCTTCGCACCACCCGACCACCCCCTCCAGAACGCTAAGAATTAGGACCAATGCCCAAGATAAAATGTAACACCGTATGTGCTCAATAAAAGGTTAATCCATCGGAAAATACTGGCGATATTAATCAGGGTCACAGTATTTGGCGTTTGCTTGGCGTAATACTTAAGGGATTGGATACACTTGGCAAAGTTTCCACCATTTTCGACCAGGGAGACAATTTTATAACTTACTGTTTTGTTTCCTTGACAACTAATCCCTTCTGAAAAGGGGTCGACTTTAAAAGGAACGATTTTGCTCCCGTTAATAGGTAAAATATAGTGCTTAGGATGAAACGCATCTAGTCCTTCATAACCTGTTATTACTGGTAGCAAGCACACTGAAAGTAAGAACTACACACAGGCAAAATTAAATTTGTTATTCTTCCTCCTACCAGAAAGCAGGGCGAACATTTATGTTAGAATTCTCTGACAGACATTCGGAGACAATCGCAATGAAAGGTCAAAATCTGTCCAAAACATTCATTGCTGAAGATTATAACCTTTGCGAACCAAAAATTTACTTTATTGTATTAACCAATAAACTTTTCTGATATTTACAAATACACTTTACTTATGTTTACAGTAAACTTGTTTATTTTCAGATAATCCGTTTCCTTGATGTGCAAGATATTGCCGAACCTGAAACAATCTCAGTTATGTTTGTATTTAATGCATTCATCCTTTCTGGAGTATAACATTGTAGTACACTCTGTGAGAGACATAGTATGGACCATGCCAAGCAAAACAAAGCCATCACGAAAACACGCCTATATAATTTTGACCCCCTTAAACCCCACTTTTATATAGTAAAACTGGGGTTTACAGGGGTATACATTAGTTTTCTTATTTCTGCTCAAAAACATGGATTGTGGTACTCGTTAGAACCGCCTCGACGAGGCTGTTCTACTGAGTACTCACACTCTATGTTTTGAGCAGAAATATGAAAAATATCAGAATTTTTATCTGAATTATTTTTATTTTTTTGGTTGTAATATTTTCAGTATATTTGAATAGGCGTGTTTTCGTAATGCGTTCCAACAAGTGCAAAATTTGTGGATTCGCATCATCCGGCATATGCGCAAAGTCTCATCCGAGCATTTGTTCTCCATTGAAACATTCATCACCATAGTGCAGATTATATTTCATTTCCTCTGGAATCATTGGGCCCATTGTGGTATATTTGAAAATGGATTTCTGCTCATGTATACGCTAGAGGGTGTCAGCAATGGGTAGTTCAAGCCACTGAGGACTAATCATAGCGCCAGGCCAGGGGGCCAATTGGGGATAAGTTAGGGATAACATAGAGCACCGGGTTTGTACATGTACCACTGCCGTATAGTTCTATAATAAATAATATAAAATGTGTGTTGTTTTCTGTAGTGTTTAGCCTGCATTGAGGCCAGAATTTGTCAAAGTTTATAATTCAGACAAATCTGCAGTATATATTAACAGAATTGTATATTTTAGGTGGTACTTTGAATGTGATAATAAACAATCATCTGGGGTACAAATTATCTTTACACCCCAAGTGACCTCGCACTAGATCTACGAGGGGGATGTCAGCAATTTCAAAGAGGAGACATCATTACATGTAGCATAACCTACAATTCCGTAAGAATATTTTAGAGGGACTGCCGTCAGGCAAGTATCAAGTATTGAACATTTCAACGAATACTATGAGCTGTAGAATATTTACAAACTGAATAAAATATGTAAAGATAATAACTGTAGGTTTGCGCCCTAAAGGTATTTTATATGTAAAAAACAAATCCACCTGACCTTGAGTCAAGCCAGTGTTACTCCACTTACAAGTTACATTTATCGAACCCTACCCGGGATGTCTGGAAATGTATCAGGATTAAGGGCGAGTACTGAGTGCTTATAAAACCAGGTTTAAGCTCTCTCTCTCCCACCCTACCCCTACTTCCAACAGCTACATTGTCGACTGTTGTACGGCAGTTCATCACGAAAACATGCCTATATAATGTTGACCCCCTTAAACCTCATTCTTATATAGTAAGGGTTATACATTATTTTTTCTTATTTCTGCTCAAAACAGAGATTCTGGGTACTCGTTAGAACCGCCTCACCGAGGCGGTTCTAACGAGTACCCATAATCTATGTTTTGAGCAGAAATATGCAAAATATCAGATTTTTTATCTGCAAATATAAATTTTTTGGTGGTAAATTTTCAGTATATTTGAATAGGCTTGTTTTCGTAATGTTGGCGTCCTTCCTGAGCCTTCTGTTTGCGTTATACTGCTGTTTTGTGATATAATTTCGTGTCATTCAAACCTTATTCGCTATTTCTGTGTTTGTGACCTTTCCCGGATAAAGTATTATACGAAACCAGTGCGTAACCAATACACTGCATATTATCTCTTAAAAGTGCATTGTCTGTACTGATATGCCAACATATAATCAATATATTTATCTGTAATAATTTTACAATCTTGTCGGTGTATGATATGTATATATACATAATACATTACGAAGAGCGGTATAGTATTCAACAGTTATGCTTAATGAAAAATAGACAGTCATGATGTAGGGATTTAAAACGCAAGCCCATATACAAAGAAGGTATTTACTCCGTTATATTTTTATCGGCGTGTAAAATACTGCATGGTCTGTTCTGAACAAATAATTGGCCCACGCCACGCTGTTTTATGAGCCATTTTTAAAGAAAGCACTGGCTACTTAGAATAAAGGGCGCAAAGGGCTTGGTGATAACTGTGCAGGCTAAAAGGATTATCAAAATCTGGGAATTCCGCATATACTCGAACTCGCTTTCACATAACGCGATGTAATTTGGGGAGTGCAAGGGGAATGATCACACTTTCACGGGAGGGAGCTTTCCCAGCTGGCACACAATGTTGAAACAACGTCGATTCAAAGTTGATTCAACGTTTTTGACGTTGAATCAACGTTCTTGCATAAAATCCTATGAACATAGCTGTTTAAATCTATTCTTGAATGGATCAGAAGCCGTGTTCAAACAACAAAACCCATGTTCAAGTCATGAAATTCACGTGCTGTTTGAACATGGATTTTGAATTTTTGATATCACAAGATGGGCTTTGCTTTGTTTACGTTAGGTTGAGCGACGTAACGTTATCGCCCTGAACATAGCATTTTAGAATTTTATGGTGACGTCAGAGGGTCATTGCGTAATTGGTGTCATTGTAAACAACATTTTGAGCTAGCCGCCATGTTGGTTTGCCGTCGCATTTGAAGAGTTTATATGGTGTTTATATGGAGCTTTGGGGCGTATTCGTCACAATTTTCCGTTGGAATTGTACGTTTTGCAAGAATAACGATCATCCATGGTTATTTCATTGCAATAACATTTGCTGTGTCCCTTGGAAGATATTTGAACACTCGTCCTAGCGGTCTCGTGTTCAAACAGCTTCCTCGGGACCCGGCAAATGTTAATGCATGAAAAACCATGGGTGATCCCTACATTGAATCGTCATTGTCTCAACGTTGTGTGCCTGCTGGGTCTGTCAAGTTGATTTGTCTCTCTTTTGAAACGGAATCTATTCTTGAAGGTGAGAATTTGCCCCCAAGAGGAGCAAATTACTTCCTTTTTAGCATTTAGTGTTCTGAAATGCAAACAGGACGACAAAGCAGTTGTCTCGTTATAAAAAAGCCAGAAAATCTACTAGGTATATTATGTCCCCTTAGAATAATCCCAACTAGCATTTTTTATAAATCTTCAGCGGGCCGTAATCGGCCTGTCAGCTAACCTGACGGGCCGATAATGGCCCGCTATAGATTTATAAAGAATGCTTACTGGGATTTTATCGGTACTTTTCAGTGATTAGGACGTTTATATGAAGCTGCACATTTCGCATATGCTCGTAGACACGTTTCCATTTAATGCGTTTCAATTTAGGAAGTCTAATTTAGAATAAGTATAAGCTTTCATAAAAAGCTAGGTCTACGCTTCGCACGCAATAAATGTTAAAGGTGATTTCAATAGTATTGGGTTTTTTTTTTTTTTCATGCAAGTCTTGGCTAAATCGTCTGACTTCAAAAATACTGTGAGTGAACTGAAGAGGTCTAAATGATATACCATCCACATGAGAATGACCCTAGCTCACGACAAATGTGAAATTACGGCTAATTTCACATCGCGCTCTTGAATGAATATCAGTTTTTGTCAAGTTGTCCTGGGAATGCTATAAGTTGCGCTTAGCAGTACCAGTGCATCCACCTAGTTTAAGTGAATTTGTTAAGATCATAGGGATCAAACATGGTTTTTCATGCATTAACATTCGCCAGGTCCCGAAGGAGATGTTGAAAACCGAGGCCGGAGGCCGCGGTTTTCAACACTTCCCAAGGGACCTGGCGAATGTTAATGCATCGAAAAACCATGTTCGATCGCTATTATTGCATAAAAACTGAAAACATTTGCTACATTTCGCGTTATTTCTTGCACTATTTTGTTTCGCCTTTTCACCGATGTCGCACAAATGCAATTCACACGGACTATACTCGTTCTGGGGCCGGGAAGTATACATCTCTTAAAGGCAGCAAATCTGTGACCACGGTACGAGCATATTGAAAGTTGCGTAGTCGTGAATTAGCAGCGCGTGAATTGCCTTGTTAATACACGGCTTTTCGCCGGTTAATGCACTGCTGTTGATAACGTGCGACACCGCTTTTTATGCAATAATAATGTATATTCCATAAACTTGATAACGTGCTGCAGTGGTAACCTTTGCGAATATCAACATAAGTGCAGTGTGCCGAAAAAAAGTGCACGCGAATGGAGAAACCTGGGTGTTCAAATATTTGAAATATTATTCAGTTCAGCGATATAGCTAATCCCGAACAACATGTCTAAGGCCAAAGGTGCAATGTGGGTCAACAATTAAATTACTTCCGTGCCCGAACCCAAATTTATATTATCAACGCTCAAGCCATGGATAATAATTTTATCTGTACATTTCGGTGATTAGAACGTTTATTTTAATCTGTATTTTGCATGCGCTCGCAGGCTCTTTTTTACTTAACGCGGTCCAGTATAGGGAGGGAAGTGCAGTTTAAAATAAAGTTGATTTTCTTTTTCAGTGATCAGAAAGTTTTACTCAGCATTTTGCACGCGCTCGAAGACGCGTTTTAACGCGACCCAGTTTATGGAGTGCAGTTTAAAATCATGTTATCTGTATTTTTCAGTTATCAGAACATATACTTAAATCTGCATTTTCAATGTCCTTGAAGACGTGTTTTGCTTAACGCGGTCAGATTTAAGGAGCAGATGTTCAAAACATGTATAAGATGTAGTATTTTGCATGTGCTTCGGTTAACGCGGTTCAGTTTAGGACGTGCAATGTATCCACACTGAGAATGTGTCCATCAGTGATTAGAACGTTTATTTGGAAGGGTACGAAACTTTCAGTATTCAAATATCATATTTCTTTTTTCAGTCTAAAATTTAAAACACGTGCCGATTTATTAAAGCTCTTAATTAAACTTCGAGTTACTGAATAAACGACACGCTAAATCATTACGAAAACATGCCTGTTCAAATATACTGAAAATTTTACCACCAAAAAATGAAAATTTTCAGATAAAAAAAATCCTATATTTTACATATTTCTGATCAAAACATAGATTGTGTGTACTCGTTAGAACCGCCTCGACGAGGCGGTTCTAACGAGTACCCACAATCTATCTTTTTGAGCAGAAATAAGAAAAATAATGTATACCCCTGTAAACCCCAGTTTTACTGTATAAAAGTGGGGTTTAAGGGGGTCAAAATTATATAGGCATGTTTTCGTGATGATTGGTTTAATATCTGCAACCTGAGAAAACGTGTCTTCTGATATGTGCGCCCATCGAAGACTCAAATCAGCCTGCGCATCCGTGCAGTCTGATCAGTCTTCGTTGTCCGCATGAAGAAACTCTCCATCCTTTGCTATCTAAAATACGTCCAATGAAAATTCTAATCAGACTGTGCGAATGCGAAGGCGGACCAGATTATCGCCTGGTGCACATGTCCGAAGGTTCATTTTCTAACGTTCAGGCACATATATTTTCAACAATTCTTTGAAAGCAATTATCCTAGAATTTCTGTTAAATAAAGCAAATTTTATCGATACCCGCCGAAGCTCAATATTTTTGGATTTAAATTTATCAATATCCAATAATGTAATTACACCAAAAACTAATAACAAACGAGATGACTTTGAGTCTGACAATGTACAAAATGTAGGCTAAATGTTCCGGTTTTAGATGCGGATATCCCACGTGCTACGTCATAGGGGGCATATTTGGAGGGGACTCTTTTCGTAAAACCACGTAGAACATCCCAGTCGGCATACAAAGTTGAAAAAAGAAACAAATAAAAAAAACAAAAAAAAAAAAATAGTTTCAATGTTGATTCAACGTCAAGGACTAAATCCACGTTGAAACAACGTTGTTTCAACGGTGTGTGTTTGCATCACGAAAACATACCTATATAATTCTGACCCCCTTAAACCCCCACTTTTGTATGGTAAAACTGGGGTTTACAGGGGTATACATTGTTTTTCATATTTCTGCTCGAAAACATAGATTGTTGGTACTCGTTAGAACCGCCTCGGTGAGGTGGCTCTAACGAGTACCCACAATCTATGTTTTGAGCAGAAATATGAAAAAATTCAGAATTTTTATCAGAAAACTTTCAGTTTTTGGTGTAGAAATTTTCAATATATTTGAATAGGCGTATTTTCGTAATGGATATCTCAATAAAAGATCGGAATAACTTCTGTTGTCAAATGATAAGTTTAACGTTGATATATGACTTCACTGTGGTCTGCACCTGGCGTGACGTAATTATCAAGAAATTTTTTTCACCATGAAGCCTTTTGACGCATACCATCTTTAAAATACGAAATTTGCTCTACCAAGAAAGAATTTGTACGCATCACTGTACCTTATGGCTAATTTGTAAAGCCGATGACAGAACAATAATTTTATGTGATTTTCTTTCGTCAAACTTTTTACGGAAATTTATCTTATATACATGTCAAAACAAGTTAGGGATATTTGTATGTACGGTGAAATAAAAAGAAACTAAGACATATCTGAAATCTGAAATTGATATATTTGATTACATCATTTCATTTACAGTCAAAACTCCATCCGTTGGAGTCTGTAGCACTAGATGTGAATGAGAAAATTTGTATGGAAGATCACTAGGGTCACCAATAAAACTTCACAAATCTGTCAGTATCGCGTATGTCCACCTGTTGCATCTATGCAGGCCACACAACGACGACGCATACTCCTGATGAGTCTGGCAATCTGTAGCTTGGGTATCCTCCTCCACTCCTCCTGCAAGGCTGCACCCAAAGCTTGGAGCGTTCTTGGTCGTGGAACTCTCTGTCGTACACGCTTGCCGAGAATGTCCCAAACATGCTCGATTGGCGACAAGTCAGGGAATCGAGCAGGCCAATCGAGATGATCCACATTGTTCTGCTGCAGGAACTGCTGTACTATCCTCGCCCGATGAGGTCTTGCGTTGCCATCCTGCAGCACTACATGGTACCATAATACTTCCTCCTCCATACCGGTCATGTTCAACAATGGCGCAGTTTGCTGTGAAGTCGATTCCGACGGTTTGAACAGACACTCTTGTTCCAGTTCTTGAGAGACGTTCGCGCAGTTGTTCGGCGGCGCTTACTGGAACAAGAGTGTCTGTTCAAACCGTGCGGAATCGACTTCACAGCGCTGGACTTAGAGCTCGGCGACCTTTCGTTGGGGTGCCACTTTCCCAGAGACATAGACAAGCCAGGCTAGCATGGACAAGGCAGCATCGTCGATGGACTAACCAACAATGGGCGACTGTACTCTTTACCGACGAGTCACGGCTTCTGCTGGATATGCTTGACAGACGACGTCGCGTTTGGCGTCGCAGAGGTGAGAGGTACGCGAACTGCGCCATTGTTGAACATGACCGGTATGGAGGAGGAAGTCTTATGGTATGGGGCGGCATATCTGTTCGTTTCCGTACAGAGCTGCCTGTGCTTAACGGAACTCTGACAGGCCAATGCTACATCAATGAAGTGCTACAGCCGGTTGTTCTGCCTTTTGTTCAACAACACCACGTAGTGCTGCAGGATGACAACGCAAGACCTCATCGGGCGAGGATAGTACAGCAGTTCCTGCAGCAGAACAATGTGGATCATCTCGATTGGCCTGCTCGATCCCCTGACTTGTCGCCAATCGAGCATGTTTGGGGCATTCTCGGCCAGCGTGTACGACAGACAATTCCACGACCAAGAACGCTCCAAGCTTTGGGCGCAGCCTTGCAGGAGGAGTGGAGGAGGATACCCAAGCTACAGACTGCCAGACTCATTAGGTGTATGAGTCGTCGTTGTGTGGCCTGCATAGATGCAACAGGTGGACATACGCGATATTGACAGATTTGTGAGGTTTTATTGGTGGCCCTAGTGATCTTCCATACAAATCTTCTCATTCACTTCTACTGCTACAGACTCCAACGAATGGATTTTTGTCTGTAAATGAAAAGATGTAATCAAATATATCAATTTCAGATTTCAGATATGTCTTAGTTTCCTTTTTATTTCACCATACATACTAATATCCCTAACTTTTTTTGCCACGTATATTTATTTTTGTGCAAACAAAAAGTACTATGTATGCAGAATACACCGCTGATTCTTGTACAGAATTGCAGTTCCTTCTTCGATCTGCCAGTATCTTCTTTTGGGGTCAATTTTTCTTAATCGACCACAAACAACCGACCTGAAGTTACCTAAGAATCTGAGTTATATTGTTGCTGTTCACGTGACTATCGCTGACCAATAAAGCTAATCCACGACCATTTTGTTTGTACGAAATCCAAGTAACGGTTATATATAGATGCATTATTCTTTTCGCTGTGAGACCAGAGCGCTGACTAAAAAGGGTTATCTGTAAAACCTGAACTGGGCTTAGTGCTGGGACATTGGCAAACATTTGACTGTTTGCTTAAATTACAGGAAGTTAAGGGTTAGATAAAACAGTCTTACGTCCATGTTCAGGACCATTTTCCCAGCTTAAACTCATAGACAGTTGCCCAAGAAGTGCCGTCAATGCTCTGATTGCCAAGGCAAGCAACTCAACGCTTCAGGTTTTGGTTGTACTGGCCTGATTTCGTCCATATCTACACCATCACGAAAACATGCCTATATAATTTTGACCCCCGTAAACCCCACTTTTATATATTAAAATTGGAGTTTACAGGGGTAAATATTATTTTTCTTATTTCTGCTCAAAACATAGATTGTGGGTACTCGTTAGAACTGCCTCGCCGAGGCAGTTCTAACGAGTACCACAATCTATGTTTTGAGCAGAAATATGAAAAAATATCAAAGTTTTTTATCTTAAAATTTTCAGTTTTGGGAGGTGAAATTTTCTATATATTTGAATAGGCATGTTTTCATAATGGTTAGACTTTTTATTCTCTCGTCAAAGATCTACACATTTACAATTAGTAACAGCAGTCATCAATTTGAAACAAAACAAAAAACAAACGTTCCCGCGTACGTCCTGCCATATTGATGTTGAAAAAAAAAAAAAAAAAAAAAAAAACAAAAAAAAAAACAGCTACAACAACAAATATTCCTGGCGAAAGAATGTGCACAATACGTGTTTACCGCTTAGAGGACTAAGTGTGGTTAGATAAATGTCTGCGCTCGACATGCCCCATTGGGTTGACTGGGCCGTAAAACCTCAACACAAGTTAAATCAGCAACACAGACATACACAAAAAAATAAAGCAAACTGATGCACGCTCGGGCCGCTATAGTTTTACGAGTAGGCCTCTGTGGTTACATTGGGAAAAGCAGTACGAACCATACTGGAAATTGGATCCTAGAAATTGGTTACTTGTTTTAGTATTTTCTGTAATAACTCGTATTCACCCGCCTCATGACAAAACCAACGGAATGGATGTGCGTCCAGCGAAGGCTCAGATCAGCCTGGACATCCGCCCAGTCTGATCAGTCTTCGCTGTGCGCTCAATGGGTAGCTGAGGACCCAGGCTGATCTGAGTCTTCGCTGGCCGCACATGCCATTTTATTGGTTTTGTCATGATGTGGCTCCAATTAAAGGGACTCTGATAAACAGTGTTGATCCCGAACAGATGCCACAGAATGCTACGTCTGATCGGGATCTACACGGTTTCCTTTCAATAAGGAACTGTTAAAGGTAATTATAAGCACATCCCAATTCCAGAAAGGATTACTCTTAAAGGAAAGCGTTTGCCTACAAGGAGATAGATGCTTTACTTTTAGAATAAACCACTTTGCAGAAAAGGCTTGACATCAGGAAACAGCCTATATATAGGTTTGACCCCCTTCAGCCCCACTTTTACTCAGTCAAACTGGGGTTTATTGGTACATACATTAGTTTTCTTATTTCTACTCAAAAACATAAACTGTGGGTACTTGTTGGAACCACCTCGCCGAGACGGTTCTAACAAGTACCCACGATCTATGTTTAGAGCAGAAATATGAAAACTACCAGAATTATTTTATATGAAATTTTCATTTTTGGTGGTAAAATTCTCAATATATTTGAATAGGCGTGTTTTGGTAATGATGTGCAGGAGAGCAAAGGAGATGTCACAAAACTTGCTACCCTTGGAAAAAAAGACGAAACTTTTACGAAGCATATCCACTGTCGTAAAGGGACTTGATATACTTCACAGATTTGTTTCGGTACTTTTGGGACTTTCTGCTTTGCTTTACTGCACACCAAGCCCCTTTTGAAAATAGGTACTCTAGATCAGGAAAGAATTTGATAGAGTTACCTCCCATAAAGGTGTCTCCATTCCCCTTAACCCTTTCAACCCTGAATTTCTAAAACGGAATCTACCTTTTTTGAATTTGGAAATGATCATTTAGGGGTTTCAGTCTAAAATAAAAAACGGAACTGCGAACAGTGTAGCCCCTTATGAGACGGCGTCTACCAGTCATCGCATCTGGCTCTACACTGTTGGCACAGTTGTCTGATTTGTTCTACAGGGCTGTAATATAGGGATCAAACATGGTTTTTCATGCATTAACATTCACCAGGTCCCGTGGGAGGTGTTGAAAACCGAGGCCGAAGGCCGCGGTTTTCAACACCTCTCAAGGGACCTGGCGAATGCTAATGCATTGAAACACCATGTTCGATCGCTATTATTGCATAACAACTGAAAACATTTGCTACATTTCGCATTATTTCTTGCACTATTTTGTTTCGCCTTTTCACCGATGGCTCGCAAACGTAATTTTCACAGACTATGCTCGTTCTAGGGCCGGGGAGTACACATCTCGTAACGGCAGCAAATCCGTGGCCCCGGTACGATCATATTGAAGGCTGCGTAGCCGTGCATTAACAGCGCGTGAATTGCCTCGGCTTTTCGCCGGTTAATGCACGGCTGTTTATAAACGTGCGACACTTCTTTTTATGCAGTAATAGTTATGTTAATTTTTATTTTAGGGACACCTGGGTGAATAACCATGAGTGAATCCTCTTGTAATGATATAGAAAGATATATAAATTGCATCTTTTTTGACCAAGATGCTTTTCTGGATGTCAGAATGCTTGCAGCCGACCAAAGGCAAACGGAGTGGAGCGATGCATTTCTTCCAGAAATCAAAGTCACTTCAAATATACAAGTTATCTACAGCAGAGTTGAGGCAATGTCGAAAGAAAAATGTATTTGGAAAAAAGACGCGGACATATTGAAGAAAATGTCTGTCCAAGATATGCAATTATTAGGGAGTTCCCATGACGGGCTGTACTTGGAGAAAGGTTTTCCAATCGTTGATCTGAATAAAGGTGAAGTTAACGAAACCGACATAGATGTTGTGTTTCAGTTCAAAGGTGTAGATATCAGACAAACACGTTTACCTTTGGAATACCAAACACCATATCTTCTCGTAGAAAATAGCAAATTCCCAGGATATGTTAACTTGCAGATTATGCCAAACCATTCTCCAGAAAGTCCTGTATATTTTGAACCTCTTGCGTTAAAACGACAATTATTCTACGCTGTGACCAGTGCAAAATTTGTTGTTTACGAAAGTGATCCGCATAGACAGTTCAACGACTTTACTGAATTCTTGCGATCAGGACCAGCTCTACATGGCGCCATTGAAGATGAACTGGGAATTCACTTTATAGACTATGTAGCATCATTGTCTATGAAGGAATGGCCTCGTGTTGCCAAGTCGTTTGTTACAAGAGAAAGGAGGAGTGGCTGGCCGTCTCCGGATATGATACAAGAAATAACATCTCGGGGGTGTGGCTTCGTCGCTGTTGGACATCCTCTAAGTCAAACAACAAACTTAGAATGGCGGGTTTCATTTTCTGACGCAGAAAGAATGCTGATACGAAAATTAAATAGCGTACAAATCCGTGCTTATCTCTTCTTGAAATCCTTCTTTAAACTCCGATTATCTGAGCCTGCTGTTTTGACAAGTTACATGATGAAAAATGTCCTGCTCTGGGTAATGGAGCTGGTCCCATTAGATACCTGGCGCCAAGACAAGATGCTTGATTGTGTGGAAGCTTTGATAGATCTTCTCACGGTTTATTTGGAGGACGCTTTCATCCCAAACTACTTCGTTCCAAACAGAAATATGATTAGACATAAGGCCAAAAGAGACATAATGGTTCTGTTTCAGAAAGTTAAAGTAATACAAGAAGACGTCCTGACTGCCGTGTTTGAATGTGCCGACATGCTTGAATTCCAAGGCATGCGAGATATATCCTTGTCAAAATTACAACATCGACTTTTATCAGCCCCCAAAAACGAAGTACGTATGACACTAGGTCTTTCATTTTTTATCATGCATGTAAACATACGCCTCCAAGCGATACGATATCTACTGAAGCTAAGTTTCAAAACTTTTTGCGCATGTGTTGAAAAAGACATTGCTTGTCTACTGCACGCTGTCCCTCCACGAGCAGTTTGGTATTTCACAGAATCATTAAAACTATTACCCGATATGTCGCTGCTTACTTTCCACAATGATGGAAAGACAATTGTGCTGGACGTGACCGAAATACGTAGGAGAGCTGCTGAGTTTATCAAAGCGGGGCCATACGAGGGATTGTTGAAGGCTGTGATTGATGATCAAGAGTTTGTAACAGACACAAAAGTTACGGTTATGCCCACCATGCGGACACTGATTGATTGGGTCGACATGACTTCAGTGTGGAATGGTGGTCTGCCACTCTGTAGTGATCATTTGTATGCTCCAGATATTATGGATTAGTAAACTATATATAGAAAATCTTCGTGACTCACATCACGTGGCTTCGTGACTCGCATCACGACAATATACCTATATAATTTGAACCCCACTTTTATATAGTAAAACTGGGGTTTACAGGCTATACATTATTTTTCTTATTCTTATTTCTGCTAAAAATCATACATTGTGGGTTCTCGTTAGAACCGCTTCGCCAAGGTGGTTCTAACGAGTACCTACAATCTCTGTTTTGAGCAGAAATATGAAAATATCAGAGTTTTTTATTCTGAAAATTTTCTGCATATTTGAATATGCGTGTTTTCGAAATGAACACTGACGGCCCGTTTACCGTGGCTAATTCGCTAGTTTTTTTTTTTTTTTTTTTTTTTTTTTTTTTTTTTTTTTTTTGTTTTGTTTTTTGTGTGTGTATGTTCCTACGAAATTCTTCCAATAACTCAAGAAAACAAATATTTACAGATATTTTAGGGCAGCTTCCTTATTTTATCAGGAAAATTTACGTTGTGTGTACTCATTAGAATTACCTCTTCGTGATGATTCAAATGAGTACGTTCAGCATACCGCTATTGTTTAGAAGATCGAAAAACCTTAATTATGCCTATTTGCCTCCTGATCTGACGCTATGATTTACTCATAGTGTCTCAAACTAGCCACTTTTAGAACAATGTCTTTGGTCCCAGAAATATTCGAGTCATTGAAGTTCCACTATTTTTGTTAATGAGACAGAGACGCTTGTGCTTGAGGTGGCCAAGATATGTAGAACAGCTGCCGAGTTTATCTAAGCGGGAGTACACGAGGGTTTGTTGAAGACTGTGTTCGATGATCAAGAGCCGCAACGTTAGAAATGTATACATTACGAAAACATGCTTATTCAAATATAACGATAATTTTACTACCATATAATGAAAATTTTCAGGTTTAAAATTCTGATATTTTTCATATTTCTGCTCAAAACATAGATGAGGCGGTTCTAACGAGTACCCACAATCTATGTTTTTGAGCAGAAATAAGAAAAATAATGTATACCCCTATAAACCCCAGTTTTGCTATATAAAAGTGGGGTTTAAGGGGGTCAAAATTATATAGGCATGTTTTCGTGATGATCGGACATGCACTTCCAGCCATGAAGGTACGTTTTCACGCGTTGCGGTTCAATTTGTAACGGAAACAGACGTTACGCATTCGGCAACACTCGTATAATTCCGACTTCCGGGATCATATGAGGTAAGCCGAATGAGAAGTTATGGTAATGCGAACATTGATCGACTGGGTAGATTTGACGTCAGTGTGGAATGGTGGACTGCCACTTTGTAGTGATCATTTTTATGCTCCAGACATTATGGACTGGAAAATATTGAGGTGCCTTGCAGTCCAAGGCTACGAGTATATGCAAGTGGAGTGCAATGAAACCGTCTTTACCCTAATGTTACTAGAACTAAACACAACAAAAATCAATTCTTAAAGGAACCAGGAGCCTCCTGTGCTTTCGACATCCCTCAAAAAGACGTTTTTCGCTTAGCGTTTTATTCTAAATGAAAACATTGATTTTGATTGAGTGTCTTATTAGGAACCATTTGTCTTTTCTGTTCCTCTGCTTTGTTTTCAAATAGCTCGTGTAAAATTAATTTCATGGCCATAAACTGTTTTGACTAATTCTATATTCTTATAGTAAACTGATTTTTTGAGACATTTTATTAGAAAACAGTTTTTGATTTTCTCTATGGATTTTAAATGACTTATGTTCAATAACAATACTGTGAAATTTTTAGAAATTTTGAACATGGGGAACTTGTTGAAAACCTGCTTCAATTCAAGTTTAAGGACACTTTTGCTTATTTTGCAGTCATTTTTACTATGAGAAAAAAAAATGAAAATATTCTCACTTTTAAAACAAATGAAAAGAATAAATTCTTTGTGTACACATAGTTACGACAAATGGTTTTACATTAACCCATTTAACCCTTGTCCTGCTGAACAAATTAAAATGCCACGCCTATTTCTAATTTTCAGCCAATCAGATTACTTGATCCAGATTGTTGATATAAATTTGCATACTTAATGGCAAACAGTGTAGATCCAGATCAGTTGGCTTCTTCAGAAGCCAACTGATCTGGGTCTACACTGTTTGCAAAGGTAGGGTATATCCGGGTTCAGCAGGACAAGAGTTAAGCCTAGCGTCCCATAAAAGGGACATTGGCAAACAGTGTAGACCCAGATCAGACGCCACAGAACCCTTGCGTCTGATCAGGGTCTTCACTGTTGCATTAAGTTTAGAAATTTCTATAAAACATTATGATAATAAAAACTAACCGGACACGCCTTATATAGGAAATGCACCTGTCCAAAGAAATAAGACAGAAGATTCCACTCGGCATAAATGGGTTAAATTATAAGAAACTTTTGCACATTTACATCTTCTGAGACTTTCTAAAAGACGTTGAAATGACAACAATTACTTTTCCATATGCTTCCATTTTACATGTAACGTTTGGTTAAAATCAGATTTTCACAATATTTCGTGACCTTCCGATTTTGTACGAAATAAAATGTTAGCCTTTGACAAAATGCATTACAAAAAAGACGGGATCTATCAACACGATTTGAAACTTTTCTGCCCTTGAAATCATGTACCCTTATTTTGGGGAAAAGAAAAAAGAAGTTAACCCGTCTGATATTTCAAACTAGCACACTAAAAAGACCATAATTGAGAAATTTAAATTTGATCTGCACTTTAACTCTAATATATCTTTATGTAAAACTGACATGAAGTCTAACATTCTCGTCTATTATTGTCCAACCAGAGTCAAGCTTTTCATCACATGTAGCCTTTTAGTCCTCAACACCCTAATTAGGACACTTGTTACGGCCTAGCATTCCTACCCTCGATCATCTGCCTTGGCAGATTACGTACAGCTTGTAGGTATATATTCACTCTCTGACACCTGCGTCAGAGAGTCGACTCTTTGGTTCTGTGGTTACATCTAGAGCATTGTATTTTAATCCGGGCAGACCGGTTCGAATCCGAGAATTTTTTTTCAGCTATGCTTCATTTACATTGTTGCGACTTTCATGTCGTAAGATGGGGGCTCGTCCAGGATTGACCTTTACTTCGCCGAAAATGCCTTCGCGTTATCATAAATATGACTTCCTTGAAAAGGGGGAATGTTACGGCCTAACACTCCTACCCTCGATTATCTGCCTTGGCAGATTACGCATAGCTTGTAGGTATATATTCAATCTCTGACACCTGCGTGAGGGAGTCGACTCTTTGGCTCAGTGGTTAGAGCATTGGATTTGTACGCAGTCGGTCAGTAGAAGCCTTGGTTTGCTGGCTATACGCAGAATGCCCAACATAGGCTCTTGTCAAACTGTCCAGATGTACAGGACGGTCTGAATCTACGCTTGATGCACGTCTGAAAGTACATTTGCTCATGCTGTGTTTCGGACATCGTTCCTCGGCAGCGAAATACAGTCGACTCTCATTATCTCCAATTCCAAGGGACCCTCTGAATTACTTCGAGATATCCGTACCTCAACATATAAGATTTGTAAAATTGAGGAAAAAATAATTTGAACAACCACATTTAACAAATATACATGTAATTGGACTCTTGAAGTTAGAGATATATTGAAAATATTGTGGAAAAGAGGAGAAATTGCTCCTTAGGAGCAATTTCTCCTCTTTTCCACAATTTTAACCTGTTGTTAGATTTTCATGTTTAGGCAGGGACAAGATTTTCACTTCGAGATAAGAGGTTATTCGAGATAAGCGAGATCGAGATAACGAGAGTCAACTGTATACAATATAGACACAGACAAATTAAAGGACTGGCTGAATTGTTGGGTCGATTATCTCTGAGTGTAGGCTGGGAAAATAGTCCTGAAAGGGGACTTAAGACTGTTTCATTTAACCCTTAACTTCCTGTAAATAAGGTAAACCGTGCAGATCTGGGTCTGCACTGCTTGTCAATGTCCCGGCACTAAGCCCAATTCAAGTTTTTACTGATAACTGTCTTTACACAAGCCTCTGACATCACAGCGGTCAATGATAATCACATGGACAACAACCTTAAGGACATTTTGGTGTGTGTATAAGTTGGGTCGACTGAAAACAATTCCCACAATCGATCCAAAAACATAAGAAGACCATATTTTCCATGTTTTGATACAAGAGGATGATAATTTGTGTTTTATGTCCCGTTCAGCATTATTGATGTCATATCGAGACGACGAAATAATGAAAGGACCTGTGCAATGTAGCACGCACCGTCGTGAGCGATATAGTGCATGTATGAAAACGACACCAACCAAATAAACTCTTGAGGCAAGTCGTTATTTTTTTATAATTTGTATTATTTCATTGTATTTTTAGTGAAACATTTTGTTCAGTTATTTTGCATTCTATTTTCTTGTATCTGTCTATTTGTTGTTTAAGGAAAATTTGATGCGCTTGGTAGCGTATCTGCTATTAAAGAGAGAGAGAGAGAGAGAGAGAGAGAGAGAGAGAGAGAGAGAGGGAGAGAGATGCCGTCCATGTTTACGTTCTAGCATACAAAGACCTTTATGAAAAGGAATCTAATCCTAAAGATTAGAATTCGCTACCAATGGGAACGTGTTCGTTCCGTTTTATTGTAAACCACGTTTTCAGCATTACGAAAACACGCCTACTCAAATTATTGAAAATTTCATCACCGAAAACTGAAAATTTTCAGACAAAAACTGATATTTTTCACGTTTCTGCTCAAAACAAAGATCGTGGGTACTCGTTAGAACCGCCTGGGCGAGGCGGTTCTAACGAGTACCCACAATCTATGTTTTGAGCAGAATTAAGAAAAATAATGCATAACCCTGTAAACCCCAGTTTTACTATATACATTGTAACAGTGGGGTTTAAGGGGTTCAAACTTATATAGGTATGTTTTCGTGATGGAAAGGAGGAAACACACATTTTGAATCGATTGTTTACAATCGAGCCATAGTATACACGCACAAAACTTTCCTTTAGGTTGTTGTCCACGTGATAATCATTGACGAATGAAATCAAACCGTATGTTTGTATGAAATGCAGGTAACGGTTATTTATAGCTGCACTATTCTTGTAACTGTGACGTCAGAGCGCCTATCTGTAAAACCTGGACAGGGACATTAGCAAACAGTGCAGACACAGGTCAGACGCCGCAGAACGTCTGCACTGTTTGTTTAAATTACAGGAAGTAAAGGTAAAGAGTTAAATGAAAAAGTCTTGAATCCCCGTTCAGGAACATTTTCCTAGGCTACACCCGGAGACAATCGAACCACTAGTGCTGTCAGTGTTTTGATTGTAACTTCCTCGTTTGAAAGAGTACCTTCTGCCCTGAAACTGTTTTGTTTTATTTGTTAAGCGAGATACATAAATGTCAAGTGTGCAAACGTATCATGCTATAAAATGCGCAACGCAAAGAAAAGGCCCTAAGCAATATGCGGACAGCGCAGGCCCAGATCAGACTGCACATTTGTTACTCGCTTATAAAATGAACAGCTAGTGTAGGACAGGTTGATAAACTGTATATATTCCGATTAAAATGTGCAGATGTGCAGGCTGAGCTAGACCTTCGCTGTAAGCACATAATGAAAGTGCCTTTTCTTTATCATGCACGTTATTGTCTACGCCCACGGACGTAGACAGTCTTTATCTTGAAGCTCTTTATGAAAGGTCATGGACTGGCCCAATACCATTGTCCACGGACTGTTCAACGTCAATAAAAAGAAAAGCTTGGCTTACGCTCAGCAGACATTGTGTGCGAAGCGTAGACTCTTTTTTTCTGATGATTTGCTGTCGTGCTAATATACAAACTCCGTAAATGTTTACGGGAACTGGGATATACATGTAGGGATCAAACATGGTTTTTCATACATTAACATTCGCCAGGTCCCGTGGGAGGTGTTGATAACCGAGGCCGAAGGCCGCGGTTTTCAACACCTCCCAAGGGACCTGGCGAATGTTAATGCATTGGAAAACCATGTTCGATCGCTATTATTGCATAAAAACTGAAAACATTTGCTACATTTCGCGTTATTTCTTGCACTATTTTGTTTCGCCTTTTCACCGCTGTCTCGCGAACGTAATTTCCACTGACTATGCTCCTTCTAGGGCCGGGCAGTACACATCTCGTAACGGCAGCAAATCTGTGGCCCCGGTACGATCATATTGAAAGTCGCGTAGCCGTGCATTAACAGCGCGTGAATAACCTTGTTAATACACGACTTTTCACCGGTTAATGCACGGCTGTTAATAACATGCGGCACTGCTTTTTTTTTTAAATAATATATGTTAAGAAACAAAATAAAGCTGAATAACATGCTATATGAATAACCATAGAAATCGAAATTTCCTCATTCAATGGCGGATCCAGGATGATTCTTAGGGGTCGATTTGATCAAACTGCAATGCCTTCGGAAAGACAGTCCTGAGCAAACAGTGTAGACTCAGATCAGACGCCGCAGAACGCGGCGTCTGATCTGGGTCTAAATTGTTTGCCACTTATCCAGCAATTTTAAACACATTCATAAGTAGTAAAATTAAATGGTTAAAGAGAAGTATAAGGTAAAGAGTAAGGGATATTATTATTATTATTATTATTTTTATCATTATTAGTTTTGAAAATATAATTCCGCTTAAACTGCTAGAAGGCGTGAGGAATGCTGCATTGTTTTATTCTTGACGAACAGAGTCAATGAGAGGGGAGTTGTCCATTTTCTGGTTTTGGTTTGCTCTATATTTCCACAATATCGTTATTTCAGGATATTTTTGCCTTAAGTGCCAGAAGAGGCCGAAAAACGTCACCTCGATATTGTCCTGATGTTAGCCTGTTCAAATATACTGAAAAGTTTACCACCCAAAAATGAAAAGTTTCAGATAAAAGTTATGATAGTTTTCATATTTCTGCTCAAAATATAGATTGTGGGTACTTGTTAGAATCGCTTCGGCGAGGCGGTTCTAACGAGTACCCACAATCTATGTTTCTGAGCAGTAATAAGACAGAAATGTATACCCCTGTAAACCCCAGTTCAACTATACAAAAGTGGGGTTTAAGAGGGTCAACATTATATATGCATGTTTTGTTGATGTATATGTGTGCTTTTTGGGACTGAGAATGTTCAAACAGTATATTTGAAAATAGAAGTCCGGTTCAAGCTGCTAGGAGGCTTGGGGATGTTTCATATGTCAGTATTCCTCTTGAACAAAATCAGTCAAATTGATTCTGCTATTTTCTACTTTGTCCTATATTGTATGTACAAATCAGATCAGTTTGTGATCGCAGCACTTATCATTAAATGCTGGTCTGGTATGACCGTAAAACGTCACTCGGTACTTATTCGGTTCGAGTGTCCATATGGGTAAAACATGTTTGATTATTCCACTTTTTGAAAATCAGATTACCCAAGATCTGAAAGTTAGCTTAAAGTGTATTTAAATAATTTCCTGTGTCCATATTGTTAAACGTTTGGTTCTCTAGGACTGTTGGGTTTACACATTAGGTGATAGCCAAACACTGTAATGTACCTAGTTTCCAAGATTGTAGCACACACACACACACGCACGCACGCACGCGCACACACACACACATACAAACGCACACACACATAAGAGAGAGAGAGTTTTAGTGCACATTTTATACAATACAAACAATACAGTTTCAATGTTTCAATACTGTCTTTATAGACATTGTAATAAAAATTTAATACCATATATTTTATTGGTTTCACTTAAAAGATAAAAACATTATCGGCTGATTAAATCTGATTAATGTCTTTTTTTTTTTTTTTTTTTTTTTTTTTTTTCATTGTGTATGAGGTCCGCAGTAGGTAGACAAAAGCCATATAATAACATCGAAGACAGAGGCTATTCTGCTCATATACATGTACAGTGAACTCTCGTTACACCGTTAGCATTTGTTCCAAAAGACGTTGCCATTAAAATCAATCTGCTGTTGTACAGAATACTTAATGAGCAGTTAGATACGTAAGAAAGGTCTTGTTTTGTTCTTATTTCCCCACAGAATATATATTTTGGATATTTGTTAGAATCGCCTCACTGAGGCGATTCTAACAAATATCCAAAACAAATGTTTCTTTAACGTATTAAATACAATATTCTTGCATAATTTGTGACTCATTATTACCTCTTAAGCGAAAGTTTTGGGAGACAGATTGTTATTATAACGAATTTTGTCGTTGTATCGAGTGTCGGTTTGAAGCGGGTTGTCTGTAATGTAACCAAACACAGGACATTTACAGTAAATTTTGAACGATTCGAACAGTATTGGCTGGTTTACCGTGACTGAATCAAACTCAAATTTTTGAGTCGCTAATAATTCCTTCCGATAGCTCAAGAAAACAAATATTCGGAAATAGTTTAGAGAAATGTTCTTCTTTTATCAAGAAAATATTTGTTGTGTGTACGTCGAGGCGATTCTATTGAGTACACTAAACATACGATTATTTTAAAGAAGATCGAAAAGACGTCCCTAAATTATCCCGGTTTGCCTCCTGGCCTATAGACTGGCTCCAGTCTCCAGTGATTATTTTTTTTTCTTATAATCTGTTTAAAATCAACTAAAATAAAAACAAAGTAATGTCAAGACTATAAAGGCTAGTCACTAGTGATCAGCCTTTATAGCCATAATATTTTTTTTTGGTTTTATTTTAGTGGATTATCAAACAGGAATATAATAAAAATATTTAGTCACATGAGACTGGAGCCAGTCTACTTGACCTAACGATATTATTACCCATCAGTGGCTGAAAGTACCCATGTCTAGAACAAATTTCCATGGTCCCAAAGACGTTCGCCCATTGAAGGAATGCCCCTTGAGAACAGTGAACAGTGAAAACAGCTGACGTTTCGGGTTTTTCGGGCCAGGTTTGCTAGTTTCGGCCAGTTAAGTCTCATCAGTGACTGTAATCATTACGAAAACACGCCTATACAAATATATAGAAAATTTCACCTCCAAAAACTGAAAATTTTCAGATAAAAACTGTGATATTTTTTTCATATGTCTGCTCAAAATATAGATTGTGTGTACTCGTTAGAACCGCCTCGGCGAGGCGGTTCTAACGAGTACCCACAATCTATGTTTTTGAGCAGAATATATAAGAAAAATAATGTATACCCCTGTAAACCCCAGTTTTACTATATAAAAGTGGGGTTTAAGGGGGTCAAAATTATATAGGCGTGTTTACCTGATGATAAATTTTCACAAATCTCGGAATGGGCTCAATTATTAAAAAGGAAATACATGATAAACAACGTCAATGCAGATCAATGTAATCCCAAACGGATAGATTGATCAGGGTCTGAACTATACACTGTTCAACCTGCACGTTTCCCATATATTAGCAAATAGTAAAGGGTCTTTTAAGCGGCTTGGGTACATTTCCAAGTGAGGTAATGGGAGACAGCAGCAGTATTTCTATTATCTCCCTTGACAGTAAAGTCAAAGGTAGATCAAATACTAACCAGGTTCTTCTAATTGGAATCCTCTTCTTTTATCATAGGTCATCAGTGTAATTTAACAGAGTCTTAACTTCAATTTCTCCATATCCACATGGAAGATTTATTAATATTATTTATTTCATTCCACATAAAATGCTTCTTGTTACTACTTTGTAAGCTGTCTTGGCATATAACCTTGTTAAAAATAGATTTATTAAAGAAAAGGAAGTGATTCTTAATGGAAACGCTAATGATAAAAGCAGAGGAATCCAATTAATTGGACCTGGTTGTTAAAGAGATTACTCAAGGGAGTTTACTGACTGCTTTCTCCCATTGTCGCACTTGATTTTTCGTCTCTTTTAAAAAGGGGTCTACACTGAAAGGAAAGAATTTACTCCTAAGGGAGCAAATTCTTCCCTTTAAGGGTAAACACCTTTTTTAAGGAGCTTGGTGTGCAGAAAAGCAAACAAGAAAATATAAAAGTTGTCTCATTTATAAAATACGTCAGAAAATTTACCACGTGTATCCGGTCCCTGTCACCCATTTATACCGAGTGGACTCTGCTACCCTAACTCTTTTGGACTGGTCTATTTACAACAGAAGAGGTGTCTGGTTAGAGTTTTATACAGTGAACCCTCATTACAACGACAGCATTTGTTCCCAAAAACATTGCCATTAAAATGAATTTGCTGTTGTACAGAATACTTAATGAACAGATAGATACGTAAGAAAGGTCTTGCTTTGTTCTTATCTCCCCAACAGAACCTGTTTTGGATAATTGTTAGATTCGCCTCAAATATCCACAATATATGTTTCTTTAACGTGTTAAATTCAATATTCTTGCATAATTTGTGATTCATTATTATCTCTTAAGCGAAGGCTACGTGAGGTATAAAGAGGGCTGTCTATTTCTATGTTCTACAGAAATTTCTGAACTTAATGCAAACAGTGTAGACCCTGGTCAGATGCCACGTTCTGTGGCGTCTGATCTGTTTCTATACTGTTTCCCAATGTCTCTTTTATTTTCTATGCATAAATGGGTTAAAAGAAAAAAAATGTGATTTCGCAATGCTTCAGGTTATTACATTTATGTTAAGTGCGCCATTTATGGTAAGTACGGGTCTTCACAATTTAGGGATCTCTTTTAGAATGTTTGTCTCAAATATCGTTTATTTGGCCCCTACATGAACTCTGATGTCAAAAACCAATAAAACAGTATCTACACTAATTGTTCATAAGAGTTTGTCGCCGTTTGAAATAAGTTTGGGGAATAGTATAATTTTTGAGACAGAGTTTTGAAAGCATTGACACTTTAGTAGTATCTGTTGTTGTTTTTTTTTTATTTTTATTTTATTTATTTTATTTTATTTTTTTTTTTATCAATGCAGCTTTATTGTATAGGAGGGCCCTACATATAATATTATTCTATTTAAAAAGACAAATGCGCCACGACGTAAGAAAGCGTACCTTCTGACATGCGCGTCAACGAAGACTGAAATCAGTCTACACATCAGCGCAGTCTGATCATAGTTTTCGGAAATTAGTCTACGCATCGGCGCGGTCTAATCATAGTTTTCGTTCTTTGCATGCAGGAACTGATTCACATACTTTCGCCAGTAACTGACAACTCCAGGAAAATTATGTTGCCGAGCTGGGATTCGTACTTGCAATCCCTGGGTCTGCAGCCAGACGGCCTACCAACCATTATGAAGCCCAGCTATATAGCAGGTACACACAATCCTCTTTCTACCGACATTCGATACAACGACAAAATTCGTTAAACCCAGACAGCATTCTACGTAAATCTATAGCGGGCCGTTATCGGCCCGTCAGGGTAACTGACGGGCGGATGACGGCCCGCTATAGATTTATGTAGAATGCTACCTGGGAAATGACAATTTGACTCACGAAACCAAATTCGTTTAAGAGGTAATAATAAGTCACAAATTATGCAAGAATATTGTATTTAATACTTTAAAGAAACATATGTTTTGGATATGTGTTAGAATCGCCTCAATGAGGCGATTCTAACAAATGTCCAAAACATATGTTCTATGAGGAAATAAGAACAAAACAAAACCTTTCTTACATATTTATCAGCTCATCAAGTATTCTGTACAACAGCAAATTTATTTTAATTTTAATCGCAACGTCATTGGGAACAAATGCTGTCATTGTAACGAGGGTTCATTGTACAAAGCAAGTGTGTGCTACATCTAAGAAGTAATTCTGCAAGAACACGATCACCTTTTAAGTCGCAACGTCAGAAAACGTCTTTTCGGACATCTGCGCCCAGCGATTCAGATCAGCCTGCGCATTCGCGCAGTCTGATCAGAATGCTCACTGGGCGCATTTTACATTTAGATGTCAAAGCATGCAAAATCTCTCTATGCGGGAAATGAAGATCCTGATCAGACTGTGCAGATGCGCTATCTGATATGAGTCTTCGTTGGGCGCCAATGTCAAAAGGCATGTTTCCTCACGTTACCAAGAAATATGAGCTGGGCCACAGCATTTGCTACATCATGTGCACCCAGCGAAGTCTCAGATCAGCATGCGCGGAGACCAGAATCTTCACATGACTTTTCGAGGATGTGCAGGCTGATCTGAATCTTCGCCGTGTGCACATGCGATCTTGGATAGAAAAGCTGTGCCCCGGCTCATATAATATTTATCGTGGAATGTTTTTATGGTCGACACCTGTAAAGTAGCGCTGTTTGCAGCTCACACACATCTAGACGGCACAAACCAGTATATACAGAAGACAATGAGGCTGCTAAACAGAACAGTGTTTTTAACATTTATGTTTCTTTGTTTTTTGACAGCTGGTGTAATTATAAAACACTGGCAGACAGTCAGGTAAGAAACGAACCACGACGTCAGGAAACGTATTTTTGCACATATGCGCCCAGCGAAGATTCAGATCAGACTGCGCATTCGCGCAGTCTGATCAGAATCTTCACTGGGCGCATTTTGGATAGCAAAGGATAAAAAGTGTCCCTATGCGGACAACGGAGATTGATCAGACTGTGCGGATGCGCAGGCTGATTAATGTCTTCGTTTTGGGCTCATGCTTAAGTTTTCTTGCGTTGTGGCTAAAATAAGTTTGTAGATTCTTCACTAAAGCTGGTGTTAATGTAGTGTCGTGTTGGGCTCCGAACTTCACTACAGTGCCGTTAATATTTTCGTGTTGTTTGTGATCAATGAGTACATTTTGGGATATTTTAAAACCTATATGAGTGTCACTGATGAGGCCTAACTGGCCGAAACTAGCCAGTTTAGTCCAGAAAACTCGCCATATCAGCTGTTTTCAGTTTACATTACGAAAACACGCCTATTCAAATATATTGAAAATTTTACAAACAAAAAAAATGAAAATTTTCAGATAAAAATTCTGATATTTTTTCATATTTCTGTGCGAAACATATATTGTGTGTACTCTTTAGAACCGCCTCGGCGAGGCGGTTCTAACGAGTACCTACAATCTATGTTTTTGAGCAGAAATAAGAAAAATAATGTATACCCCTGTAAACCCCAGTTTTACTATATAAAAGTGGGGTAAAAGGGGGTCAACATTATATAGGTGTGTTTTCGTGATGCAAATGTGTTCATTTTTGGTGGCGGTTTTACTGCCGCCAAATTTACTATACGGAATTTCTACAATCCGTCTTCTCAAAATTGCAAACCTAAACACTTCCTAAAAAGTAGTTCCATACTGACGCTGATGTCGCTTAATTCTGCATTCAAACATGTAAGCCTTCTACGCTCTGATGATTATAAAGAGCGACCGAATATACAAAACAAAGAAAACTTCAAACTTTTGAAGAAATAATAATTTAATGATGTTGAGCGCAATCTCGGCGGACGAATATAAACAGAATAAACAATTAACTGGTTTCCTGTGTTCTATATGCGAAGTATTGAGCTATAGGTTGAGGGAACCAGTCAAAATAAACAAACGGTGGAACTTGATTCAGCCTCCAGAACCTTCTGAGGCAGAGAATTTGAAAATTGATGCAAAAAATTCTCCGAAAGTCTCCGAAAGCGTATAAAAAAAAGGGTATAAATATGTGATAAAGCATCAGCAGTTTTTTAAGCTATTCACCAAACAGTTTCGGGCGAAATCACTTCGCATGAATATTTTCGAAAAAGTAAAGTAGGCTACAGTGCGGTTACATATGTATTTAGCAGCACGTTTTTCCTAAACGGTCGCTTTAATATATGTTTTTATGGAAATTATTTATACATATTTTTATCAAAATAAATAAATAAAAAAATAATAAAAATAACGTTTTATTTACATTTTTGCGGTATTTCTTTCCTGCGGCCACCAGGCCACTCTGCCTTTCACTTTGTGCCTTCCAGATATACCGGATACTAAGAAAACTGTGAATCAAGTCCGGCCCAATCACACTGGTTTCCGCCATAGTAATAATTTTCTTCGATAGAAATTATATTTTCTCGAAGATTTTTTGTAGTTCATGTATAGGCTCGCTAAAAATAACGTCCGAAAAGCAGAAAAGTTTCAAGATCTCCAGCAAAATTCCTGAAGCAGTAAAAATGCGCTTCAGGAGGCCAACGGTTAGTGTATCTTCAGTGAGATGCCTATTACCGAGGTTCACTAATTATCTGATATTTATGAACCACGGCCCCCGCCCATTGGGGTCCGCGAAGTAGATGGGCTGCCTGTAGCCTCCAAGGCAGACCTGCTTAAGCAGGACCTGAGTTCATCATGTGATTAGGTTGGGTAAAAGTCCCACAAATCTGGAGGCAATATCGTTAATGACTGAAATATTGTTGACCCACATTCTACTGTCCTTTCGACATCACTCGGAAAGACGTTTTTAGCTTGGCGTTCTATTTCAGATGAAAATATTTTGTTCTGAATGACCATATCTTATCAGAACCATTTTTCTTTTCTGTTTCTGTGTTTTGTTCTCAAATATGTACCCTAAAATTAAATTTATGGCCAAAAATTTGTCTGACCTATGCAATTTCTATAGTAAAGTGATTTTTTGGAATTTTTTATTAAGAAAGTAGTTTTCAAGTTTCTTTGCAGAATTTAAATTATTGATGTTTTACATCAATATTGTGAAAATTGCAGAAAATTTGAACAAGCGGAACTTGTTGAAAATCTGCCTCCAAGTTACCTACCCTACAGATTTCTGCATAATTTGCATTCATTTTTACTATGGGGAAAAGTGAAAATACTCGATTTTTTAAAAACCAATGACTAGAATAAATCTTTTTGTGCTTAAGTAGTTACGACAGATGGTTTTGCATTAAATCATGACAAAAGTTTGCAAATTTACTTCTGTGTACAGCGCCAGGCAAAAAACGACTTTCAAAAAGATGTGATTTGGGTTTTACGGCCCTTTCAAGAATATTTCACTTATATCGAGCCGATCGTTCATCGAAGGTGGGCGAAAACCGGAGAACCCGGAGAAAAACCACCTGACCATCCGTAAGCAGAACTTGGCTTTCCCACATATGACCCGAGCGAGGCTCGAACCACAGCGGTGAGAAACCTAATGGATTAAGAGTCAACTCTCTTATCCACTAGGCTACGGGGGCCCGTCAAAAAGATGTTGAAAGGACAGTAATTCTCAGTTATCAGGAAAAATTTATGAGCTTTAAAAGTACAAAACAAAATTTGGGACCCTCAAAATCTAATTGATACCGCCCATGAAAAAACAGGGAAATGGCATTTTATATGGAATGTTTGGAGTAGTAATCGTTATATATACCCCGAAGAATTTTTGTGTTTATAAGGGGATTTTATTTTATCACTCATCTTTTGCTAAATTTATATGACGAGTTATTGTAACTGTCTGTAAATCTGTGAAAGTTCTATGAATTTAACGCTTAGCACTCTGGGTAAAATATTCAGCAGACGACATTTTGAAATATTTTTCTCAGAAAACAGGATTTGACATTTCATGCAAATTGTCTCATCAGAAGACAATTTGCATGAAATGTCAAATCCTTTTTCCTGGGAAAAATAAGAAAAATATCATCAATTTTTCATCTGCTGAAGTAGCCGAGAGAGTGGTAAAGGTTAAGGAACTTCAGTGAATCCGTAAAAACTCCATGAATCCATGAAAGTTCCGTGGTCAAGGTCTGTCAGTCATTTAAATTTTGTATCAGTGATATGATAAAGTTCCACGGAAGCTCCGTAGTGTATCCGAGATACACATATGCATGAAAAGTATTAATTGCAAGGCCGGGGAAAAAGAAGCAAAATCAGTCGCTAGAAAAGACATTCAGTAGTAGTATTAACAGAGAATTTGAAAGGAAATAGATCCATTAGAATAAATTGATAACATTTACTCAGTTGCTACATGCAAGTTTTCATTTTAGTCAACATTCCAAACATCCAACAGTCCTTGAATGTTTCAACTGGCACGCTTTCAGTTTGATATCTTGGCACTCTGGATGGAACCAATGCTGACATTTTGTGCACTGGAACATCAGATTGTAGTGGGATCTTGTGGGCCTGTATATAAAGACGTTTTTTTTTTTCTCGATTCTGGCTTGCTTGGAAATTCAGTGAAAGCACTGCTGTTAACATCCCCACTGCATTTTGAAACTGGGGGTAAATCTGCTCTGTTCTCTTTTTTTGTATACCCATTGTAAAGCAGTATACTACTCTTTTCAAATTTAGGGTTATGAGACAAATTTTGAGGGGATAAAAAACCCTCTGCAGAGGGTAAATGGGGGTGGGGGGGGGGGGGTGGTCGGGTGGTGCGAAGGTGTCATGTATCTTGAGTCACTGGGGCGTCCAACTGATATTGGCTTACAGTTGGGCAAGGCCTGCTATCGTTGAAGTAGGTAAAGGTAGAGGGGGGAATGTTTTTATTTCTTCTGTTTCTTCCCTTTCATTCCTGTTCCTCTTTCTTTCCTGTTCCTCTTTTTCATCTCTTCTATCTCTTTTCTCCATTTCTCTGGGAGACGACACAAAATGACCCACAAGGGTTGACGTGTCGTTAAACCCCAACACAATCAATCAAGAGGGTAAATGGGAATGCTGAATACAATTTGGAAGATGCAACAGTGCCAATGTTTTCGTGTTTTGTTAACTCCATGCACAAGGCTTGGGACCATTTGGGTGACTATAGTCCAATACTACGGACATTTCAGTACTTTTTTCGGAACTTTCCGTTATTCCATGAATCCATGACAGGGGGTGGTCGGGTGGTGCGAAGGTGTCATGTATCTTGTGTCACCGGTGCGTCCAACTGATACTGGCTTACAGTTGGGCAAGGCCTGCTATCGTTGAAGTAGGTAAAGGTAGAGGGGGAATGTTTTTATTTCTTCTGTTTCTTCCCTTTCATTCCTGTTCCTCTTCCTTCCCTGTTCCTCTCTTTCATCTCTTCTACTATCTCTTCTATCTCTTTTCTCCCTTTCTCTGGGAGACGACACAAAATGACCCACAAGGGTTGACGTGTCGTTAAACCCCAACACAATAAAGAATCCATGACAGTTCCATGTTTTCTCAACCTCTAGGCCCCAACACTGCACACACATATGCATACAGAATATTTATAATATAAACTGATACTAAAATTTCATCATTTCTCACCGCTGTGGTTCGAGTCTCGCTCGGGTCACGTCACATGTGGGAAAGGCGTGTTCTGCTTACGGATGGTCAGGTGGTTTTCCCCGGGTACTCCGGTTTTCGACAACCTTTGATGAACGATCGGCTCGATATAAGTGAAATATTCTTGAAAGAGACATAAAACTCAAATCAAAAGAAAAAAAAAATCATCAAAACAGACACACACATTCATCTTATTCAGGCATCAAAAAATCCTGGTGTGGTGATTGGGGGTACAGCCATCTGGTTAGCTCAGTTGGGTAGAGCACTTGCAAGCTAGAGGTCACAGGTTTCAGTCCTGCATCCAACACACTTTCCCTCCTTAGTTTCCTTTAATGGTGCCCAATGTGAATAACTCACTGCAGCCGACATTGGATTTATTGGGCACCAGGATCAGGCATAAAACAGGGTGGGGTAGCGCTGGTCGATGGTTTTCCCTGTGTAATCTGGGTTCCTCTAACACACATTCACGAAACACCAACATCCATGTCTTATAGAACAAGTGCATAAGATTGCTGAGCTTTCTGTGCAACCGAAGTAAAAATAAATAATGTGTTAACTTTAAAATCGATCTTATAAGTGATTATGCCTCAATTTGTAATATTTTGTCCAGATATATCAGTATTAGTGACCCTGTCCACTTGTTTGAGCTATATTAAGTGTACATTTTTAAGATAAACTGATACTAAAATTTCATCATTTCTCACCGCTGTGGTTCGAGTCTCGCTCGGGTCACATGTCACATGTAGGAAAGCCATGTTCTGCTTACGGATGGTCAGGTGGTTTTTCCCCGGTCCACGGGTACTCCGGTTTTCGCCCACCTTTGATGAACGATCGGCTCGATATAAGTGAAATATTCTTGAAAGAGACATAAAACCCAAATCAAAAAAAAAAAAAAAAAAAAAAAAAATCATCAAAACACACACACACACATTAATTTTATTCAGGCATCAAAAAATCCTGGTGTGGTGATTGGGGGTACAGCCATCTGGTTAGCTCAGTTGGGTAGAGCACTTGCAAGCTAGAGGTCACAGGTTTCAGTCCTGCATCAAACACACTTTCCCTCCTTAGCTTCCTTTAATGGTGCCCAATGAATAACTCACTGCAGCCGACATTGGATTTATGGGGCAACAGGATCGGGCATAAAACAGGGTGGGGTAGCGCTGGTCGAAGGTTTTCCCTGTGTAATCTGGGTTCCTCTAACACACATTCACGAAACACCAACATCCATGTCTTATAGAACAAGTGCATAAGATTGCTGAGCTTTCTGTGCAACCGAAGTAAAAATAAATAATGTGTTAACTTTAAAATCGATAACTTATAAGTGATTATGCCTCAGTTTGTAATATTTTGTCCAGATATATCAGTATAAGTGACCCTGTCCACTTGTTTGAGCTATATTAAGTGTACATTTTTAAGAGTAAGGCTATATTTTGATTTTTATTTGTTCATATTTATACAGAGTTTAACTCTCCAAATTGAAATGAACACAAGAAATCCTCAAATTGATTGTGGAAATATACCAGAATATGCATAATGCAATACAGCTGTATTTTGTCATCAGATTTTAGCACATTTATTAAGATACACATTGTAGCTTTTTAAAGCAAACAGGTATTTGTTCTTATTTCTTGCCAGTTATATAAGAGTTACATTATTAAATGAATTAGTACCAAGAATCCTCAGATAAATAGATTATCTGGTGAATATTCCCCATAATTTAAGCTTTTCAAGAAATGAATACATTAATTTATGACACATGCTCAAGTTATCCGATGTGTGTGTGTGTGTGTGTGTGTGTGTGTGTGTGTAAATAGGCCCAGTATTTTGTTTCTATTTCTTGCTAGGCAAAAACAGTAATGAATGCAAGGAATATAGATAGATTAGTTATCTCATAAAAATTAGTCAGAAAATATTCTGATTTGAAGAAATGGTTACTTTTTTTTACTGATTTCATAAGTAGACTTCCAAAATCCCGGACATAACACTTCTACCTACATGTCTTTTGTTTAGGCTTATGGGCATGGTGGGCAAAGCTTGCTACCAAGTAAGGCTTACTGTCCATGGATGCCTGATTATACCCTTTATTCTGGAGTCCATGTCTGTTGGTCTGAACATTCTGATTCATCATTATTTTACAGATTTATGAGTTAGGAATAAGGTTTGTGTAATTTGAGTGTATCATGACCACAACTACTTAAATAATATGGTTTTGAATTAGGCCCAGTTTCTCTTGCTGGTCAGATAATTTGTACCTTTTGAAATGGATAAGAAAACATAATCTTAAAATGTATTAACATCAAGAGAATCAGACAAGAAATGTCTATATTTCAGAGCTCCAGATTAAAGGAGTGCTTAGGTACATATTTTCTTATTTCCCCTAGTAAATATATGTTGTGGGTACTAACTAGAACCTAGAAACGTCCTGGTAGCATGCTTTCATTGAGTTTCCAGAATATATCTTTTGAAAGAATTGAGGTGTAGCACATACAAGAACTACAACTCTAGGTCCCACAGTTATTTAGTCTTCTGCCCTGACAGTATTTAGTAAAAGAAACCTTGTGCATTTGATAACTCCAACACCCTTTCAGATATATTTATTGAACTCAGGTACATGAGGTTGAGAAGATGTGTTGCATAAACTACAACTCCAGGTGCTGTGGTTTAGAATTATCTCCCCTAATAGAAACTTTGTGATCTTGGTAACTCTAACATCTTTTCAGATGCATTGATGATACTTGGTAGGATTGTACATAAGGTTGAGAAAGCATGTCACACAAAAGAATCACAACTCTAGATGCCACAGTTTTTACTTATCGCCCCTGACAGTATTTGGTAATGGAAACCTTATGATTGCCATAACTTCAACACCATTTCAGGTATATCGATGATATTAAGGAGAATTGTACAAGACGTTGAGAAGACGCGTCTTGTACTCTAGGTACTGCAATTTTTTAGGTATCTCCCCTGTCAGTATTTGGTAATAGAGACCTTGTAAGTCCAACACCCTTTGAAATATATTGATAGTACTTGGTAGGATTGAACAGGAGGTTAGTCGTATACAAAAACTGTAACTTAGAATACTGCAGTTTTTGAGTTCACTCCCCTGACAGTATTTGTATGTGGAAACCATGTGATTGTCATAACTTAAGCGCCATGGAAGATACATTGATGATACTTGGTAGAATTGTACATGAGGTTAAAAAGGTGTGTTGCATGTAAGGACTCTGGATGCTGTGTTTTTTTGTTATCTCCCCTGACAGTATTTGGTAGTAGAAACTTGTTTGCTGCATCAGTTAAAATTGGATCTTCCTTAAACGCAGAAGTAGAGGACATGGATATTTTGGAGATATCCTCCAGATTAATGAATATTGTAGACTGAGTGACCTTTTAGGCACAGGTGAGCGTTAATGACCACCATGGTCCTCTTTTTATATATGAAGAGTGCAGAGAGCTGAGACAAACAAAAATCACAGTTGAATTCGAAGCTTGATTTTGGATTTTGTGAAACCGTATTATAACCACAAATATTTTTCATATAGATTAAAGCAGACATATCCTCTTATTTCACTTTTGGTTGTATATGTGCTTAAAAGAAAGACATGTGACTAGCGAGTCAAATGGTGAAAACCTTACTGAAATATTCCAAATACTTACATCATTGGATTTTATGAAAAATTTAAAAAAATGTTTTAAAAACTTTAATTTGAAAATATTCCAAATACATGTACTTACAACAGTGGTTCTTATGAAATTTTTTTCAAAAATCTTTTAAAAAAATTAATTTGAAAATATTCAAAGAATGTATAGTGAGAAAAGGTCTCTTCCCTTGACTCGAAACTTGGTAGGAAGCATAAGGATGACTTGTAAGAGTGACTTGTAGATCAAAAGTAGTTAAAATCGTTCCAATCAAAATCCAAAATGGCCGCCATGGCAGCCATCTTGAAAATTTAGTTTTCGCTTCTCCTCCTAACTGAAAGGCCAGTTGACTTTAAACTTGCTAGGAAACATTAGGGTGACTTGTAGATAAAAAAAAGAAGCTAAAATCGATCCATGGCTTCAAAATCTATTTTTCGCTTCTTCTTGTGAACCGAAAGGCCAATTGACTTGAAACTTGGTAGGAAGCATCGGGTTGACTTGTAAATCAAAATAACTAAAATTATTTCGAGCGGAAATTCATGGCCATCTTGAAACTTTTTTTTTTCACTTCTTCTCCTGAAGCGAAAGGCCAATTGACTTGAAACTTAATAGGAAGCATCGAAGTGACTTGTAGATTAATAAGAGCTAACATCGGAAATCCAAGATGGCCACCATGGCGGCCATCTAGAAAATTTATTTTTTGCTTCTTCTTCTGAACAAAAAAGGCCAACTGATTTGAAATTTGGTAGAAAATATTGGGATGACTGGTAGATCATAAATAGCTAAAATCATTCCGACTGGAATCCAAGATGGCTGCCATGGTGACCATCTTGAAAATCTATTTTTCACTTCTTCTTGTGAACCGAAAAGCCAATGTAACAATAATCTACAATGGGGTGACTTGTAGATCAAAAATAGCTAAAATCTTTCCGATTGGAAATCCAAGATCTTGAAAATGTATTTTTCGCTTCTTCTCCTGAACCGAAAAGCCAGTTGACTTGAAACTTGGAGGAAGCATCGGGGTGACTTGTTTTCTTATTTTCTCATGATAAATTGAAATCTAAATTAAGGAAATTATCAACCAGAGTTTCTTCCACAAGAATGGTAACCGTCGATTTCAGTACGTTGTCATTAGCTACTTCGTTCGGGATCACTCTGATGCGCCATAAAAATACTCAGATGCAGATGTCATAAAGATGCTGGAATATCTAATCGACAATATTTTTGTGGAGTTCGGCGGACGTATATTTCAGTAAACAATCGGCATACCGATGGGTACTAACTGTGCACCGTTACTTGCCGACTTGTTTTTATACTCGTATGAGGCGGAGTTTGTACAAAGTCTCCTCCAAGTAGGCAAGAAACACCTCGCACAACAACTCAATTTCACCTACAGATATATAGATGATGTATTGTTTCTGATTTGAAGAAACGGTTACCTTTTTTTACTGATTTCATAAGTAGACTTCAAAAATCCCGGACATAACACTTCTACCTACATGTCTTTTGTTCAGGCTTATGGGCATGGAGGGCAAAGCTTGCTTACCAAGTAAGGCTTACTGTCCATGGATGCCTGATTATACCCTTTATTCTGGAGTCCATGTCTGTTGGTCTGAACATTCTGATTCATCATTATTTTACAGATTTATGAGTTTGGAATAAGGTTTGTGTAATTTGAGTGTATCATGACCACAACTACTTAAATAATATGGTTTTGAATTAGGCCCAGTTTCTCTTGCTGGTCAGATAATTTGTACCTTTTGAAATGGATAAAAAACAAAAATCTTAAAATGTATTAACATCAAGAGAATCAGACAAGAAATGTCTACATTTCAGAGCTCCAGATTAAAGGAGTGCTTAGGTACATATTTTCTTATTTCCCCTAGTAAACATATGTTGTGGGTACTAACTAGGACTTCTAGAAACGTCCTGGTAGCATGCTTTCATTGAGTTCCCAGAACATATCTTTTGAAAGAATTGAGGTGTGGCACATACAAGAACTACAACTCTAGGTCCCACAGTTATTTAATCATCTGCCCTGACAGTATTTATTAAAAGAAACCTTGTGAATTTGATAACTCCAACACCCTTTCAGATATATTGATTGAACTCAGTAGGACTGTACATGAGGTTGAGAATATGTGTTGCATAAACTACAACTCCAGGTGCTGTGGTTTAGAATTATCTCCCCTAATAGAAACTTTGTGATCTTGGTAACTCCAACATCTTTTCAGATGCATTGATGATACTTGGTAGGATTGTACATAAGGTTGAGAAAGCATGTCACACAAAAGAATCACAACTCTAGATGCCACAATTTTTAGTTATCGCCCCTGACAGTATTTGGTAATGGAAACCTTATGATTGCCATAACTTCAACACCATTTCAGATATATCGATGATATTAAGGAGAATTGTACAAGACGTTGAGAAGACGCGTCTTGTACAAGATCTACAACTCTAGGTACTGCAATTTTTTAGGTATCTCCCCTGTCAGTATTTGGTAATAGAGACCTTGTAAGTCCAACACCCTTTGAAATATATTGATAGTACTTGGTAGGATTGAACAGGAGGTAAGAAGGTTAGTCGTATACAAAAACTGTAACTTAGAATACTGCAGTTTTTGAGTTCACTCCCCTGACAGTATTTGTTAGTGGAAACCATGTGATTGTCATAACTTAAGCGCCATGGAAGATACATTGATGATACTTGGTAGAATTGTACATGAGGTTAAAAAGGTGTGTTGCATATAAGGACCACAACTCTGGATGCTGTGTTTGGTTTTTTTTTTTGTTTTTGTTTTTTTGGTATCTCCTCTGACAGTATTTGTTAGTAGAAACTTGTTTGCTGCATAGCTTCATCAGTTAAAATTGGATCTTCCTTAAACATGCAGAAGTGGAGGACATGGATATTTTGGAGTTATATCCTCCAGATTAATGAATATTGTAGACATTGAGTGACCTTTTAGGCACAGGTGAGCGTTAATGACCACCATAGTCCTCTTGTTTATATATGAAGAGTGCAGAGAGCTGAGACAAACAAAAATCACAGTTGAATTCGAAGCTTGATTTTGGATTTTGTGAAACCGTATTTTAACCACAAATATTTTTCATAGATTAAAGCAGACACATCCTCTTATTTCACTTTTGGTTGTATATGCGCTAAAAAGAAAGACATGTGACTAGCGAGTCAAATGGTGAAGTGAAAACCTTACTGAAATATTCCAAATACTTACATCATTGGTTTTTATGAAAAATTTAAAAAAATGTTTTAAACACTTTAATTTGAAAATATTCCAAATACATGTACTTACAACAGTGGTTCTTATGAAATTTTTTTTCAAAAATCGTTTAAAAAAAATTTAATTTGAAAATATTCAAAGAATGTATACACAGAGAAAAGGTCTGTTCCCTTTTTGTTAGGGTGCAGTGCTTACACATTTTCATATTTAGTTTGATACAATTTAATTTTGAGAAATCAAATTTATGTCAAACTAAAATTCAAATTCCATTGTCTGAAGTTATTTTACTGAAGTTTTATGTGTATTTTGTAATGATCTTTGGAATGTAATTATCAAAAATAAATTTGTTCTTGGTAATTTTTTTTCCAACATAGTAACCTGTATCTTGCATTTTTCATATTTAAAAAAAAAGTTTTTGGAATTTAATTATATTAGTTTTCATAATGTAACAAAAAAAAAATTCTAGCTTGAAATTTTAAGTTTTAATATCAATAGTAATAGAATACTTACTTTTTTTTTTTAATTAAAATTAGCAGTCTGGAATAAAATGATGAGGATTTAAATTCTAAAAGAATCAGTGACATCATAGGATAGTGTATTGTGGGATAGCTTTTTTACAAAGTATAAATAGCAATACCAGTTACTAAGACTTTGAACATTCAGGAATCTCTAAATGGGGTTTTTCAACATAATTATCATTTTGCCAATATCTTTACCGTAATTTGAAATATTCTGACATTAGGGGATGCATCTGAACATCTTTAAGCTCACTGCTGTTTTTATTATACTCGTTTTTCAAACAGGGCGCATTAGGTTATGGGGTCTGAAGCCATAAACTTTTTTGTTTCCAGCTAACTCCTCCTACAGTTTACATCCCACCAGGCTGAATCTTGGTTTATAAATTGACCATGCTGTGGAGCAGTTCATAATGTTTCGGGGTTACAGTCCACCAAATACTAACAGGGTTATGCCCCTTTAAAAAATCCTGTAAGTTTTTTTGTTTCCAGCTAACTCCTACAGTTTACATCCAATCAAGCTGAAACTTGATTTATACTTAGACCATGATGTGGAACAGTGCATATTATCTAGGTTACAGTCCACCTAATATTAGCAGAGATCTGTCCCTTTGAAAATTTCAGTAAACTTTTCGTTTCTGACTAAATCTTCCTACAGTTTACATTGGATCAAGCTGAAACTTGATTTACAGTTACACCATGATGTGGAACAGTGCATATTTGTTCGAGGTTACAGTCCATCAAATATTAGCAGAATAATGACCCTTTGAAAATTTCGCTAAATTTTTTAGTTTCTTGCTAGCTTCTCCTACAGTTTACATCCGATCAAGCAGAAGTTTGATTTATAGGTAGACCATGATGTGATGCAGCGCATGTTGTTTTGAGGCCACACTCCACCAAATATTAACAGAGTTATGTCCCTTGGAATATTTCGGTAAACTTTTTATTTCTGGCCAACTCCTCCTACAGTTTACATCGGATCAAGCTGAAACTTGATTAATAGTTAGACCATGATATTGAGCAGCTCATATATATTCGAGGTTACAGTCCACCAAATATCAGTTATTTCCTTTAAAATTTTCAGTAAATTTGTCACTTCCCCAGCTAACTCCTCCTACAGTTTACATTTGATCGCGCTTAAATTTGATTTATAGTAAGAACATGATGTGGAGCAGCGCAAATTATTTCAAGGTTACAGTCCACCAAGTATTGGCAGTTATGCCCCTTTGAAAATTTCTGAAATTTTTTTGTTTCCGGCTAATTCTACTACAGTTTACATTGGATCAAGCTGAAACTTGATTTATAGTTACACCATGAAGTGGAGCAGGGCATATTATTTTGAGGTTACAGTCCACCATATATTAGCAGAGCTATGCCCCTTTGAAAATTCTGTAATCTTTTTGTTTCTGGCTAACTCCTATAGTTTACACCTGATCAAATTGAAACTTTGTAAATATTTACACTGAGCTTAAACTCGATTTATAATAAGAATATAATGTGGAGTAGCACATATTATTTTGAGGTTACCAAACATCAAATATTACCAGAGTTATGCCCCATTAAAAATTTCCATAAACTTTGCATTTCTGGCTAACTCCTTCTATAGTTTACATCCAATCATGCTGAAAAGCGATTTATTGTTAGATCGTGGTGTGGAGCAGCGCATATTATTAGGAGGTTACAGTACACCAAATATTAGGCTAATTTAGCAGAGTTGTGCCCTTTTAAAATTCTGTTAATCTTTTGTTCCCGGCTAACTCATCATATAGTTTACATCCAATCAAGCTGAAACTTGATTTGTAGTTTGACCATGATGTGGAGCAGCACATATTATTCCAAAATTACAGTCCAACAAATAGTAGCAGCATTATGTCCCTTTGAAACTTTTGGTAATTGTTTGGTTTCCAGCTAACTCCACTTACAAATTTACACAGGTCTGGAGCACAGAATTGTAAGTAGTCCGCATATGTGCTACATCTTATTACTTGCCCAGGGCGTATGATGCCTCCGCTTGTAGAGCTCTTGTTTGTTTCTAGATATATATATATATATATATATATATATATATATATATATATATATATATATATATATATATATATATATATATATATAATAGAATGGACATAATGACTCCTCAAATGGATGGAATAACAGACGGTAAATGGTAAAAGGCCAGAACTATGAACATTTAAGCACTCTAGATGATTATCCAGATTATCTTTTTAATTATAATTTCTACACAAAACATATGTTATTGGTACTTATTTGAAAGTTATTGATAGGGTAGTTGTAATGAATACCCACAACTTACAATCCTTTCAGTCCTTTAAGAAATAAGTAACATGTAAGTATTTCATACTTGAAAAATAAAAAACGAAAAAAAAAAAAACAAACAAACAAAAAAAAAACAAACAAAAAAAAAAAAAAAAAAGAAACTGTGTTATCTGATTATAAATAATGTTACTGTACACAGTACAGGAAAATTAAGTATTTTTGTGGTTAAAAGGGGTTCAGAACCACAGTGATGTGGATCAAATATTCATGATACTGAAACTAGTTACTCTGAATTGTGCAGAATGCACACATGGTGTAGCGAAAATGGCATTGCTTTAGTTACATATCAAGAAATATTGAACAAAATGAAAGTACAGATGATATGTAGTCTAGAGGCTTATAGAAATTAAGGAAACCGCCACCATCAGCACTCTCAGTGCTTTGATTCTCAAGGGTCATTCCTTATTTTCGTAATTTCGTAGAAGCGACGTTCAGAACAGAACATCGTGTACAAACTAAGTATTGGTTTAAACGTATTGTAGTTTAATTTCATTTGACATGCAATAAATCGTGTACATCAAAACGTCAAGGTTGTAATGAAAGCAACATGTTTATAAGATTCGTTCCTCTTAGTATTTGGACAGCGAAGCCTGAACAAACAGTGTAGACCAAGATCAGACGCTGCGTTACGTGGCGTCAGATCAGGGGCTAATTTTGCTATACACTCATTACTTTTAGACATATCAAGGAACGTGCTGTCTGATCATTGTCTACATTTTTAGCTGTTCGTATTAACCTTGACTTCTCTATGGGTTAATTCAGCAGACGACAAATTGAAGATATTGTTTCTTATTTTTGCCAGAAAACAGTATTTTACATATCAGGAAAAGTGTCTCCATCGGAGAAAATTTCCATGAAATGTCACAAATTCAATGAAACGTCACAATATCCATGAAGTGTCAAACCAGGATTTGACATTTCATGCAAGTGTCACCATTGGAGACTATTTCCATGAAAAGTCAAAAGCCGTTTTCTGGGAAAAAATAAGAACACTATTTCAATATGATGTCTGCTGAAAAAAATTACATAGAATGCTAAGCGTTTACTTATTAAAATGAAGTAATTCAAATTTTAGAAAATAGTAGGATAAGGAGTTAAGGTGTACAAATACTCATTACGAAAACATGCCTATTCAAATATACTGAAAATTTTACCACCAAAATATGAAAATTTTCAGATAAAAAATTCCTATATTTTACATATTTCTGATCAAAACCATGGTTTCGAGCAGAAATAAGAAAAATAATGTATACCCCTATAAACCCCAGTTTTACTATATAAAAGTGGGATTTAAGGGGGTCAAAATTATATAGGCATGTTTTCGTGATGCTTAATGAAATACGCAATCGATCCTATTAGACTGACTCCAGTCCTCAGTGACTAAATATACGTATGTTAATATTTTATAATATAGGAATAAGTTCTATTTTTGTGACTTTGTCGATTTGTAAACTCCGGTGAATCACTCACAAACTGATTAAAACCCGGAGGGCGTTATGTTAAGTTTGTGTGTTACACATCGATAAAATCCAAAAATTAATAATCTATTCCTTATAGTTCCAACTTTTTTATCAAAATGTTACAAATGTTGACAAAGATGTTAGCCTTAAATGTTGACAAAGATGTTGGCCTTTTCAGAAAGCGGAAGGAAAATAGATCCGACGGATTCCTGCTCTAGACTTTACTTATTAAAGTGTAAAACTTTTCCTTCAAACAACCGAATTGCGTAAACTGTGAATAAAGATGAGGAATCGGAATTGATGCTCTACTGTTCGCTTCATTTCATAGTTTAAAAAGAAATACTGCTTTTAACATGTTTGAAGTCCACTTTTGTGTAATACCAAGTGATAAACATCACGAAAACACGCCTATATCATTTTGACCCCCATAAACCCCACTTTTATATAGTAAAACAGAGGTATACATTATTTTTATAATTTTGCTAAAAAAAACATAGATTGTGTATTAGAACCGCCTCGGCAAACGAGTACCCACAATCAATGTTTTGATCAGAAATATGAAAAATATCAGATTTGTTTATCTGAAAATTTCCCTTTTTGGGTTGTAAAATTTCCAATAGATTTTAATAGGCGTGTTTTCGTAATGAAACCGTACAAAAAACGTATTAGCATGATTAGTAGTGTCCTTTCTTTGACAAGGTCTAAAGAGGCATAATCCCGTTTCAAAAAGAGGTATAGAAAGAAAGAGAAATGTCGTTTCAAATTCAAATGTTAAATTCACTCCCACAATATTATAACAGGTCTTTTGTTTTTTATTTTAAAATAATTGAGAAAAGAATCTATAGATATAAGACAAAGAAACACATACATGTAAACATCACGAAAACAGTATATATACTCAAAACTAAAAGTAACCTGTCACATTTTATCAATGAATAATTCGTTTCTACTTCGATTTGGTTGTAATAAATTAGTTCCATTGTAGTCCACAGTTAGTGTCAAAAGAATTCAAGAGACATCATTCGTGTAAGTGATCCCTGTCTCGAGTTACCTGCATTTTCATCAAAACAGTATTTTCACATTTTCTCACAGCTTCAAAAGAGAACGATTTTCAACGCATAATCCTGAAAGTCCATTGTCTGTCAATAAAATTCCCTGCAAAACATTGTTTCAAGTTCTACCTGTCTAATTAATGGCAATTATTCAAAGTTGCTTCACGTTGAAATTATCTCCCTTGCAACAGAAACGCCAGTAAACTTTTGTTGCTCGTAAAAGCCATATCTCTGATATTTTTCGGAAATTTTAAGCGGCGATTTATTTGGACTTCTACAGCGAGTGTATGACTAGAAAAAGATGCAAAAGTTCTTATCATGTCAAAAGAAAAATGGAAGACAATTTTCTGCAGGATTTCCATTACAAACATTGATAAAATAAGTTTGATCAAACGGCCTTCTCGATAACAATCGACGCGCTCTGAAGTTGCGCAACAGATGATGCAGACTTTTTATTTATTCAAGGACAATTTTCAACACATGTCTATGCAGAAAAAACATCTATAAAATCATTTTAATAACGGGTGATTTAAATCATTAATAATATTAAATCGCTGTGGACATATGATTATATTTTGCACATAAATACTTATACAGAATATACTAATGAGGCCATAATTAATAATCATATAGTCTACTTACCTTAGTTTAACTTCGTCCTTGTCATCGAGGCGTCGTATCCGAGTAAAATTTCACAGCGGAGTAATTAAGGTATCAGGGTTCAAAACACAGTCGACTCCCGTTATCTCGAACTCCAAGGGACTCTCTGAAATACTTCGAGATATCCGTACCTCGACATATCAGATTTGCAGAAATGAGGAAAAAATAATTCGATTAACCACATTTAACAAATATAACCCTTGAAGTTAGAAATATATTGAAAATATTGTGGAAAATAGGAGCAATTTCTTCTCTTTCCCACAAAATATTGACACCTGTTGTTAGATTTCTGTGTTAGAACAGGGACAAGATTTTCACTTCGAGATAAGCGGTTACTTGAGATAAGCGAGGTCGAGATAACGAGAGTCGACTGTATGTATAAATGTATAATCAAATCTCATCGTTGGTGAGACTGTAAACTCATATTACATAACTTAGTATTTGTTGAGACCTCACAAGCAGTTCTGCGCTTCCACACAGTCCAGAAAGGGTTTTCTGCGTTTTCAAAAGGATTTTTGTACGTTGATTTGTTTATCCTAATGTGAAGTATTCATGAAAAGATTCTCTGCAAACAAAAGAGCTTATTAAGAATCCCCTGACCGGACTGTCCGGAAGTGCGGCCTGTATGAGCTGTTAGTGATTTCAGCTCAATTTTTACGGCTTTGTATTTATATCTTCTTTATATCCATATTGAACAGAATAAATAATTACACTAGTAACACTTAAACTCTTGTATAGCAGACTATTAAATCAATAAACTATCTCCTTCAATCATTATTTTAGGATGTTCAAAGCACGAGCTATCTATTCACGTGCTGGCTAAAATTAATAAAGCGTGACGATAAGATGTAAAACCTACTGACAGTGTAGCAACTATGGTGGACAATAATGTCCTTCTGGGCTTATATGAATAATTATGAGTAGTATGACCGAATAACAACAATAACGCTATTTTATTATTATTATTATTATTATTATTATTATTATCACTCATTACGAAAACATGCCTATATAATCTGGACCCCCTTAAACCCCACTTTTATATAGTAAAACTGGGGTTTACAGGGGTATACATTATTTTTCTTATTTCTGCTCAAAAACGTATATTGTGGGTACTCGTTAGAACCGCCTCGGCGGGGCGGTTCTAACGAGTACCCACAATCTATGTTTTGAGCAGAAATATGAAAAATATCAGAGTTTTTATGTAAAAATTTTCAGTTTTTGGACACGAAATGTTCTGTATATTTGAATAGGCGTGTTTTCGTAATGGATGCTAATTTAACTGGTGATCCACTTATGTAATGGAACGATAAAACTACATTATGATAATTTCTTCCTTCCCATGGTGCTTTGACTACAAACACTATTTTCTGTGTATTCTTACGACATGAAAGGAACGAAGCATAGCTGAAACAATTTCCCGCCTATCATGGGATTCGAACCCGGCTCAGTGGTTAGAGTATTGGATTTTTATCTGGACAGACCGGGTTCGAATCCCACGATCGGTGGGAATTTTTTTTCAGCTATGCTTCATTCCTTTGTTACGACTTACATGTCGTAAGATGGGGGCTCGTCCGGGTATGACTTTATACGCTGAAAATGGCTTCACGTCATCATAAATGATGACTTCTTTAAAAAGGAGGAATGTTACGACCTAGCACTCCTACCTTCGCTAATCTGCCTTGGCAGATTATGCATAGCTTCTAAGTATGTATTCAATCTCTGACAACTGTGTCAGGGAGTCGACTCTTTTGCTCAGTGGTTAGAGCATTGGATTTTTATCCGGACAGACCGGGTTCGATTCCCACGACAGGCGGGTAATTTTTTCAGCTATGCTTCATTCCTTTGTTATGACTATCATGTCGTAAGAATATTAGATACTAGTTACCATGTCGCTTCTTCACTTATTAGAATACTGTTACACTAGTGTATGTCAGTTTGTTTTAGTATAATAATGATGTATGATTAAGAGTTAGTTTATTGAAAAAAAAATGTAAAACTCTACTTGTATAAATTTGTATGTATTATTGTAACTTTTGTACGAGTTAAAACTAAAATAAAATGACAACAAACTGTTTGCTTATATCTGTGTGTCCGAATATGTAGGTTTAATATGGTAGATGGCTATATCCGAGAGGGAATTAGACAAAATAGACAACACAGCTCACATCACTTGCTTTGATTTTCAGACTTATAAAAGGTCAATAGTTCTAAAGGACTAGAAAATTTAACAACATCCGTATTATTTGGAAGTACAAGGCGATCTTTTAACAGCTTCCGCACAAACATTTAAATCTTTCAACGCCACAGACCAGATAGGTGGTTTTTCAAACAGTGTATATCAGATGAGACCGCTTGTATGAGCTACACTGTTTGCCTTTTTCTATTTTGTTGACTCTGTTTGCCATTTTGGTTTCGATGTTTGTCTACGCGACATCCGTTATTGAGATTTCATTTCAGAAACTCATGACTGAAAGGGTAAACGACAGCTTGTGTAGTCACAAAATGATCTGAAAATGGACCATTTAGAAAAACATAGGCAGAATATAGCAGACTTGATTTGACTGAATCCGCCCATGATCATTATGTCCCGCAGCAGCACTTTAATCCGAATTCCATCTTCCCAAATAACTAGAACATTCTATAACATCAGGACTGCGTTAAGGTGTTGAGAGCATTCGGGTACTTTTGTTTTCACAAGACAAATTTGTATCTTTTGAGCGGTTATTATAAAGCTGTGTTACCTCAAATATAGATTGTAAATGTTATTCTCGTTGACGAGACATTTATCATTAGGGTTGGTGTAACAGTTTATCTCCCCCTTACCTAGACTGGCTTCAGTCTCTAGTGACAAAATATTTTTTCTTATAATCTGTTTAATATAATAATCCATTAAAATAAAACCAAAGTTGTATCATGACTATAAAGGCTGGTCACTAGTGACCAGCATTTATAGCCATGATATTTTTGGTTTTATTTTAATGGATTATCAAACAGGATTATGAGAAAAATATTTAGTCACTGGAGACTGGAGCCAGTCTACCCCTTACCCTGGGATATCTTTTCCATTGTGCAGGCCTCGTTGGCTCAGTTGGATGCGCGTCCAACTGGAGATTGATCATGAAATATTTTCTACTGTCATTCTCTCCCTTCCGCTGATTCAAGAAGAGCAGTTGTCAGCTTCTAGCGAAAGAATGTGCACAATACTAGTTAACCGCGTAGAGGACTAAGCCTGCCCAGTAAATGTGTGGTTAGGTAAACTGACCGCGCTCGACATGACCCCACTGGGTTTGACTGGGCCGTAAAACCTCAACACAAACAAAATCTTGTCCCTTGCCATGGGCAGCTTGCCCTGCCCCAACCTTTCCCGTAAACCTGGCAGACTCAGTTTAAAATGATTCTTAATCACTTTTAGGACAAATATAATTGTATGATTGTGCATTTATTATATTGAAACTGTAGCATCATACTTTTTTCGGCGTAGCTGTATAAGCTAGCTTTTGACATACTTACTGGTATTAGTCTCGAATGAATAAATAGTAATTTGCGATTGGTTAAAAATGTGTAAATAAGTAGGAGTAAGTATAGAATTTACCGATGTTTGACGAATATATTCGTGACTGAACAATCACTTAATTATGACATTTATCTATTTAAAGTTGTACAGTATGGCAATACAGATGTTAAACAATGGACAAAAATACCCATAATTTAAATAATACCAATAAAATAGTTGCAATGAAATAAATGATTATAGACGAGCTTTTAATTCTGTACAGTGTAAACTAAATGTTTGATATAAGCGGCCCAAACGCTAGGCGAACAAGGGACATTCAAGTTTACTTCTCTCCACTGTGTCCATAATATACAGAATTATCATGTGCCTTGTATTATGTGTAAAAGGGATGCAAAATTGCATGGTAGCTTGGTAGAAATATTGGCAACATAAATGATATTGTTCATTCTTAACTAGGTAATAGGTTTGTTGAACACCCCTTTTATTTATTCACGGTGTAAGCGGCCTATTGCGTCGGAGCGTAAACGACACGAAGAAGAAATATTACTATTTTTAGCCTCCGCTTCAGATAGGATTTTTTAGAATATCTCTTCTCATACCGAATGGAATTTGTTCAAATAAAGCGCAGAGTACGCGGAAAATCAAGGTCGTTCTGGTGGTGTAAGCACTATTCTGCGATCTGGTCTAATTCTCGAGAACATTTGAAGAATGTTTTTGCTGTCAATCTGGGTCACCGGAATAATGTACATGAATTTTGACGAAAAACATTCTCCGAATGTTCTCGAGAATCAGACCAGATTGCAGAATAGCACTGACACCACGAGAAAGAGCTTGATTTTCCGCGAACTCTGTGCTTTATTTGAAAACAATTCATCAGGTATAAATCGAGATATTCTAAAACATCCTACCTGAAGCGGAGCTAAAAATAGTAACAAACTCTGTGCACCTAGTCATTTGGTCACGTGTTTCCCACGTCTGTTGGAGGGCCGAATGATTGTTCAAAGTTTATGAATAGAGACCGTTATTTTTCGTGCGTTCAGTCACCGTGAAATTAAGCTAGATCACTATTGTTGTTTAACCAATTCATCTTTACAATTAGATAATCCATTCCAATTAATTATGCAATAATATTGCAAATAGCTAGTTAAACGATCAAGAGAGAGAGAGAGAGAGAGAGAGAGAGAGAGAGAGCGATGTTGTTTGCTGAAGTTTTCTTGTCCTGAATTCACTTTCTCCGTTTTCTGACGGACGCAGAATTTTCCTAGTTATTCCCTTTGAATAGTAATACAGAGGCTCAACTATTATGAGATTTAATTCCAAGTTTAATACTAAGTCTTGAACATCAGAGAGAAAAGATAATAATAACCATTTAATAAATAACATAAAAAAGGTAGAAATGTAATATTTAATGTGATTATCTGTTTAGATTAGAGCACTTGGTAGGAACAGGATCTACAACTCGATAAAACTTGAACTTTAATTGATACAATAATATATTGTGTGACAAAATGGTCACTCTATATGAACCAGTTGCTTGTAGCTTAAAATATCCGAACAGTCAGTCATCCAAATATTGACACACTCTAACTATTCTACGCCAAACTATTCACATGAAATGTCGACATTTTACAAAGGAAAAAAATAATAAGCGTCTGCTACTATTGTGATACACAGAATTTTCTCTTACTGAAGAGAGGTAATCCCAAAGTTCAGTCCTAAATAAAAAATATAAATTGTAAGACCCCATTTAATTTATTTCTCTGTTACCCTTACTGTTTCTTAGATCAAAAATAAAGTAATAGATCTATGTTACATGAGGCTGAATTGCACAGTACACTATAGATCATAATGGTACTGATAATTGACCATTTCAAAGAAAAAAAAAGTGCCCTATTTTTTTGCCCGCACGCGCAAAAGTGCCCTACCCAGCACCCATCTGCCCTAAAATCCTAGCTGCAGCACTGAGAGTTATCCCTCTTGTTGCTATAGCAACCAAACCTAGTACGGGCTGGTTGGATTTTTTTTTCACAGAAATGTTTCTTCAGTAGAAGGTCTTTAAATCTTGTTAGAAGAATTCTGTTCTGTCTTAAAATATGCTTCCAGTTGGCGTGGTTACTTTTCATTATATATGGAATTATGTATAGAGTAAACTTGACAGTTCTTCTTCTGCACAACCTATGGTCCAATTTCAAAGATTTTGTACAAATGTTCCATAGGTGAATGTCCATCAAATTTGTTCAAATTATTTTGGTTGGTTCCTCATATGTCTGTCGAGAACACCTCGAACATTTTGTAATCAGCAACTAATTAGATTTCAATAATACTCACAAACATTACTGGATTAACCATCCATCAAAATTTTTCAAATTAATTTGTATCCCCAAAAGAAAAAAAAATAAATCACGAACAAAGGACAGGATCTGATATATATGCTTCCCACGCGAGCAATCCAGGGCCATCATGACCCTCTTATTACAAATTAAATACATAATGTATGTTTTTTCCAGTTTTTGCCAATCTTCATGGTCAGTGTTACACTTTGCTTACTCTTTATCGAAAAGGTGCATGGTTGGCAAGGATATTTCTAATACTAGTAAAGTATACGTATTAACACACGAAATTATATGCTTTACAGTTATATGCTAAATTGCTTTTCATTATTTAGCACAGATGTTTACACATCTGAGTACACTCTCTCTCCTGCCAACCCTTGCAATATATACAATGTTTACAGTATTAAAACTTTCTTGATTCTGTTTGAATTTGTAATAAAGTTTATATTTTAAAGGCCTTCTTCTTTTCATATTGAACCACAAAATTGTTTCAATATTCATATTCCAGTACCTCTTACGCCGTTTATCTTTTTTAAAGATATTTCTTGTTTATCTTAATGAGAAGTGGTTGCGGACCAAGATACTAGGGCTTAAATAGTTGTCTCTTAACCTTAGAAACCCTCGCAGACACAGTTTAGAAAGATATGTTTGTCGCTATCAATGCAATTTGTATTGAACAAGTCATTTAACTAATTCTAATATTTACTTTTACCTCTCTTTCTCCGGACAGGAAGGGATGGGGTAAAGATACTGTGGCTTGGGCAGCTTGCCCCGCCCAGGAGTGAAAATACCATGGACTGGAAAGCTTGTCCTCTATCCCCTGAAACTTCGCAAACTCAGATCAGAAAAGATAATTACTCATTTTACCCCTACCCTCCCCCTACAACCCCACCCACCCACCTCCACATGATCTTTTCTATGGACAGAACGGGGTGGAGGCAAGATTCAGTGGCCTGGGCAAGAAATCGTAGCCTGTATAGCTTGTCCCCCTCCACCCAACACCACCCACACCGATAGACCTGGCAAACTCAGATCAATTTAAACATCAATTGCTAATGCACAGACATTAGAACTGTAGTAATACCTGCTTTTATTTATCCTTCCCTCTATTGGAATGGGCTGGAACCAAGATACCGTTGCCTGAGCAGTTTACTCCCAACTTCAGAAAATCAGCTGAAGTGAGCATGAAAAAAAGTGTTACGTTATAACCCCAGGTCCTGATCCGCTTTATAATATAGACCACTACATACCCCTATTTTCACTTTACATTATTGGGAAACGTGGGGAAGAAAGAGAGAGTTAATCATGATTTCATAGCAACAAATCCGAAACGTCTTTTTATATCTGCATCTACGACTTACTTCCTGAAATTTTATGAAGGCACTGAGACCGACAAGCAAACAAATACCTTATCTCTGTTGTATAATCTTATGAGTGCGCTCAACATACAATCAACTCTCCTTATCTCGACCTCGCTTATCTCGAATAACCGCTTATCTCGAAGTGAAATTCTGGTCCCTGTTTTAACATGAAAATCTAAGAACAGGTACTAAAATATTGTGAAAAAGAGGGGAAATTGCTCCAAAGGAGCAATATCTCCTCTTTTCCACAATATTTTCAATATTTCTCTAACTTCAGGAGTCAAATTACATATTCATTTGTTAAATGTGGCTGTTCGATTTATTGTTTTCCTCATTTCTTTATTTCGAGGTACGGATATATCGAAAAATTTCAGAGTCCCTTGGAATTCGAGATAACGAGAGTCGACTGTATATTTTGTGCCGGCTTAGAAAAATTTGAGCCAGAACGTGAATAAAATGCACCATCTGACGTAAGTGCACAACAAAGACTCAAATCAGCCTACGCATCCGCGCAGCGTGATCAGAATTTTCGTTGTCCGCAGAAATAAAATGCATCTGTGACTATCCAAAATGCGGACAGCGAAGATTCTGATCAGACTGCGCGATCTGAATCTTCGCTGGGCGCACATATCCGAAGGTACGTTTTCTGACTTTGCTGTCCATTTACCTGACTGTCCCTCATATCTAGAGCTAAGATGATGTCATTTTTTACCATATAATATGTGAAATGAGGATCATTTAAGTTATTAAGCACATCGAGACAGACTAATGCAGCGAAAACGGTTGCTAGAAAAACATGTAAAAATACATACGGAATAGCATAGGGTATTTGGAGATATGGACCTCATAAACATTCTTAGATTTATTCTGACGACAATTCTGAGTTGAAAATATTAAGTCATCTTTTCATAAGTGTTTGAAGCCAGATTACAAGAAAACCACTAACAGGATGGCGACAGACCCAACGACAGACATTGATATTCAAGCGCCTACCATCTGAAAACGATTGTAGAGGAAGCCGTCAGTTAGTATGAGGACCGACCCGCCGTCGTGCAAATACAGAGGGAAGCAAAAGCAAAATATCAACCATATTTGGGTTTACAACTGTCTAGACAACCGTGCATACAATTTGCCGCAGAATATCCATGTTGTACCATGTCTTTTCATAGCGATACACTTTTTGAATTGTTCCGACAAATCAGTTTTACAAAGAATCCGTCTGAATTTCTAGAGTAAGTCACCATAAAGTTCGGGTTCCGATAGACCTTGAAAAAAGTGTCTTCAAATCAACGTTGGTTTTGGACATTAATTCAGAAGAAAAATGTTTCATATAGTACACCTGGGCCCAGTTGTTCAAAACATCGTTTGCTTAACGAGCTCGTTAGTGGTCAAAATGTTAAATGTTCTAGTAAGTATAATATCTAATTCACAGGTATTTTTGCTGAAAAAAAAATGTGAGTAGCTTTTGCAAATCACATTTTTTCTGCAAAAATATTAGCGTATATGCCATCTTTAACGATCAAAGTTTTAACGATATGTTAACTAACGGCATCGTTAGTTTTGAACAAATGGGCCCTGCTTTACAACTCTGTTTCGATTGTTACATATATAGGGTGTTCAATTATTTTAAGCATCATGTTTACTATGTTTCCATAAATAACTTTCTGGTACAACATGTTTACAATAACATGTTGTTTATGTCCTTGATTCTGGACTGAGTTATTTTTGGCATGTCATAGAATATTTAGAAGTTTCTTGATTGAAACTGGAAAATAAGAGATGCCTGTAGTAAATTCTTTTTCTAGAACGTTCTTTGATATTATATAAAGAGGAAAGATTTGCATATGGGCATCTTTGTGTACTTTCATCGGAAAATATTCTGTACTGGATTACTTTAATATTTTATTCATTCTGGACTTAAATTCTGAATTCAGGAATTTTAAATTGTGGGATCAAAAACTGTCATTCAAAGGATTTGTTTTATAAATTCTGCGGATTATTTCTGAGGGACTTTGTGACATAAACTTGAAAGGTACTGTTTATTTACATTCTTTTGTTTTGACTCTTATCTTTTCTTTTTTTTTTTTTTTTTTTTTTTTGTAAGTAAATATTGTTAATAATTTAAAGCTTGTTGCTGGTTTCACTTTCATTTCTTTCTCGTTATGCCTGGCTCGTAACACGATTATCAAAGTCACTGACTTGGCTAGATGTTTTAGCAAAACGAATCATCTGAGAAATGTATACACAATAGGATGTAGGAATTTTACAATTTCAAAATCAAAGTTATAACATTCAGGTTCGAACAGACTTTGCAGAAGTGTTGCAAACCAACGTTATATTTGCCTATAAATTCAAAATGACTGCGATAAAACTTGGAGAATGTTTAACGTAAGGTTTGCTTAAGAAGTTTGGCAGTTAAAATTTTATTTCGATTATTGAAGTCAATGACGACTAGAACATCTTACAAAACGAAACAACCGAGAAATATATACACAAAAGGCGGAACATTGCTATCCAAAATTGAAAAACAATACAATATCAAAATCAAATCTGTTCTGTTTGTCATTAATTTTGACGAGATACGTCATTCGTATTGATTTTAAATCTGTAAAGGAGAAGTATCAAGTTTTTTAAAGAAACAAAAACTGTAGTTCTTGCGGCTAATAAGCACCCGCTGGGCGGACCATAATATCACAAACCTCTAGGATAAAACGGTTTGCCCGAATAGGCACAAATATTAATTATTTAACATGTTTTTGTTTCAAATAATATGTAACGAAATTAATGTCACTATGTTTCACAATGCTGTATTCGTTAGACTAAATGAAAGACAATACATAAAATGTGAACTGTGCAAAATCAAACTTGGCGGAGCTTTAATTCTAAAACAAGAAATTGTCAGTAAATTATTCAACAGTTGCAGTTTTGACGCTAGAGGGCGTAAGCAGTGATGCAACCTTCATTACTGCTTATGAAGAGTCTCAATAAAACCGAGACGCACCTTTTCTATCTGTAATGTGTTCTTTGTTTCCGAGCAATCTTTTCTACTTTTACTGAAATAGTCAGAATTGGATGCATAAATGTTGCTTTACCAATGAATGGTCGGGTATAAAACACCCACCGATCTCGATCCCGATCCGAAAAAGAAAACGATTCAGTTTTATTAGAAATACTTTACAATAACATATAAACCAGAAAAAAAACCCCGTTAATTTCATACCTAATTGTCTAAAAGAGGACAGAACAGAAATATGCTGGATCGGGGATTTTCGGAATCGGGATGGTATCGGGGAGGCGGGGTAGGGTGGTGGAGTGTTTCATACCGGAACCCAATGAATTATTGCAGTAAAACTTCATGTGAGTAACTCAGAAAAGGAAAACTAAAACATTCTATACTTTAACTCACACAAATAATTTGAGCCAGCGTACGACAAAACCTCGTACAATAAGACTTGTGCGAAACCTCTGATCAGCCCTTGCAACCGCGCAGTGTGATCAGTCTTCGCTGATCGCATGTACCTACTACAACCTCCAACAACCCAAAGAGAATGAACAAGAACCCTTGATATACTGGGTAGATGTACAGGCTGATCTGAGTCTTTGCTGGTTACACAGGGCTTATTGTACGTTTATTCGTGCGTCGGCTCAATAATTCAGAGACATGGGGATACGCATTACATAGACTTCTGAACATAATTTATCGAGCCCTGAAACCAAAATTGCTAAGAATATGGGACTTTAATAAAGTTAAAAGTTTAAATACAATGTACAATATGAACACATGCACTATTATTGTATAGTAAATGGTTGTATAGTGTATATTTTGCGTGTTGTATTTTTTGGTCGATAACGTTCGTCTTCTTGCAGTGTATCACCTACCAAATGGTAGGTAAACATTAAATATGTGAACCATAACGTCATAAAACGTATGCTCGCACATGGGCGCCCAGCAAAGATCAAATCAGCCTGCGCCTTCGGCGCATTTTGGAAAGTTACAACGTTTTTTTTTTTTTTTTTTTTTTTTTTTTTTTTTTTTTTTTTCATGCAGATAAAGAAGACTGGATGCGCAGGTTGAGTTGCGTCCTCGTTGGGTACACATGTCGGAAGGTACATTTTCTCGCGTTGTGGCTCATCTGATTTCGCTGCATGAATAACCATTGGCTGTTTGCATATTACCTACATTTTTGTTTCCTTCACTTTATTTTACAGAACCCTAATAAAGAAAACTCTAGTCGAGGCTCCTTGGACAATCGAAACAGTACAGACTTCGTCATTATTAGCAGGGGAGGAAAGGGAGAGTAACCTATGGTTTCATGGAAGTAAACTCAATACGCCTTTTAATATCTACATATACGACTTGCCTTCTGAATTTAATGAAGACATTGTTACCGGTATACAGACAAATAAGTTATTTCTGTGCTACGATCTCTCGCACCATGGGATAGGGAAAGAAACAATAAACGTAGCTGACCTACAGGCTAGTGATGTGCAAAATGTGTCTACTACGTATGGCGTAAGTGTAAGAAAAACCCACATGTATGCTCTTGAGATTATTTTGCACCACAAACTACTCAGAAGTCCGTACAGAACACTGAATCCTTGGGAGGCGGATTTATTCTACATCCCTTTTTACAGTGGCTTATTGTCTATGTATAATGAGGATAATATGATGGTCACACGTGGTGAAATATCAAACAGATTGTTCCGTTATCTCCATACTATGCCCTTCTTAAAAGCCGGAAGAAGTCATTTCACTACTTCATCAAGACCATGGCAGTATTCGGATACATACTTTCGAGATCATCCCGCTGCTGTCAACGTCACTTACATTTGTATTGAAAAACGCCGCAGCAACAAACGGCCAGTAATCGTTGCCCCGTATCCTTCTTTTATCCATTTAAGTAACATCACAAATGATGAAACGTTAATGGAATTTGATGCTGGTTTGACCAATCTGATGGAAAGCAATTTTCGCCTGAAAGTTCCCTCTCTTCAAGACAGAAATGTGTTTTTGTTGTTAGCATGTGGGATGAAAGTCAATACACTACGTAAACATATCATGACAGAATTTCCCGTTAAAACCATGGCTAATTATGAAGAGTATTTCAAAGGAATTCCCAGGAAACTGTCACAAATGTGGTTGTATACTGATGAATGCAGCACGTATCATCAGGCACACAGATACCAGCAACAAGAAGAGAAAGTTTCTAGTTTCCCGTATACAATTATCTCCTGGACGACCAAATCAGTATTTTGTGTTCAACCTCCTGGAGACTCGCCGACTCGAAAATCGTTTTATGATTCAATTCTTAGTGGCTGCATACCTGTTTTATTCAAACTAAACCATACAACAGAGTATCCTTTTGAGGAATGGATAAACTATAAAGATATCACGTATATAATAGATGAGAAACTGCTGTTGCAGCAAAATCAAACCGTATTAGAGATAGTTAGACGTATCCCCCGCGATACAGTGGCAAGATTGCACGACAATATTTTGCGACTAGCCAAATGGCTACAGTATAGTGCGTCATACGGAGCTCCTCGCGATGATGATGCGTTTACGTTAATTTTGGAGCAGGTACGAAAGCTTAATCGGTTGAAATAATCTTATATTGACTCGTAAAGCAAACATATGTCAGATCGTCCTGCAGATACGCACATCAAGTTTAGACAATCACCTGATATTGTTACGTCAGTTAAGATCTTATCAGGACGGTAATATATATTTTGGAAGAACTGATTAATTAAAAGGCTCCATATTACCCTATGTATTCGGACATACCATATGTTGACAAACGCATCATTATAAAGACTTACTAAAGTGATGTATTGAGCCGATAAATCTATTGGCAAAGAAAAACAAAACAACACGACATGTTTCAATACAATCTATATACATGTATACACATCCTGTATATACTATGTGTGTATATATACTGTATATTGTGCGTTGTGTTTCCTTATCTGGTGTTCTAATAAGGGTGAATGATTCAATATAATGTACAATACGAACAGCTACATATTTATGTTGTATAATGTGTGTGTTTTGTTTCCATGGCGGTAACTTCTGTCATCTTCTAGCAGTGTATCACTGTGACAACATTGATGGTTTTGTTGCATATCTACTATGCTTGTTTCGTCGTTTGTTTATCGTAATTATTAGTCAAATCACGTATTCGTAAATGTCTCATATAGGTGTTTGTACATTAGGTTCATCATGTTGCGGAGTTTTTTGAAATGTAGATCTAGCCTTTCCTGGCAATCATCATCTTTAGCATTGCGTTTCTTCTGTACACGCACCTAGAGTACCAAATGGTAGGTGAATATTGAATATCAGAAAAGCCAAGAGCAACGGCAGAAAAAAAGTAGCTTCGGATGTACGCCCAACGAAGCTCATCACAAAAAAACATGCCTATATAATTTTCATGCCTTGGATTAAACTAGAGTTTACAGGGGGTTTACATTATTTTTTTCCTATTTCTGCTCAAAAACATAGACTGTGGGTACACTTGTACTCGTTAGAACCGCCTTACCAAGGCGGTTCTAACGAGTACCCATGTTTTTTTTAGCAAAAATGGGAAAAAATCAGAGCTTTTTATCTGGAAATTTTCAGTTTATGGAGGTGAAATTTTCTACATATTTGAATAGGCGTGTTTTCGTAACTGGATATGTACACTCAACGAAGATTCAAATCAGCTTGCGAATTGCGCTGTCACTGGCTCATTTATGAGTGCCATGGATGCAGCGTGTCTTCATGTTGACAAAGAAGACTCTGATCAGACTACGCGGATGCAAAGGTTAATTTGCGTCTTCTTTGAGTGCGCATGTCGGAAGGTACATTTTCTCGCGTTGTGGCTGATCTGATTTCGCTGCATGAATAACCATTGACTGTTTGCATAAGCTCTACATATATGTTTGCTTCACTTTATTTTTACAGACCCAAAGTAATGAAAACTCTAGTCGAAGCTCCTTGGAGAGACACAATCGAAACAATACAGACGAGTTCGTCATTTATAGCCGGAGAAGAAAGGGAGAGTAAACTATGGTTTCATGGAAATGAACGCAAAACTCCTTTTAATATCTATATATACGACTTGCCTTCTGAATTTAATAAAGACATTGTAACCGGTATGCAAACAAATAACTTATCTCTATGCTACGATCTCTCGCACAATGGGATAGGGAAAGAAACAATAAACTTAGCTGACCTACAGGCTAGTGATGTGCAAACAACGTCTACTACGTATGGCATAAGTGTAAGAAAAACCCACATGTACGCTCTTGAGATTATTATGCACAACAAACTACTCAGAAGTCCGTACAGAACACTGAATCCTTGGGAAGCAGATTTATTCTACATCCCTTTTTACAGTGGCTTATTGTCTCTGTATAATAAGGATAATGAGATGGGTACACGTGGTGAAATATCAGACAGATTGTTCCGTTATCTCCGTACTATGCCTTTCTTAAAAGCCGGCAAAAGTCATTTCACTACTTCATCAAGGCCATGGCAGTATTCGGACAGATACTTTCGGGATCATCCCGCTGCTGTCAACTTCACTTACATTTGTATTGAAAAACGCCACAGCAACAAACGGCCAGTAATCGTTGCCCCGTATCCTTCTTTTATCCATTTAACTAGCACCACAGATGATGAAACTTTAACGGAATTCGATGCTGGTTTGACCAATTTGATGGAAAGCAATTTTCGCCTGAACGTTCCATCTCTTCAAGACAGAAATGTGTTTTTGTTATTAGCATGTGGGATGAAAGGCAACACACTTCGAAAACATATCATGACACAATTTCCTATTAAAACCATGGATAATTATAACGAGTATTTCAAAGGAATTCCCAGGAAGCTTTCGCAGATATGGCTATATACTGATGCATGCAGTCAGATCTTCATGCACGTAAAAACGAGGAGCAAGAAGAGAAAATTTCTAGTCTTCCATATAAAATTATCTCGTGGATGACCAAATCGGTATTTTGTGTTCAACCTCCTGGAGACTCGCCGACTCGAAAATCATTTTATGATTCAATTCTTAGTGGCTGCATACCTGTTTTATTCAAACTAAACCATACAACAGAGTATCCTTTTGAGGAATGGATAAATTATAAAGATATCACGTATATAATAGATGAGAAACTGATGTTGAATAAGAATCATACCGTATTAGATTTAGTCAGTCGTATCCCGTACGATACAGTGGCACGCTTGCACGACAACATCCTGCTTCTCGCCAAATGGCTACAGTATAGTTCATCATACGGAACTCCCCGCGATGATGATGCGTTTACGTTAATTTTAGAGCAGGTACGAAAACTTAATGGGTTAACATAACCGTATATGAATCACGTCAAGAAAAGTGATGTCAGATCGTCCTGCATATCTGTACTGTTGCATAACGACTCTTAACCCAGCTAGCATTCTACGTAAATCTACATCGGGCCGTCATCGGCCCGTCAGCTACCCTGACATGCCGATAACGGCCCGATATAGATTTACGTAGAATGCTGACTGGGAAGGTATTATAAGAATCTTATCATGGGTATGAGGGGTATATAGAAAAGTCCCTCCCGAGGGTTACTGTCTGGCATCATAAGGCTTGCCGAGTGATGTCAGACTGTGATCCGGAGGGATGATTTTTTTCTATCTGTCCCCCCGCACCCGTGATGGCTACTTTTTCTTGCATACCTTTCATTTTTAAATGTGGCTTTTTGACAATGCAGTCACTTCGATTGCAGACGTCCACCATATTATGATGACAATACCGTGACGTTTAGTGACGTCATTACGTTCTGTGACGTCAACTTTAACGATGACGCACCGTGACGTCCTGTATAATTAGTGTATATCAAACACGTGAAAATCCTCGATTTTATCTTCCCATGGATAAGGGTGTGTGGGATAAGATTTGCTAGCACCGGTGTAATTTGCGAAAATCCTTATCCGGTATGCAAGAAATTATTTTTATGCCCCCGCCTATTCGAAGAATAGCGGAAGGGCATTAAGTGTTACCCTGTCCGTCCCGTACGTACGTACGTCCGTCCCAGTTCGTGTCCGGGCCATAACTCCTAAACCGTAGGGTATATATTTATGAAACTTTAGAGGTGCATGCATGACATTGAGACGATGTGTCGTGAAAAAGGAAGACAACTCTTGCTTGTTTGGTTTTTGAATTATCTGCCCTTGACTTATTTCCATATAGTAAACCGTGTGTGGGCCGCAAGTCCTAAACCATATGGAATATATTTATGAAAATCAACAGATGCATGCATGACATTGAGGCGATGTGTAATGAACATTGGAAGACACCTCTTGCTTATTTGGTTTATAAGTTCCATAGTAAACCGTGTGTGGGCCATATCAACCTTAATAATAACTTCATGCTATACCTGTCACAATTACATATGTTACCTTTTTCTGAATGGCTTTTTTGGCGGGGGCATCCGTGTCCTATGGACACCTTTTCTAGTATTATATGGTATTACCTAACTAATGAGACCGCTTTCAAACAGGTTCTTATAGTCTGATCGGTAAAGCCGGATCAGTTCAGAGCATTGCTGCATATGAAGAGACTTAATAAAGCCGATTCGCCGGTTTTCGTTTTTTTTTGTTAGTTCTTTGTCTCCAAAGGCTTCCTGTTTTAGATATTTAACGTATGAAACTACACCAGACCCCATTAAAACAAATAAAAAAAATAATGAATAATAAGGTCATTTTACTTCACCGTTAAAGCGCCATTCAACGGCGATATTGTTTTTTTCAATAATGTATGTTATGGGGCAATAGTAACATACACATCATAAGACCTTGTCGTAACACACTTTCAAGTAATCAATAAGAATTATACGTGTTAGCAGGATTTACTAGAACAGCGGCATGTGAGTGTGCATATGTCACACATACGAATACGCAACATAGTGTTACGTATGCATACAGTTGTACGAATACGTAACAATTACATAAGTATGTGTATGAGTATAACATGTCGAATTTTACACATGTGCAAACACTACGAAATCTTCACATCATATTAATTTCCCATCACGAAAACATGCCTATATAATAATGACCCCCTTAAACCCCACTTTTATATAGTACAGGGGTATACATTATTTTTCTTATTTCTGCTCAATAACATAGAATGTAGTACTCGTTAGAACTGCCTCGCCGAGGCGGTTCTAACGAGTACCCACAATCTATGTTTTAAGCAGAAATATGAAAAAATATCAGAGCTTTTTATCTGAAAATTTTCAGTTTTTGGAGGTGAAATTTTCTATATATTTGAATAGGCGTGTTTTTCGTAATGCAAAGGCAAATCAAACAAGCTGGATTGCGTGTTTGTATAAAAAATAGAAATTATTCATGTAAAGTGGTAAGAACATTATTCTTTCCCAATTAATGCGTTAAACATTTTACACTATTACCTTGGACAAACTGTTTCGAGATAGATATCAGACGAAAAATCGAACTTTCTTTTTTTTTTCTTAATTCATATCTATATACCTTCTAATAAATGCTATAGAAAACAGTAGGAGGTTTATTTGAAATGCAATTTGCATACGAAATATAAAATTGATGTCAGACAGGAAAACATGGTATTCTCTCTTAAACGCGGAAAACAACCGAAACGTGACTCATAGCTTAATGTTTTGCACACATGCGCATGAGAAAATAAACATGCTGCTTTCTGTTAAGCGCATTTTTTTCTATTAAGCGCATTGTTTTTCGTTATGATTTTTACCTGAATATACAGGGTTTTGTATGCTTATAATTTGTTACGTATTAATTGGACCTCCATGATAGAAACATGCAAGTTTTCACGAAATGCAATGTATGTATGTCTGCTATATAGTTGTTTTATACAGAGACATGTCAAAGCTTTCTTCCTATTATCGAAATAAATCGTATATCTTTCCGATTTTAGGGTAAGCAAAGCCTGAGCACCGGAGCCCATACTAGTTTGTGGTTTATAATGTTACCAAATACATTTTGTACTTCGCTCAAATATCCCGATGCCTTGCTACGCATGTTAGCTGAATCTCTAGATTCAAACAATTGATCGAGATGTTTCTGGAAAGTTTAACGGATAGACCATGTCAAGCGAAAATGTGTCTTCGAACATTCGCAGATTCGGATTCATCCGGCGCATGCGTCACGTCTCATCCGGGCATGCATTTGCTCTCAGGTGATACATTCTATTGTGTCAGATGATTCTGCTAACTGACAGCAAAGGCCCTGATCAGACTGCGCGTCCTGATCTGGGCCTTCGCTGTACGCATTTGCCCAAAGTCATAGTCCAGATATAAAGAAGTAGTTTAAACTGGACGAAAGATCATTTAGGACGCTCATCTTCGCTTTATCTGAACACAATCCATCTATATTAAATTTTAAACTGTTATTCGCGGCTATTGTCGTATTTGAGGGGTATGCCATTCCTACGCCTGTCATACTTACTATACACTACATGCAACCATTTAGAGCAAATGCTCCCATACAGGAAGGAACCTACTTTCATACAAACACGCCGCTCTTCATTAGAAATTCAGGTTCTTTTACCAACGCTAATACAGACTGAGTATACCGAATTTCAAGCTGCCAGCAATTCCGGAACACACTTTGCCAGTTTAATCACGACTTTCTGGAAAAACACCAATAACACCTAAATCATTTCCAGAGAGGAAGAAGTAGGCACAAGATTAGAACCTACATATCTCATTCGTTTCTTTCTGAATAGCACACGGTAAGCGCTGGTCTTTTTTCTTTTCTTTTCTTAAACGGTTCCCGTTAATCACATTAATGTCACGAGATTGGAAGTCATGTGATCGTCACTTCTCTGATAAAATGGCCACACACAATCGGCAAAATACATGTATGTATAAAAATGTCATCAAAATCGAGGCAAAATCAAGGGATTAATGGCTTCTCAAGTACCCCCTCTAACAGGCCTGATTTACTGTTTATTCCGCAGTCTAAGGGTAAGACATTTATCATAAATATTGAGCCGCTGCTAAGGCAACATTTCGAGGGTTGAGCGCGAGACTGGCGTAAGTCAGATGGTTGTTTTTCCCCAAATCTAATCTCCTCACCATGAAGGCATTATGAAGATTACAACATTTCTTTCTGTAAACAATGAAAATTTAGGTGCCATTGCTCATATGAGCAATGGCACCTAAATTTGCATTGTTTACAAAGGGGTCCAAGTTGCCCCTAAACAAGGGTTTCAAAAATATGTTTGAGTTACTATAGTCTTGCGCTCAACCCTCGATTTGAAGTAGACGTTATTCTAGTGAATACTTGGGTTCTCCACCCTGGTATTTGTGCACTAACAAATCAGACAGAAAGGTCTGAACAAATATTGTAGAACATGGCCACTAATACAAGTCTACACTGTTTGCCAATTATCAAGCATTTTGCAAAAAAAAAAATTATCAAGCATTTTTAGACACAACAATAAGTAGCAAAACAGACTTTAACAATACTGATGACAAGGTATCTGAATATTTGGGACAAGTGGCACCCGGCTGATAAAAGGGACCTTGCAACATTGTGCAGTGTTTTGAACAATGTAAGGTTTTAAACTTTTATCATTGTACTTTTTTTTTCTTCGTCTTCAAATACTTTTTGTTTATGAGCAATGCATATCCTATCTTCTAAAGTTTGAGACATCTTGTTCAAAAGTCTCGTAATTATTACCATGGCAACCATATTACTGATATATTCATAAAATTCTTGTATAGCAAAGCTCTGTAGCAACAACTTTCATACAAATTACAGATTCTCTTAAGTGATTCTCTATACTAATGAAGGACACATATAGCAATCTGTATATTTAAGTTACACCTTTTTACAGCCTCGTCGTTTCTTTTGTCTTGAGACTAAAACAGGGGATGTATAACGACGTCATGACAATATGGCTGACGTTTTCAATTGAGGTTCTCAGAACTGACATCCTATAACAACTTTAAAGCACATACCTCTCTGTAATATTTTATGATTCTGAGGTCAACATGACGCAATCGGTTTTCGGAAAATCATAAAGTCGATATATGCAAAGATACAATTAGGAATAGACAGATAGACATGGACCCCACCCCCCTCCACCCCCACCAAAAACAAAAAAAAAGTTGTAATCAGGGACCATGGAAAAAAAAATAATTGCTTGGTAAGTATGCTTGGCCCACCATGCCTATCAATCTGTACAGAGTTTTAGGGAAATACGGGAATAGTAATGTCGGGTGTTTAGAAATCTTTTGATGGCTTGGCTGTGGCAAAAATATCAGACATGTCTTGAAACAGCCAAAAGGTGGGGATGGACAAGGTCATGATTGTCTCCTACAGAACTTCCTAAGTGATAACACCAGTTCATTTCTTTAATATTGCTGAGTCAACAGTCTTGTAGAGAGTAGTCTTCCTCGTTTGATAAAATCCTGGGCCCAGTTGTTCAAAGCTAACGACGTCGTTAGTTAACGATTCGTTAAAATTTACATCGAGTGATACGCAAATATGCTGAAATTTTTTGCTGAAAAAATGTGTAGCTTTTGCAGTGCAAAAGCTACTCACATTTTTTCAGTAAAAAATATGAGAATATTGTGTATTGAATCCGCTAGAAGAGTTAACGAAATGACCCTTAACGAGCTCGTTAAGCTAACGACACTTTGAACAACTGGGCCCTGATAATCAGAGCGGGCTCTAGCATAACGAATTAACTGTGAAACGTAAACACCGGTACAGAAGGAATATTGCTTCTCAGAAACGGAAAATTAACTCTTTAATGGCAAATTAAAGTCATCCTAATTGTCGTAAAGCGTAGTAGTGAGCTTTCCATTATCGATATAGAGGTATAAATCCAAGTATGAAGAAGAAGTTATTGTCGCAGATTTTTCTTCAACTTCAAGTTCACGTGGATAGATGGATTCGAGGTAATCTGAAAACCTCGAATTACTCAGAGATAATACAACATCTATGATAGATGATTGAATTTTTCAGAAATTATTTCACACGGACGTATTTGTCAGACTATATGAAAGTTACAAACTATCAACATTTGCCGTAAGGTCTCTCTTGTCAGACCGCGGCCCAAATTTGGTAATCGTTCTCCTTTACACTATGGACTTATCATACTTCTCTGATTTATTGTAAGTCTCTTACAGAGCGTACTACATGTAAAATGTAATATTCAAAACGGATGAATGGGCCCCGCCATGCGAAAACGTGTCTTCGGACAAAGAAGGCCCTGATGAGCCTTTGTATCCGCGCAGTCTGATCAGGACCTTAGCTGTCCGCAAACATAATCACTGGATACTACAGAATGGTTCATTGGCCAGCAAATATCCGGATGCGACTTTGAAGTTTCCATTACAAATAAATTGAAAAATTCACCGCCCAAAACAGGAAATTTCCAGATAAAAAAATCTGATATTTTTCACATTTCTGCTCAAAACATAGACTGTGGTACTCGTTAGAACCGCCTCGCCGAGGCGGTTCTAACGAGTACCCACGATCTATGTTTTTGAGCAGAAACAAGAAAAATAATGTATACCCCTGTAAACCCCAGTTTTACTATATAAAAGTGGGGTTTAAGGGGGTGAAAATTATACGGGTATGTTTTCGTGATGCCTGAAAGTGTCCAATTTTATTAGTAACTTTTTAAACTATCCATAAATTTTCCACAAACATATAAAACTATCAAGAAAGTATCCGTTAACATAATAAAACTATACATAAGTTTCTATAAACATAATACAACTATCAAAAAGTTTTAATAAACATAATAAAACAATCCAAAAAAAGTTCCCATAATCATAACAAAACTATCAAGAAAGTTTCCATATCTCTTGATGAGAAGGTTACCCTTCAGAAAAAAAATGTATAAGAATAAGTATGCACTAGCACGGGGCTGAGTGAGGTTCGAACCCTCACCGGCTTTGACGGCAGCCCTTGCCCTGCAAGGTCAAGAGACATAACCATTGAACCATTACGTTTGTTAAAAAAAAAACACTATTATGCTTGGTTTCTCCAAATGACCTGTCGGATAAGGTCGAATAGGGTACAGCGCTAGCACACTCATTATATACAAGGAACTCTCTGGGTCCACAGATAATGAAGCTTGGAAATAATATTATATTTTAAGATTTAAAAGAAAATCAACAAAGAATTCCGGTCCAGGATCATTACTGATGCAAGTAACTGAAAAAGTGTATGGGGAGAAATATGAAATACCACTGGACTGAGTGAGGTTTGAAACCACGCCGGCTTCGACGGCAGCGGCTAGCCAGCTTCAGAGTCAGGAGACATGACCACTGCACCACTACGCTTGTTTAAAAAATACAAAAAAGAAAAAGGAACAGTATTATGATTGATTTCTCTGAATGACCCGTCGGATAGGGTATATTTTTGGTGCACCAACGCATTATATACAAGGAACTCTCTGGATATATGTGTGGCTCAGAAACCTTCAACCCTTCAGCCACAGTCGAACTTCAATGGCTCGAATATCTTTCGGGACATGGAAATTTGTTCTAGACATGGGTAGTTCGAGCCACTAAGTGTTAATCATAGCACCAGGTCAGGAGGCAAAAGGGTATAGTTTAAGGATTCATTTTCGATATTCTATGAAATAAAGATATATTGAGTGCACTCGTTAGGATCGCCTGAAGCGATTCTAATGAGTACACATAACATGCATTTTCATGATAAACTAAAACAAGAGGCCCTTGGGCCACGATTCGCTCACCTGAGTAAAACAGCAATTGCATATCTGCAGATGCCATGCCACACTGTTCCAGTATTGCCACAGCAACTAGGACAAAAATTTGACGATGCCGTAAAAAGGTATTCCTCTGATCATCATTTGAATAAACTTGGTAAACCTTGAGTCTCCTATGCTATATACCAAGATTCAGCCTCAAGCTTCCTTGGTTCTGAAGAAGAATTTTATGGGTTTTTTTTTTTTTTTTTTTTTTGTTGTTTTTTTTACCATATATGGGCATGGCGGCCATCTTGTTCCATGGTGTGAAACCTTTCGAACAAAGTGTCAGTATCCTTCAACAAAAGTCCCGTGTGAAATCTGGTGAAAATTGTTCAAGCGATTTCGGAGAATAAGACGTTTGAGGATTACACAATTTTATACATGTACATAGCCCAGAAGCAAGTGTAGATAATCCCCGAAGGCCAAATGTTTTATTGTAACTAAAATATTTATTACTTTAATCACACGTTGTAAGCTTCAGCTCTTCGTCTTTAATACATTTTCAGAAAATGAGTTTTCAACAGTTTTTCTATACAAATGTATAGAGACGCAATTTGACCTTGCCATAAAAAGGTCAAAGGTCATCCTAGGATCCTCATTTGAACAAACTTGATAGACTTCAGTCTCCAATGCTATATATCAAGATTCAGCCTCAAAGCTTTCTTGATATCTGGAGAAGAAGATTTTAAGCGTTCGTACAATATATGGGTATGGTGGCCATCTTGGTCAATGGTGCAAAAGCATTTGAATAAATTGTCAATATCCCTTCGACGGAAGGCTCCATGTGAACTCTGGTGAAAATTGATCAAGCGGTTTCAGAGAAGAAGACTTAAAAAAATACACAGCCCAATCAAACCGGATTGTTTTCGTCCAATAATGATCAATAATAGATATAAAATAATACAAATACAAGTAATAAAGGCATTTTATTTAACGTTCATGGCCATATGAACAACATTATACTCTTACTTCGCTCGTAACCTGATGCTGTTCATACTTCGATGAATGTTAAAAAATTAACTGTATTTCTTACATATCATAATTTGTATTTACGTTTCAACCCGATGCTTTATCAAACTATATGGGCCGAGCCAGGCGAAAACGTGCCTTTGGGTATATGCGAACAGCGACGGCCAAGATCAGACTGCGCTAATCAAGGCCTTTACTATCCACAAACAGAATCAATGGTCACTATCTAATATTTCAATGGAGAGCTAATGCCAAAATGAGACCTTGCGTATGAGCAGGATGATGTAAATCAGCACATTTTGCGCATGCTCGAAGGCACGTTTTTCGCTTGAACCAGCCCATATTATTATAAGCATTCCAAATTAGTTTCTTTTGCTGTAATCCTTTCTGTTTTTTTTAAGTACATCTGTAGCATGAAACCCCAAACTTTTTAATTCAAATCTGTGAAGAAGGAGTCGACTAGCAGGCAGCCCATACCCCTTCATGCCTTACTGCAGTTAAAAAACATTGGATTGGATACTGTTTACGAAAGGGACGGAATTAACTATTTTTGGTCAATTAAAAATTCTAATGATGTTCTCAATGGATTTAAGTCCAAAAACATTCAGGCTTCTAAATTGTCTACATATGATTTTTTACACTGTATACTACGTTACCTCATCATCTTATAAAAGATAAACTTATTGATTTAATTAACCGAACGTTTATTCGGGAGAATACCCAATATTTGGCTTGCAACGAAGAATGTGCTTTTTTCACTTCTGATGTATATAATAATCACAATTTATGGTCATGTCAAAAAATCTGTGATGCCCTTGTTTATCTTTTGGATAATATTTTTATTAGATTTGGAACTAAACTTTACAGGCAAACTATTGGTATTCCGATGGGAACTAATTGTGCTCCTCTTGTTGCAGATTTGTTTCTTTTTTGATATGAGAGAGATTTCATGAAGTAGATTTCATGAAGTCTCTCTCACGTGAAACTCAGGCTGACATTATTGAGGCTTTCAATTCAACTTCAAGATACCTTGATGATTTATCAAATATTGACAATATTTACTTTGACCAAATGGTGGACCGGATATACCCTACAGAACTCCAATTAAATAGAGCAAATTCCTCCGATACCGAGGCATCTTTTTTGGATTTGAATCTATGTATATCTAATGGTACAGTTTCCACCAAAATTTATGATAAACGGGACGATTTTGATTTTGATATAGTCAATTTCCCTTTTCTGGATGGCGATGTCCCCCGGCGTACCTCATATGGGGTATACATATCTCAACTTATTAGATTCGCCAGAGCTTCTTCAAATCTTAATGACTGTAAATACCGTAATAAAGCCCTTACTGTCAAACGTCTTAGGCAGGATTATCGTTATTTTAAACTTCGTAAGGCGTTTTCGAAATTTTATCGCAGACACAGTGCCTTGTTAGAAAAATATAGCGTCAGTTTGAAAACACTTCTGCAACAAGGTATATTGGAACCAGAATTTTACGGTGACTTAGTGTACAGATTTAGAAAAATTGTAGGTAAATCTAACTTTTCGAAGCAATTCAGAAAACTTATTAACCGTTATAAAAGAATTGGCTATAGCCTGGATATTATGCGGCAGACTGCATGCCTAGTTGTCAACCCAATCATTGTTGATGGCTATGCTTCACTCTTTAATTACACGACGGCGGTTCGGGCCTCAGACTCAATGACGGCCTCTTCGTAAAACTTTAACCAGTGGGTGGGGCTTGACGGTATGTCTTTGGCTTGACCCGCCGTGGTTCAACTATTGGTTTTCATTTACTCTGGCATACAGTAGAATTAGCCATGAGTACTCGTCTTTGTTTATTATAGTGATTAATTTGATTTTTATGTTTTCGCTTTGATGCACTGACTGAGTTGGGAGCCTTTATGCGAACCGAATTTTTATGTGTTTCTGTATTAAGAGTAGCATCGGGACCCAGGGTGAAGGTAGCTAGCTGTAAAAGTGCTTTAAACCCCCCGGTGGTTTACTCTACTGACCGTTCTAAGGCGGTGGTCCCGGTGTTAGTCTTACTCTTTGTTGCTTTGTGGTTTATTCTACGATGCAATTTGTTGTATATCTTTCTGTGTGTCATTTTGTTCTTGTGTTTTTCAGTCTTTTTAGTATTGCGCGATTACCTCGCTTGGGGAAGAGGGAGCTAATCTTAGTGCTTTTCGTACGTTTGTTCGATTTGTGCTTGTTTGGATTTGTCGATTTTCTCTTCCTCTTGGGGTCTGGGAAGGGCTGCGGTTTGTGTTTGTGGCACTCCCTGGACTTTTCTCTTACCTTTTCTTGTTTAACTGCGCTTTTGGATTTAATATTATTTAGTATTATTCGAAGTCACAGAGTTCATCTTAAGGATCATTTACAATGAAACAAAATGACAAATATACAAGAACGAAATACATAAGTAAATGAAATATTAACAATTAAGTACGCTGAGCACTATCATTCAATGTATCAGAAACTTTAATACACGTCTGAACGCGGTTGTGTTCTCAGTTTGGTGCGCTGTGATTCTTGTGTTGCAAAAACTAATTGTTTTTCCTTTTTTTATGCCGATAACAAATACAACGTACCAAATCCAACACCTGTATAATGTATACATACGTATCAGAAAAATGTAGTAGTTCGCTAGTTATTGCGGTTGTTTCTGAATAGCTACACGTTATTGCTCATAGGTTCGAAACCTCGTCCTTTCCACTAGTGCTTCCCATTTCGTTTCTCCGTAGATACTGCAAATTCTCCTGGGCGCATGTTGTCTCTTGAAATGTGTTCAAATCTTAAATTAAGTGCGTGTGGGTGTTGACTTGCTATTTTTCTGTAGACTGTTGTATAAGAGGGGTTTTCAGTGATCATCTTTACAATACCATAATTAGACCTCGGTGCTGTAGAGGATCTTCGCTGTCCATTATGAAAACATGCCTATTGAAATATATAGAAAATTTTACCTCCAAAAACTGAAACTTTTTGGATAAAAAAACTATTTTTCTTATTTCTGCTCAAAACATAGATTGTGGGTACTCGTTAGAACTGCCTCAGCGAGGCGGTTCTAATGAGTACCTACAATCTATCTTTTGAGCAAAAATAAGAAAATAATGTATACCCCTGTAAACCCCAGTTTTACTATATAAAAGTGGGGTTTACGGGGGTCAAAATTATATAGGCATGTTTTCGTGATGCGATGTTTACCCAGCAGGCACACAACGTTGAAACAATGTTGATTCAACATGATGCTGAATCAAAGTTTTTTTTCCACCGTTATGTGCCCGCTGGGACATGTACTGTACGACATAAACGAAATAACGTACCTTCTGACATGTGTGTCCAACGAAGGCTCAAATCAGCCTGCGCTTCAGTCAGATCAGAGTGTTCGTTTTCCACATGAATAAACTTCTCATTTTTGCTTATCCAAAATGCGCCCAGTGGAAATTCTGATCAGACTGTGCGAATCCGTAGGCTGATCTGAATCTTCGCTGGGCGAACTGGTCCGAATGTACGTTTTCTGACGTTGCAGTTCAAATGAAATGATATCCTTGCAACATGTAGCAATACCCATACATTGTGCCTCTGTGACCATGGGATACATTTAAATAATGCCAGCTGCCGCCACTTTGATGCAGCGAGAAAATGCGTTATCCATGAGTGATATGTCGCCTCCAGGTGTTGTTAACAGATCAAACAAATGTAAAGCGACTGGAAATAATTGGTAGACTTTCCGCAATTTGTTTCATTACGAAAACAACTCTGTTCAAATATATAAAAAAGAATCACCTTCAAAAACTGAAAATTTTCAGATAAGAAAACTCTGATATTTTGCATATTTCTGCTCAAAACATAGATTGTAGGTACTCATTAGAACCGCCTCGGCGAGGCGGTTCGAACGAGTACCCACAATCTATGTTTTTGAGCATAAATTAAAAAAAAAAATCTATAACCTGTAAACCTCAGTTTTACCATATAAAAAAGAGGTTTAAGGGGTCAATATTATATTGGCATGTTTTCGTGATCTTCATAGGAAGGCGCAAATAACCCACTCTACTTAAAAGGGTACACTCTTAAGGAAATAATTTTCTCCTACGGAGCATTTTTCCCTATAGATTAGATTCCCTTTCAATGTTATACCTCCCCTGAAAGAGTATACATCACCCTTACTTTGACTCTGTGCTAGGTCAGGCGAAACGCAGAGTGTACAATACTGTTTTGGTGCGTTGTGTTTTCACGAACACGGCATTCCACTTGCAGCGGCTGATCAGATACATGTATTTTATTTCACTTTGTACGTGCGTATGCATCTAGTGTTCCGGTAAGTGTTCACGGAATTGGGCTTTCTTTCTGTAAAATTTTCATCAAAAGAACGTGTAAGGTCTTAAATACTGCGTCCATACACCACGAAAACATGCCTATATAATTTTGACCCCCTTAAACGCCACTTTTATATAGTAAAACTGGGGTTTACAGGGGTATGCTTTATTTCTGCTCAAAAACATAGATTGTGGGTACTCGTTAGAACCGCCTCGGCGAGGCGGTTCTAACGAGGCGAGGCGGTTCTAACGAGTACCCATAATCTATATTTTGAGCAGAAATACGAAAAATATGAGAGTTTTTTTATCTGAAAATTTTCAGTTTTTTTCGGTGAAATTTTCTAAATATTTGAATAGGCCTGTTTTCGTAATGTTTCTAAAAAAATAGACATTTATTATGTAAGAAAGGTTTAAAAAAAAATATTAATACAATCATAAAATGTGGCATCCGACAGCCAGTAAATTTTCATTTGGTCTCTTGTCCTTGAACTGGATCAAAAAATTGAAATGATTCTTTTAACATATCTCTGAGTTAATGTTGCCAAGTTACATTAATTCAGAGATATGGAAAAAAAATCAGTTCTTTTTTGATCCGGTTCAAAAACGTGAGACTAGCTAAATTTTTACAGGCTGTCAGATGCCATGTTTTATGATCATTTTATCAATTTATTAAACCTTTCTTGGGTAAAAAAAAAGAGAAAAAAATGTCTATTTTTGAAAAATATGGAGCCTTTAAAGACTTTTCCTCGTAAATCTCGTTTGACAGTATTGCCAGCTGTGACGTTGCATGGTCGAATAAGCTACCTCGCGAAAAAACAAAAAAAGGTCTTAAAGCAGATGCGAACAGCAAAGGTACTGATACGCGCAGTCTGATCAGCGCATTTGCTGTCCGCCAGGAAAAAGAAGAATAATTATAAAATATACATGTAGAAAAAAGGCCCTGTCCAGACTGTGCAAACGCGCAGGCTCATCTGTACGCTTGTTCGTGCATACACGGTATGGCCCTTTTCTTTGAACTGTGCCTCAGTTTAGACGCGTCATAGAAAACATATCGGCAGCAGGAAAGGAAACCATCCCTTCGTCCATATGCAAAATGCACAGATTTGGATCAGCCTGCATAGATCAATCAGGGTCTTTGCTGTCAGTTGATACAGCCAATAATAGTCAATGAGTGTGTATTAAAGCGGAGGACGAAAGCCCTGATATAGTTAGGGAATGGATCATATTCGCGGCTTCTGAATTCGTTGTTCACATATGAGCCGGGCATAGCATTTTCTACAAGATCATATGTTCGCAAAGCAATGACTCGGATCAGCCTGCGCAAATGCGCAGGCAGATCAGAGTCATTGCTTTGCGCTGTAAGGACAGCCAGTCATCTAAGCTTTCTTTAGACAGGCGAGAGAAGTTCTGCTTAACCCTTAAAATGCCAAGAAAATCTGCATCTGAAAATGTCGTATGTTTATGTCGTCTTCTGAATATATTCTTGCAAACTTTTCAAACCTATTTTTGCATACAGGCAAACAGTGTGGACCCAGATCAGACTGCTCGTAAAGGAGCAGTCTGATCTGGGTCCACACTGTTTGCAGAAATGACTTTTAAAATCACAAGCAGATGAGAAAGCAGAAAGGGTTAAAATGTCTGGATACGCGGGCTGATCTAAGTCTTCGCTGGGTGCACACGTTAAATCTTGTAGGGAATGCTGTGCCCCGGCTCAAATGTCAATAAAAAGCCCTGGGCTTTTGTTTTTGATCCATATATCATAAGGTATGTTTTTCCCAGATAAGTACTATACATTTCATACAAATATAAGCGGAGCAGGTCTTCTAGACTGATCGACTGGAAACAATTTTCAGTTGTCAGAATGAAAGGACTATGTATTGCATTGGTTGGCTTGTTGCTTTTGATGAATTCAGAACGTGGTAAGATTGTCTCATTTTCTTCACAGATTGTCTCATTTTCTTCACTACTGATCTGCATTATCTATCTATCTATCTATCTATCTATCTATCTATCTATCTATCTATCTATCTATCTTAATCCATCCATCCATCTGAAATTGCTGTCTGCCTGTGTCTGTCTGTCTCTCTCTCTTTCTCCATCCATCTACTATCCTGCATTATCTTCCTGCCTACCTGCCTATCTATCTATCTATATATCTTTCTCCATCCATCTACTACCCTGCATTATATATATATATATATATATATATATATATATATATATATATATATATATATATATATATATATATATATATATATATATATATATATCTGTCTATCTGTCTGTCTATCTAAAATAAGAAAAATAGAACTAGCTTCTGATTATTTACATGTAGTCTACACAGTGTTAAAACTTAAATCTATATAAGGCTGAACGCGTAACATGTATAAATATTCAAAATGCGGCGTCTAATCATGGTCCCTGTGTTTGCGAATAGCTTTGTCATTTTTTACTAGGAATATCTAAATATATTAATCCTGACATCCCTAAAATTGTAATGTTTGACTCTTCCGATATATAGTGTGGGGAGAGTTTATTCAGTCTAAAATGGGTCTAGGTGTCCGTATACTTAGGATACATGTAAAATTCAGTACCAAGATACAGATACAGTAAAATTCCGCTACCAAGACCACTCGAAAATAAGACCACCTCGCTATTAAGACCACTCGAAAAACAAAAGACCACTCCACTTTTGCCAGTCCAAAATGGGGTTTCTCGGTATTCTGCATAGCTCCAGATAATAGAGGGTATCCGCATAATATTTTTCTTATTTCTCCACAAAAATATGTTGTGGTACTCATTAAAAGCGCCTCTGCGAGGCGCTTCTAATGAGTACCACAACATATTTGTAGTGGAGAAATAAGAAAAGTATCGGTATCTTTTTTGTTGAAAGAAGCACCTTATCTAGAGCTATGTTCCACATTTGTTATTTCGACCGCCCCACTAACAAGACCACTTTTAGACAGTGCCAAAGATGATCTTAACCCTTCTCTTGCTAAACACGTCATGCCCTGTCTTAGCAAATAGTGTAGATCCAGATCAGTTGGCTTTTCAGAAGCCAACTGATCTGGATCTGTACTGTTTGTCATTAAATATGTGAATTTTCTATCAAAACCCCGGATCAAGTAATCTGATTGGCTGGAAATTAGAAGTGGGCGTGGCATCTTAATTTATTCAGCATGAGAAGGGTTAAAAGTGGAATTTTACTATATTTGATTTACTCTTTATTCTTACCTCAGCTGAAACATCATGTCAAGATGGATACAGAGAGACTAAAAGGTCATGTGGCGACTGTAACTATGACTACGGCGAAGTCTGCGAAGACAACAACGAATGCTGTGCTAGGATCCATAACGGCCATGGCTAGAAGGTGGGAAGCAGGAGTAAGTAAAATCCCCTGCGTACTCTCTGTAAACAACTGCAGTAGAATCTCGACAGCTCGAACACCGATGTCTCATTTACCATGGCTAATTCGAACTCGTTTTTGAGGCCTTACGAAGTTTTTCCGATAGCTCAAGAAAACAAATATTTAGCGAATTTTTCTTATTTTATCGTGAAATTGTATCTTGAGTGTACTCATTAGAATCGTCTCATCGAGGCGATTCTAATGAGTACACTCAACATACAATTATTGTGTAGAAAATCGAAAAAAAATCCCTAAATTATCGCCATTTGCTTCCTGTTGGCACCATAATTAACCCTCAATGACTGGAACCACCCATGTCTCGAACAAATTTTCATGGTCCCAAAGAGGTTCGAGCCATCGAGGTTTGACTGTATGTCCAGTTATTAGGTTTCCTTGCTTTTATCATTAGCATGTCAATTAAGTGTAGTTTTCTTTGCCTTGAGGTATCTGATTTTAACATGGTCGTATACGATAAATGTCCAGCGGTTCAAACCCGGGGATAAATGCTTATAAAATACAAAATATAAATACTTGAAGACATCTATGCAATAAAATGTATCATATAAATGTTTTTTTTTTTTTTTTTTTTTTTTTTTTTTTTGTTTTGTTTTTTTCATGTGAATTTTGAAAAATAATAATAAAGTTAAATTCCACTGAGGACATATGATAAAAACAGAGGATTTCAATTAAAAGGACCAAGTTAGTATCTGGGCTGCGTTCAGAAGCACAAAGCGATAGCAAATCTTTTTCCTCTGGCTTCCTGTACCGAATGAGCGCCAACAGGAGCAAGAATCCAGGGCAAAACATTCGTGAGTAATTCGCACATCTGAACCTAGCCCTGAGGTGCGTTTAACAATGCGAGCGCTCGCTGAGCGACCGGTTGCTCTTTCTCCGAACACGAGCGCTCGCGCAACAGGCTGAGAGGTGTACCTCATTGGTTTCCCAGTATGGCGACGTATCTGATTGGCTAGTTACAGGACGCAGCCATCTTCTTTTAATTTGCTTTGAAATGAATTTGGATGTAGCATTCAAGTTAAAATGTCCCAAAGATGTACTTTAAATTTGTAATATTTGCGCACAGAATGATTAATGGAAAATAAGAAACAACAACAACAAGGCCTTGACCGAGCGCCCACTGTCGTTCAACACAAGTTTCTGCCATTCCAGCCCTCGAGTAAGCACTCGCATTGTTGAACACACCTCTGGTCTACTTTGCGCTTTTGCCTCCCAAGAGAGATAACTGACAAAAAAAACAACAACAAAAAACCTATTGCTCTCTATGTTGTTGTGTTGGGGTTTAACGACACGTCAACCCTTGAGGGTCATTTTGTGTCGTCTTTCAGAGAAAGGGAGAAAAGAGATGGAAGAGAGAGTAGAGGAGATGAAAGAGAGGGACAGGGAAGAAAGAGGAACAGGAATGAAAGTGAAGAAACAGAAGAAATAAAAACATTCCCCCTCTACCCTTACCCACTACAAGGATAGCAGGCCTTGCCCAACTGTAAGCCAATATCAGTTGGACGCCCCAGTGATGTAAGATACACAGCACCTTCGCACCACCCAACCACCCCCCTATTGCTCTCTATTACTTTGTACCTTGGCACTATATCAGACATATTTCACGACGATACTCAGTGACTAAATGAGCCATAACTCGATCAAATATATCTATATGACGTGTGTCTTCCGGGAAACTCTTATGAGCTTGCAGATCTTCGCAATTTAATCACAAATGGATCACGTCAATCGAAATCGTGTCTAATGCACAGATTTAGAGTTATACCGCGCATGCGCAAAGTATGATCCGAGCCTTGTTCTCAATTGATACCATTAGGAAAACAAGCCTATGCAAATATGTAGACAGTTTCACTTTCAAAAACTGAAAAAATTTCAGATAAAAACCTCTGATATTTTTCATATTTCTGCTCAAAACATAGATTGTGGGTACTCGTTAGAACCGCCTCGGCGAAGCGGTTCTAACGAGTACCTACAATCTATGTTTTTGAGCAGAAATAAGAAAAATAATGTGTACCCCTGTAAATACCAGTTTTACTATATAAAAGTGTGGTTTAAGGGGGTCAAAATTATATAGGCATGTTTTCGTGATGCAGTGTCAAATGACACTGTTAGCGGAAATCGAAGGCCCTGATCAGACTACGCGATCTGGGACTTCGTGTCCGCATACGCCGAAAACACATTTTTGGATGGCGCGGTCTTATTATAAATGATGTTAACCAGAAAAGACCATACCCCGAGGTTATAAAACTTTTTTCATGCTCAACTCTGCTGAGCATGAAATTTTCTCTGCTAATAAATATGAAAATGCCAACAATAGTTGGCATTTTCATATTTATAAGCAGAGAAATTTTCATGCTCAGTTATGTTTACCAAGAAAGAATTTGACATTGTTAGTAATTTGAGATTTATTAGCATGAAAAAATTCATGCTTGGCTGAGTTGAGCACGAAAAATATTTTATAACCTTGGGGCCATATTACTGAACCTTCACGGGACATTAAAAGAAGAAATGATACGCAAACAAGATAAGACATAACGGCGTAGTTATTATTATTATTATTATAATTATTATTATTATTATTATTGTATTTTTTAAAACCCTTCTCTTACTATTCCCAAGAGAATTTCGTTTACTTGGGAATATTCGGTTACTTGGAAATAGTTGATTATTTAAATAATAATAAAGAAAAAATGATGAAAATAATTAATTTTAAATGTAGAGACAGCACTGCGTTGGTGTTCTTATTTTGATATCCCCGGCTCACGAAAGGTACATAAACCAGACTTGAAGGCTGTTGCCTTTACGGCATAAAACTGTTGATATAACGTCATGAAAATGACGTCGATGTTGCCAATCAACAGTGGCTTATTCAGAACACTGGAATTATTTTTACGCACAACCAGAAAAAAAAAAAAAAAAAACTGGAAAAGTTCTCCCTATTATTGCTTCCAAAATAGGGGTCACGCTAAAAGGAAAGTATTTGCTCCTAGCGGGATCAAATACTTTTCTTTAGAAGTAGCCCCTATTTTAAAGCAATGATTCTTGCCTTTGAATAAGAACAGCCCTATGGTAAAGAAGCAAAATATTTTACGTTAGTTGATATCTCTTTATTACGAATAATATTATGTTTCTAACCCAAGTTACGCATATTATGCACATGCGTACAATATGCGTTATGCGCTAAGGCTGGCTAATCGGAGCTGAAAAGATAATCGATTATCAGTCCTGCCATTGTGATCGATAACCGATTAGTAATCACCGAAGATTTGGTCGTAATTTTACCTGTCTGAGCATGACTCTTACCATTTGTTATACTTTATTGTATGTATTTGGTCAGACAGGCCTGAGAAAACAGTGTAGACCCTGATGAGACGCCGCAAACGCGGCGTCTCATCAGGGTCTACACTGTTTGCCACTCATCCAGCTATTTTCAGACCAACAGTGGGTAGTAAACTGTACTTGTTCAAATTTTAGATTAAGTATGGTAAGGAGTTGAGGTGTCTGAAAACTAAGGGTAAATACGGTAAAGTAACAAACACAGAAATCAAATGATCGATTATTAGCAAATCAGTAATGATAATCATTTTTGTGGAATTTATCGATCAGTTAATCGATTATCCGATTAATTGTGCCAGCCTTAAATATGCGATTACTTATGAATCGACAGACTGAATTAGGGCATGTTCTGGTATTTTTAGTGTTCTTTAAGTACCCTCAAAGTGAAATAACTTTATGGAGCTTTCTACAGTAGGAGATCAAGCAACAGGTTACAAAGAGTGGCCGGTGCTTAGTGTAAAAACTCGTACATTGTATACATTGTGTCTAACGAGTGCGTAGACTCGTTTTCATATCATATTTTCAACATTTTTCTTCTGTTGGTCTTTCAGGAAAGTAGCTGGAACAGAGACCTCGCAAGACACAAGACACATTAGAAGACTATGAGAGAGACATGAAGCATAAAAATAATTAAATAAAATTAAAATATATACCTGCTGTTAGTTTATTACCAGTACCCCATAATTATTCTAGCGTTCACGTTCTACTTTCTACAGTATAATATAGATTTTTAACACAGTAAAACACATCATAATAACGTCGAACCAATGTTATTATGACGTTTTATGTTTGCTGGGTAGATGTCAGTCCATCCTTTGTCCTCATCACGAAAACATGCCTTATAATTTTGACCCCCTTAAACCCCACTTCTGTTAGCGGACAGCGAAGGTCCTGATCAGACTGCGCGGAAGCGCTAGCTGATCTGGGCCTTCGCTGTCCGCATATGCCTGAAGACTTGTTTTCGTATGGCTTGGCCCATATGATCAAAGTCTGATCTAATATGGCATTCAAATCCTTTTCAAAACAAGATGCCTTCAGTTGAAGGTGGGTTAAACGAGAACAAATTTCCCCGAGTTCTATTTCCAATTTCATTTCCAGGAAAACATACTCTACTGTATGTCTTTACATTCGAAATCTTGTTATCTTTTCTTACAGGTGGGTCTGCGATGTATAGGGCTATGACATCACTGTGATGTATATGCCTGTCTTTCCTTTTCATTATTTATTATGTTGAGTAGATAATCACTGAAAAAAATCAACTAGTTCAGCTTCAAGTACCACTAGGCTGTCACATAATTTGTCAGATAGAATGGGTTTTAGGTCATCACATCTGTATCTCAGTCTGTTTATGTTTGTTTCCCAGCGGGCACACAACGTCTAAACAACGTTGTGTGCCTGCTTGGTTGACATACATTTGTAATATAGGTTCCTGAAATTACCCAGACGGCATGCTAACGTTGGGCCAACGTTTAATAATGGTTGTCCATTTCGTTAGCACAAAGTAGACATTCAACGTTGGCCCAACTTGTCTTCTCGTTGGGCCAACGTGTAGGCCTTACTTTGGGCCAACGTATGTCAATGTTAATTACAACGTTAGCCCTGCACACTCTTGACTTTGGGCAAAGACAGAAATTATGTATGATGCCAACCGATTTTTTGCCAGTGAAAAGGGGCTGTTCCGACAGCAAATCAACGTGAGTATAATTATATTATATATTCGTTTCTAATTTAGACAGCACTAATGAACTGCATGAGGCGGATATGAAAGCCTCTTATCACTGTGCAGTGCACATGTGACATTGTTGTTTGCTGCGCTCTGGCTCATTTGTGAGTTTGACATTCTTACAGCACAGTACTAGATTTTATGTGCTCTGACTCATTTATAATTTTGACATTCTTACAGCAGAGTACTATTTTGTTTAATGAATGTAAAATAGTATTCCATTAAAAAGCAGTGGATTTACAATAAATTATTATTTTACAAACTTACATAGCTTTTTTTCTCTCCTGAGTCCTCTAGGAGAAATCTGATCAGGGTCTACACTTTTTGTGTGAGCGTGTTTTGGACCCATTACTCTAGTAAAACAATGTGCTGTAAGAATGTCAAAATCACAAATGAGCCAGAGCACCGCAAAACCTATAGTGTCCCATGAGCATCCAACAAAGACTTAGATCAGCCTGCACAACTGTACAGTCTAATAGGAGACTTTCATATCCGTCGCATGCACTTCATTATTTTTGCCTAAATTAGAAACGAATATATAATATAATTATACTCACAGGTTTAAAAATCTTAGGCCTACTTCTTTAAATCACATATTAAGACCTTTATTGGTGCATCCAATCAGAGCCTGAGTCAGAACTCAAATGGTAAAAAAGCTAGCTTTATGGGTAGTATAAAGTGTTATAAAACCTGTGGTAGATGGTAACAGTAATGAACAAGACTACTCCAAGGAATTGGATAACTAATTAATACAAGTTTTATTGGTCACCTTGGCGCTGGACCAGGAAGCCAGTAATAAAGATTACTTCATGCTGTATTTGTGCTTTATGCAACAACATATGGTACATTAATATGCTAATTAAATTGGTATCTTGTATTAACTGACCTAGCTACAATTTGTTTGATAAAAGATTTTTTATATGAATCTTTTTTTATTATAATTATTTTTTTTTATTTATTTATTTTTTTATTTATTTATTTATTTTTTATTTATTTATTTATTATTGTTATAATACAAATAAACATCAAGTATCCTTTTGACAACATTTTTGTTATTTGTGTCACAGCAGAATCAGCGATAAACAAATGGCTGACGTTGGCCCAACATTACACAAAGGAGTGCATGAATTGCATATTTTTTGTAACGTTGGGCCAACCTCACACCACATAGCAAATAAAACTGTTTATTTGCAAACAAAGAACATACAAATACAACATGTGACTTGAACTGCATCAAATGAATAGTGATAAAACCAGCTTTCATAGGTGTTTCACTGCTGATACAAAAAAAGTAGTTAAACTGTAGTCGCCTTGTGATCACACACTACTTATATGATCGATCCACCCCAAAAAAGACTGTTCAGGAGCATGTATATCAGCTAACTGTCAATGGCAGACACGGTTGTCGTGCGAATATACCCGGACAACTTGGCAATAGTCTTGTATAAACCTAGTTCCGGTTGTAAACAAAAAATGCTGAAGTTTTAATTTGGTTATTTTACATATCTTATGGGTTTATATACTACCTCAAATTAGTAAAACTATGCCAGAAATCAAGGTTCAGCATGTCGTGTCATACAGTAGTGAGGATAAGGTATGTCGGGTCCCATTTACTGAGTAATTGCTAAAATAATGTGCTAAAGACTTCGGGTACCTGTTGGTCGCCAATCACCCTTGGTCGGATATTTTGTCTGTTTATCAATCAATAAATCTTATTCTATCTCAATACTGAGCCCATCAATTTATTATGTTCATCTATAGTATAAATCATAGTTTCTGTGGACAAGAATTTCAGCTTATTGTGCAAAATACATACGAGGGATGTTCGAAATGAATTGCTTATTGTCCTCTAGCTCGATATCCACGTGGGGCACGATAAAAACCAATACATATCTGTATAGGGCTATTCAATATCTACACAATGGTATATAAATGTACATGTTAGACTAAGTGTAAGACATAAAATTTGCCATTTGAATACACGCAGTCATTGACCACTGCAGTAAAAATGGTTGTTAGAAGCGTCGACAAAAAAGATGAAATACGGGCTTACATCAAAGCTCACGCAAAACTTGGTTGTTCTTTGAAGAAGCTGATGACTGAAATTTCTACTGCTTTTGGACCTTCTTGTGTCTTATGACACAGTTCGGCGGTGGAAAAAGAAATTTGAGTCTGGTGTAGAGTCCATCAAAAATGCACCGAAATCAGGTAGGCCAAAATCTGCATCTCGTAAAGAAATCATTTCCAAAATAAAGGAAATCATTGAAGAAGATGCCAGATTTACAGTTCGTGATATTGCACGAAAGTTAGGCATATCACTATCAACAGTTCACCTTATTTTGAAGAAGCATTTGAAAGTCAGAAAGATTTCTGCTAGATGGGTGCCACATCTGTTGACTGACGAGCAAAAGAGGCAACGGGTTAAAGTGGCCAAAAAGCTGCTTCAAATGTTTCCAAAATATGATAAAAAGCAGTTTGCCAATGTCGTCACAGGTGATGAAACCTGGGTCTATTATTTTGAGCCCGTCAGAAAGGTTAGCAATAAGATCTGGGCCACTAAACACAGCAAACGCCCAATAATTGCTAAACGTTCTTTGAGTACAAAGAAGGTTTTGTATGCACTCTTCTTCTCTGGTGAAGGAGTTGCAATAAAAGTGCCAGTGAAAAAGGGCAAAAGCATCACCGGAAAGTACTACAAAGAGTAGTAGTGAAGAAACTGAAAAAGTATTATCAGAAACGACGCCCTGCCACTGGTTTTAAACATGTCCGTCTTCTACATGACAATGCCCCAGCTCATACCTCCACAATAGTTACGGCGTTTTTAAAGAAAGAAAAAGTAACTGTTTTGCCTCACCCCCCGTATTCCCCAGACCTTGTCCCATGTGATTTCTTTTTGTTTCCGAAATTGAAAGCATTCCTTGCTGGGCGGAAATACCAGTCCCGACAGGCACTTGGATCTGTCATTCATCAGTACCTTATTACTGTGCCCAAATCAGGGTACCGTGACGCCTTCAAGAAGTGGATACATCGGCTGAAACTTTGCATTTCTAGCCATGGGGAGTACTTCGAGGGCATGAAATAAGTACTTTTGGGCTAACTTGAAATTTGATCTCTCCGGATAGAAATAAGCAATTCATTTCGAACATCCCTCGTATATGCTATACTCAGTAACAAATCTTTCGCGGTCCATAGAAACACCGGAACGTACCAAAACGCACCTGTATTTACCAAAACGCACTGTAATTATTGGATTTTTTGTGCTGACATCACTGTGGAAATCACCAAAATCACTAATGTAGGTGCCCAAAAATGGGTGATTCCTTGAAATAAAGTTGTTTTTCATCAAATTTAATTAGTATATGTCAGGATATTACAATTGATTGTGTAATTAAACGGTAAATTTCCATTTCCCTGGACCGAAATCACCATGCTGAAATCACTGAAATATAATAAGCCTCTAGTATTTATACAATATTGTATGAAATTTAATACAATATGGTATGAAATGATTTTAACATATTAAAGTTCTTACTTAGATATTGTATAAATATTAATCTTTAGATGTTAAGAAATAATTTTATATTTAATAGCTATTAAATTAGCAGTCTGAAAAATTAACACTTTGTGTTAATCCAAACGACCCTTTTAAAGGCCAGTCACTCACTCTGACAGAGTAACTGAATGGTGTTAATAATGTTCTACAAATCTCGCCAGTTATGCACTCAGTCAGAAAGAATAACTGAATAATGGTTGTGGGTAATTGTTAGAACTGCCCTGTCGAGGCAATGTTGCAAGGAGTACCGGTAACTTATGTGTTTAGCAGAATTCCAAAACTTTTCAGTTTTACAGCCAGATGAGGCTGTGCGGATGCATGGCGGCTTCTGATCTGTAACTGAAAGATGTCAGTAATTTCGCCAGTCACCCAGTCTGAAAAATTCAGTCTTATGTTCCATAACTAAATTACATAGGTTGTGGGTATTCATTAGAACCGCAAAGCTGAAGCGATGTTCTAAAGATTATCAGCATTCTGTGTTTTAGCAAAATTCTGCAACTTTTCATTTTTTCAGCTATATCAGACTGCACACATGCATGGCAAATCGTGTAGACCATGATCAGAGCAAAGGTGTTTAATGAACTGCACGGATGCGCAGGCTGCTGTGCAGCTTTGTATGCATTTACAAAAATGCATCTTTTCTTGAGACCACGATCAGCAGATTTCAATATAATATATATGCTGAAAGCACACTATCAAAGCAACGAACACCAAAGGCACTGATCAGATCCAGACAATGACACCTTTGTCAATTCAGTTGTAAAGTGATAATCAAATTATCAATAATTGCGATGATAAAGGATTAAAGACTATGAGTTAAATCTCATTACCTCAGTCAATGTAGAGTCTTGAGAAGACAAAGACATGTATTCATCAATAAAAAGAAAACTTAGCAAGCCATGTGAAAATTAATTCACATTTCATGCAAGATGATTTGCATGAACTGTACAACCATATTTTGTGGGGAAATTAAGAAAAATCTCATCAATCTGTCGGGTATGAATATGGCATTGCGCTAAGCGGAACGCACTTTGACCTAAACATTTACCAAAACGCACTATCAGGCCCGGATCCAGGGGTGGGCAAAAGGGGCACATGCCCCCCCCCCCCCCCCCCCCACGAAGTGACCGCTAGTCATACCTTGCCCCCGGTATTTTTCGAATTACACTCTTATGCATAAGCTATCCAGATACCTGTGATTTCCAGAAACAGGGAGTTCATAAATGATAATGAAAGCCATTACTAAATGGCATGCTGTGATTTGTCAATAACTTGTTAATATTGCCCTGCTGATAGGTAGCATATGGTCAGTTACACAGGCTTCTGTCTTATAAATACATGATTTCACACCTTACATCTTTTTATTTAGATAATGTACATAAAAAGATGTAAGGTGTGAAATCATGTATTTATAAGAATTAATAGAACACTTCGAACAGCAAAATAAAACCGTTTCTACTCATACATCTAGATAATGTACATGTATGAGTAGAAACGGTTTTATTTTGCTGTTCGAAGTGTTAATTTGATTAATTTGTTTTCGAGGAGATTTTAATCCTAACCACTCTCTCTGCTAATTCAGCAGTCGACAAATTGGTGACATTTGTCTTATTTTGCCCTCTAAACAGGATTTGAGTGAATGTTCTTTTTTTTTTTTTCTTTTTTTGTTTTTGACGTTCGTTGGGTTGGTTGTGGGGGGAGGGGCATGGGAATTTGCACCCCCACACTTTTTACCCAATCCAATCCATATATATTTGTATGGGTGTGGTGGCTGAAGGGACAGGCCTCTGCATATCTAGCACGGATGATTATCAAACTAGCCAGAATTATTTTTGCATCTTAGAAATTACCTGTATAAAGCTGAAGGTTTTATTTGTTTGTTTTGGAGTTTTAAGGCCCAGTCAACACTATTTAGGTTATTTTTGAGCCGGTCAATTTACATAACCGCATTTCCTGGGTAGGCTTATGTATATATAAGTGATTAACCAGTACAGTGCACATTCTTTCGCCAGAAACTGACAAAGGCCCCTCTTGAATCAGTGGGAGGGAGAGAATGACCCCACAAATGTATGTTGCCCCAGCAGTTTTCGTAAAATTGCCAGAAAAGAAAAAAAAAATCAGCCTGCAAGATTAATTAAAATGACTTGAAAATCAGGCAATCCAATTTTAAAAATTTTCCGTGGGAGGCCCCCCGGACCCCCCTTATGAGGGGAACCCCTCTCTTATACTCTCCCCCTCTCGCGGCTTACGCCGCTCGATACATGCCTTCGGCAGTCAATGCCCCCCCATCTTCAGACCTTCTGGGTCCAGCCCTGACTATAAATATTGGTTTATGTGCATTATAGATACATTATCTACAGCCCGTAATGAACATCTGAGTATCAAAGTTCAACTTAAAAGGTTCACGTTATTCAAAGCATACCCATGTAGTTCAAATTCCAATAATTACAGTGCGTTTTGGTAAATACGGGTGCGTTTTGGTGTTTTGGTGCGTTCCGGTGTTTCTATGGACCCAATCTTTCACAAACAAACAAAAAAAAAAATAAAAAAGATAGCATTTTGAATTTACCTCTATTTTTTAAAACTTTCCTGTAACATTCAGAAAATTGTTTAAAGGTCTTTTACTGACACTTTCAATGTTGTAGGAGGCCTTTTTTTTTCTTTCATGACAAACCATATGCTGATGACTTGCAAATAGTTGATTACTATAATAATACAGAAATAAATATAGATGACAGTTATTTTTTAAGACAGCTACAGCAGGGGCTGTCGAGATTAATCAAAATATTGTGATTCAAGAAGGGCAGTTGTCAGTTTCTGGCAAAAGAATATGCACAATACTGGTTAACCACTTAGAGGACTAAGCCTGCCCAGTAAACATGTGGTTAGGTAAACTGACTGTGCTCGACATGACCCCATTGGGTTGACTGGGCCATAAAACCTCAACACAAACAATAATCAAAATATTGGTTAATCAGTTTATTGATAATTTAGAAAAAAGATTATCGATTGGTGTATTTTAACAGTCAATTATCGAATACAAATGTTCCATAGTTTTAAAAATTCAAAAAGAAATCACTTTTTCTTCACATTTTTCTACTTGTTTATAAAGTTTCATTTTAACCAGAAATGACCTGTGCTAAAGAGTATTCATAAGTCCAGTATAAATTGTTGTAACAAAGTCAGGAAAACAACAAGTCCTCATATATGCTACAAAATTATATCATCAAATAATCTGGCTAATAAGCTTTATTTCTTATTTATACCAGTAAATACTGGCAAATAAGTATCTCTCACTGGGCTGTCTTGGCCGTTTACTATGATTCTGGCTTCAGTATATGCCTGTTTATGTTGCACATTTTTGCGTTCTCATTTGTGACATCAAAACTAAAATGTCCAACTTATGCTAAATTGTGAATTAGTGCCAGTTAGCAAGCCAATTTGCTATGGTTAGAGTGGTTGCAAACATGTTTTTTAGCATAGGTATAATTTACCATAAATGATTTAAACAATAGATAGAGGGTTTTTTTTTTTTTTGGAAGCATTATTCTGACCTATTGATAGATCCCTTAATAAGTGCATGCACAGTTCACGCACCACAACAGTCGCCATTACACATATGTACTAAAAAGATCAATTTGCTAAATTGAGATAGGTAAATATAAGTGATTACTAAAATACTAAAAAGTGTTAATTCATGTGTGACTGATAAGGCTCATGCCTATAAAAGAGAGACCAACAATTGTTGGCATGTTCATATTTGTTAGCAGAGAAAATTTCATGCTCAGCAGAGTTAAGCATGAAAAAAGTTTTATAACCTTGGCAGTCGGGCCTGGTTGTGAAATTTGCCACATAAGTATAATAAAATTTACGTTCTAACTTGTGTAAATGGTGGTGTTGCTGTTGATCTTGTATCCTGCCTTTGCCAAGTAAATTTTATTTATAAAACATTAAAACTGTAATAATAATTTGATTTTTCACTTGCAGCCAGTTCTGCAAAATACCAAAATGTATATAAGTTAGCCCAACATCAGGACTTGGGCATCTGGACTACTGAGAAGGATCTTGCCTATAAAAGAAAGACCAATATGTCTGAAATGGGATTTATTTTCTAAGGTTTATGTGCATTGTTAGGGAATCATGGCTAAACCAGAAATGATTTTTATGCCCCTGTCCATTCAAAGAATGGTGGAAGGGCATTATGTCTTACACCTGTCCATCCATCTATGCTAAACAAATTGTCTCCAGGCCATAACTCCTAAGGTATATGGAACATATTCATGAAACTTCACAGATACATGTAGCTAAATCATATTAGGGGTGTGATCAGGTGTGGCCAATGTGTCATGTATCTTATATGTATGTCACCGGGGCGTCCAACCGATATTGGCTTACAGTTGGGCAAGGCCTGCTATCCTTGCAGCAGGTAAGGGTAAAGGGGGAATGTTTTTACATGTATTTCTTCTGTTTCTTCAGTTTCATTTGTTTTCCTCTTTCTTCCCTGCCCCTTTCTTTCATCTCAGATCTCCTATCTATTTTCTCACTTTCTCTGGGAGACAACACAAAATAACCCATGACAAGGGTTGACGTGTTGTTAAACCCCAACACAATCAATAATGTATCACAAACAAGGATGGCTACTTTGTTTTTTTTTAATTATCTCTCTCCCCCCGCCCCCACCCACCCCCACAGCCACACACACACCCAGCCTTGCCTAAAGTCCAGGGCCCAGTTGTTCAAAGCTAACAACTTCATTAGTTAACGATTCATTAAAATTTACATCAAGTGATATGCAAATATGCTGAAATTTTTTGCTGAAAAAATGTGCGTAGCTTTTGCACTGCAAAATCTAGTCACATTTTTTCAGCAAAAAATATCAGAATATTGTATATCGAATCCACTAAAACAGTTAACGAAATGACCCTTAACGAGCTTGTTAAGCTAATGACGCTTTGAACAACTGGGCCCTGGTAGTGTAATGCTGAAAATTCTTGTCTGGGTCATAATAAGACATATTAAACCCTATGGAATATATTTTATGAAACTTCACGGATGGCTAAATCATATTGAGGCAATGTGTCATGAACAATCAAGATAACCCTGGCTATTTAGATTTGTGAATTATCCCCCTTTGTCTAAGATTCATGAAATAAGTGTAATGCTGAAAATTTGTGTCGGTCTCAAGCCATAACCATAACTCTCAAACCATAATGAATAAATTCATGAACCTTCACAGATGGCTAAATCATATCGAGACGATTTGTTACGAACAAGGAAGACTTGTCTCCCCCTTGCCTAAAATCCATGTATTAATGTTGTGCTGAAAATTTGTGTCCAGCTCATAACTCTTAAACAGTGTGAAATATATTCCTGAAACTTCACAGGTGGCTTAATCATATTGAGATGGTGTATTGCAAACAAAAAAGACAACTCTGGCTACTTTGGTTTTTGAATTATCCCCTTGTCTAAAATCCATGTAGTTTAATGCTGAACACTCATGTCCGACTCATAACTCCTTAACCAAATTGAGTACATTCAATGTGTCAAGAACAAGGAAGACAACTCTGGTTACTTTGGTTTTTGAATTACCTTTTCCCTAAACTTATATCCCATACCTGTGGCCACCACTTTCAAAGTGATGATGACATCATTGATGCTGTTTCAGAGTATCTTGAAGCTCAAAATGCAGCCTTCTTTTAAGAAGGGATTGCAAATTTGAACATTGATGGGCTGAATGCATTGTTCATGAAGACTATGTCAAAAAATAATGCATGGATGTTGGCCTCTTCTTGCCACTCATAACAAATTATAACAACTCCTAGTGGGGCCAAGAACTTTTTGAAGTGCTCTCATACCTCTTCACTGGATGCCACCAAGGAATGAAAAATAAAATCCACACACCCACTCCATTTTTTTTTCTAAAACCTGGATGTAAATCAAATAATTAGTTTTCTCTGGCCTTACCTGGAATGTTAATTTGATGCAGAAATTTTATTCTGAGTTCATGTTTTTGGATCTGTCATTATGAAAACAAGCCTATTCAAATATATTGAAAATTTCACCACCAAAAATTGAAAGTTTTCAAATAAAAATTTTTTTATATTTGTCATATTTCTGCTCAAAACATAAATTGTGAGTACTTATTAGAACTGCCTCACTGAGATGTTTCTAACAAGTACCCACAATCTATGTTTTTGAGCAGAAATAATAAAAGTAATGTATACCCCTGTAAACCCCAGTTTTACCATATAAAAGTGGGGTTTAAAGGGGTCAAAATTATATAGGTATGTTTTTGTGATGGTTCATATAATGATGTGGCCATATTGATACTCCTAGCAGCCTTGTTATCAAGAAGTCACATAGTGCTGTTTAAATTTCAGAACAATCCAGCTGACAACCTGTTGAAGGCTGATGGTACCCACAAATGGAAGTGTGCTACTGTAGGAGAAAAGAGCATATCCATTGTTCTTCAGGTGATGTGCAGTGCTATCAGGACATCATATAAGAGTTTTTTTTTTTTTGTTTTTCACAGAAATATTGGCATTTTCATATCTCCAGAAAAGTAGGTGTGTGTGTGGGGGGGGGGGGGGGTGAGGGGGCGGGGTGGATCCAGGAACATTTTTTTTTTTTAATTTTCCATGAAAACATATGGTGTGGAACTTATCAAAAGAGCCTCACTGAGGTGCTTCAAATGAGTACCAACAACATATATTTTCATGAAGACATACGAAAATGTCAATACTTTTTGATTGAAAGAGCATCTTTTATGGAGTTATGATTTTGTTTTTATTTTTCTATGGGAATCCAATCTAGACCTCCGAACATACCTTGCATAAACAAAATTCCATTTATTGCCACAAAGAGGGTTAAGTATTATGTGAAATATACATGTATGTAGAAAGAGGGGAAAAGTTTTGCTGGACTAACAGGGTTTCACTATTTTAAAGATTTGAAAATATGATGAACAGACTTCCGGTTTGAAGCCAATGAACCTATTGTCACAGGGTTTCTTCATATAATTTTTTCTATCATAGGTTTCTCTTGTATTATTTGTAACTTATTAAACTTTAAATGGAAGTCCACATCATCTTTTATTCTCTATCTTTGTTTCTCTATCTTTTTCTATGTACAATTTTAAATACAACACATCTACATACATGTTTAGTAACTTGAACATGACAGGGGCCAGAGCCCCCGCAAAATGTTAATATGATATCTGGTCACATAATGTCCTTTCTACACAGTTAGACAAAAGTAGATAATGTTAACCCTTTGGAAGCTAAACCAAAACTGATTTTGTTGATCAGACTATTTTTTGATTATTTCCTTGAATGTTAAATTAGCCTATCATATTTTAGTGTTGTTTATAAATTGTCCAATCAACATGACTTTAAATCTAATTTTCTATCTTTTTGATGTTATCTAAATATTGACAGCCATTGATCTCTGCCATCTTAATGCATAAGTTGCAGAAAGTACATTTAACAAAATATACATCAATGTAATAAAATGAACATAAAACTGTTAAGTAAATGTAGTAGATTATAAACCAGTTCCTTGAGAAAACTTTAGGCTATTGAAACACATTAACACAATAATATTATTGCTAAGTATTGATAAAGATATGAAATAGTTATAATTTAATTGTCTTTTTAACAAAACTCTAAAAGATCCAAAAATTCCTTATTACTCTATTATTGCTTAAACGAAAGCTGAAAGCCTACAATTAATATTGGAAAATTACAAATATTAGTTGATGTATTAATTTATTTCTTTTTGTATTCATATTTTAGTTTAATGCATCCTGTATGACAATTTATATGTACTTAAGTCATTGATTGTACCTTGAACCCTCTATATCTACATGTATTTAAACTGTACAGTCTGTATGCAGAAAATGTTGTAAATTTTGTACACTAAAGTTGCCAATAAAACGGCATATGCAAACAGTGCAGACCCAGATCAGACTGCTTTTGAAGGAGCAGTCTGATCAAGGTCTACACTGTTTGCCTTTCCATTAAAAAGTAATTAAAAAATAATAAAAAAAGTAATAAGAAATAACTGCATAAAAAGCAAACTTTAAGCAAAAAAGATATGAAATAAGTGTTTAAAATTTTTGGACATTTAATGAAAAATAAGTCTTTGCCGCATAATTCATGTGAACAAAAAATTTGACTTACATTTTGAACACTCAAGTTATGAAGCCTGTGTATGAATCGTAGGGTCCCATTAATGAAGGGATATGACTGAGGGAGTTTTTTGTTACATTCTAGAACTTTTTTATGTTCAGACTTTTCTAGGGAGACTGATTCTTCCAAACCGTGCTCTGAGGTAGGCCTATTCTCAAGAAATCACATTATTGGTATAAAAGCTCCAATCCTAAATGGCCAGAAGACACAGAGGATATTTACTCTTTTGCTGTGAATACTATAAATATTTTCATCAAGTATAATTCCACGAAATGAAATTTTTTATGGTATTCACTGAAAAAGAGTAAATTTTCTTTCTATTTTATTGTTTACAGGCCAGTGGGCACTTCTGACATCATTACTAACGTCACCAAACTAAACATGAACATCAGAGAGTCAATGTTCATTGCTTACATGTGAAGGGTGGAGAGACAAACCCAAAAATTTTGGTAAATCAAAATATTTTTGTTACCAAAATGTACCTATATACATTTTAACTAAGAAAATGCATACCAACAGTTGATAGTTTTGTTCAGAAACAGAAAAGCTTGAGGAGTTCGAAAAAAATGAAGTGGGATCGGCATCTGTTGGGGAAACAATGAAGACAACTGAGGTAATGCGAAATGATTGTATGTTGAGTGTACTCATTAGAATCACCTAGATGAGGCAGTTCTAATGAGTACACACAGCATACAATTTCATGATAAAATAAAGTTTCCCTTAATAGTTGTTATCTTGAGCTATGAGAAGAATTCTTAAGGGACTTAAAACAAGTTTGAATTAGCCATGGTAAACGAGCCATCACTGAGCTATTGAGGTTCGACTGTAGGTCCTTACTATACCAGTCCTAAAATTTGAGCATGTACATTCGACTACATTGCACTTTATGATGATGTCTGAATTAATATATATATATATAATGCTGACCGAGTGAGTAGTGCAGACCCTGGTCAACTAACTTTCTAGAAGTTTAATCTGATTTTAACCTTAATCCTTCCGAACCCGAATATTCCCTTGCAAACAGTGTAGATCCCGATCAGTTAGCTTCTGAAGAAGCAAACTGATCTGGATCTGCACTGTTTGTCATTAAGAATTTGTATCAGCCTGGATGTAGTAATCAGATTGGCTGAAATTTAGATTGGGCATGCCATTTCAATTCATTCAGCATGGCATTCAGCATGGCAAGGGTTAAAAGAGATTCTGAAAGGATTTCTAAAAGGACTGACCTTTAACCCTTGTCATGCTGAATAAATTAAGATGCCACGCCCGCTTCGAATGTCCAGCCAGTCAGATTACTTGATCCGGGTTTTTGATAGGAATTCACATATTTAATGACAAACTGTGCAGATCCAGATCAGTTGGCTTCCAGCCAACTGATCTGGATCTACACTGTTTGCTAAGACAGGGCATGTCGTGTTCAGCAAGAGAAGGGTTAAGAGCAATGATCACACTTACAAAACTGAAAACAGCTGAAGTGTTTAATTTTAAAAGGCATAAAAATGTTTTCTATCCATTTGAGACTCAGTGTAGAAGTATCAGCTTAAAAAATACAAATAATGTATGTTTATTTCTTTCTTCATTTAGTTTGAGAAAGCCTCTCAGATACACAGTATTGACATTGGAAATGAAGGTTCAGCTTTTGTGGAAATTCTGGTCGGCAAATCATCTGCTTCATCCGATCAAGATTATCAGGTAAAATTATTCGTGCACATTGGTTTTTTAGTCACTTGTATATATAATCTACTCTAATTCAGGATTCTTTTTGTCACCTGTGAAAGGGAAGGAGAGAGAAGAGGTAGAGTTTATTGTATACTCAAAGGCAATAAAAAGTGTACAGTTTTGAGTACCAGCTTGTGTTGTACTTTTTTCATTAAAATGTTTTTATGATCAGTTTTGTCAAACGTTTGTCTTTGAAAATCACAAAGGTAATTCTTTCATAGTCATAAATTATGGGTTATGAGCCCTTAATTAAAAACAGCATTTCCAATCATGACTCGCTTTGTATAAGACAAATGTCATTTTACTTTTCATAAATGTCTTGCACAAATGTTTGTGAGTAAAACCACGTTACTTAATTCAAAATTCCCATCAAATGACGTCAAGCTGAATTTCTTCCCATCTCTAATTATCTCCCTTTGAATGAAAACTATAGGGAGTTTAAAGAGACCATGTCTGAAGTGGCATTGGTCATTTTCACTCGAATTTTTTCGAAAAAGAGTTGCTTGGCTTAGCCTCCTTGTACCACATACAGATGAAACCTCCTAAAACTGTTTAACAGAACAATGTTAATTAATGTCCCATAGAATTTCAGTGCATTTCATCAGAAGAGGAAGAGGAAAGAAAATATAAGGAACGTCATGTCCTTGGTATAGAAATTTGACAGTGTACTCTGTTATGCATTTGAAGCTAAAACATGTCCTTATAGCATTTTTATCCTTATATCGACTGAATGCAATACAAATGCATAAATGTAAGTTTCTTTGTCCAAAATGCACTATTAAAGGGAAGCTACTCATAAGCAAATGTTGATTTAGACCTCTTATTCGTTTCTGTAAATGTCATTCCCTTGCTCTTTGATAGAATTTCCTGAAAATTGTTGATCTTAACTAAGATATCAACGATTAATGTACATATGTAAAAATCCAGAGACAAATAAAAAAAATAGTTACCTGTATTCTTATTTTTGCCTCTCAGTATATATTTTGTTTTGTCTTTATGTGTGCATGCGATCCCAGTGTGTCCCTGAAGAAGAATCATTAAATTCAAAAGATCTAGAATTTTCATTTGTCTCTCAGCATTGTTTGATAAATAACTTTTTTACTTTCTTTAAACATAGCTGTATATTATGTGACAAATAATTTAATATAATTAGAGAATAATTATTCAAAATGATCATTTAGGGAGATAAAGTGGAGTTTTATGGTCAGAAATTTTGTGTTATGCGGAGCAGGAAAACATAATTTAATAGAACCAAGGAGAATTTTAAATGCAGTCATCTCCATTTTAATTTATCTATTCATTTGTTTCGTTTAAAATAATGTACTGTATTCACAAAGTGGCAAGCACTTTGAGCTGTGTAAAACCAAATGCCAGCCAGTGACAAGTGAAATTACATGATTATGTCAGGTTTCCAACAGAATAAAACATCACACACTTTTTACGTTATCCAGTCAGACATTGGGTTACATAAGCAAGTGCAGTAGAATCGGGATCAACCCTTAAACTGCCAGTCACAACAATTGTTGTCTGCCTTGTCATCTGCTTGTGATTTTAAAAGTCATTTTTGCAAACATGTGGACCCTGATCAGACTGCTCCTCTAGCAGTCGGACCAGGATCCACACTGTTTGCCTGTATGTAAAACTAGGTTTGAAAAGTTTGCAAGAATATTCAGCAGATGACATAAACAGACGACATTTTTAGATGCAGGTTTTCTTGGCATTTTAAGGGTTAAAGGTGAAGGTTGGATGACCATAAAACTTAGGTTTAAGCCCCATAGTTGTTTTACTGTTGATAGTTTCAAGGGTGGTGTATTTCTGTTTTGCCGTATTCAACCTAATTACTGCACATACCCCTATAAGCACAAGTCAAGCAATTTCGTTGTCTTCAGATTACAGCCAGTATACTTATTTTCTACTTCTTTATAAAGGCATATGTTGTGGGTACCCATTTAAATTGCTTCAACTTGTTGATGCAATTCAAATGGGTACCCATAACATATGCTTTTATAAAGAAAATCAGATAAAAATAGCTTAAACATCATCAAATAAGTACTTTGCCAATCTTTTTTAAAGTGTACCCTTAGTAGATATATGCTTATTCTACCACAAGTTTTCCCCAGTAATTTTGAAAAACCTAAGCACACATTGTGGTAATTAGGTCAAATATGGTAATTCCTTTTTGTTTGCTCATTCTCTCTTGTTTTTCTGTTTGTTGATGTAGTGCTGTTCTATATTGTCATTTCATTCAGTTAAACCTTTGTCTAATGCCTTGTGAAAGGTTGTGTTCTGTGAGTATGGATTCTCCTGGGTACCTCCATATATACCTTATGACTTAGCAACTTTACTATGTTCATGATGCTTTGAATGACTGGGATATCGTTTACAATCTAACCTGTGTTAAGCAGGCACCTGAGGGAAGACCAAAAAGTGGTTGCTTAAGACAGGTGCTTGCTTAATACAGGTAAAGTTTCAGTTATTTGACTTTTAAGGGATCCAAAAATATGGCCACTTAAATAGAGATGATTGCTTAACACAGGTTGTCTTTGGGACAGGTTTGACTGTATTTCACATTATGTCACAGGTTCTGCTGGTTGCTTCGACATTCATGACTCCCCTAGAAGCCAGAAATAATACAAACAGAACTAGTGTCCGTATGTTTGGAGCTGACAAGTTATCCAAGACAGTTGTCAGTGAGAAATGGGATAGAGTCAAAATAGTGTGTACCCAGCCATTCAACAAGGTACAGTAGTTCCAGTGATTCTTTGTTTGTAAAATACATTTATAATTGAGCCAGCGCACGAAGAAAGCTACAATAAGACCTGTGTGACCAGCAAAGACTCAGATCAGTCTGTACATCCACCCAGTATAGCAGTGGGGTCTCCTTTATTCCTCTTGTGGTGCTTGGGTATGGCGAAGGTGTGTATCATATGTCACTGGGGCATCCAACTGATATTGACTTACAGCTGAGCATGGTTTGCTAAAGAGTAGCAGGTAAGGGTAGAGGGGAATGTTTTTATTTCTTCACTCCTGTCCGTCTTTCTTCCCTGTTCCTCTCTTTCATCTCCTCTACTATCTTTTTTCTCCCTTTCCCTGGGAGACGACACAAAATGGCCCACCAGGGTTGACATATCATTAAACCCCAACACAATCAAATCCTTTATTCCTCTCTGGATAGCCTGAAGGCTGTAGAATGCACATGCAATCAGTGAAGACTCTGATCAGACTGTCATGGAGGCCACCATTTTTAGGCTTTGTGACATCACACAGTCCTATTTAAAGGGGAACACAATATAATTTGTAAGTATATCTTGGAGTAAAGTGCTTAACAAGCCATTTATTTTGATGCAAGAGTTTTCAAAATCGGCCTGGAAATAAGGAAGTTAGGGTGGATTGAATATATTTAAAATGGCTGTCATGGATACCGCCATATTGTAGGCTTTGTGATGTCACAGAGCTCAAATTAAATATGCAAGACCAAATTATGAAGGGCTTTTGAGAATAATTTTGCTACAGTTTTTTATAATCTTTTAATTTTAGTGACAAGCAATCATTTCCCCCAAAATAAACAAACTTTATGAGAACAACTACCTTGATGAAATGAATTTTAATTTTTATGAAACCTCATTAATTATTCAGAATGGCGGCGTCCATTCTACCGGTGTTTAAATATTCAATTTCTATAACTTACTTAATTTTCCACAGATTTTGATCAGTTTTGTGTCAAAATTCATTGTTTGTAAAGTTCTTTATTTTAAAGCACAATGCACTTTAAGGTTGCGTTCTCCTTTAAATATGCATAATTAAAAAAAAAAAAAAAAACAGCATGTAGATGGATATTTTGTCTTAGTATTTCTAAACATGCTTTCCTAAAGTGGTAAGCAATTGATTTTCTAAGAACAAATGCTTTGGTTATAAAACATAATGCAAAGTTTTAAAGTTAAAAAATTCTTGAAATCTCATTAAATATTCAAAATGGCAGTGCCAATGTCAGTCATGTTAAATCCTTCAAAAAATAATAACTTTGTTATTTCTTGACAGATTTTGATCCAACTTGTATCAATTTTTACGGTTTGTTAAGCTCTTCGTTGTGAAATATATTTTATATTAGGGTTTTGTTCCCCTTTAATGGGTTGACGGTATACATTTGTCTGTCGCTTCATAACCCTCAAAGCTCTTAGCAAAATTCTATTTTTTTTTTTTTTTTTTGTTTGTTTGTTTTTCATTATTTTTAGAGAAAATAAGACTTGATATTTCATGTTCACATGAAATGTCAAGCCTTATTTCCTCTCAAAATAATTTTAGAATATTTGATGTGTCCTAGACTGCAGTTGTAATTGGCATTTGAAGGACTAGTATATTCATTTAACTTTTCTGTTTATTTTTTCTTTGCTTATTTCTAATGGTATTTGCTTGAAGTTGTTCATATTTGATCATTGTCACAGTTGAATGGATACAGATCAGTTGCTATTGTCTTGCCATTTTTGCTGACCAAGATCTTGGAACTAGAAATTTTGTTTAAATTTGCATTTAAGTTAGGCATTAAGCTTTTTCATTGCTAATATTATTTCTCTAAGAAAGTCATCCCTAATATGATTTTATGTCATAGCATTTGATAAGATGTTTTTTTGTTGTTTTTTTTTTTCAGTCCAAAAGTATTGATATTTTTCTTATTTCTCCACAAAAACATATGTTGTGGGTACTCATTAGAAGTGCCTTGGCGAGGCGCTTCTAATAAGTACCCACAACATATGTTTTTGTGGAGAAATAAGGAAAATATTTACCTGATGCCCACTTTTATCTACACCTATGTAATATACTTGTACTGTATTAACCCTAAATATTCTGATAGATATGCCTGAGCAAACAATGTGGACTCATATCAAATATTGGATCCTGACCTACATGTGTGCTGTTTTCCACTCTTCCAGCAATTTTTAGACACACCAGTTCAAGAAAATAGATTCGTGCTGATTTTAGGACAAGAATGATAAGTGTTAAAGGTGCCTGAATACCGTAAAGCTTCAATGACTGGAACACCGATGGCTTGTTTACCTTGGCTGATTCAAACTCATTTTTGATTCCCCAGGAAAATTTTCTGATAGCTTAGCCCTTGTCCTGCTGAACCCGGATATGTCCTGCCTTTGCAAACAGTGTAGGTCCAGATCAGTTGGCTTCTGAAGAAACAAACTGATCTGAATCTGCACTGTTTGCCATTCAGTATTTGAATTTGTATCAACAACCTTGATCAAATAATCTGATTGGCTGAAAATAGAAGTGGGTGTGGCATCTTAATTTATTCAGTAGGACAAGGGTTAAGAAAACAACTATTTAGGGATATTATTGTGAAAATGTATGTTGTGTGTACTAACTAGAGTCATGAGGCAATTCTAATGAAACAAGGGACATCTAATGAGTATGAGTACACTCAACTTGTCATTATTTATATACAATATAAATATATTCCTAAATGATCCCCATTTGTCTTCTGACCTGGCACCATGATTAACCCTCATTGACTCGAACTATCCATTTGTTGAACAAATTTCCATAGTCCCAAAGGTGTTCGAGCCATTGAAGTGCGACTGCACTTAGAACAGATATGGAATATGGTAAAAAAAAGCATTACTGCTAGAGTTATACAGATCAATTGACAACATCTTGCCACAGCTGTTTACACTCAGAAAATTTGCAGTAGCCAAGCTGTATTGTTGGTTTGAGGTATATTTCTGCTACTGGTCATGTTCACTTACTCTAGTTTTCTGTATAATTTCAGACTAGTACATTTGGTTTGTCATTTATCAAGTTCCATTCTCCACCTGATGCTTCAGAGAAGGAAGTGGTAAGTTACCATTATAACACTTTGTATTCGGTAGTGTTACAGCCGATGATCGATTTTAATTGATTATAAGTCATTTTTGCCTGACAATCGAAAAGAATTTTTACAGTCAACTAATCGGAAACGTCTTTATTTAGAAACATATTTTTTCTCACTTTTTATTTTAATAAGCAAGTTATAAAAAAATGAAATACTAACTGTCTGTTTTGGTCATATTAGATCTGTGGTCAGTAAAACTGAATATATTTGATAAAATAGCCTGAAATGAGGCACTTTTTCAACAGAAAAACACTGATAATTTCTTTATTTCCCCATGGAAACATATATTGTGGGTAATCATTAGAAGTGCCTCAGTGAGGCACTTCTAATGAGTATTCACAGCATATGTTGTCATGTAGAAATAAGAAAACTATTATGTGGATACCACTCTTATCAATTTAGAGCTATGAAGTACCTGGAAGATGGTTGAAATAAGAATGAATATGTTTACTACAAATCAATTATTAGTCGATGATCTGTTAGTTTTACAAAATGGACGATTGCCTATGAAGTTCTGGCCGATTCTCAACACTAGTATTCAGAAAGCTAGGTCTGAGTAGACCTGGATGGGATGTTGCAGAACATGGTGTCTGATCAGTGTCTACTGTTTGCTCATCATAGAGGTTGATCATGGTGTACACTGCTTGCCCATCATACAGCCAATCTTTAGACACATCAATGGGTAGTCAAATAGATTGGACAAGTCTGGTATAGGAGCACATTCTTTCCTATAAGAATAACCCTGTTGGAGAAGGGGACAAAAATAATTTTAGATAGAGTTGCCTCCCCTGAAATTTTATCCATTCACCTTAATTGTGTGTTGCTACATCATATCAGAACTGGTGGTCTCGGTGGCTGAGTCGGGTGTGCATCTGACTGGTGTTCAGGAGGTTGCAGGCTCGACCACTGCCAGGTTGGCAACATTCTTTCTTGGAGATTGATCATGATATGTTTTCCACAGTCATTCTCTCCCTTCCACTGATTCAGGAAGGGCAGCTGTCAGTTTCTGGCAAAAGAATGTGCACAATACTGGTTAACTGTTAGAGGACTAAGCCTGCCCAATAAAAATGTGGTTAGTTAAACTGACTGCACTCAACATGACCACATTGTGTTGAGTGGGCCATAAAACCCCAACACAAACAAACAGATCACATTAAAACTGACTCTTACACAGTTCTTTTGAGAAAATGTGACATATATTTTTGTCATGCTTGGTATAGTATGAGGAGCTACATAGGTGTACAGTTTTCCGTCCGTCCTTCTGTCTGTCAGCTCTTTTGTTTAGACCCATTTCCAATTAACTGTAATACGTAGTCATTTGACCTAGCATATTCCTTATACTTAACATGGGGAGGTTAGCACTGCGGATTTCAGATCATGAAGTCCCAGGTTCAAATTCAGCTGAAGGCAGAGTTCACCTTATGACTGCACATAGCAACAGATAAGGTGCTTTTTTCATCCGAAAAATGTTGATATCTTTCTTATTTCTCAATAAAAACAAATGTTGTGGGTACTCATTAGAAGTGCCTCAGCGAGGCACTTCTAATGAGTACCCACAACATATGTTTTCGTAGAAAAATAAGAAAAATATTATGTGGATACCCTCTCTCATCTGTAGCTATGCTGCATGTTGCTTCTTTGCACAGAGCCTTCCATTATCATCCTTCATTGTCTCTATGTGACTTAAAATTGTTAAAAGGGATGTAAAACACCAAATCACTATCATCATCCAAATGATACTTAACATGGATTCAGATGGTGTAGTACAGTGCTACGACCAGAGGAATTGTTAAGGAGGAGTATTTGGTGATAATTCTGGGATATTTTTTCTTATTTTTCCATAGAATTATATGTTGTGGGTACTCATTAGAAACATCTCAGTGAGGTGCTTCTAATGAGTACCCACAACATATGTTTTTATGGAGAACTGGAAAAAATTATCCCAGAATTATCACCAAATACTATCCTTGACAGTTCCTCTGTATGACCATATTATTTTGAGTCTAATTTTTTGCATCAGCCCTAGCGTTTAGCTCTATTTCTGATTAAGTGTAACACCTACTATCTTCAAATATGGCATACACTTGCTTCTAAATTTGGACTTAAGGCCAGAGTTTTTTTTTTTTTTTTTTTTGTTTTCTGGTTCTCAGGACATTTCTGACTAGACCTATGGTAGGAGGAGGAAATCAAAATAAAAATAAAATGATGATTACCACTGTGTCGGAGAAATAAAATAAACATCATCATCAAAAATTTTATTTTTCTATCACAGTGAATTTTTTAGTTTTTATGACATTTTTAAAGAAAAGGATAAATGAATAACTAGGCTTCCTTATAATGGAATGAATAGTTTTTAGCATAAATCGTGTTTATATGTTGCTGCTCAGACCTGAGCTTAGCTTTTATTACATGATTTACAAATTACCGTATATTTGTAGAAAACGACACAAAAGACACTTGGTCATTTTAAGCTTAAAAATGGAGATGAAGGAGATATACACTCCGGTACCTTGTTTGCTAGCAGAAATAAACCAGCTACCACAACACCAGCACCATTATCAGGTAACAGAGAGATAAAGAGATGGAAACAGAGAAAGAGATGAACTTTTTTTTCAACCAAAAAACTCTAAGCATCTGCGTGGTTGAGTAGTTCGTGCTCATGGCTTTAGTTCAAGAGACTCTGGGTTTGAATCCCGCCAAAGGCTGTATTCATCTCATAACTGTATGACACTTTATTGCAGAAAGCCTTTCATTATAAGCACTTCATCGTCTCAATATGACTTAACCCTTGTCCTGCTGACCCCGGATATACTCTGCCTTTGCAAACAGTGTAGATCCAGATCAGTTGGCTTCTGAGGAAGCCAACTGATCTAGATCTGCACAGTTTGCCATTAAGTATGTGAATTTATAGAAATAATACAGATCAAGTAATCAGATTGGCTGAAAATTAGAAGTGGGCATGGCATCTTAATTTATTCAGCAGGACAAGGATTAAATACTTTTGAAAGAGACATAAAACACTTAACTCATCATCATTCAGCCAAAAAGTATTGATATTTTTTCTCATTTCTCCATGTAAACATGTTGTGGGTTCTCATTAGAATCACCTCACTGCAGGGCTTCTGATGAGTACTACAACATATGTTATTTATGGAGAAGTAAAAAAAAATATTTACCCAATACCTCCTTTTATCTAGAGCTATAAGAGAGAGAGAAGAAAAGAGCTCATTAGAATCACCTCACTGCAGGGCTTCTGATGAGTACTACAACAGATGTTTTTTATGGAGAAGTAAAAAAAAAATATTTACCCAGTACCTCCTCTTATCTAGAGCTATGAGAGAGAGAAAAGAAGAGAGAGGTGGTTGAAGGTATACAGGTGAAAAGAGGAAAAGTCTGGCAGTGAGTTAATGGATATGCAATAGATTTGTGAAGGGCTTAAAGTATGTTATTATAGTTGTAGTTCTATATACTTTGTGCTTGAAAAGATGCTTTGGATATCACCAGGCCCCAAGGTTATAAAACTCTTTTCATGCTCAACTCAGCTGAGCAAAAAATTTTCTCAGCTAATAAATATGAAAATGCCAACAATAGTTGGCATTTTCATATTTATTAGCAGAGAAATTTTCATGCTCAGTTATGTTTAGCGAAAAAAAAAAAAAAAAAAAAAAAATGCAGTTGTTAGTAACTTACTAGCAGGACAAATTTCATACTCAGCTGAGTTGAGCATGAAAAATGTTTTATAACTTTGGGGCCTGGAGTTATTTAAAATGCTTGTATTTTAGTTTGCTCTACTTGCCGTGTCCTCCTTCTAGTTTCTGATTATGGGAACACCTTTAGAAAGCCAAATGCATTACATTAGATCTCATATTTTATTAGGCAAACAAGGAGAATGGTTAAACTTTCAAGGAAGAAAATTCTGTCAGTTTCTCTCCCTTCATGAAAAGGAGCTTATTCTAAAAGAAGAGAATTTGGTCCCCTTGGAAGTAAATTCTTTTCTGTTAGAGTAGATCCCTTTCAGAAGGGGCTTGGTGTGTAGGATACCAAACAGAAAATCAGAAAATTGTCTCCCTTGTTAAAGATGTAGGAAAACCAGTCCCCTAAACTTTATTTCAGCTGTTCTCAGTAAAATTTTATTTGTTTCAAAGATAATATGTATCAAAATCATATTTCATTTATGTTTTTTGTGCATTACTATGCATATTGCATAGTAAAAATCATTCCTTTTGTTACTAAGCATATTGCGTAGTAAAAATCATTCCTTTTGTTACTAAGTATATTGTATAGTAAAAATCATTCCTTTTGTTACTAAGCATATTGCATAGTAAAAATCATTCCTTTCAGTACCCTTCTTTTGTTGCACCTGCTTAAACCAGCAGGTGCAGTATATGCATTTGGTTTTCCATCCATTCGTTTGTCCATCTGGTATCATTTGCAACCAAACTAGCATTCAAGTCTGTTTCTGAATAACTATAACACCAATCATCTTGCTCGGTATACATTTTCTCCTTAAGAAGGTCTCAAACAATGCATTGTCGTTTTATGACCATGACCTATTTTTCACGGCCATTTGTACAGCAGTCCTAGCATGTAATCCATTGTAATACCCACAATCATCTAACATGGACTCAAAACATTGCAGTAAATATTTATGACTCTGATCTATGTTTTGTGGCAGGTGTGACACCACCCTCTAATGAACTCTTGTTCTTTTTTATGCCCCCAACTTCAAAGAAGTTGGAGGGGCATATTGCTTCTGGGGCATTCATCCATCCATCCTTCTGTCCCTCAGTTCGTCTCGCTTTTTGATGCATAGCATAACTTTAGAACCGTGCATGTTACTGTTTTGAAATTTCTTATATGGATTCCTCATGAAAAAAAAAAAAAAAAAGCTGACACATATTTTTTTCTTGACAGGATTATGCCCCTTTCCTGAGTTAAACCCTTTGAAAACATATGGATGGAATTTCGTCAGCACAATATCTCAAAAACTATTGAAGCTAGAGCCTTGAAACTTGATGAATAGACTGGTAGTGATGAGTAGACAACCTGATTAACTTTTGAATACATTTTGAAAAATACTGATTGAGTTATGGCCCTTTGTTATTTTGGGCATTTTTACCTTGTCAGCAAAATATCTCAAAAATTGTTAGAGCTAGAGCCTTGAACCTTGGTGAATGGATTTGTAGTGATGTATAGATGACTTGATCAACTTTTGAATAAAATTCTGAAAAATACTCCATGGGTTATGGCCATTTGTAATTTTTAGCATTTTTACCATGTCAGCAAAATATTTCAAAAACTGTTGGAGCTAGAGCCTTGAAACTTGATGAATAGACTGGTAGTAATTAGAAGACAACCTGATTAACTTTTGAATAAATTTTGAAATATACTTCTTTAGTTATGGCCCTTTGTAATTTTGGGTATTTTTATCTTGTCAGCAAAATATCTCCAAAAATGTTAGAGCTATAGATTATAACCTTGGTGAATTGATTTTAATGATGACTAGATGACCTGATTAACTTTTATGTAAATATTTCATGAGTAATGGTCCTTTGTAAATTTGGGCATGTTTCCCTTGTCAGCAAAATATCTCAAAAACTATTGAAGCTGGAGCCTTGAAACTTGATGAATAGATTGGTAGCGAAGAGTAGATGACCTGATTATACCGCCAATTTCGAATGAAATTGATGGGGCATATTATTTTGCCTTTGTCCGTCCATCCGTTTGTCTCGCTTTTTTGTCCATGCTATATCTTAAGAACCCTGCATGCTAGGGTTTTGAAATTTTATATATGGGTTCCCAATGAAAAAATAGCTGACCGTATTTTTTTTTTCTTGTCCGTTTTTTTTTAGAGTTATGCCCCTTTGAAAAAAATCAGAATTAAATCTTGTGAGCAAGATATCTCAAAAAGTATTAAAGCTGGGTTCTTGAAATTCAATATAGTGAGTGGGAATGATTTGTAGATTACCTGATTAGATTTTGAGAGAATTCTGTGAAAAAATTGATATAGTTACGGCCCTTTGCGGTTCTGCGCATTTTTACCTTGTCAGCAAGATGTCTCAAAAAGTACTTAAGCTAGAGTCTTGAAATATTATATGCTGATTGGGGATGATGTGGAGATTACCTGATTTGATTTTTAGGGAATTCCATGAAATATTGACATAGTTATGGCCCTTTGTAGTCTAGGCATTTTGACCATGTCAGCATAATAACTCAAAAAGTATTTAAGCCAGAGCCATGATATTTGGTATACTGATTGGGATTGAGGAGGAGATCACCTGATTAAATTTTGAACCAGTTAATTGAAGTGTTGTTGGAGTTATGGCCATTTGCAATTTCTGGCCATTTAATGTTGTCGCTTTATTGTGTATAGCATAAGTTTAGAACCATGTATGCTAATGTTTTGAAATTTCATATATTGATTCCTCATGAAAAAATAGGTGACCCGTATTTTTTTCTTATCCGAATTATCTCCTATTTTTGGGTTATTTCCCTTTTGATAAAATAACATTGACATCTCGTATATTTGTACTGTTGTTACTGTCATTGGCAAGCAGTGTTGGAGTCAAGCAGTGTTAGAGTCAGGCAGCTGGGGGCTTAGTGTTTTACAAACACCAGCTCTAGTTATATGTTATAAAGGCGGAAACTCTAGATCAGTTTTTGGAATAGAAATCAGGACCCAGTTGTTCAAAACTTAATAAAGTTAATAGCTAATATAATGGTAGAATTTCTGTCTTGAAATTTGGAAAATACATTGATATTTTTTGCTGAAAAAAAATGTTAGTGCTTTTGTATTGCTAAAGCTACTCACATTTTTGCAGCAAAAATGTCAGGGTATTTTAAAATATCTTATCTACAACAGTTAACAAGTTTGACATTAACAAGCTCATTCAGCTGACAATGCTTTGAACAATTGGGACCAGATTGTTTTATTTGTGTGATGATCAACTTAAAACAAATTGTGTTTATTTTTTTTTTTTTTTATTTTTTTTTTTTCATATATTCTAAGGTGCAGCAGCAGTAAGGGCAGCATCAAGACTGGCAGAAGAATCCAAACCGTCAACATCATCATCATCGTCAGCTATAGAGAAAAAGACAGCAGCTCCATCAACATCAGTTAAAGCTTCAACATCAGACTCAATAATCACAAACAAGAAGACACCAGAATCATCCACATCAGTGAAACCTGAGAAGAAAGCAGAATTACAAAAGAAAGAAGTGAAATCCACACCATCACCTGTAGGTTTTTATTGATAAATTTGTGAGTCAGTTTCCACCAAAACAAACATTCCATACTTTAAATATTGTATCTAATACAGTGAGCCCTCGTTACAATGACAGCATTTGTTCCCAAAGATGTTGCCATTAAAATTAATTTGCTGTTGTAAAGAATCCTTAATGGACAGAATGACATGTAAGAAAGACCTTGCTTTATTCTTATTTCCTCATATTACATGTTTTGGATATTTGTTAGAATTGCCTCACTGATGCAATTCTAACAAATATCCAAAATGTATGTTTCTTGAAGTATTAAATACAATGTCTTGCATAATTTATGATTAACTGTTACCTCTTCAGTGAAGTCCAATTCAATTCTCCAGTCCAGTTATCATTATAGCTAACATTGTCGTTCTATCTACTGTCTGTATAAAGAGGGTTGATTATACATGTGTATTATGAATTTGCAAGTCAGTTTCCACCAAAACAAACATTCCATACTTTAGATATTGTATCTAATACAAAACAAATCCAGTATAAATCAGCTATTTTATTTCTTGTTTATCAGAGCTCTAGATAAGGTGTCTTTTTACCTGACTGACTGGTCAGATTTTTAATGCTACCAGGCAGCTGAGTCACATAGAGGCAGCGCCAATTTTAACAAAAAGTATTGCTATTTTTATACCCCACCATGCAATAATATTGGGGTATTATGGTTTCACATCGATTGTCAGTGGTCCCATCTGGCCAGCCATCCGGCCGTCTGTTTTTTCATTCCGGATGATAACTTGAGTACATTTCAATGGATTTTCACCAAATTTGGTATATGCATTGATATTGTGAAGAGCTGGTTTGGAATTGCCAATGGGCAAATTTCATCAATTTTTGTCAGGGTTATCTGCCCGCAACAAGTCTGATTATTCTTTTACAGATGATAACTTGAGTAAATGTCATTGGATTTTCATGAAACTTGGTATGTGCATTGATATAATTGTGGAGATCTGGTTTGGGATTGCTAATGGCCACATTTTGTGAGGTTGTGACAACATGATAATGGCGGGGTATTATTGTTTCACGTTTTTATTCTTTTATATTTCTCCACATAAACATATATTGTGGAAATCATTAGTAGTGTCTCAGCAAGGCACTTGTAATGTCAGAGTACCCATAACATGTTTTCATGACGAAATAAGGAAACCCTTTCCTAGATACCCCTCTAATCTAGAGCTCTATGTTTACATAGCTTCAGATAGGATTTTAAAGTTCTGGGCCCAGTTGTTCAAAACTACGATTTCGTTAGTTAACGTATCATTAAAACTTTTATTAAATATGGCTTATATGCTAATATTTTTGCTGAAAAAATGTGAGGTGCTTTTGCATTTGCAAATGCTACTCACATTTTTTCTGCAAAAATACCTCTGAATTAGGCATTGTACTTGCTAGAAAAATTAACAATTTGACCACTAATGAGCTCGTTAAGCTAATGATGCTTTGAACATATTTATTTTTATTCAAAACATATCTTGTAAGTATTCATTGGAATGGCCATGCTGAAGGAATTCCATTGACACCTCATAGTGCAGAAGTAACAAAAATTAATGCCTTTTATGGACCTTAGAGTAAACATTTTCATTTGTTTTCTGATAGTCACAGAATCGTGAGAAAAGAAAACACAATGTCAGTGATGATGACACGGAGGAGGAGCTAGAACCAAAGACACCATTCCGTAAACAGTCAACCAGCATCAGTTCAATTTCCTCAAAGGCATCGTCAAAAGATGAAGAGAAACCACCGCTAAAAAAGATCAAGTGTAAGTATAATTCACAATAAATCAAAAAGTATTGATACCATATTTAAGCTACATATTCTGACTCCTTGTTGCCATACTTGTCCTGAAATTTTATTAGGTCAATTTTGCTAGTTGTTGATACAGTCAAACGTCAATGGCTCGAACACCTTTGGGACCCATGGAAATTGTTTAGAGACATGGGTAGTTCGAGCCACTGAGGGTTAATCATAGCGCAAGGTCAGAAAGCAAATGAAAATAATCTGGGAATGTCTGTTCCATCTTCTATAAAATAATGATATGTTGAGTGTACTCATTAGAATTGCCTCGATGAGGCAATTCTAATGTGTACACACAACATACATGATAAAATAAGAAAATTTCCCTTAAAATCCCAAAATATTTGTTTTCTTAGCTATCGGAAGAATTTCCTAGGGACTCAAAAACGAGTTAGAATCATCCACGGTAAACGAACCATCCGTGTTCGAGCCATCGAGGTTATACTATATGTCTAAAATACTGCTGGGTGAGGGGCAAATGGTATAGGACCTGATGCCACAGATCTAGAAAAAATAGATAATCAGGAAAGGAAGGTCATAATCATGAACACAGTCCCTACAAGGCAACAGATAATGATTTAGTGACATGAAAAGGCACAAAGCAAAACACACTTGGAAACAGAAATGACAGGTGAAGAGAAACTGAAATGGATATTACCTCTTTGATACGGTCAACAGCAAAACTGTTGGGAGCTTAAATCTGGCTTTTAGAGTGCCCAAACTTGACTTCCTTTTGAAGCAGTACTCAACATTCAACATGAATACTCATCAGGGTCTGCACTGCTTATTCAGTATTGTCTGTCCAAATAATTAAGGTAAAATGGGTACACGTATAACTCTAAATAGTAGGGATATCTAGATAATACTTTTTTTCTTATTTCTCCATGAAAGTACATCTTTTGGATACCCATTAGAAGCACCTCAGGGTGGCATACATGTATTTAATGAGTAGCCACAATATATATTTTTCCATGGAGAAAAAGGACTTATATACACATAGATATTTGAAACATTTACTTTTGAAACTTTCAGTGAGAGATTTTGGCCAGATCGTGGAGGTAGTTGTGTTTGTACTGAACAATTATCAGAATCTATATAGCTGTTGATATTAAGAGGCTTATCTGTATATATTTTTCTTTTTTCTGTATGGAAACATATGTTGTGGATACTCATTAGAAACCCCTCAGTGAGGTGCTTTTAATGAGTACCTACAATATATGCTTTCATGGAGAAAACAAAAAAAATTTCTACACTTTTCAATTGAACAAAAGTGCCTGATCTTGAGCTATTAACAGTCAAACCTCAATAGCTCAAACATTGATGGCTCGTTTACCATGGCTAATTTGAACTGATTTTTGAGACCCTACGAAAGTCTTCCGATAGCTCAAGAAAACAAATATTTAAGGAAATTTTCTTATTTTATCATGGAATTGTATTTTGTGTGTACTCAAAAGAATAGCCTCATCATTCTAATGAGTACACTCAATATACAATTATTGTGTAGAAAATTTAAACGATTTCCCTAAATTATCACCATTTGCTTCCTGACCTGGTGTCATGATTATCCCGCAATGGCTCGAACTACCCATATCTGGAACAAATTTTCATGGTCCCAAAGATGTTCGAGCCATTGAAGTTTGACTGCATACATAGATAAATTAAGACCTTAATACATTCTAACATGTTAACATTTTTTCCTATTGCTCCTTATGGAAACATCACCATGATCAAACTACTATAATTCACTTCGTCAACGTAGTGCATACAAAAGGTCGCATTTGATGATGTTGTATGTAAACATTTACTGCTGTCAACATTGAAGAGTTCTTTGGAAAACATTGCAATGGTATCAATTTTCCTTTATATATCATGTTAGAAGTGATATATTTGTTCTCTGCTGTGAATTATCGCGACTAACGCATGGTGATGTCTAGCAGTTGCAAATAATAATTCACTCCGGCTTTGCCATCTTAAATTGATATGATACTTTCCGACCTGCCCTCCAAAACCATACATTATTCAACAATGATTCACAGTAGAGAAAAATTATTTCTTAAATATAACACAGTATGGGATGTAACATGGTTTAATGATGGTCCCCTAAACATTGTATACTAATAAAGATATGATCATTTTTCTATATAATCCATAGCTTTTGATAAGGCGCTTTTTTCAAACAAAAAGTGTCTATATTTTTCTTATTTCTCAATAAAAAACATATAGTGTGGGTGCTCATTAGAAGCACCTCGGCAAGGCGCTTCTGATGAGTACCCACAACATACTTTTTTGTCGAGAAATAAGAGAACTATTTACCTGATACGCGCTCTTATCTAGATCTATGAATTAATCTATACATTTTTATATAAATATAACAAGGTTGTTTGCTAACAGTGTTTGCTCTGGATCCCAGCAACAGTGTTAGAAAGTGGTTTTGATGTATTTTGAAACATTTACAGCTGAGCCACCTAAAGAATCTCCAGTGAAAGCCTTCGGAAGGATCATGGAGAAAGTTGTGTTTGTGCTGAGTGGTTACCAGAATCCATATAGAGGCGAACTGCGGGATAGGGCTCTGGCAATGGGAGCAAAATACAAGCCCGATTGGGGAAAAGGATGCACACATTTAATGTACGTACAGTGAAACCTGTGTAAGAAAGCCACCTTTGAGATTGACTTCAGCGGTTGATGTGGAAAGGTGGCTGTCTTATAAAGGTACATGTCAAGTAATTTTGCTAGCAAAATTACATGACATGTACCTTTATAAGACAGGTGCTTTTTTCACATCAACCACTATTTAAAGTCAGTCTTAGAGGTGGCTCTCTTACACAGGTTTCACTGTACATGCATATGCAATTGTATTACAGACATCAGTAGTAATCACTTCATTTAACCCATTAAAGACTGAAACAACTCTCCCACACTATATCTTGGAAGAGTCTGTTTTCAATTTTAGGTATGTCAGGCTAACTGGTATAGATATTCCTTAAGAAAAATTGTTGAACTATATGCAAACAGTGGAGGCCCTGATCAGACGCCACATTCTGCGGTGTTTGATCTGAGTCTGCACTGTTTGCCAGTTACCGGTTTAGGGGTCTCCAGTCTTCAATGGGTTAAAGTCTTTACTCCACCACTTGGTCTCAGTATGACTTAAATAGTGTTGGAAGGGAGATAAAACACAAAATCATCGTCCTCACTTCCATACACTTCACTTCAGTTCTCATTTAAGAATCCAGATGGCTAATAATAGGTGGTGAGCACTCCTGACTTGGGATCATAAGATCCTGGGTTCGAATCATGACTTTATGGTAGTTTATTGCACAGAGCTTTTCATTATCATTGCCTCATCACTGCCTCATTATTTTGATATGACTTATATAGTGTTGAAAAAGACATAAAACATCAAAAAATCACTTCACTTCAGTCCCGTTACCTTGTTGCTGCTCACAGGTACACCTCTGATAACTTTGATATTGTTTTCCTGTGATAAATCAAGATTTTCAGTCATCACGAAAACATGCCTGCATAATTTTGACCCCCTTAAACCCCACTTTTATGTAGTATTATGGGGTATACATTATTTTTATTATTTTTGCTCAAAAACATAGATTGTCAGTACTCATTAGAAACGCCTTGCCGAGGCAGCTCTAAAGAGTACCCACAACCTATGTTTTGAGCAGAAATATGAAAAATATCAGAATTTTTATCTGAAAATTTTCAGTTTTTGGAGGTGAAATTTCTATATATTTGAATAGGCATGTTTTGGTAATGGTTATCTTACTGGTATACCAGCATTGAAGATGCATTTAAGTATATTTTTGATAAAATATTGATAATACCAATAAATAAAGTATCAAACACTACATTTTTTATCAGATTTGAAATAAGGTCTGTAATAGCCAGGGATTGACATTATCCAGCTTTGCTTCAGTATTTCAGAATGTTGTCTACTGCAGTTGTGTTTGGCACTTTAAATGTTGAATTATTAGCATACAATCACTGGACTGGACTGCAGGCAAATTTAGGACTTCTCACAAATCTAGGAGTAGTGTTATTGCATATATGAAAAGCCTTCAAACTCTTCATCTGGGCCTACTGTATTTAACCCTTAAAGTGCCAAGCAAAATTTGTAGCAGACGACAATCTAAAATTTTCATTTTTTAATTTTCAGAGAAACAAGTCTTGATATTTCATGTGAATCATCTGCTTGGCAAGACGATTCACATGAAATGTCAAGACTTGCTTTCTTCTGAAAATAAAAAAAAAAAAAAAAAAAATCAAAATTGTCGTCTGCTTTAAGGGTTAAGGGAAATGGATGCACCTGAAAATTTTGCTACCTTTCTTTTTCAAAAGGAGACAACTCCTGCAGACAAGATTTTAGTTCCCTTGTACTTAAATTTTTGAAAAATAGTAGGCAACTCTTAGTTGAAATAATTTGCTCGCACTCTGGTACTTGGGGAAGCAAATTATTTCCTTTAACATTAGTAACCATTGGGAAGGGAGCTAAATATTTTCATGTCAGTATTATTTTCTTTAGATGGTGTAATACACAGTTAATTCCCCTTAAAGCATTTGTTGTTGTTTTACTGTGTTTTGCTGTTAGCCCTTATCATGCTGAATAAATTAAGATGCCATGCCCACTTCTAATTTCCAGCCAGTCAGATGCCTTGATCTGGGTTTTTGATAGAAATCCACATATTTAATGACAAACAGTGCAGATCCAGATCAGTTGGCTTCTTCAGAAACCAACTGATCTGGATCTACACTGTTTGCTAAGGCAGGGCATGTCGTGTTCAGCAAGAGAAGGGTTAAAATTATGACAATATTTCTTTAAAAATGATTCATTTGAAATATAAATCATTTTTTCTGAGAAAAAAAAAACAAATGATTATCACCAATTAACTGTCTTCAGTATTTTCTTTCAGCAGGTGAAATGTCTGAACATACATAAATATAGAGAATGTTATAAGTTGTATGATTTGCGCTGTGTTTCAGATGTGCCTTTCCTAACACACCCAAGTACAACCAAGTTCAAGGGAAAGGTAAAATTGTGGGCCAGAAATGGATACAGGAGTGTTATAAACAGAAGAAATTGTTGCCATGGAGAAAGTAAGAACTTGGGATTGTGGAAGCTTTATACATTTGGTATATTTTCTGCCATGTTTTACAAGAGAGGTAACTTTTGTGACTTCCTGTTTACTTTCCTTCACACTAAGTCCATTTTGAAATGGCTCTGCATAAAAAAAAAATATGCTACCAGGTGAAGCAAATATACTGAGCAACATAAATTTAGACTAAGAAAACACAAATATCTTTTAGAGGAAAAAAAGTAACAAATGTGAAACATTACCGAAATTCATCTTTAATCCGTTGACACTCAATTTCAAATGTAAACAACCATCTCTTCCACATGGAATTTGTCAGAGACCTACATATTGGACACTGGGGTCAATTTAAAGTTCACACACTCATCAATACTATGTATGCCCACCGTTGGATGCGATGACAGCCAGGCACCGACGTCTCATGCTGGAAACAAGTCTGTTAACTTCTGCTATAGGGATGTTGTTCCACTCTCTATGCAATGCATGCTCAAGATCATGAACGTTGTTGACCTTATGATGTTCTCTGACTCTGCATCCCAACACATCCCACATGTGGGAGACAAATCCGGGGATTGTGATGGCCATTCCAACAACTGAACATTGTTATTGTTTAAAACTTCCATTGTGTATCTTGCAGTGTGCGGTCTAGCATTGTCTTATTAGATTATCACTCCTGGACATTGAAGCGCAAAGGGCACAATCACCGGCTGAACAATCTGAGCATAATATCCAGCAGCTGTTAGCGTTCACTGAACAGTAATGAGGTCCATTTTAGTGTTACGTGTTATGCCTCCCCACACCATAACACTACCACCACCATATCGGTCCCTTTGGATGACGTTCTGATCATGGTAGCATTCACCTGAACACCTCCACACACGTGCTGTCTCATCGGCGAAATCAACAGTGAAGTGAGATTTATCGGTAAAGAGGATATTGTTCCACTGACATTAAGTCCAACAGCGATGATTTCTAGCCCAATTCACCCGATCCTGGCAATGGTATTGAGTAAGAGGAACGCCGATGTAAGGTCTTTTTGCCCGGAGCCTTCCTTGATACAGATGGCGACAAATTGTTTGAGCAGAAACCCTTGTTCTGGTAGCCGCCCGAAGCTGATTAGCAACTTTTCTCACAGACATGAATCTTGCAGACATGAAGCGGTTCCTGCGTGATGTCATGACGATGTAGCAATTCTCTGCCGCCAACGTTTTCCGCATCTGCTGGTTCTACGCCAATCCTTTAGTGACCCGATTGCTTCATATCGAGACCGCAGACGAGAAACAGTACTGTGGTGAACCCCAATTTAGCGTGCTGTGGCTCTAACCGACATCCCACCTTCCAGCATCCCCAGAACTCTGTGACATTGATCTAACGTTAGGCTTCTGCTTCTGCTCTTCCCCATAGCTGTTTTTTGGCAATTTTAGGACAGACTTTTTAACTGTACCGATATGTTTTAATGTCACTTAGTACATGAAATGGTATATGGCCATAAAAACAGTGTGATAGCAGGTGCCACGTTTGATATCGATAAAAGTAAACTTTTCATGCAGATAAATGTATCCCAGACATTAGCCCAATTATGTACATGTTTTCAATTATTGTACAAAATTGTATTGATGAAAATATTGCCCACCCCACCACCCCCCCCCCCACCCCCCCCCCCCCCCCCCCCCCCCCACAAAATCTGTGCTAAGTTTATGTTGCTCAGTATAGTTTCCTTCTAGTTTAGACCCCATTTCAGATGAGAGGCAAAATCAATTTCAACAGAGTTACTTCCTCTTGAAGTGCATCCATTCACATAAGTACATTTTCTGGGAGGGTGGGGAAAGTGATGGTGGGGGTAGTGGGGTGGGGGTGCAACTCTGTTAAACAGATTTTTGCCTCTCAACTGAAAGAGATCTACTCTACAAGGAAGAATTTGCTCCCCATTGGAGCAAATACTTTCCTTCTATAGTATATCCCTTTTCAGAAGGGGCTTGGTGTGTAATAAAGCTAACAGAAAGTCACAGAAGTTGTCGCTGTTAGCAGAAATGGCAGAAAATCTGTGTTCATTGTGTTGAGAAGTAATTTTAAATGCTTTTCTGTGTTGGTCTACAGGGCCCAGTTGTTCAAAACTAACAATGTTGTTAGTTAACTTGGTGTTAAACTTTCGATCATTAAATAAGGCATATACACTAATATTTTTGCTGAAAAAATGTGAGTAGCCTTTGCATTTGCAAAAGCTACTCACATTTTTTAGCAAAAATACCTGTAAATCAGATTTTGCACTTATTATAACAGTTAACATTTTGACCCCTAACAAGCCCGTTAAACTAATGATGCTTTGAACAACTGGGCCTTGAAGTTTTGGGGACCCTCTACATGGCCCAAACAGTTATACCTAGCTGGAACTGTCTGACGATTAAGGGTGAGGTTGGACATCTGTACAATCAGGTTGAAGTCCCCTCTCAACAGTTTTATTGTTGACCATTCCAAGGCGGTACTTCTGTTAGAGTTCCTCTCCCTTTGCCTCTTCTATCTCAGTTTGTTTATTCTGTGTTTTATGAAGTTCTGTGTTGGGTAGCCATTTCATATAGTTAAACCCCTGGGAGGTATGTATTCCACGATTGTGACCTATTCTGGGTATCTCCATAATTACTTTTTTATAAAAACATCACAAAAACATGCCAAAATAATTTTGACCCCATTAAACCCCATTTTTATACTGTAAAACTGGGGTTGACAGGGGTATACATTAATTTTCTTATTTCTGCTCAAAAACATAGTTTGTGGGGTACTCCTTAGAACCGCCTCGCTAAGCGGTTTTTCTAACAAGTACCCACAATCTATGTTTTGAGCAGAAATATGAAAAATATTAGAATTTTTTATCTGAAAATTTTCCTTTTTTGGTTTGTTTGTTTGTGTTGAGGTTTTACGGCCCAGTCAACCCAATGGGGTCATGTCAAGTGCAGTCAGTTTAGCTAACCATACATTTACTGGGCAAGCTTAGTCCTCTAAGCCGTTAACCAGTATTGTGCACATTCTTTTGCCAGAAACTGACAACTGCCCTTCTTGAATCAGCGGAAGAGAGAGAATGACCGTAGAAAATATTTCATGATCAATCTCCAAGAAAGAATGTTGCCGACTTGGTGGGGTCGAATCCACAACTCCTGATCAGCCACCGAAGCAGGCCCCTTTTTTGGTTGTAAAATTTTCAATATATTTGAATAGACAGTTTTCATGATGTAACTTTATATTCATATGCCAAAAAAGAGAAAAAAAAACATATACAAGAGCATTATCAATTAGTAATTATTGATAATAATTACTAATTGATGTAAATCCTATCTTTCTTCCAGAAAAAGTGCTTTTCTTTCAACCAAATAGTATTGATATTTTTCTTACTTGACTACATAAATGTATATTGTGGTACTCATTAGAAGTGCCTCATCAAGAAGAGACTTCTAACAAGTACTACCTATAAATGTTTTCTTTTTTTTTTTTTTGTAAAGAAAAAAATATTTGTCTTATGCTTCCTCTTATTTTATGATTCTATACTGACACAATTACAGATACCGTGTCGGCGATGCAGAGTCCCCAAGTGAAGAAAGCTCATCAGATGATGAATACATGCCCACTGCCAAGAAAACTACACCCAAGAAAACTCCTACTAAAACAGAACCAAAGAAGCAGACTGCACCTGCCAAACACAAATATGGTATTGTAATAAGGATATTTTTTTTTTTTTCAGTTTTGAGTAAAGAGTTTCAAGTCATGTCTTCAAAAGTTACCTAATGAGGTATTCCAGTAATAAAAACCTAGAACATCCACACATCATGCCAAGCAGGCCAGTGCACATTGTAGTTTCCTTTTCTGGAAAATTTAAGCAGAGCTCTAGATAAGAGGGAGTAATGAGTATTTCAGCATTGAATTTTATTTTTGAAAATCAGCATTGAAATTGAAGCTGAGGGGGTAAAAATACTGAAAGAAAGTTTAGATTTCAGCATTGAAATCAAATTTAGGGGGTAAAGTTTTTCATTTAACTTTACTTCTTTAAATATGAAGCAATTTTCCTCACATTGAATCTGTGTGACCAGGAGCAGTACACTAGATCAGAAAGGGCTTAACCCTTAAGATTAAAATACAAATGGTGTTTTTTTTTGTTTTTTTTTTTCTGTTTTTAGCTCACCTGAGCACAAAGTGCTCATGGTGAGCTATTGTGGTCAGTCACTGTCTGTCATCGTGCAGCTTCAACAATTGCTTTAAAAGACTATTCCTCCTACACCCCTGGGCCAATTGATTCAATACTTGGTAGGAAGCATCGGGGTGGCTTGTAGATCAAAAATAGCTAAAATGGTTCCGATTTGAAATCCAATATGGCCGCCTTGGGCGCCATTTTGAAAATCTATTTTTCACTTCTTCTCCTGAACCGAAAGGCCAACTGACTCCAAACTTGCTAGGAAGCATCGGGGTGACTTGTAGAGAAAAAATAGCTAAAATCGTGCCGATAGGAAATTCAAGATGGCCACCATGGAGGCCATCTTGGAATTCTATTTTTCGCTTCTTCTCCTGAACCGAAAGGCCAATTGACTCCAAACTTGCTAGGAAGCATCGGGGTGATTTGTAGATCAAAATTAGCTAAAATCATGCTGATCGGAAATCCAAGCTGGCCGCCATGGCAGCCTTCTTGAAAATCTATTTTTCGCTTCTTCTCCTGAACTGAAAGGCCAATTGACTCCAAACTTGCTAGGAAGCATTGGGGTAACTTGTAGAGAAAAAATAGCTAAAATAGTGCCGATCGGAAATCTAAGTTTGCCGCCATGGCAGCCGTCTTGAAAATCTATTTTTCGCTTCTTCTCCTGAACCGATTTTACCGAAAGGTCAGTTGACTCCAAACTTGCTAGGAAGCATCGGGGTGACTTGTAGATCAAAAATAGCTAAAATCGTGCTGATCGGAAATCCAAGATGGCCGCCATAGAGGCAATCTTGATAATATTTTTTTTGCTTCTTCTCCTGAACCGAAAGGCCAATTGACTCCAAACTTGTTAGGAAGCATCGAGGTGACTTATAGATCAAAAATAGCTAAAATTGTGCTGATCGGAAATCCAAGCTGGCCACCATGGCGACCATCTTGAAAATCTATTTTTCGCTTCTTCTCCTGAACTGAGCCAATTGACTCCAAACTTGCTAGGAAGCATTGGGGTGACTTGTAGATCAAACATAGCTAAAATCGTGCCGATGGGAAATCCAAGATGGCTGCCATGGCAGCCATCTTGAAAATCTATTTTTCACTTCTTCTCCTGAACTGAAAGGCCAGTTGACTCCAAACTTGGGAGGAAGCATCGGGGTGACTTATAAATCAAAAATAGCTAAAATTGTGCTGATCGGAAATCCAAGCTGGCCGCCATGGCAACCATCTTGAAAATCTATTTTTCCCTTCTTCTCCTGAACTGAGCCAATTGACTCCAAACTAGCTAGGAAGCATTGGGGTGACTTGTAGATCAAACTTAGCTAAAATCGTGCCGATGGGAAATCCAAGATGGCCGCCATGGCAGCCATTTTGAAAATCTATTTTTCACTTCTTCTCCTGAACTGAAAGGCCAATTGACTCCAAACTTGCGAGGAAGCATTGGGGTGACTTGTTTAAGCAATCATCATGAAGCTTGCTCAAAATAGGTCAAGTTCGAAAATGGGTCACTTGGGGTCAAAAACTAGGTCACCTGGCCAAATTAGCTAAAACCTTGTTAACACTCTAGTGGTCATATTTTTGAAGCAGTCATCATGAATCTTGCTTAAAATGTCTTGTCTTGATGAGTTCTAGGTCAAGTTTGAAACTGGGTCACTTGGGGTCAAAAACTAGGTCACCAGGCCAAATCAGCAGAAAACTTTGTTAACACTCTAGCGGTCACATTTTTCAAGCAATCATCATGATCTTGCTCAAAATGTTTGTCCTGATGATTTCTAGGTCAGGTTCGAAACTGGGTCACTTGGGGTCAAAAACTAGGTCACCTGGCCAGATCAGCGGAAAACCTTGTTAACACTCTAGTGGTCACATTTTTCATGCCATCATCATGAATCTTGCTCAACATGTTTGTCGTGATGATTTCTAGGTCAAGTTCGAAACTGGGTCACTTGGGGTCATAAACTAGGTCACCGGGTTAAATCAGCAGAAAACATTGTTAACACTCTAGCGGTTACATTTTTGAAGCAATCATCATGAATCTTGCTCAAAATGTTTGTCTTGATGAGTTTTAGGTCAAGTTGGAAACTGGGTCACTTGGGGTCAAAAACTAGGTCACCAGGCAAAATCAGCAGAAAATTTTGTTAACACTCTAGTGGTCACATTTTTGAAGCAGTCATCATGAATCTTGCTCAAAATGTTTGTCTTGATGAGTTTTAGGTCAAGTTGGAAACTGGGTCACTTGGGGTCAAAAACTAGGTCACCAGGCAAAATCAGCAGAAAATTTTGTTAACTCTCTAGTGGTCACATTTTTGAAGCAGTCATCATGAATCTTGCTCAAAATGTTTGTCTTGATGATTTCTGGGTCAAGTTCGAAACTGGCTCACATGGGGTCAAAAACTAGGTCACCAGGCCAAATCAGCAGAAAACTGTTAACACTCCAGAAGTCACATTTTTTAAATAATCATCATAAATATTGCTTAAAATGTTTGTCTTGATGGTTTCTAGGTCTAGTTTAAAACTGGATCACTTGATATCAGAAACTAGGTCACCTGGCCAAATCAAAGGAAAACCTTTTTGATGCTCTAGAGGTCACATTTTTGAAGTGATCATCATGAATCTTGCTCAAAATGTTTGTCTTGATGATTTGAAGGTGATGTATAGTTTTCTGTCCAGTGACTCTCTTAAGTTTTTCCATTTAGGTCAGTTTCTCAGTAATTATTGGTCCTACAGAGTGATATTTGGTACTTGTGAAGTGTTTGTTTTTAGGTCAGTTTCTCAGTAACTATTGCTCCTACAGCCAATGATACTTAGTACATGCATACATCTTAGCATGGCCTCTTGAGTGCAGACATCCATATTTGACCTTGACCTTTATTTCACAGTCCATTAGGCATGCTACATTGTCTTACTTGTTAATATAATTGAATTTTGATCAGAATGTTTGCCTTGATCACAGACAATTCCCATGAAATTCCAAGCTTTGTTTTCTCTGAAACATTAAATTTTCTATGCTACACTTAAGCTTGGTGCTTTCAGAGTTAAGGATTGCAAATGGGCATTTAAGCATTAAGCTTTAAAGCAGGGGTAAAAAACTTTTTGTACAAAAGCCATATCTCGAGCCCTGAATTTAAGGGTAATGGATGCACTTACATGAGGCAACTCTTTCAAAATAGTCTTTGCTTCCCTTCTGAAAAGGGGTCTACTCTAAAGGAAAGAATTTGCTCCCCTGGGGAGCAAATTCTTTCCTTTTAGAGTAGACCCCTTTTCAGAAGGGGCTAGGCATGCAGTTAAACAAACAGGAAGCCAAGAAACTTGTCACCCTTGTAAACAATGGCAGGAAATCTAACGAGTGAATTCAGTCATCTTAAATAACATTAAAAGGTGGTTCAGTGGTGCAAGGCAGTCATATAGCTTTCAGCATTTGGAATGTAGAGCTGGTTTGACTTAAATTATAGAGGTTCTGTAAGACTTGCAAAGGTGTGCGATGGAGGCTTTTTTATTATTTTTTTTCTTCCTCTTATCTCCCTTTTAGTCTCCCTCTAATTATACCCTTATACCCAGAGCAAACTGTGTTTGTGAGAGTGTGGACTATTCGGTTTTAACATTGTTCCTCCGTCGATGTGTTCATCTCGCAGTCAGTTACATTCTGGCACCTTGTGGGGGAATCTAATAAGCACTGCTAATTCACTCTTTTAGTTTTACTTGCCAGGCTCCATAGCGAAGTTGGTAGCTCATCTGACTGCAGCTCCAGGGTTTGCTAGTTCAAACCCTACTTGGCCAGATAACTTCCACTGAGATTGACCATGAAGTCTTTCTAGAGTCATTCTTCCCCTTCTGCTGATTCAAGAAGGGCGATTGTCAGACTAGCGAAAGTATTTCCACTGGTGAACTGTTAATAGAGGACTAAAGCCTGCCCAAGAAAAAGTGTGTGTAGGTCAACTGACCAGCTGAACATGACTTTAACATTGTTGACTTGGCTGTAAATCACCAACTGAAACACCTCTAATTTTACCAGCACAGCAGGCCGGCCACGATGGCTCAGTTGGATGTGCTGTCCAACTGGAGACCAGGAGGTCGCAGGTCCAACCCCCGCCGAGGCCGGCAACATTCTTTCATGGAGATTTGATCATTAAATATTTTCTACAGTCATTATCTCCCCTCCTCTGATTCAAGAAGGGCAGTTGTCAGTTTCAAGCGACAGAATGTGCACAATACTGGCTAATGCTTAGAGGACTAAGCCTGCCCAGTAAAAGTGTGGTTAGGTAAACTGACTGCGCTTGACATGACCCCATTGTGTTGACTGGGCCGTAAAACTTCAACCCAAATATTTTGATGTGATATTGCAGATGATGATGACGATGATCTCTATGGTGGAGACACAGACTCAGGAGAAGATACCGAAGATGAACTAAGAAAGTAATAAAATGTTTACTGGCAACTTTTTATTAAAAGAAGAGTGACCTCTGAATGTAGAAATGATGGTGCCATGTGATAACAGTGATAGAGAGGGTTTAAAATCTACATTAGCTTTTTCACTGCCACAGGCAATAATAATAGGCTTTTGCAAACAGCATAGATCCAGATGAGATGGCTCATAATGAGCCATCTCATCTTGATCTACGCTGTTTGATATTCAGTCTTTCAACTTTACATATAAACTTCTTTCCAAGTGATAGTTTGTTTATAAAACAAAAGCAGATGACAAATCTCATCTGAAATTTGGCACCGAAAGAGATAAAAGGAACAAATTTGCTCCCTTATTAGAGTGAATCCCTTTTCAGAAGGCAGGCAAACCAAGTTTGTCAGAGTTGCCTCCCCTGATGTGTATCAGTTCAATTTTGTTTCAAATGTAGTTAAGTACTAAAAAATGCTTTTTATCAAATTTTTTGCAGATTTCTCTATTTAATATGATATAATACATCAAAGGAGAAAATACCCAGAAAATCATGGAAGTGAGTGTGGTGGTGGGGGCAGGGTATGATTTTTACCTAGTAACTGTATTTACCCCAAATATTGGATAATACCTTAATTCCCTGCTCAAAAGTCCATTTTACTACCTGTTGATATACCTACATGCAGACCTTAATCAGACACTGCAGAATGCTCATGCCTGTCTGTCCTGGTACTTCAATAAAATATGGAATTTCTCAGAAATGTCTGACAAGGCTCACACCATTAATCACCCTCTATATTCTACTTGTAGAGCTAAAGCTAAACTATCTAAACCCACCCCAGACAAAGGAAAAACCAAACAGAATGATGATGGTTTTGACCCATATGGGGCTGATACTGACGAAGATGAAGAGAAATTGAGAAGTAAAAAAGATGTGAAACCAGGGACCAGTAAAGGAGATGATGGGTCAGATTCCGGTTTACCGGATCTGCCAGATTTCTTCACCGACAAAAAGTTTTTCTTTTATGGGAAGCTAGACAACAAAGAGAGAAGATTGTTAACGAGATACATTACAGCTTATGATGGGTATGTGAGGTCTGAATGCAATAAAATAATTTAAACACCTCAAAAAGACAGTACTCAGAGCTAATAACTTTTGCCCTCCTTCATAGCTCCAGATAAGAGCAGGTATCCACATACAGTTGAACTTCAATGGCTCAAACATCTTTGGGACCATAGAAAAGTTGTTGGAGACATGGGTAGTTTGAGCCACAGAGGATTAATCATGGTGCTAGGTCAGAAAGCAAATGGCGATAATTTTGGGAAGTCGTTTTGATCGTCTATTCAGTAATGGTATGTTGTGTGTACTCATTAGAATTGCCTCAATGAGGCAGTTCTAAAGAGCACAAACAACATACAATTTCTAAATAGAGTAAGAAACTTTCCTTAAATATTTGTTTTCTGGAGCTATCAGAAGGATTTCGTAGAGACTCAAAATCAAGTTCGAATCGGCAATGGTAAACGAGCCATCGGTGTTCGAGCTATTGAGGTTCAACTGTAATATTTTTTTCTTATTACTCCACCAAAACCTATATTGTTTTGAGATTACAGTTCAGGAATTATTAGCAGTAATGCCCCTTTGAAAGTTTCATAAGCTAACTGCTCCTATAGATTATATTATGTCTCCCCCCTTTAGGGTAGGGAGACATATTGTTTTTCCCCCAGGTGTCTGTCTGTCCGTCACAAAATCATGTCTGCTCTATAACTTGAAAACCATTCAAGCTATCTTCACAAAACTTCATATAAATATCAATCAACATTAGACGACTTGCAGTGCGCAAGAACCATAACTCTTGCATCTATACTTTTTTAGTTATTTCCCTTGGAATTTTGTCACAAAATCATGTTTGCTTTGTAACTTGAAACCTGTTCAAGATATCTTCAAGAAAATTCATGTAATTATCAGTCAACATGAGACGACATGCAGAGCACAAGAAACATAACTCTTGCATTTATACTTTTTTAGTTATTCCCTTGGAATCTCATTAGTTGATATAAATGTTCGCTGAATGTACAATACAATATGACACCAAAAAGTGGGGAGACATCTGTGTTTTTGTAGAAAAATAAATTTTAGTTAGATCAAGCTGAAACATTGTAAAAAATTACACCATGATGTGGAGAAACGCATACCATTTCAAGGTTGCAGTCCACCAAATATTTCCTCCTACAGTTTGCATTCTATCAAGCTGAAAGGTGATTTATAGTAAGACCCCAATGTGAAGCAGCGCATTCTGTTCTGAGGTTACAGTCCACCAGCTATTAATAGAATTATGTCTCTGTCTGTCTGTCTGTCTGTCCATCTGTATAAACTTTTTATTTTCGGGCTAACCCCTCCTACTCTATGTCAGTATAGGTGCTACATCTGATTACTTGCCACGGGCATATGATGCCCTGCGTATGGAGCTCTTGTTGGAGTTAACTACTACAGTTTTTGTTAGAGTTTCATAAACCTTGCAGGAATATCAGATGACAGATGAGTACTAATTTATTATTTTTTTCCTAAAATAGAATATTCAAATGAAATTAGCCTCCTGAGAGAATCGTTGAGGTAAAATGTCCTTTTCTTTTATTAGGGAAGTACTTGAAATGAAAAATACTGTAACTCTTGTATACTGGGGCAAACAGGCAGAGTGTAAGATTCTATTTATTATATGACTTTTAAACTTATTTTATGACTGTAGAAGTTGAACAGTTTTGCAACAAAAACAAAAAACAAAAAATGTCACAGACTGTGTGATGGCGTTACATGCCAGTATCCAAGTGGTTGGATTATTTTTATACCCTGCCACAAGATAGTTGTGGGGTATTATGGTTTCATGTTGGTGATCTGAGTGTCCATCCATTTGTTCAGCCATCTGACTATCCCCCCCTGTCGTATATCCATTCTTCCATCCTTATTTCATTTTCAGATGATAACTTGAGTAAATTTCAATCGATTTACATCAAACAACTTGGTATGTGCATTGATATTGTGGAGATCTAGTTTTGTATTGTTAATGGGCCAATTTCATCAATTTTGGACAGTGTTATCTGCCCACCACAGGATAGTGGTGGGGAATTATGGTTTCACGTTTTTATCATGACATGACATTATCCACCCAGTAATAGTGAGATCTTATGATATATATAGCCTTGTTCTCGTGTTATCGTCGTTTCTCATGTTATCGTCATCGCGCATTTTCCGGGGAATATGACGTAAGTAGTCGCAAGATGCTGTTCCAGCAGCCATTATAAATCAAGATTCACTCACCTTGAAACAGAAGCTGACGCTAAAATGCGAAAAAAACAGGTAACTTTGCTATTTTCTCTCAATTTTTACAGCAATGTGTAGCAGACAGCTGACCTACATTTTAGTTTCACTTTTGCTGGTCACGTGATACATGTTTCCCAGCATTCAAAATCTACAGTAATGGCCCAAAAGTGCATATCGATACCAAAATAAGATTTTTTTTTTCATATATATTATATATATATAGTCTTTTATTTTTTTTTTTTTTTTTTTCATCATAAACAAGCTTGCATAGTCTGAGTTGAACAGAATAACATTCTGAAACCAGCTGAAATGTTCAGGTGCCATTGTAGATTTTCTTTTTATTATTATTATTGAGTGTAGAGGGGTAGGGTGGTAGGGTTAGTAGGGGTTGGGTGGGGTGTAGTGTATTGCAATGCAATGCATTGTATTACAATACAGTACACTGTATTGCAATACATTACATTGCAATACACTGTACTGCATTTCAGTGCAAAGACCAGTACCATCTATCACACCAAAAATGTGGTAAGTTTTTGTATTTTTCAGTCATCACCAAAGAAGACCAAGACAAGACGGTTGCAGTATGATAGATCAAACCTTCTCAAGGCCTATAATGCTGTAAAAGAGAAGAGACTTCCAGTGAAAGTTGCAGCTCGTCAGTTTGGTGTACCAGTTATGACCCTCAGAGACCGGGTACTAGGGAAGGTATCATTAGAAACAACTAAGCCGGGTCCAGATTCTTTGTTCAGCATGGAGGAGGAACTCACACTGGTTGAGCACCTAGAAACAATGGCCCAGATGGGGTATGGATATACACACGCTCAACTTAAGGTCATGGCGGCTGACCTTGCGGTTTCTTTAGGAAAGAGAGACACTTCTCAAAAGATGAGCAACAACTGGATATATAGATTCCTTGATCGGTGGAAAGAGCGGCTAGCATCAATGAAACCTAGGGGTTTAGAGAGTTCACGCGCAAAGAGTGCTACACCAGAAGCAATTGAAAACTATTATAATGAGCTTGAAAGAATCATGAATAAATATGACCTGAAAGACAAACCTCATAGGATCTTCAACTTAGACGAGACAGGGTTACAACCGGAGCACCGCCCACCAAATGTAATTGCCTCAAGTGACAGTAAGCCTCAATCTATAACATCACCAAGGGGAACCACTGTGACATTGATAGGCTGTATCAATGCGATAGGGAGTTCACTTCCACCATATTTTGTTTTTAAAGGCAAGCAGATGAATACTGATCTCATGACAGGTGCCTTGCCGGGTAGTGGTTACGCTATGTCAGAAACTGGGTGGTCAAATAGTAACATCTTTAAAAGGTATTTGCAGGAACATTTCCTTACATATTCACAAGCTGGAAAAAATGCAAATGAACATACCCTTCTGCTTTATGATGGACATTCCTCTCATTTATCTAAGGAAGTGATCAACTGGGCACTAGAGAACAAGATAGTTTTATTTGTATTGCCACCACACACTTCACACTTACTTCAGCCGTTAGATGTGGGATGTTACGGTCCCTTCAAATCATATTATTACAGTGAATGTAGTCAATGGATGAGATGCCATATTGGACGTGTAATTACCAAGTATGATATTTGCCAAATAGCGTGTAAAGCATACTCAAAATCTATGACTCCCACAAATATTATATCATCGTTTAGGCGGACAGGTATTTATCCCATCAGTAAAAGAAACATCCCTGCTGAGAAGCTGTATCCTTGTGAACCATTCAGGGAAAAGAAGTCATTACAGAAAGTGAAGGCACTGAAAGGTGGGAGAGAAGAAGTCGAAAAGTTTTTACAGAAAAAAATAGAAGAAATGCAACTGGAAAATTTATCTGATTCCAAAGTTTATAAAGAAAGCAGGAAGTACACATTGAAGAAACCTTCACCTGGTGGGCATGCCATAACTGAAGATGATTTTCAGATTGCAGTACAGATATATAATGACCAAAGGGGAACATTAAATGAGAACAATGAAAAAAGAAGTGACAGTAACAAGAAAATTAAGACAAAGAAACAATTAAACTATGAGCCAGTCCCATCAACAAGTGGAATTGTTAACGATAAACCTAAAAATCACCATAATCATATTCAAAGTGATACAGACAATGAAGAGATAGAAGATTCTGAAAAGTGTTGTGTGTGTGGTTTGTTCCAACCAAAAGAGCTTGAAAAATCTGATTTTATTTTTTTTATTAAATGGGCACAGTGTGTTAAATGTACCCATTGGGTGCATCTGAAATTCTGTTCACCTATCACCTGTATCAGAAGAAATACTGAGTTCCTTTGTCCACATTGCATAGCCTGATAGCTCTTTTTTTTTTTTTTAGCATAACAGCCACTAAACCACAATCTTATTTAGATGTTTGATTTAGATGTTTGATGGAAAAAAAAAAAAAAAAAAAAAAAATAGATTAAAAAAAATTTTATTATTAGATAACATTTACATTCAGTTTTCATTATCTGTCATAATATTTTAAGTTTCCTGCACAACTCCTTATTCATATTATTTTAAAAAGAAAAAAAACAACCGAAACCTTCAGTTATACTGTATATTCAATTCATATGGTCTGTAAAAAAAATTATTGTACAACTTATGGCCACCAACTGTACTTAGGGAGCACCTGCTGATGCTGTGACGTCATGATATCAACCCGTGACGATAACATGAGAAACAATCCAAATATTTCAAGGTCAAGGTAAGTTGTGTTTATTTTTATATTTTAAACACAAAAACAGCACCGGGAGACATGAATTTTGACAAATCGTTTGAAGATAAAAAGGTTATTTTGTTAAAAGTAGAGATAATTAAAAAAAAGTATACAGGCAGTAGTTACTGACACTCAAATCCTTAAGAGGACGATAACTGGAGAAAACAGCATATATAAAGTTATGTTTCTTATTGTAGAGAAGTTGAAGATTACATGGGTGACAAAGTGAATTATGTTGTGACATCATCAGCATGGGATAACAACTTTGAAGAGGTAATTATACGCACAGATACTTTAAAATATATAACCTTCAATATTACCCTTTTTTTTGAAAACAGAAAAGAGAAAACAGTCTGAATCCAGATAAAAATGCCACATAACTTGGCCTCTGTTCATGGCTGCTCTGTTTGCCTTTCATTCAGAAGTTTTTAGACACATCAACAGGTAGTAAAATGTAGTTGTTCAAATATTAGGGAAAATTGTAAAGGAGCAGTTTGATTTGGGTCTACACTGTTTGCTCAGGTCTGTCTGTCGAAATATGTGTCTACACTGTTTGCTCAGGTCTGTCTGTCGAAATATGTGTCGATTTTGTCTAAGGCCTTAGAGAGAAACTTTTCTGATGCAAAATTGTCTTCAAGGCCTAAGCTGAGAGTGATGTCCCATGTCAGCCTTTGCGCTCGCCTAGTCTGATGATGAGGGCTTTTGATTTCTGCATACAGAACCATTGGACGCGGCAGAATATTGTCACATACAATAAAGACCCTGATCAAGTGGATACAGAGTATACTGCTAATCCAGGCACGACGACACCTTTTCTCTTGACATCGTACATATATGCAGTAATGAGCGTTTTGCTGATTGGTTGATGACTAATCTAGTTACCCTAAGTGTTTACCTAATTTGCTTATCCAAAAATTTAAGCAAAACTCCATTTTACGATTGGTTGATGTGTTTAAAATTTGCTAAGTTAGTGGCACATTCTGCAGCTATTGATCTGAGTCTACACTAGTAAAAGTTATTGATGCATGTCTGTCCTAATACTAAAAGTAAATAATTTGGTACAGTAAATCAACACCAACACGAAATAATCTTTATCATGTATTAATATCAACGTTTCGCCATCACGGCTTCTTCAGGATGTAATAAACAATAGATATAGATGACGTCGCGCACGTAAACGTAACGTGATGCGATGCGCCACGCCAGCTACGTCACATAAGAAATAGCGGCAATGTACAATAAAGCAAGTTATCCGGGGCACAGCAATTCCCGCAGTACACAAGTATGCGACAAGCGAAGACCAAGATCAGCCTGCGCATCCGCGCAGCCAGATAAAAGTCACCACCGGCCGCATAAAGTATACATATGATCCCGGCCTACTACAGAGCGCACAGCGAAGACTCAGATCAGCCCGCGCAGGTGCGCAAGCTGATCCGAGCCTTAGCCGGGCGCGCATGCAAAATTAACGAACAGCCACGTAACGGATAAAATACCACAGGTCCAGGCACAGCAGACCTCCAGGAGGAAGTATTACCGGCCAGCAAAATAAAAGAATCAGGCTGCGCAACCGCGCAGGCTGACCAGTTATTAGGCTGTTGGCAAGGATACCAAGATACCAATATGTAACATAGTATAGACCCAACCAGGCTGCGCTACCGCGCAGACTGAAAAGGCATAGACACGGACCAGCATCCACGGGGCCAGCCGTTCCCAGACGCAAAAGCAGACTAGCAAAACAAAATACTGGATCAATGTTGATGCAAGTTATTCCTATAGCGCATATTAAAAAAAATATTAGTAGGAACAAACAAATTGTACGCTAGTCTACTTAATAGTATAAAGAAGCTTTGAATTCATGCCTTTTGGATACAAAGTGTCAAGTTTATGAATCCAGTAAGTTTCCTTACAAAGACGATCCATCTCATTATTGACAACATCGATAGGAACAAATCTAAAATCGTCAACTGAATGAGAATCCGAGTTGAAATGTAAAGCGACATTAGTAGCATAGCCTTGACCATCGTAAGTATTAATATCAAATCTATGACTATTCATACGTCTGGAAACTTGTTGATTTGTTTGACCAATGTATTGCATGTTACAACGTTTACATTCTACCAGATAAATGACATTCTGAGACGTGCAACTTGTTGAAAACCGCATTTTGAAAGACGCTTGAGTGCTCCTACTGGTAAAAAACGTCAGTTTTAATAATATTTTTACAATGAGAGCATCGACGTCGGTCACATGTTTGAGAAAAATGATGAGTTTCATCAACGAAGGACGAGTGTACCAGGTAATCACGTAAATTCTTAGGTCGTTTAAACGCCAAAATAGGTTTATAAGCGTGTACAGAATTAACGCTAGCACTCTGCGACAGCTGTAACAAGTCCCAGTATTTGTTTATAACCAGACCTATGTTAGGCAAAGACGGGTTGTATTCAATGACAAAGGGGATAACATTTTTATCTCCCGTTTTGATTGATGTTTGCAACGCCTCGTCCTGCGTTAATGAAGAAACATTACCCAGAGCCTCATCGACAATAGATGCAGGATAATTTCTCTCAAGAAAAAAATCGCGCAGTTGAAGAATACTTTCTTCGAATTTTTTGTCATTAGAAATAATTCTTCTATATCTTTTACCTTGACTGTAGGGAATGCCATTTTTGCATGATTTAGGGTGACAAGAGGAGTATTCAACATATTGGTGAACAATTGTGGACTTCACGTATACATTAGTAACAAATTCCAGGTTTTCGGACTTGGAAACAGTAACATCAAGAAAGTTTACAGTCTTTGTGGAAATGTTATATGTAAATTTGATTGATGGATGAAAAGAATTAAGGGCATCTATGAAACTATGTAAGCTTTCTATGGAATGATCCCATACCATAAAAATGTCATCCAAAAATCTCAACCATATACTTGGTGCAAGAGATCTACTTTTAAGAAAGTCCTGTTCAAGTTTACCCATAAATAACGACGCATACGAGGGAGCCATAGGACTACCCATAGCAGTACCCATTTTCTGGATGTAATTGTCATTATTGAACTGAAAGTGATTATTTTCAAGAACGAGTCTGATTAAACTAAGAATACATTCAACAGGCAATTGATTTCTGGTATAAGTATCACTAGTAAGAAAACGCCTGCAAGCATCCAGACCATCATTATGAGGGATATTAGTGTATAAAGACGACACATCCAAAGTCACTAAATATGAATTAGCATGTGACAGTTTGAAGGATTTAAGCTTTTGAATGAAATTTGTCGTGTCTTTTACATAGGATGGAAGGGACTGCATGAGAGGTTTTAAGACATAGTCAATATACTTAGAAATGTTGTCTGTGCTAGAATTACATGCTGAAACAATCGGACGACCCGGATACCCTAGAGGCAAGCTGGCATCAATTTTTTTATGCGTCTTTGGTAAAATGTAGAACTTTGGAGTCCGTATTTCAGACGGAAAAGTGTCAAATGCATCACAGATGTTGGGATTCTCCGCACTGAGTTTCTGAATACAGTCACTTATTCTTGACTGCACCTCTTTAGATGGGTCTGAGACTAAATTTTCATAATATTCACTATTATGCAACTGACGCTCAACTTCGGCGATGTAATCAGATTTGTTCATAACAACGATAGTACCTGATTTATCAGATTTTTTGATGACAATGGAATTGTCACGTGCCAGACTTTGAAGCGACGTAAATTCAGACTTAGAAATATTGCTATGCTTTATAATTTTAGGTTCAGCCTGCAATAATTCCTGTGAAATAGCTTCTATGTAAAAATCTAAATAAACGTCGCGACCACTAGGAGGCGTGAATGACGACTGTTTTCTATTGAAAAATGGAAGTTCAGAGAAACTGTCTTGCTCTTTATGTGTATTGTTAGAGAGGTCATCCTCGGCAAAGAACTCCTTAAGACGTATTCTACGGGTATATTTAAAAAGTTCCTCAGGGAGTTTAATTTTATCGTGACCTTTACTTCTAGGACAGAAAGACAGCCCCTTTCCCAACAAAATAAAGTCGTCATCGGACAAATGCCGGCTAGACAAGTTTTTTTTTTTTTTTTTTCTAATACTAAAAGGAAATACGGTGTGCTCATGTCAGTTTTTAAGTTGAAAGCATTTAATTATGTTTGTTACAGGCAGGGATATACTCAATTGCTCTGTCCAACATTCTGTGATTTTGTTATACTAAATCTATGTAGCAGGCCATAGGCAGATCTTCTGAGAGTTCTGGTTTGAAAAGGGATTATTTCTGTTGAAAAGTTTTGTTTGAGGTCATTTTGTATTGATATAATTTTATTGTTTTGTTATTCTAGGCTTTATCTGAGAATCCAGATCTTGTTTTTGTGAAACCCAAATGGATACATGTGTGCCATGACAAGAGCAAGTTGATGCCCCATCAGCCTTATATTGTGGTTCCAGATTCCTGACATTATTAATGTAAACCAGTCTGTTATTGAATTAGCTTGGACAGTCTGTTTTTAGTCTGGTATTAAAATTTGTGCACAGTCTAGTATAGAATTATGGTATACCAGTCTTGTTTCAAGAAAGTCTGTATGGTGAAAACACAGGACATGGTATGCTTGCATATAGAGTAGTTGGATGTGTTTAGAATGGATATGGGATCAACGGAAAAGTCAAGGGACCATCTCGATCTATGGCTACATATCTATAAATAACTTTTTGCATGCTGGGTAAAATTTCAGCAGATATTTTGAAATATTTTTCCTAGAAAATGTTTGACACTTCATGCAAACTGTCTCCAAGGAGACAGTTTGCTTGACGTGTCGGATCCTATTTTCTAGGAAAAATAAGAAAAACATCATCAGCTTGTCATCTGCTGAATTTTTCCATAGGACGGTTAGCATTAAGAGAAATCCAGATTGAAGATGAAGATACTGTTTTCTTATTTCCCCCATGAAAAGGATTGTTGTGGGTACTCATTAGAAATAACATGTTTATTGATGTTTCTTGGAGAAATAAGAAAAACAGCAGTTCTTTTAGGTTGCATAAGTGGCCTTATCTAAAGCTGTATACTTACTGAAGTACAACACCAGAAGGCCTTCCATAGTATGGTCATGTACAGATTAATAACATTATCAAAACATGCCTGTTCAAATATATAGAAAATTTTACCACCAAAAAACTGAAAATTTTCAGATAAAAAAACTCTGATATTTTTCATATTTCTTCTCAATATATAGATTGTGGGTTCTCATTAGAACTGCCTCAGTGAGACAGTTCTAATGAGTACCCACAGTCTGTGGTTTTGAGCAGAAATAAGAAAAACAATGTATACCCCTGTAAATGCCAGTTTTACTGTATAAAAGTGGGGTTTAAGGGGGCCAGTATTATATAGGCATGTTTTCGTGATGAGCTGAACCATAGGACTTGTTACGAAAGAGAAGTTGGTGATAATTCTGAGATATTTTTTCTTATTTCTCCATAAAAATGCAAAGGCACTTTTAATGAGTATCCACAACATATGTTTTTATGGAGAACTAAAGAAAATTATTCCAGAATCATCATTAAATACTCCTTAACACATTCCTTGATAATGCAAGCATTACATTGGTATTTAAGAAGAATGGCTACACTTTAACGGAAGTTCAGTCTACAATTTTAACCTCCCTTTTCAAAGGAAGACCACTCCAGTATAAATTTGTCACTTCCCTCCCTGGTATATGTTTCACTTCTCAAAGGAGATAGTTAAAGGAAAGACTTTGCTTGCATAAGGGAAACAAATAATTTCCTTTAAGAATAGTCCCTTTTGAGGAAGCCTGCAATACTTTCAAGCTAGAGTTAGTTCCCTTGGAGGTATATCCATCCATAATAATTTAGATTGCATAAAACTACAATGTGCCATATTTCCATGAAAAAAAAAATATATTATAATCATAAGTTGTGTGTTGATTGTTGTCTGCACCAGTGTGAAGATAACATTTTTGTCTTGTATACTTTATACCTAAAATTTGTTTGGGGGTAATCTAATAATCCTCACTTTATATATGGTGGTTCCCAAATGTCATGTACATGTATAACAGTACATGTAGTTATGGGATGAATAGTGTTCCTTATTTCTGTTACAATCTTTCTCTGTTTACGGTTTGGGATCAATTAGTAGGAGACAGCTTTAATGAATTCTTGTTTAATTTTCTGTGCATTAAGTCCCTTCTAAAATGGGTTTTACATTAGAAGGAAAGAATTTCCACCACCCCAACACTTTGGAGCAAATTTATCCATTTGGAGTATACTCCTTTTCATAAGGGAGGGAAAAACAAATTTTGACAGAGTTCCCTGTCTGGAAATACATTCATTCCCCTTACATACAAACTAGTGCATAACAATGTTTTTTTTTTTTTTTTTTTTTTTTTTAAATTATGTCTCAAGATACAGTCAAACCTGTCTTGAGCAGCCACCCATGGGAAGCTTAAAATGTGGCTGCTGAAGGCAGGTGGCTGCTTAATACAGTTCAAATATATAAGTCTATGAATTTTCGGGCAACTTTCCTCTGGCTGCTTAATACAGGTTGGCTGCTTAATAGAGGTGACCACTATCACAGGTTTGACTGTATTGCACTTCCTCTAATCCCACACTCCATGCCGTGCAGTCCTCAGAATGATGAAAAAGTGATAGGTGGTCTGAGCATGAGACCTTCGTAGATTTTTTAATGAAATGTTGCCTAAATTTTAAAAGGCAATGTTCACCTGTCTGTTTATTTTTGTTTAACCCTTGTCCTGCTGAACCTGGATATATCCTGCCTTTACAAACAGTGTAGATCCAGATCAGTTGGCTTCTGAAGAAGCCAACTGATCTGGATCTGCACTGTTTGTCATTAAGAATGTGAATTTGTACCAACAACCTGGATCAAGCAATCTGATTGGCTGAAAATTAGGAGTGGGTGTGGCATCTAAATTTATTCAGCAGGACAAGGGTTAAAGAGCACTGGATACATGTAAATGATTTTCATTGATGTATATTTGACATAGGTTTGATGGCAGCTATAATTTTATGGGTATATATTTCACTTTCATTTAAAAAGTACATGTATGCAATACTTTGTTACTTCAAGTGTTTATGGAGATCATGTTTTCATTTTCACAAATTTACAATATTTGTAGCTCTGTCACGGAAAAAAAGTATTGTATTTACCCAATAGTTGGTACAGAAAGTCCTGAGAAAAAACAGTATAATCCAGGTGAGATGAATGTGACATCTGATCTGGCCATCTGGGTCTACACTTTTTGCCACTCTTGAGTGCATTGGGTCACATGCAAATTAAGTAAAACAAGGAATTGCCAAAAAGCAGTGCTTATTACATATTCCCACTCCCCCATCCCGTACACTCCCACACCAAAACATAATGGACAGGTAGATGGATGGACAGAGGGACATACCGACGAACAACAGTATACCCCCGCCACCACCCCCCATCCCCCCCCCCCCCCCCTCTTCCCAGGCACAAATACATTTTGCAGGGGGTATAAAAGTAGTATAGAAGAGTTCACAAATCTTGTACATCATCAGCTGCATAAGGATGCATTTACTAGAAACCCACTTAATTGAGAATTACCACTTATTTTGCATGTGACCCAATGCCTTCATGACTCACTGAAGTGCAAAAGAAGGGTTTCTTTTACTTTGCATGTGACCCAATGCCTTCATGAGTCAGTGAACTGCAAAAAAAAGGGTATCACTTACATGTACTTTGCATGTGACCCAATGCCTTCATGAGTCAGTGAACTGCAAAAAAAGGGTATCACTTACATGTGCTTTGCATGTGACCCAATGCCTTCATGAGTCAGTGAACTGCAAAAAAAGGGTATCACTTACTTTGCATGTGACCCAACGCCTTCATGAGTCAGTGAACTGCAAAAAAGGGTTTCACTTATTTTGCATGTGACCCACTGCCTTCATGAGTCAATGAACTGCAAACAAGGGCTTCACTTACTTTGCATAGGACATAATGCCTTCATGAATCATCAATGGACTGCAAAAGAAGGGTTTCACTTACTTAGCATGTGACCTGATGCCTTCATGAGTCATGACTCAAAAAAAATCTTAAATGAAGGGTGTCTGTCTTGGTCATTCATGTTATCTTGTACCGTTCCCTTTGATGTTTTTTTTTTTTTTTTTTCAAAAGTATCTTGATATACTGTTGTCATTGCTGTTATCAAATTTAAAGGAAATGGATACTCTTTCAAGGGAGGTAACTCTTCTGACATGTTTTCTTTCCATCACAAAAACACGCCTATATTATATTTACCCCCTTATAGTTTAATAATTAATAATATTTACCCTTTTATATAGTAAAATTGGGGTTTACAGGGGTATGCATTATTTTTATTATTTCTGCACAAAAACATAGAGTGTGAGTACTTGTTAGAACTGCCTCACTGAGGCAGTTCTAATGAGTACCCACAATCTATGTTTTGAGCAGAAATATGAAAAAGTATCTGTTATTTTATCTGAAAATTTCATTTTTGGAGGTAAAATTTTCTGAAAAGAGGTCTTTTCTAAGAAAGAAAGAACCTGCTCCCATTGTCTATGGGGAGCAAATTCTTACCTTTTTAGAGTGACATGGGGAGCCAGTTCTTTCCATTTTTAGAGTAGACTCTTTTTCAGAAAGGAAAAAGTATTACAGAAAACAAACAGGAAGTCAAAAATGTTGTCTCCATTGTCAGAAATGGTTGAAAGTCTACCAGATGTATCCGTTCCCCATATATTTTCTAATAACTCCATTTGTGAACTCCACAACCATGTTCTGATAACACGATTTGTTAACTCATCAACCATGTTCTAATAATTCCATTTGTGAACTCCACAACCATGTTCCATTAACTCCATTTGTGAACTCCTCAACCATGTTTTAATCAGCCAGACTTCCATTTTTGTAGCATTTTGGTCATTTCTTTCACAGTTCCAAGGGTAGATAAGTGTTATTTATTTGATAAACCATATTACCCCTAAATATTGACACAGTAATTCTTTACCATACTTGTCCTATAATTTGTAAAAGTCTGTTCCACTTCCTGTTGATGTGTTTAAAATATTTTTGGACGAGTGGCAAATAGTATAGCCCCTAATCAGATGTCACATTCTGTGGCATCTGATCTGGGTCTACATGGTTTGCTCAGGCCTGTCTGTCCCAATACTTAGGGTTATTATGGTAATTTCTAATTGTTTTTCTTCTATAACTACATCTCAGATTTGATTAAAATCTAGGAAAATGAAGAAGATTCTATCTTATTCACAATTTTTTCAATTTGTCCTCCAGGCATTATTTAATTTTGGTAGTACAGAAACCAGTAAATGACTGAATGACTGCAATTACATTATAATTTTTATGATGTTGCTTTTCTAAAGAGCGCCATCAAAAAAGTATATAACACAGAACACTGGCACTCCATAGCACATTTTACTAAGATTAATGAAATATCATGCAAAAGACAGTAAACATATTATTTTGAGGAAAACATGGATGGGGAGCTAATGGCATTCAATATTTATAGCTGCATTCCTGTTCAGTTTTTTTGTAAATTTGTAGAATAAAATGTATAACACTCAGGTTGTATCTTTGATGCTTTCTCAAGTTGTTTTGTACAAATAAATATTGTGTTGTAAGGAATATTTTTTACACTGAGTTTATCATGATATGGGCTGTTCCATAGGAAAACCTGTCTTCTGGCCTATGTGGGCAGAGAAGCGCAGATCAGCCTGTGCATCTGTACTGTGTGATCGGGACCTTCACTGTCTGCTCATCACGAAAACATACCTATAAAACTTTGATCCCCTTAAACCCCACTTTTATATAGTAAAACTGGGGTTTACAGGGGTACACATTTTTTTTTTCTGCTAAAAACATAGATTGTGAGTACTTGTTAGAACCACCTCGGCGAGGTGGTTCTAACGAGTACCCACAGTCTATGTTTGAGTAGACATATGAAAAATATCAGAGTTTTTTTATCTGAAAATTTTCAGTTTTTGGAGGTGAAATTTTCAATATATTTGAATAGGCGTGTTTTCCTAATGTAACAGTTATTGGATACTACAGAATATATGAATAGAGAGCAAAGACCCAGACGATACTTTGGGCATGTGCAGGATTATCTGAATCTGCACATTTATGCATGTTGGAAGGCACTTTTTTGCTTGATGTAGCCTAAATGCAATCGCGCTTCAATGGCTCGAACATCTTTGGGACCATAGAAAATTGGGTAGTTCAAGCCACTGAGGGTTAACCATGGTGCCAAGTCAGGAAGCAAATAGCGATAATTTAGGGATTTTTTTTACTTCCTTCACAATAATTATATGTTGAGTGTACTCATTAGAATTACCTTGATGAGGCAATTCTAATGAGTACTCACAACATACAGTTTCATGATGAAATAAATTTTCCCTAAATATTTGTTTTCTTGAGCTAGTGAAAGCATTTCATAGGGACTCAAAAATGAGTTTGAATTAGCCATGGTAAATGAGCCATCAGTGTTCGAGCTATTGAGGTTCGACTGTAGTGGACAACAGACTTGTGCTATTAATATCATTCCTGCTTATGTACTAGCAAGCACTCGTGGGTATCTGTATTAGAAACACTTTATAAGGGACTGGCTGCTTGGTAGAAATAATGATCACTTGAGCTTCTTCATACTTTCTGACCCTGCTGTTTCCCCCTTTTTACTATATAAAGTGATAAAATCTGAGGATGACGGTTGAGGGGAATGGGGTGGGAGAGTTTGCCTCAGTTTTAATTAAATGAAGTGTATCTTCTTATGATTGCACTTAAAACATCAGAAATACATGTAGTTTAGGAAACTTTATTTATAAAAAGGGGGTTGAACCTAACTGTGCAAGTGCATTAGAGAGGTTCTGATGTTGAAAACTTTAACCTGCTAATTGACCAAAAATGCCACAGTTTATACATTATTGTAATGCACATTTTTAGACAAATATGAAAAAAAATGTATCGGTGTCAGCTTATTCATTGGATTATCACAAAGGTTTGCTTATCCTCTAAACTGGAATACCAAGCTGTAATTTGTTACCAGTTTTTGAAAGGGAAAGCAGGCAAGGAAACACACAGCACTGTATATTGGTCTTCTGCACCATTGTATGTTCAAGTATAATTCTGGATTGGAGACTTCAGATGGGGTACAACTTCCTTGGATAATGAAAGCAGGTCTGGATGCCCAATAGATGCCAAACACTGAGGAAAAGTGCAATTAATTTCACATATATTGGAATGGAGGGGTCTGCAATTACACCACAACCTCTTTATAACACTATTGTTGGGGTCCACAGCATATACTGTGTTAGTTAAACAATAGTGTTATAAACAAACACAAATGTATAGATTATATTGAAAAATGACTATTTATGGTCATTTTTCAATATAATCTATACATTTTTGGGATCCATTTTGAACCTTGTTATATCCAAAACCGTGTTATAATGAACCGTGTTATAAAGAGGTTGTAGTGTATGAGGAATTCCAGGTATGAAAAGTTTATTGCCAAAATTATACGCTTACATACTATTACATACTATTCCGAAGCAGCAAATACAAAACAAAATTGTATTATTTGTATACATCTATTCTGATTTAAAATTTAGATATAAAATGCAAAGCAGCAATGCTGATTCAAGTATAATAACAAATACCATATACATGTAGTAGGAATGTTTACAAGTCCAATGTTCATTTGTTTAACCCATTAATACCAAGTGGACTGTACTATCTCAGTTATCTGGACTGGTCCATTTCTAATAGAAGGGATTTCTGGTTATTTTTTTATTATTACCATGTTCTATAGAAATTCCTGTATTTAATGCAAACAGGCATCAATGGGTTAAGACTATGTATGAAAGAGAAACACAAAGTACGAGGGGCGGTCGGAAAGTATCCAGACTTTTATGCTCCTGTTTTTTCCACGTTCAGCTACATACACATATTATACATGAGTGAAAACTACATTTTATCACCTAAAAATTGGTCAGTTTATTTTCAATGAGAAGTGAGTATACACAATGTTTTGAGCATTTAGACAAGATAGACGTTAGGGCTACCATGGACTAAGCTGGAGAAACAGAGATCTGTAATAAAATCCCTGCTTTCTGAGGGTGAAGGGTGAAAACCCTTGCAACATTTTGCAAAGGTTGCAGAAAAGTCTGCATATCCTTCAAGTGGCAATTGTCCCACTTTCCATACAGCCAAGACCTTGCCCCTACCCCCCTGCCCCACCCTGCAATTTCATCTGTGTCCAGAACTGAAAAAAAAAAACTGCTCCAAATATGAGAACAGGGCAGCTTTGATTTCAGCTGTAAATCGGTACCTCAGCAGTAGGTCTTCTTCATGCTTTAGAGAGGGAATACAAAAGCTCCCAGGAGTTTCCACAAGTATATAGACGTAGGTGTGGTATTCTTTGAAAAAGAATAAAAAGAATTAAAAAAGAAATATATATATATATAACAGTTTTTGAGAAAGAGCAAAATGTCTGGATACAGTGCCCTCGTTACAATGACAACATTTGTTCCCAAAGACATTGCTATAAAAAATGAATTTGCTGTTGTACAGAATACTTAATGAGCAGATTCTTATGTAAGAAATGTCTTGTTCTGTTCTTATTTCCTCATAGAACATATGTTTTGGATATTTGTTAGAATTGCCTCAGTCGCCTCACCAAGGCAATTCTAACAAATATCTAAAACATATGTTTTATTTTTAAGTATTAAATAGAATATCCTTGCATAATTTGTAACTAATTATTACCTCTTAAATGAAGGTTTCATGACAGTCAAATTTTCATTATAACGAATTTTGTCGTTGTATCGAGTGTCGGTATAAAGAGGGTTGTCTGTATTTTCCAGGTACCCCTTGTACTTGTCACAGGTGATGAAATTTGCACCATAATAAATTACATAACTTAAAGGAAGATTTTCACATTTTATCACAAGGGTGACAACTTTTGTGACCAGATTTGCCTTCCTATGCATCAAGCCCCTTCTGAAAGGGTCTACTCTAAATGGGAAAAAAATCCTCACAATTTGCTGTCCTGCGCATCAAGCCCTTTCAGAAAAGGGGTCTACTCTAAAAGAAAAGAATTTGCTCTCCTTGAGAGCAAATTCTTTTCTTTTTAGAGTAGACGCCTTACCAGAAGGGAGCAAAAACAATTTTTGACAAAGCTGTCTTCCTTAAAAGTATCAGTTCCCCTTAAATATACGAAACTGTTAACCTGTAATAGATAACAAACTTTAGAAACTTGACTTTGCAAACATTACCCATTACAATAAAATTCCGCTATGAAGACCATCTTTGGGACTGCCTAGAAGTGGACCTATCAGTGGGGAGGCTTTGATAATAGGAAAGAACCATTTTGGACTGGCAAAAAAGCCACTCTTAATAGCGGAGTGGTCTTAATTTCGACTCATCTTAATAGCTGAATTTTACTGTATATGATAGCTAACAACAGACCCGTATATGTTTAGTTCATGACCTATAATCTAAGTGGCTCGAGTTTTTCTGTGAATTTCTTTTCACACTGTTCCACACACGCACACAAAACAAATGTTTTCTTATGAAAATGAAAACACTGAAACCCATAGCATTTTACTTTCATACAAGCCACAAAAAGCAGAAAGTATTGTGTCACATAGAGAAAATGTAGACCCAGGTCAGTCTGCACATCTAAACAGACTTGTCAGGTTCACATGTATTAATATATTGACACACACAACAAATGGCATAGTTCTCAAACAGTGGCGAGACCCCAACCCCGCCTCACCTAAGAAGTGCCGTTTTAGTATTAATTCCCAATTTTTTATATCCATATTTCAATTTTGGATATCTATAATTCATTTTTCGATATCCAGTAATATATTTTATGACATCATAAAATAATGGTTGTCAAAAACTATTTATGGATATCCAAAAATCGAATTATGGGCATGCAAAAATCGAATAATGCTGTACTAAACATTGAGCCAACTTTATGGATGCCACAAATTGATTTTTGGATAACCATTATTTGATTTTTGGACATCCATAAGTAAGGCTTACAATGGCAAGAGTCAGGTTAGCTAAGCCAGTCTGACAGATTAGCTTAAGCTGCGCTAGTCTGATAAGCAGTGTTGCTCAGACGAGCTGCTTAACTCTTTTTTAAAATACCACCTATATCAAGCAGTCATCCCTTATTATGAGGCCATATTTTTAGATCCCTTAAAATTCAAATGAGTATAAAGTTGCCTCTATCAAGCAATCACCTCTGTTAAGGAACCATATTTTTGAATCCCTTAAACTTAAAATAAATGTAAACTGTATTAAGCAAGGCACCTGTCACACAAGCAACCAATTCTTGCCTTTCAATCGGGTGCTTTCTTAACACATGTATGACTGTACATTCATTTATGCTGCAAATTGTCAGACTAGCAAATTAGCTGTGGTTCAAATTTTGTCAGGCTATTTTAGCACATGGTTGAACACATTTTCGCTTGTCCAGATTATTATGACGTACATTTGAATATATTATCCAAACAGAAAATGACCTTGTGTCACGTGACCAGCATAGACTCAGATGAGCCAGTCCGCAGTCTGATCAGTCATCACTGGTAACTAACATAAAATTTGAACCTCTTCTATTAGCGAAAAGCGCATACCCTGATCAGACTGCGCGGATGCGCAGTCTGATCTGGGTATACGTTGATCGTATACGCCAGAAGGTCACTTTCTATTTGTTGACACATGTATATAAGTTCCGAAAAATTCAGGTCTCTTTTGAAAAATCTGGCGAGTAGGAGGTTGTGGAAATTGCTGTTTCTTGCTTGCATCCGCCTGGCAGGAAAAAGAATACAACAGCCCCTACACTAAATATAAAGGCACCCCAAGCAAATCCGTATGTCCAGTCGAAGTCCCATCGTTTCACAGTTTCTGAATTTATTATGTCGTCTCCAAATTTGACAGGAAATATTATCACAACCATGAATTCAAGAAGAGCTGTAAAATGAAAAGAAAAATGTTATTGTGGTCTCCTCACGTTGAATATATATGCAAAACTTGAATAACGTCTGATCCGTGACTATTTGCATGCAGAATTATCGGTCATTTCTATTATACACATTTTTGCTTTAGCAATCTGAACCTAAATCATCAGATGAAAATAGATGACACTTAATTTTAACAAAAAATAAAATACATTCATTTTGTCTCCTTTGGAGATAATTTGAAGGCATTGTGAACACTTAATTAAAGAACAGAAACGAAATGTGTAAAATGTTGTCTGCTTTCATTTATATTTGACAGGTTTAGTTTTTCAAACTTCATCTTTGGAACCACTCTAATGTGCTTGCACCAATTTAAACTCTTAACCTTTTCAGAGAGTGATTAAATAAAAAAAAAAGGTTGCATAAATTGTTAATAAGGTTTTATAAACAACCATGTTTTCTTCATTGGAACTTCTCTAATGTGACTGCCAAGTGAGGCTCCGCCCCATTTCTGGGGTGACTTGATAAAAAGAAAGGTTTAATAATTACATACTTCTAAAGGTTTTTACCCGTTTTAATCTAGAGACCCTGAAAAGGGTGATTGGCAAATAGTGTAGACCCAGATCAGATGCCATAGAATGCAACGTCAGATCAGGCTCTGCACTGTTTCCAATATAGTTGAGCCATTTTTTCTTCAGGAACGTCTAAATCACATAGCCTGACATACATAAAATTGAAATTTGACTCTGCCAATATATTGTGTGGGGGACTTTATTCAGTCTAAAATGGGTTTAAAATACCATAAAAAGAACTGCTTCATTTATTCAGACTTCTGACATACCCTCTAATTTACCATTCATGAAATATTATAACAACAATGAATTTAAGAAGAGCTGTAAAAGGGAAAGATAAATGTTATTGTGGTTATCTTGGACCATTATTAGGTCCGAGTGGTTATATATCATAAAATGTGTCTTAACATAAAATAACCTGGGCCCAGTTGTTCAAAGCGTCGTTAGCTTAACGAGCTCGTTAAGGGTCATTTCGTTAACTGTTTTAGCAGATTCAATATACAATATTCTGATATTTTTTGCTGAAAAAATGTGAGTAGCTTTTGCACTGCAAAAGCTACTCACATTTTTTCAGCAAAAAATTTCAGCATATTTGCGTATAACGCGATGTAAATTTTAACGAATCGTTAACTAACGACGTCGTTAGCTTTGAACAACTGGGCCCAGATCAGTTTCAATCTAATCCGCGACTACATTGTATTTGCTTGCAACATTATTGGATATTTCACCATAGCATGGAACCAGCAGAGCAGTAATCGCTCTTTTCTGTGTCACTATTTCCCTGGTACGAATCCCATTGGATACGGAATACAGTCCTGGCCATAGCGCATTTCCTTGCTACAAGATTCTGAAAGGAATGACCGTCGAAAGGAATGAACACACATAGGAACTCAAAGAAATCTACGTTCTAGACCAGTCTAGACAGTTTCGCCCAATTAGCGCTCATCAGTGATCGTAATAATTTTCAAAAGTTTGTGAATGGGTTCATTGATCAAAAACGACCAGAACATAAATACAAGGCGGATCCTGACGAAACCATGCCTACACAGACTCTGATCAGAACGTGAAATGTGAGCTGCCCTTGAACATGCGCAAATACCATTTTGACATGCAAATTCACATTTACATGAAGACAGACATTACGAAAACACGCCTATTCAAATATATAGAAAATTTCACCTCCAAAAACTGAAAATTTTCAGGTAAAAAACTCTGATATTTTCCATATTTCTGCTCAAAACATAGATTGTGGGTACTCGTTAGAACCGCCTCGGCGAGGCGGTTCTAACGAGTACCCACAATCTATGTTTTGAGCAGAAATAAGAAAAATAATGTATACCCCTGCAAACCCCAGTTTTACTATATAAAAGTGGGGTTAAAGGGGGTCAAAATTATATAGGCATGTTTTTTTGTGATGATTTATCAGTTCGTAGTCCAATTAATTAATGTGTATTGGACTCTTCTACCTCACCCTTGGCACAGGCCCATTTTGAATTTATGGAGAAGACATATACTTTCAGGCAAGGCAACTCAGTCATAATTGTTTAACCTCCTTTCTGAAAAAGGATCTGCTTGAAAAGGAAAGAACTCCCCTTAGGAGCAATGTCTTTCCATTTAGAGGAGACCCCTTTTCAGAAAGGGCTTGGTATGCCAGTAAGTTATAAAATTGTCTCCAATGTACAAAATGGCAGAAAATATACCAAGGGTAACTAGTCCCCTAAAGGGAAATCTGATTTTTTGTATATTTGTTTGTGTGTTGTTCAGTAATTCTTATGTGTAATGCACACAGTGTAGACCCTGATCAGACGCGTTCTGCTGTGTCTGATCTGAGTCTTCACTGTTAGCCTCAATCCCTGTCTATTGATGAGTGAATTTCAAATTCTGCATTTGAAAGGTGCTGGCCTTGGTAGCTCAGTCGGATGCGCGTCCGACATGACTAGTAGGTCTGGCAAAAATATTTCCTGGAGATTTATCATGAAATAATTTCTACGGTCATTCTCTACCTTCCGCTGATTCAAGAAGGGCAGTTATCAGTTTCTGGCGAAAGAATGTGCTCAAGTATTGGTTTAATCGCTTAGAGGACTAAGCCTGCCCAGGAAAAGTGTGGTTAGGTAAACTGACCGGCTCGACATGATCTTAATAGTGTTGACTGGGTCGTTAAACTCAACAAACACATCAGAGGAATAATCCTGAAACATTAGAAACATACCGACAAAACTCATAAACCCTCCTGCGATTGTATAAAACGTTTTCTTTTTCTCTTCTGTGTCCGCCACAAACAGGGCAAGCACACCACACACCGAGGATACGAGACTCAATATAAGGGCAATAATACTAAATACTAGGCACACTGTCACCCAATCTGAAAAAAAGGATAGGAAATGAACGGGAAAGGGTACTCTTTCAAGGGAGGTAACTTTGTCAAAATTTGTTTGTCTCCCTTCTGAAAAGGGGTCTTCTCTAAAAGGAAAGAATTTGCTCCCAACGGGAGCAAATTCTTTCCTTTCAGAGTTGACTCCTTTTCAGAAGGGAGACAAAAACACTGTGATTGTGCCCATGCCCCACCCACTGACTAAATACATGTACCCATTCCATTAAAATATATGACTCATGTTTCTCCTGAAATTGGATGTGCAATTTATTTAAGACTAGAGACGACAGAATGTCTTATTTCAGTAAAACAAATTACGAACGTACACGTGAGCATAAATACCTGCGTACCGTTATAAGCGCTTCCGCGATGTGCTTCTTGTGGGGGGTACCCAGCACATATGCTTTAAGAAATGAGAAAATATAAAGACATTATGGTTAAAATTGTGCCTGATCTAGAATGATTACTTACACAAAGGCGTGTAAACAAAAAACATGAAAAGATAAGAGACATACGAAACAGATTACAAACAAACAATGACAAGACAACGGTACATTTGAAATAACCGATAAACAAACAATGAACTATATGTATGATGTATGTATGTGTGTATGTATGTATGTATGTATTTCCATGCATGCTTGCTTGTATGTATGTATGTATATATGTATGGATGGTTGCATGTATGCATGCATGCATGCTTGTTTGGTATGTATATGTGTATATGCGTGCAAGCAGTCTGGAAAACACAAACGATTGTGGTTACTATGCAGAGTATCTATAAATGTAAGTATATATGTATGTATGTAACGTATGCATGCACGCATATAAGCAAAGCATGCATGCATGCATGTATGTATGTATGTATGAATGTATGTATGTACGAATGTATGTATATATGTATGTTTGCATGAATGAATGTATGTATGTATGTATGTATGTATCTATGTGGGTATATGTATGGGTGGAATATGGGAAATAGGGAAGATTGTGGTTATTATTATTATTATATATATATATATATATATATATATATATATATATATATATATATATATATATATATATATATATATTTATGCATGTATGTATGTATGTATGTGCGTGCGTGAAAAATATGGGAAATACGGAAGATTGTGATTGTGTATGTATGTATGTAAGCGTGTATGCATGATATATGCATGAATGAGTGATTGTATGTATGTATGTATGTACGTATGTATGTATGTATGTGCCTACCAATGCAGACCATTAGAAACCCTTATTTTCCTTCTATATTATGTGTGAACATTGAGGTGCACGCTACATAGACTTGTTAACGTAATATAGTTGCAAAAGTTTGAAGTACAGTTTACAAAGACCTCGTACCTGCTTCCATACAGACCGTTTCCTCGCCATCTATGGTGTTACATGTACGCCATATACCCCAGTTCCATGTTTTATCCTTTTGGTACCTAAATTTCACGTCAACCCATTCCGGTCCGGCAATGGAGACTGTCAGCCAAACAAATGAGATCAGCGTCAGTATTTCCCCTATGATCTGTAAAACAAAGTTTTGTTTTAACGCTCTGCATGCTGGGTACGAATTTCAGCAGGCATTTTTTTAGAAAAAGAAATACTTATGGAGACAATTTGCATGAAACGTAAAATCCTATGTTCTGGGATCAGGAGAAAATTTGCAAGAAATGTCAAATTCTTTTTTTTTTTTTTTTTTGAGGGGGCGGGGGACGTGGGTGGAAATGATAAAAATATCATCAATAATATAATAATATGTCGTCTGCTGAATTTGACCAGAGAGCTGTAAGGGGTAATATATTTTTATTTGATTTTATTGTTTGTATTCCATAGAGATTAGGTCTGCTTATGGAATGTATGAGTTGTCGAAATCAGGGCTGAAATCAGTAGAAAATGATGTGGGGATGTAGAATTAGTTCTAGTCACCCAGGATATTCGAATTATCAGTGGTATAAATATCGAAGATCTACATAAATATCTGAACTGCACAAACTTAACAAAATAGCTATTGATGTGACACTTAAGGCGCTAATCACAACTGCAGCAGACGACACCTTGATTTGTTGTCATTTTTCAGAGGAAATAAGACTTGACACCTCATGTAAATACAGCAGACGATTCACGTGAAATATCAAACCTTATTTTCTCTGAAAATAAAAATATCAATTTTGATTGTAGTCTGCTGCAAATCTGCTTCACGTATTATGGGTTAACCTATTAATACCCAGTGGACTCGCCTGTCACACTTTTTGTTTATGCCTATTTTTAATTTAAAGATGTCTGGTTAGTCATTTTATTAATTTCTTTTGAAAGTATTTTATGTTAAGTGCAAGCAGTGTAGACCCTGAATCTGCATTTTGCGGCGTCTGATCTGGGTCTGCACTTTTGCCTAGGTCCATTGATTGGGACGTTGGGTACTGAATGGGTCAAGGAATTATATTACAATTCATTGATCAAAGGGTTTGGGACAAATGTCTAATGCTGCATGGAATCTGCAAAATTGCCAAAGAATCGATCTTAACAGAGAAGCAATTGAGATTTCTAATTGAGTAGAAGGAAAGCAATATTTTTACACGAGTTCATGTAAATTACTTCCTTTCTTCTTTGATTGAATGCATTGACTAGCTTGTAATACATCTTTAAGATCAATGTCATCTTCCATGTATGATGAATCTAATCATAGTGGATCGGAAGCTAAATGGGGTTTCGGTCAAGTCTGTTCACTGGCAGAAAAGTTAACCAAATTTGCAGCAAGCGATATTCTAAAATCGATTTTTTTTTTCAGAGAAAATAAGGCGACATGTAATGTGAATCATATGTCAACCTTTTTTTTTTCTGAAAATTAAAACTAAATATTTGAACGTGTCGTCTGCTGTAAAGTCACCGTCTGTTGCAGGAGCAGAAACTCGCGATACAGTGTTTGCCCAAACTATTCGGACAGCATAACCATTGCTACTCTCCGGGCATGTTCAGTATGGGACATATTGATTTCCCTTCTTTTTTTTTTTTTTTTTTTTTTTTTCATTTTCCCCCAGAAAACATGCCTTGACTTTTCATGCAATTCGTCTCCTTGTCTAAGATTGTTTCCTGGGGAAAAAAAAACAAATATATATATATATATATATATATATATATTTAAACAATGTCGTATGCTGAAAGTTTTACCCAGCCCGCTGAACGTCAAATCCTTTTTATACTTCAGGGCCCGGTTGTTCAAAGTGTCGTTAGCTTAACGAGCTCGTTAAGGGTCATTTTGTTAACTGTTTTAGCCGATTCTATACACAATATTCTGGTATATTTTGCTGAAAAAATACTCACATTTTTTTAGCAAAACATTTCTTTGCCGATCACTCGATGTAAATTTTAACGAATCGTTAACTAACGACATCGTTAGCTTTGAACGACTGGGCCCTGAAGTTTTAACATTTAATTACCTATTGGTGTGTCTAAAACTTGCTGGATGAATGTCAAACGGTATAGCTTCTGGTCAGGTGCTATGTCCATCACGCACACATGCCTATAAAATTTTGACCCCCTTAAGCCCCACTTTTATATTGTACAACTGGGGTTTACAGGGGTATGGATTATTTTTCTTATTTCTGCTCAAAGCATAGATTGTGGGTACTCGTTAGAACCGCCTCGACGAGGCGGTTCTAACGAGTACCCACAATCTATGTATTGAGCAGAAGTATAAAAAATATCAGGATTTTTTATCTGAAAATTTTCATTTTTTGGTGGTAAAATTTTCAGTATATTTGAATAGGCATGTTTTCGTAATGGTTTGATCTGGATTCACACTGTTTGCTCAGATTATTCCGTATGTCTAATTAATGTAACGACGCGCGTGAGTGCGTGTAGATTATTTTTTACATGTTTCAAAGAACTTTACTTCAGAATGTGGTTTTCGGCATTAATGAAACAATGATGATGGGTGGGAGGACGGGCCGCATTTTATTTCCCGCTTTTGTTCTGGTCTTTATTTTTCTAAGATTACAAAAATATAAATGAAGACCCTAAGACTACACCATTTAAAATAAAGGAACCGCCATATCTTAGATAAAACAATATTTGCCATATACAGTGTGCTGAATTTGCCAGAAGGCTCATTCCGTCACACAGAAACAGACATCAATTCGTGTGAACAACAGCGAAAACATCAATATTACTCAGATCTATGGACACGCAAAAATCCAATAACAATATTACGCAGAAAAAAAAGTGAAAATGCACAAAAACATTTACCTTTGTTGGTCTTACTTTGACCAGTGTAACCTCTCCCATTTTTTCATTTCACTGTCCAGAAATGTCACCTTCTGACATTTCTGTCTTTTCAGTTTCACTCGCTAATTAATAGTTGTCCGTGCCATTAAGTAACCGTCATTAGCATAGGGAAATAACTCGAAAATAGTTCGAATGACGGAAAGAGACGATATTTTAATCGGTTATTTTCGTAAATGGTCGATATTAAATTTGCAGAAAAGAAGCAATAAGAGGCAGGGTATTTTAAAAGTGTATATAACTAACATGTTTTTTAAACTGTAGACATAAACCGGCACGAATTTAATCTTTTTGTTGTAATTCGTTTTAAATGTTAGTTCATAGAGTGATGCACTCGGTTATGTTGGCCTTATATTTAGTAATGCAGAAGTAGTTTGTCAGTCCTCGTTAGTATAGTGGTAAGTATCCCCGCCTGTCACGCGGGAGACCGGGGTTCGATTCCCCGACGGGGAGCATTCTTTTATTTTTCTTTTTTTAAAGCACCCTTCTTCGTCTTTTTTATTTTGTTTTACTCTAACCCAGAGCAGACCATTATAAAAATGGATAAGTAAATAAAGTTCGTACTCTATTTTACGTTTGAAGTTAAACTGCGAAAATTTCATTATTATTATTATTATTATTTCAATTTAGGTGGTCAATATCTAGGAGCGTGGGTTACAACAATTCCAGATTTTTAAGGGTAATAACTGTTTGTTAAGACTGGAGCATAATGGTTTCAAACATCTTACAGAGGCAGAGACTCGAAAAGGCAAAACTGGGCAAACAAAAGGAGAATTCTTTTGTTTGTGTTCAGGTTTTACTGCCCTGTCAACCCATTGGAGTCATGTCGAGCGCGGTCAGTTTAACTAACCACCCTTTTACTGGGCAGTTTTAGTTCAACTGTCATGCATAAATCAGTAGCACCGGGCATATTCAACCATTTCTCCTTTTATATAGTAAAATTGCCATGGCGTAAGAAACATAATTAGCCTAAAACACAACAAGAATCCTGTTAACAGACAATGCCTTTAGTTTAGATCCTGTTACTTATGGTTGGAGTCTTGCCGTTTTCTTTCATAACATCAGGGCTGCGAAAATACCATGACCGACTTGTCCCATTGTGAGAAATTTCAATTTACTGATTGTGAGAAATTTCAATTTACTTGTCCTAGGACAATGATTTCATAGCTCTAGCTAAGAAGAGTATCCAGTTTATGATATATTAATATTTTTCGTCATCACAAAAACATACTTATATAATTTTGACCCCCTTAAACCCCACTTTTATATAGTAAAATTGGGGTTTACAGGGGTATACATTATTTTTCTTATTTCTGCTAAAACATAGATTGTGGGTAATCGTTAGAACCGCCTCGGCGAGGCGGTTCTAACGAGTACCCACAATCTTAGTTTTGAAAACGATCAGCATTTTTATCTGAAAACTTTCAGTTTTTTTGGAGGTGAAATTTTCAATATATTTGAATAGGCGTGTTTTCGTAATGAGAAATAATATGCTGTGGGTACTCATTAGAAGCGCCTCACAACAGATGTTTTCTTCGAGACCTAAGAAAATGTAAATTTTCGGGCAATGTTTTATATAGGAGATCAAAGTCCAAGTTCTTATTTTAAATTTATTCCAGACTAGTTTCGATTATTACAAACATTTTTTTTTTTTTTTTTTTTTTTTTTTTTTTCAAGAACATTATTGCAAATAATGAAACATGATGACACCAATGTCACATGACGTCAATGGCACTGGCTTTGGTGTTGAAATCTGATGATTCCATAGTGTTAAGCAAGCCACAGGAAAAATGCAATTTTTAATCCTAATATTAAGACGCCTGTAATAACTGTCATATTAAATGAAAACTGAGCAACAGAACAGCAATGCCCACAAAACCACATAACCAGCCAGCGAAAACCTAGACCTATCTGCGCACCCATACAATCGACTGGAACTCCAGTTGGTGCCGCGCGGCATGCAGAAATAAGGGTCCCCAGTAACCGCAGTAAGGTCAGATCAGACAGTGCAGATGCGCAGGTTGATCTGAATAATAATTGGGCACACAGGCAAAGATTATAGAAAACACTGCCCCAGGGTGAAATCGGCACAGGTTATTTAGATCACATTTTGGAATTCATTCGGGCAAGTAAATCTTGGTCGGATGCGAAGAATCTCTGTGATCTTTTTATTACTGTGTTCATACAGGTGTTCTTATTCAAATATTTAAGAATAATAAAGCTCAAAGAACTTTAACAGCATTACAGTAGTCTGATTATAAAGAGAAATTCTTATTTGAAAGATTCATATTTTGCAGTGCTCTCTCTCTCTCTCTCTCTCTCTCTCTCTCTCTCTCTCTCTCTCTCTCTCTCTCTTGTATTTTGAGGGAGACATAAATTATTTTTTTATTGTCCTGAGTCAGATTTTTTCTCGTTACATTATTTTCCTTTAAGTATAGTTTTTCTGTACCATAAAAAAACATTTAAAAGTGACTTTTTATAGTGCTGAAAACATATAAACCTACAGATTTTATCCCACGTACTCCCTTCTTACTTTTCTTGTCATATAATATGTTTAGTTTACTATATGTTGATGTGTCTACATACAGCTGAATCAATGGCCAACAGTGTAAACCTTGATCAGACGCCGCGGCGTCTGATCTGGGTCTTCACTGTCCGCCCAGACCTGTCTTTCCGGGTACTTTGTGTAAATACCAGATACGGTTATTTACAAGGCTTTCATCCCTTACTACATTAACACGACCGAAACAAAATCACAGACTGAAACGAAACTTTGTAAACCAAGCATGAACAATCTCTGAAAAGGATAGATGTGCACCCAATGGATCTAAATGAGCCGAAACGTAAGAAAAGGGCCGTTATGCCACATGAGATCGTGCAGAATATAAATACTGCATCATATTCATTTTAATCTTGTATAGGTGGTCAGCGGAGAGTTGTTGGAGTTGCGATGGCGCGCGCACGTGTGTGTGAGAGTCGAAGGGGAGGGGACGGGGAGCTAATCTAGGCTTTTCTTTTTTCCTTTGGCAGGTACATAAATTTCGATATGGTTTCGTGAATTATAATTGTATGTAAGTTACAGTGTCAGATGAAATGGTAACGCTAAAATGCTTGTTCCACGTCATGTGAAAATGTACCTACGGAGAATGTGCGGACATCTGCGCAGTCTGACCAGGGCCATTGGTCATCGTTTACCGACTCACTGAATACATTAGAATATATAGACGCACAACATACCTGTATAACAGTGATCGGACTGCGCGACATCGCTGATTAATCTGTATTCACTATTCACTGTTCACACAAGATGCATTCCTCATGGCGGGACTCGTATGTACGAAGTAAACAGTATTGGGTGAAAGGAAAGGTAGCCTATTTTCTAGTTGCAAATTGTAGAGGTCATGAATGGCCTGTACATTCTCGCGTCGATTTGTGAATTTTGTATGTGTTGAGGTTTTACCGCCCAGTCAACCCAATGAGGCCATGCGCATTCTTTCGCCAGAAACTGACAACTGCCCTTCTTGAATCAGCGGAAGGGAGAGAATGACCGTTGAAAATATTTCATGATCAATCTCCACGAAAGAATATTGCCGACCTCGGCGGGGATTGAACCCGCGACCTCCTGTCCACTCGGACGGCGCATCCATTCGAGCCACCGAGGCCGGCTTGTAGGTTTGTGCAGGTGCACGTACATCAATTAACAATTTTAAAATGTCATTCTGAAGACGGATCAGGTGGTGTAAGCGCTCTTCGTTCACGGAGGAGAACAGACGGTTTTCCTCAGAGGAATCTTTAAAAGCGTGCCACAACGTGAGAAAATGTACATTTTGACATGTGCGCCCAACGATGACTCAGATCAGCCTGCGCTTCCTCGCAGTCTGATCTGAATCTTCGCTGTCCGTCTAAAGAAAGATTGGTCCCCTTGTAATCCAAATGAGCTTCCGACGAAAACTGACTACAGTGCCCGGACGCGCAGGCTGATCTGAGTCTGCGAGGCGCACACTTCTAAAGATACATTTTCGCATGTTTCGACTCATTTTGAAACCTAAATTGAAAGCATTTAACAAATTCGGTAAACTTTCAGTCAGATCCACACAGTCTGCTCTGGGTCTGTCATTGTCAATATACATTGAACTTTGAACATTCTGAGAGCGAACATTGTAGATCCTGATCCGACTACACGGGTGCATTGTTTGATCTGGGCGCGTCCGTCGCCTTATATGCTACATGTATATGGTTTTCTTATTGGAAAGGATCTTATATATCAAAAATAAACATCTCGAAAAAGAAACAAAAAACAAAAAACCTTTAGTGTCAATTTAGTCCATGTTTTCATCAATAAGTTTTGACATTTCATGTGAATGATGAAAAGTGAAGACTTGTCTTCTCCAAAAATAATAATGATAATAATAATAAAACTATGTCGTCTGCTGCAGTTGTAATCAGTGCTTTAAGGCTTAACTGTACTGAAGGTCTGTGAAAGTCCGAAAGACACGGGTTACTTATTTAGTGTAGTATAAATTTGACTTCTGAATGCATCTATTTACCCTTTAAGCGCCAAGCGAACTTTGTAGCAGACGACATTCTATTTTTTTTTTTTTTTTTTAAATTTGTTATTATTTTTTAGAGTAAATAAGTTTTGACAGTTCATGTGAATCGTCTGCCAAGCAGACGATTCACATGTAATGTCAACACTTATTTTCTCTGAAAAATAAAACAAAAAATAAAAATGTCGTCCCCTGCAGTTGTGATTAGCGTTTTAAAGATTATGATACAAGATCTGTATGTTTCAGCTACAAATATTTTATTCTACATAGAGTGTTGATGGTTTTAAGATAAATAATCACTGATCTGGAGTATAAACAACTTTTTTAAAATATGTTAAGTTCAGTCAAGGAAAAAAGTACAAAAATCATGGTCGTCCAAAATGTCGATAGGTTAGAATGACGTATTCTCTACTTGTTTTGTGAGGATGACGGTCGAAGAGGAACAAGACTCGGAGATTCTGTGTGGGATCGGAAAATTCAAACCGAAATGGCTTCAGGTTTTCAACAACTCCAAGGCAATGTGCGTTTTTATCACCATATATGCTTTTACTCATGGTGAGTACATTGAGGTTAATGCAGAAATAAAGATAATATTTCCTTAAGGATTTGCTAATCATATAAACAAACGAAAGCGTAGCACGAGTTTGTTTATAGGAGTTGCAAGTCTCGAAGGAGATGTTGCCTTTTTATAACTAAACGGATTGCGTGTATACTACATACCATAAAATGACGTTTTCCCCCTTCAGATTTTGTTTGACGTTTTCAAATAACGCCAATAAGTGTTGTGACGTCACGTCATCTACACTCGTCGCGGGGCGTTCTAAGAAATATTTCCGCCATTCTTCTGCAGCGTCTGATCTGGGTCTACGCTGTTTGACAAAGTCCCTTTTTCTGGGTTATACACGTCATTTACAATGTATCTACCGTTGGGCGTGTTTAAAAGTACAGGCTGAATGGTAACGGTATAAATCCTGATTAAAGTATTCCACTTGTAACAGTTTGATAGGAGTCTACAGACCTGTCTGTCTACAGCCAAATTCCAATGGCTCGATAATCTTTGGAACCACTAAGGATTAATCATAGCGCCAGGTCAGGAGGCAAAGGGGGATAATTTAGGGACGTCTTTCGATCGTCTGTAAAACAATGGTATGTTGTATGTACTCATTAGAATCGCCTCATCAAGCGTCGCTACCGTTATGTGTTTGAAACGTTACATTTTCCGGCTAATCATTCTGCACAACTGGAGAAAATCCCTTCCTTATAGTATAATGATGCTATGGTTTGGTTCTTTAAATATGTCTGAGTAGACCTTGGCAGTTTACGAAATGTGAATAATAAAAACAATTATAATTATTAAGTAGCAACATCCTTGTTGTTCTCTGCAATTTTTGTGCAGCCGTATGTTATTATTCATATAAACAAGGGTTTTCATGACTATCATTACACATATTTTGATTTTGCCATTTGAAAATGGTTTGTATGCTTCCTTTCAGTATATTTGAAAGAGGAGGATTAGCGGATGCGCTGAATGACTGTACGTGTAGGCCTACATGTATAAAGAATGCACAGAAATTCAAAAAAAAAAAAAAAAAAAAAAAAAAAAAAAAGAAGGTTAAAGGCTGAATTAGATAATAAAAGTATATGACATTGTTAGGCATAATGGTTGAATGGTTTGTGTAAACGTCTGATAAGGTGTGTTATACCATACCCCGATAACGGCCCGCTGTAGATTTATGAAGAATGCTTACTAGGGTATTTTATACTAAATAGACTTCCCACAGTATATACATGTATTAGAAATGTCCAGTTTCAATTTTAAGTATGGTAAAGTATGTAATTCAGATATTCCTAGAGAAAAATGGCTAAATTATTTGCAAACAGTGGGACTCTGATCAAATGTAAAATTCTCCGACTGGGTCTGCAGTGTTTACCAAATACCCTTTATGGGTCTTCAGACTAAACTGGGTTTAAATTACTTATCTATTATGGTTTCAAGATGACTTGCAGTCATGAAAACTGACAGCGATTAGAAATAGCAAAAGAGATGGTGGAATGGTGTAATTTAACATCTTCCTAGGGCCCAACAACACCCCACATAAAATCCAATCGCTGGTCGCAAATGCAAACAGTTGATCTGGTTAGACTCCTTAAATTAATACAGTCAACCCTTTTTATACCGACACGCGATAAAACGACATAATTCGTTATAATAGCAATTTGATTTGCACAAAACTTTCGCCCAAGAGGGGACAGTTAATCAGAAATTATGCAAGAACATTGCATTTAATACTTCAAGAAGCATATAATTTTTATATTGAATATTTGTTAGAATCGCCTTAGGCATTATACGTATATAATTCTGCTCATTAGAAATTCTTTACAACAGCGAATGCATTTTAATGGCATCATCTTTGGGAACAAATGATGTCGTTGTAACGAGGGTTCACTGTACTTGTCCAGTCTGGTATATTTCTGTCGCTATTTGCATATGCATAAAGCACCGTTTTTACCAGATGTGACCGATCAAAGTTTCTTCTTTCATTTAAAGGGTTCATAGCCAACGGCGTGTTCAACATCAACACGACATCTTTCGAAAGACGGTTCCATCTCTCCAGTTATCAGGTCGCGTGGATTAGCAGCGCCAATGATGTATCAGCCGCCACACTTGGAACGCTTATCAGTTACTATGGTTCCGGAAGGTAAGTTTTTACCTTTCGAGATGGGCTTTTATGGCAAAATCAACACAGTTACGGTCATATCGAGCCGGTCAAATAACCTACGTACACTTTTACTGGATATGCTCAGCCTTTTAAGTGGTTAACCAGTACTTGTGCACATATGTACGCCAGTGGCTGATATCTGTCCTTCGTGAATCAGTGGAAGGGGAGAATGACCATAAAAATAATTTCATGATGGATCTCCACGAAAGATATGTGGCCGAGCAGGGATTCGAACTTGCGACTCCTGGATCTGTAGACAAATGCGTTACCGACTCCGCTATGGAGCCTGATGTGTGCTCATTTGAGTGGGGCGAAAGTGGAGCGAGGGGAGGGATGTTTGCTGTTTGCCAGCACGCGCTCTTTGTTGATTTTCTTCCAACCATTTTACTGCAGTTGAAGTTCAGCAAGTTTAGCACACTCAATTTGGTACGGTTATAACTTGATCTATTTTACCAATTACAGTTGACTCTCGTTATCTCGACCTCGCTTATCTCGAATAACCGCTTATCTTGAAATAAACATCTGGTCCCCGCTTTAACATGAAACATAACAACAGGTAACAAAATATTGTGGAAAAGATGAGAAATTGCTCCCTAAGGAGCAATTTCTCCTCTTTTTCACAGTATTTTCAATATATCTCTAACTGGCAGAGTCCAATTACATATACTTTTGTTAATTGTGCTTGTTCGATTCATTTTTTCCTCAATTCTGCAAATTTGATGTGTCGAGGTACGGATATCTCGAAGTATTTCAGAGCGTCCCTTGGGATTCGAGATACCAAGTCGACTGTACATGTACTCTGTTTTCACCCTATACGTTTCAGGTTATACAGTTCAACAGGTCTTAGGTTATTGAGGTTATGCTGTTGTAGCAGGCAACATGGTATACCATAATACCATATGGTATCGGGTTTACCGCTTCGATCAGGGTAACCCAACAAGCCATGATTAGCCAATCAAATTTTGCTGCAGCGCGGTGCATCGGAATACACCCCAAACCACCCTTAAATACACCAAATCACCCTCTTAGTGTATGTAAGCCCTCTTAGTGTATGTAAGGATTGAATATAGTATACAAATCAAATTAAATAGTTCACACAGATATATGTTAAGATTTATATTGGTATTTACAGGTATCTGTACGTGGCAGCAAGTCCAAGTCACACCTCCACGTGTCACATTAAGTAACAGAACCAATGGAAAACAATGCTCTTGTGTGGAGCCAGCTGGAAACTAAGGATATTTTTTTTGCCTTAGGCTGTTAGGGTGCAATGCATAAGTATGTACCCTAACTTAGCATATCATACTCTACTCTATATACAGTCTTACAACCATACTGCCAGTTGTTTGGGCTGTTATCTGGGTGGGGTGATTTGCTAGGCGGTTTGGGGTACTCTACTCTACACCCCACCCCTACGTACACACACACACACGCGCGCGCGCGCGCACCTCTCCATATCTAGATGACTTCATTCTACCCCCATCCCACTAGTCAACCCTGCACCACCCAAGGAATACTGTTTTGTCTGCTGTATTGGCTAGGACTATTTGGGAGGTGGGGGTAGAAAATTTGAACTCTACTTTGTGTGTGTGTGTGTGTGTGTGTGAGAGAGAGAGAGAGAGAGAGAGAGAGAGAGAGAGAGGGTGCTGGTGTGTGTGTGTGTGATGGGGGAGGTGGGGGGGGGGGGCGAGGTAAGGGGAAAAGTAGCTATTTGTATTTTAGGGTACTACCTTTTTTTGTGTGGGGGTCACTTTCAAAACTGACTACTTTATTTTTTGGGGTCTATCAAAATTCTCGGTATTTTGGGGGTATTGTAAGAAGTATAAAAGAATTTTCTGCCGTTAAATTAATATTACTGCAATTTTTTTTAGAACAGAACCTCGGACCTATATTGGGTCCAAGAACAGAACACAGGAACAGAAAACACACACGGTTTCTGATAACTCAGAGTCTGATAAGATATTGCCAATCAGAACAAAATACCTTCATTTAAAATCAAACGGCAAAAACGCCCTTCTGAGACGTGTCGAAAGGACAATAGATGCTGGGGCCAAGCCTATGTAGTGTAGGACAAAATCCCTCCCGGACATAATCCCTTCTGCTCATTTTTGTATAGGTGGACATAATCCCTCCCAAAAATGAGCAGAAGGGCTTTCGTCCGGGAGGGATTTTGTCCGTATACCGTAGCAGACAAAATTTAGAGTAGTCCCACCCCCGGTGATGGTGGTTTGGGGGTATTTTAAAGATGCTTTGGGGTGGTTTGGTGTATTTTAACGATGCTTTGGGATGGTCCCTCTGAATGCGCATGCGCTAAACCGCTATCGCCATTTTGATTCTTTCGATTCCAAAGCACGTTACCGTACCAAAAATCCTTGAACTTCTAGAGAGTAATTGTTTAGCGTTATTACCGAAAGGTAAACGATTGTTTTTTTATTTCCACATCTGCGGAAACAGCAACTTTAAGATGTAAACTTCCTTATAATCTGATATTTAACCAAAGAGGATACAATAAAGCCCTATTTCAAACTTGAGGAAATTCTCCGTGAAATAAATATTTGATAGTGAAGCGATCATAAAATCTTAATAAATTTTATTACTCCTGAACCGGTCACACAAACTTTTATTAAATATACCTGAGAGTATTTACTACATGTTTGACGCTGTAACGGGTGTAAAATATGCAATTTATCTCGCTCCCCGTCCAAGGGATCGAACCCTGCCCGCAGGACTCAGTCCTGCACTCTCCTGGGTTGCTAATAAAGCTGTTTTGTACCGCAAGGCCGTACATGTCTGTTGTATATCTGTATCCGGTGACATTCTCCCCCTCAAACTGTCAAAATTGAAATTCGTCCCTGCAAATCTCGCGTAAAATGGTAATGGGATATATACAACACCGCACATGTTATCAGGGGGAAGCTAACATAGCTGGGAGTGGTGGGTGTGATTCTAAGGAGAGATACGAGATGAGTGTATGTGATCACTTAACAAAGGATCAGTTCTTTATATCGTTAATGGCCTCTGAATAACCAGTGTGACACATGTGATGTCATTTGTTTATTGTTGTTCCTGTCTTACTCGGTGACCATCCTAAATTTGTTTGGGTTTAGACAAAACTATTTATTTGATTTGATATGTAAAATGCTTTTTTCGCCGGCCTCGGTGGCTCAGTTGGATGCGCCGTCCGACTGATGATCAGGAGGTCGCGGGTTCAACTCCTGCCGAGGTCGGCAACATTCTTTCGTGGAGATTGATCATGAAATATTTTCTACGGTCATTCTCTCCCTTCTGCTGATTCAAGAAGGGCAGTTGTCAGTTTTCTGGCGAAAGAATGTGCACAGTACTGGTTAACCGCTTAGAGGACTAAGCCTGCCCAGTAAACGTGTGGTTAGGCAAACTGACCGCGCTCGACATGACCCCATTGGGTTGACTGGGCCGTAAAACCTCAACACAAACAAACAAAAATGCTTTTTTCCAAATATTACATATTTAACATTCTTTAATGCATGCATAAAATATCAAAGAATATATTGAATAGTGCTGGAGCCGGCCTCGGTGGCTCAGTTGGATGCGCCGTCCGACTGGAGACCAGGAGGTTGCAGGTTCGACCCCCGCCGAGGTCGGCAACATTCTTTAGTGGAGATTGATCATGAAATATTTTCTACGGTCATTCTCTCCCTTCAGCTGATTCAAGAAGGGCACTTATCAGTTTCTGGCGATAGAATGTGCACAATACTGGTTAACAGAGGACTAAGCCTGCCCAGTAAACGTGTGGCTAGGTAAACTGATCACGCTCGACATGACCCCGTTGGATTGACTGGGCCGTAAAACATCAACACAAACGAATAGTAGGGGTGTAACAATACACCTACCTCACGATACGATACGTATCGTGATACTTACCTCACAATACGATACGCATCGTGATACTTTTAATCAGACAGGCAGACTGACACACACACAGCCTGGCCATGCTATAAGCTTGTTCAGCTGTTAGATTCTTAGGTTTTGACTCGGGTTTTTGAAGGGTTATTTCTGGGTGTTTCTTTTTCATATAAGTCGACATATTAGAGGTATTGCCACTACTGTACGACACTGACCCTTTGCAAATTTTGCAAATACTTTTGGTTTTGTCAGTTTCTGGGACTCCTTTGTAGGACGTAATTTGAACAAATCCAAAAGTACTGGCGACTTAAAAGAAGCTGGCGGGTCAACCACGTTCGGTTCTCTGTCTTTTTGGCCCCTAAACATGCTCATTTTCTCCGCTCTTTCGCTTGAGTTTGCCGCGATCAGCTGTGACAAAAATTTCGAAGGTCAAGGTTTTGGATTCAGCCTTAAGGCATTCATGACAGGAGCGTTCGGCACCGTAAGAATAACTGTAAACTTAATATTTTTTAGATGTCTGACTTTTTTTTATTTCATTCGAAATCTGTTAAGAAGCTAATACAGAACCATGTTATGGAAGATTTAATCATTAAAACAATATTTCTTTCTCGAAAATTGAGATATTTTTATGGGCCGAACAGGCTATTGTTGCGAGTGCTTTTTAGCCGAACGGAATACGGTAGTTGTCGTAAGGTGAAATAAGACGCGTACATCGATAATTAATGTATCAATAAAGCAAAATTAAGTAGGATTCAGCATAAAAACAACATTTAAGCAGTTTCTCTGCTATTTTTGTTCTTAATTTTGTCATTCGAAGAATTTTTTTTGGGTGAACCGAACCGAAATTACCAAAAAACGGACCATGAACCGAACTGCCAGCTTCGTACCGCGGTGAACCGTACTTTCGATGAATCGTTACTCCTCTAACGAATAGTGCTGGGTATCGATCAAAATTATCTATACGATATATGTATCGATACAAAATGATCGATATTATATGTATCGATACAAAAGAATTATCGATACGATATATGTATCAATACAAAATGATCGATATTATATGTATCGATACAAAATGATCGATATTCGATATATCATTTGATACATTATCTAAGACACAAAATTGAACTATTTTCTAGTTTGGTAGCTTTTGTAGCCCTTTATACCATGTCTTATCCATTTGTAGCTTTAGTACTTTTCCCGATTCCCATCCTTATGTACCTGTTGGCTTTTAGACACCCTCTGCTGCATGCTAACCTGCAGACAATGTTTGGGGCAAAATTCAAATTTCCTGCGGAATTTACCTTCGCGCAAAAAAGAGTAAGTTCACTATTAAGTAAGTACCTTAATAATCTGTTGTTGTTCGCATATAGGGATCGGTCAGGCATAATCCTACCGGTACGGATCTGTACCGGTGATGCCGGACAGCTCACGCTTTTGATCCAAAGGAAAACGGTGAAACAGTTTTGACAGGTTTGTGTTGATAAAAAGAGAAAATCAGAAATTACTGACTTGTTACCGACTCTGAGGTTACCGATGTCTTATGAACATGTCAGCCATGTTGCCTTCGCCTCAGTGCGATCCCAAAATTTAACCAATCAGCTATAGAATTCCGCAAAGAATACGTCACGGATCTAAAATAGTCACCAGTGATGAATAGGAATTACCTGTATTCTCAGCATTGTAAATCGATCGAGCGGTTCGTATATAACAAGTATTGGCTTTTAGAAATTTTCCGAAAAAGTCCGGAACATACCGAAAGTACCGGTATGGCCAAAACGTACCGCGGTACGTACCGCCGGATGAAAATACCGTGGTTTACCGGTGCACCGGTTTTACCGCGCACCCCTAGTTTATACCCTACTGTTTATTGTGGTATTGGGGCATGATTTGTCATTTCATATCAGTGCACATAAACAGTCAGACTCGAACGCTCATGCACCCAGAATTAACATTTCAAACACTTCAGTGGAGATATATTGCGAAAATGTTGAATTGCAACTAAATAAGTGTACCAGGCTGTGAATCCGCTTTATTTGATGAGTCTGCACTGCATATTGAATGGACACTGCACATTCTAATAGTGAACAATGTATGTACATACTGATCTGGAACTACAATGGTCACATAATAAATCTTGCCTTTAATTGGAGAGATCCATAGTACTCCTGTGTTGGGTGATATGCAAATATGAATAAAATGTCATTTTCCTTGGATTATACTTGCAGTTAATATTACTACTCCGTTTTTTTTTCCTCGTGGGGGTGGGGGGGGGGGGGGGGACAGAGAGGCCTTTGAAAACCGTATAGACCCAGATCAGATGCCACATACAATATTGTTTCATCAGGACTTACGCTGTATACAACTTCCCATAGCACTAATTAATCGTTGTTTTTTTTCAATCCTAAAGTATTGATATTTTTCTTATTTCTCCTCGAAAACATGTTGTAGTACTCATTAGAAGCGCCTCGACGAAATAAAAATATTTACCGGATCCCCTCCCATACCTAGACCTATGTAATACCTAGCAGTGCTTTGAAAAATCAAGATACTGGAATGCCCTTGCAGTGATTTTTTTAGGCGTGCGTCCTGCGTCCTGCGTCCTGTACACATAATTTTGCCAAAGGACGCAAAAAATTAGCCTCGGTGAGTCCGTGGATTTATAAAAAATCTTGAATGTACGTACATTTTGCTTCTTGAAATCTACTTTAATTTTCAGAAAAAGCGAATGCGCATGTGGTGTTTCAGTACAGTCTTTGGTAAAAGCCAGTACTGAAAGGCGTCGTATCCCTACGGTACACTGATTTTACCTATACAGTCAAATAATCAATACCAAGTCCAGTACCGGAGGAAACCGTAGAGGACACTTAAGTATTGGTTTTTAGTCTGTTGAGATCTTTTATCGTAACACCGTTTGACCTTGCAATTGTCAACAGGAAACAGCTATCATTTTTTATTAGCTCACCTGAGCTCTGCTCAGGATGAGCTATTGTGATCACTTTTCGTCCGTCATGCGTGCGTCCGTCCGTCCGTCAACATTTTCAAACAACTTCTCCTCTGAAGCCACTGAGCCAATTTTGCTCAAATTTCATATGGAGCCTCCTTAGGGTGGGGGAACGAAAGTTTGCTAAAATGGTCGTGGTCCGTCGACCAAGATGGCCGCCATGCCCATATATGGTAAAACCTTTAAAAATCTTCTTCTCCATAACCGAGGATGTCTTGGGGCTGAATCTTTGCATGAATCATCGGGGACGAGAGGTCAACCAAAGTTGCTAAAATGACAAAGATGGCCGCCATGCCCATATATGGTATAAACCTTTAAAAATTTTCTTCTCCAGAACCAAGAATGCCTTGGGGCTGAATCTTTGCACAAATCATCGGGAACAAGAGGTCTATCAAAATTGCTAAAAGAATTATCGTACGTTGACATTTGACCTTTTTACGGCAGGGTCAAGTTTGCTTTCCTATGCATTTGTATGAGCCCCATACATTTGAATAGGAAAATTTTGAGAATTTTAAATTTCTTCTTCTCTGAAGCCACTGAGCCAAATTTGCTCAAATTTCATATTGTGCCTTCTTAAGTCAGGGGAACGAAAGATTGCTAAAATGGTCGCGGTCCTTCGACCAAGATGGCCACCATGCCCATATATGGTAAGACCCTTTAAAAATCTTCTTCTTCAGAACTGAGGATGCCTTGGGGCTAAATCTGTGCACAAATCATCAGGGACAGGAGATCTACCAAAATTGCTAAAAAGATTATCGTACGTTGACATTTGACCTTTTTACGGCAAGGTCAAGTTTGCTTCCCTATGCATTTGTATGAGCCCCATAACATTTATATGGGAAAATTGTTGAGAATTTGACAACTTCTCTGAAGCCACTGAGCCAAATTTGTTCAGATTTTTAGCTCACCTGAGCATGAAGTGCTCATGGTGAGCTATTGTGGTCAGTCAATGTCCGTCGTCCATCATGGGTCATGTGGCGTGCATCATGTGGCGTGAACAATTGCTTTAAAAGCCTACTCTTCCTACACCCCAGGGCCAATTGACTCGATACTTGGTAGGAAGCATCAGGGTGACATGTAGATAAAAAAAATAGCTAAAATCGTTCCGATCGGAAATCCAAGATGGCCGCCATCTTGAAAATCTTTTTCGCGTCTTCTCCTGAACCAAAAGGCCAATTGACTCCAAACTTGCTAGGAAGCATCAGGGTGACTTGTAGATCAAATATAGCTAAAATCGTGTCGGTCCAAATTCCAAGATGGCCGCCATGGCAGCCATCTTGAAAATCTATTTTTCGCTTCTACTCCTAAACCCAAAAGCCAATTGACTCCAAACTGGTTAGGAAGCATTGGGGTGACTTATAAATCAAAAATAGCTAAATTTGTGCTGATTAGAAATCCAAGATGGCTGCCATGGCAGCCATCTTGAAAAGCAATTTTTCACTTCTTCTCCTGAACCGAAAGGCCAATTGACTCTTAACTTGCTAGGAAGCATCGGGATGACTTGTACATAAAAAATAGCTAAAATCGTGCCAATTGGAAATCCAAGATGGCCTCCATGACAGCCATCTTGAAAATCTATTTTTCGTTTCTTCTCCTAAACCTTACAGTCAATTGACTTAGAACTTAGTAGGAAGCATCAGGTGACTTGTAGATCAAAAAATAGCTATAATCATTCCGATCGGAAATCCAAGATGGCAGCCATCTTGAAAATCTATTTTTCTGCTTCTTCTACTGCACCGAAATGCCAGTTGACTCAAAAGTTGGTAGGAGGCATTAGGGGTGACTTGTTTTACTTGTGACGTTTTGAAAATTTCAGCATTTTAACCTTGTAAGCAAGATATTTCAAAAACTGTTTAAGCCATTGCCTCGTCATAAGAGTATTGGAAAAATGTTGCATGCCATCTGCATATCTGCAGTGGCGGTTTCACTCAGGTGAGCGAGTTGTGGCCCGTGGGCCTCTTGTTTCTTTTTTTGAAAGAAGAAAAAGATGCACCCTAAAAAGATAATAAAACTAGACCCCAAACAGCAAACACTGTTCAGTCTGCTAGGTCAGCAAATCAGACCGACACGGACACCAAAGTCTGAGACTGTCGATGATGGCAATCTCAATAACGAAAACCCCCAGTCCCAAACTGAACCCACGAAGCAACAGATAAAAAGAAAGTCTCTGCTTTGTATCACGGTCTAGTCAAAACAGACAAAATGTCTGTCCTTAATCATGTGTCACAGGTATTTGATCATCTGTCACTAAAACTGAAGTTTATGAAAACATTTTCATAAGCCTGTGGGTGAAATATTTTCTTAACACTTCGGTTTTAATAGACAGTGGTACTATAGTTTCATATTTCTCAGGAAGTTTTCTGGCAAGAATTAAAGCAAAGCAACTCAGTCACCACTATTTACTTTTATTGCACATCCATTTAAAACATCAAGACAGTAATTACAAAACACTGTTACACAAGTTTAAATGAAAAGTCTAGGATGCAGCAAAATATTTCACCACAAGTCCCAGGCTGGATGCATAGTTTGAGTTTGGGTTGCATGGATTCTGGTCTTAGTGAGTCCCAGGAACCATAAAGGCAAAATTGTAAAAAAAAAACACTGCCCTTGTTAAGAAGGTAAGACAAGTATGATAAAAATTGCCAGGTTATATTTTGATATGCAGCTCATGCAAAATACACAACCTTGTCAAAACATCAAATGAACAGCAACATTAGAAAAGGACCATTATGACAGTGATATACGTATCTGGACAGACTGATGCCTGTCTTTTGCTACCTACAGAAATACTGATTGCTGTAGATTACTTAAGAATATACAGTATTAACAGTGAAACTCAGAATATGTGCAGATGTGCAGTCTGGACCTTCAATGTTTGCATAAGCCAAAATCAAAAATCTCTCTTTTCTCATATTCTGACACAACTGTCCTTTGTCTGAGCCAGGTCACTTAGTGCAATGCTTTAACCCTTAGCAGTTTGTGTAAAATTTTTGAGCTGGCGACAAATTGAAATAATTTTCTTATCTTTTGCAGAAAACAGGTTTTGGCATTTCATGCAAATTAATTGTCTGCAATATGCATGAGTAGCATTATTTTTATTTATGGGTGGAATTCAACTTGTTAGATGATTTCCCATGTGTTAAGGCTATGCAATTGCAAAATATTTTTCCACCCGTCCGTCATGAAAGCTGCGTAAACCCTGACGAATTATCTAGTTAAGGTTAAGAGGTGTATCCAGAAATATTGTAGGGCCAAAACTACCGAAGTACACTACCATATAACCTAATTAGTATGTGTACTTACTCACCATTTTGCAGTGGTAGATATACTAAGACAAAATCTTATCATGATGACTGCGGCGGTGAAAATCATTTAATTTGTATTTCATTATATAGTGTATATAAATGTATTTTTAAACAAAATAATACTTTCTTTTAAGTCAAAATATATTTAAAACAAGATTGAAGGACTACTAGGGTGTCCTCTGGTGTCCTGGGTATCCTCCGGTTTCCAGGGTATTAGGACCAACCTAATCTTCTGCTTTCAAACCCTGATGTGGGTTTGGGAACATGCTTGCCTTTGGTTGGGTTAATCTGCAGACCAAACCAAGCAGACCATTGGGCCATGGACTGGTCTGCAGTGGACCAAAAGGGGACATTTTGCGGGCCAACCATGCAGACCAGACTATATGTTTCCCCAAGCTTTTTACCAGTTATCATTATATTTTCATAAATAGATGAATTATTGTTATGAGAAGCATTCACCAAAAAAAAAAAAAAAAAAAAAAAAATCAAAATTTTTCCTGTTTCTGTTAATTAGTAGAATCGATTTTGTTTAATTTTCCCCATGCCTTGTTTCATTTTTCATTAATTCATATTTACATAAAAGTAACTATTCTAATGGTAGGCATTACCTTATTGCATTAATACCAAATAATCAGATATTTTTCCTGTTAATTTGGGAAATTAATTTTTGCAGATCAAGTACCTTCCAGACCAACCTTTTGTTCAGACAGTAAAGTAAATAATTTTGTGTCATTTTTTCCTCCATGCTCTGTCAATTATCATTATATTTTCATAAATAGATGAATTATTTTTATGAGTTGTAAGCATTTATGAATATTCCCCCACCCACCTCCCCACAAAAAAAATCAGAATTTTTCCTGTTAATGAACAAAAATGACCATACCCTGTATCATTTTTCACAATATTTACTGAAGGAATTATTTTTATGATAAGCATTGCATAAATACCAAATAATCAGATGTTTTTCCTGTTAAATTGCAAAACTAATTTTGTGTTATCTCGGTTTAGAACTGGATGAAAAATGAAATGATTCTCTATCATATCTCTGAATTAGTGTTGGCAATGGGCTTGTCTGCTCATTCTGACATTAGTTTGTTCGTGTGTTCAATTGTTTCGCTTTCTTATGCATAGCATAAAATTAGATTCATGAATGGTAATGTTTTGAAATTCCATATATGGATTCCTCATGAAAAGATAGGTGACCTGTATTTTTTTTTTTTTTTTTTCTTGTCTGAGTTATCTCCCATTTTAGAGTTATTTCCCTCGTAATAAAATAACATTGAAATCTCATTAGCAGGATATCTCAAAAAGTAGTAGAGGTAGATCCTTGATATTTGGTATACTGATTGGGACTGAGATATTTGGTATACTGATTGGGACTGAGGAGGAGATCACCTGATTAAATTTTCAGCCAATTTAATGAAATTCTGTTGGAGTAATGTCCCTTTGCAATTTTATCTTCTTGCTTTCATGTGCATAGCATAAGTTTAGAACAATGTAATATGCTAATGTTTTGAACATTCATAAATGGATTCCTCATGGAAGAAAAGGTGACCCATATTTTTTTTTTTATTTTCCGAATTATCTCCCAGTGTAGAGTTATTTCTTTTTAAATTAAATAACATTGAAATATCGTCAGCAAGATATCTCAAAAGGTATTAGGGGTAGAGCCTTGATATTTGGTAAACTGACTAGGACTGAGGACAAGATCATCTGATTAAATCTACTCACCTGATTCAATTGAGATCACCTGATTACGTAAATTTACTCAATTTAGTCACACTCAATATTGACTGTCAACCAATCAGATAACTTGGTACAACGTATTCTTTTAAGTCACAAACCTCACAGAAACAGTGGCTTCTGATCTGGATCTGCACTGTTTGATATGGAATAGGTTTTCATTTTCAGGATAACTGGTTAATATATATTTAATACTCCGTTATTTCAGATGGCTTATATGGCATATAATATATATGCGTTTCTGTTTATGATATCTTATATGCGATATATTTAAGGATATAACATAGATGATATCCAAAGGACTATATTAGATACAGTTTAATCAGTAATGGCAGACATGAAGCATAGTTGTTTATGTGAGTATGGTCTGTTTACTTGAGTGGTATCTATCATATAAAATTCACTCACATTGCAATTTATTTTTTGTTGAAAAGCAGATGTTTAGGATTTACATTTAGCATAAATTTACAGCACAACAAAGAAAACATTACATTAGCCATTTTATAACTGCTTCGATTTTCCCGTTTCTGACTAAAGCTCAACAAGCACATAATCATGCTCGTGTAGAGCTTGTTTCCTGAGATTAAACTTTGAGCAGACATTTGAACCTCATGATTGGGGACTAGGGTTTTAAGCTAACAATCATTCGTGCATTGTTACACCCTGCATTACGTCCTGATACTCTCGCTGGTGATGATGTTTGCTTGAATACTTATTTACTTACCAAACTAACTATCTTGGCAAACAGTGCATACTCAGATCTGACTGCTTGTCCAGGGACTATCTGATGAAGGAGCCATCTGACCAGGGTCTACACTGTTTGCCACATTGTCTGTGTATTTTTTTGATATTTTTGTTGGGGAAAACATCAGTGTACAAAATTTAATATCATTACAGCAATTTTAGTGAGTTTTGAAAATGATATGACCACTTGACTTAATGTCTTTAGCGTACCTGTCAGAGTGAAAGCTCTGGGCGAGCTATTATGATCATTCTCTTTCCATTGTCGTCCGTCGGCAACAATTAGTTTGATAACACTCTAAAGGTCACAGATTTGCCCCAATCTTGATGAGACTCACATAGAATGTTTGCCCTATGATATCTATGTCAAGTTCAAAACTGGGTCACTTGGGGACAAAAACTAGGTCACCAAGTCAAATCAAAGGAAAATATTGTTAACACTCTAGAGGTCCCATTTTTCAAGCAATCATCATGAATCTTTCTCCAAATGTTTGTCTTGATGATTTCTAGGTTAGGTGTGAAACTGGGTCACTTGGGGTCAAAAACTAGGTCAGTAGGCCAAATCAAAGGAAAGCTTTGTTAACAGTTTGGCGGTCACATTTTTTTGGAGCAATCATCATGAATCTTGCTCAAAATGTTTGTCTTGATGAGTTCCAGATCAAGTATGAAATTGGGTCACTTTGGGTAAAAAACTTTGATCACCGGGCCAAATCAGCAGAAAACCATGTTAACACTAGCAGTCATATTTTTCTAGCAATCATCATGAATCTTGTGCGAAGTGTTTGTCTTGATAATTTCCATTCGTCTGTCCGTTCATCCGTCCGTCTGTCTGTTAACAGTTCTGTTATGTCGAAGTTCGACATTTACGTCGAAGTTAGTATTCTAATCAACTACAATTCTACAACAACCATCATACCTTGCATGAAACATCTCGCTGACCTCCTGACTTGGCAGGTATGTTGACCCAGTGACCTTGACCTATATTTTGCGCTCCATTGACTTTGACACAATTTACATTGACGTTCCAGATGTTCTCAACTATAAGGCGTACAACTACCAAACCTTGCATAATGCTTCTCCTAGATGTACTGACCTGGCAGGTACCTTGACCCGGTGACCTTGACCTATATTTTGCGCTCCAGTGACTTTGACATATTTTGTGTCGAAGTTCGATATCTCCTCGACTATAAGGCCTACAACCATCAAACCTTGCAAAGTGCTTCTTCTCAATGTACTGACTTGGCAGATACCTTGACCTGGTGACCTTGACCTATATTTTGGCTGCAGTGACTGACATAATTTACGTCAATGTTCCAGATCTCCTCAAGTGTAAGACCTCTAGCCACCAAACCTTGCATAGTGCTTCTCCTAGATGTACTGACTCGGCAGGTATCTTGACCCAGTGACCTTGACCTATATTTTGCGCTCCAGTGCCTTTTACACATTTTACGTCAACATTCAATATCTCCTCAACTGTAAGGCCTACAACCATCAAACCTTGCATAGTGCTTCTCCTCAATGTACGGACTCAGCAGGTACCTTCACTGGGTGACCTTGACCTATATTTCGCGCTCCATTGACTTTTACATCTTTTAAGTCACCCTTTCATATGTTCTCAACTGTAAGGCCTTCAACCACCAAACCTTATATAGCACTTCTTCTCGATGTACTGACTCAGCAGGTACCTTGACCTGGTGACCTTGACCTATATTGTGCACTCCAGTGACTTTGACACATTTTATGTTGATGTTCGGTATCTCCTCAAATATAAGGCCTACAACCACTAAACCTTGCGTAGTGCTTCACCTCATTGCACTGGCTTGGCAGGTACCTTGACCCGGTGACCTTGACCTATATTTGACACATTTTACGTTGATGTTTGATAACTCCTCAACTATAAGGCCAACAACCACCATACCTTGCATTGTGCTTCTCCTTGATGTACTGAATTAGCAGGTACCTTGACCCGTGACCTTGACCTATATTTCATGCTCCAGTGACTTTTACACATTTTACGTCAACGTTCCATTATCATTGGGCTGTATGATACGAAAAGTCAGCGCTGAAGATATAGCCATTAGAGGGAATGGGACTGGCCTGGAATATATGTGCCCCACTAGGCACTTTATCTACATTTTTTTCAACCCAGTTTTCCAAGTAAGCACTGCTAAGAATGAAATAAACTTATTTAATAACCACGTTCTGATTGTGGCTCCTGTGACTTTTGCCCCAGCAGGTGCGATGACGCCTTCCGCGGAATTCTTGTATTGAAATTTTGCAGAAGGATATATCATTGTACAATACAGGTCTACTTTAATATTGGTAATCATCCGCAAAATTTTGGCCAAGTTGTGGCCCCTTTTTCAACTTTGTTTTTGTTGTTTGGGTAAAATGCAAGGTAAAGATATTGTTTCCCTTCAATAACTTTTGAAGGGATGCATTGTTTTCATTCAAAGTTTGTGAGGGGATGCCTTCAGGGATAGGAGCCATTATAAGGACCAGTGTTTTTGTTTTTTTTTCTTTTCATATAAAATGTTTGGCTCTTTAAGCAGGCGATGCACCCGATTCTCAGAATTCTACTTCACCATTGAAAATAGTGGAAATGATTACAAATGAAATGAGTCTTGAGTTCAGATAATTGTTTGTCTGTTACAGGAAAGAATAAATCACTCTGCACTTTTAGAGAAGTTTGGAGGCATTCACATTATTGAAGGCTATTTATGCAGAGGTGATGAAAAAAAATGTTAAATATAGACAAGAATGTTAGAGAATTTTGGGAGAAATGTCAAAGAAGTCAGATGGGTAAGAGGTGTATGGAGAAAGAAAATTTGATCTTTGTGGACAACTCAGTTTTTAAGAAGCCAAGAGAAGCAGTATTTGCCTCTTCAAGTCCAGTTACAAATAACAATATCCCAAATGTAGAATTGTTTCCATGAAAATGCATCAAAACACTGCCGCAAATTCTACCTAAACAAGTGCCTTTATGTCCAGAACCAGTAGAATTAAGATTGAAAGATATCACTAATAATACATGTAGTAATTTACAAGTTAATTGCACTCAGGGTTGCACTGAACATGATTATGGGAGGAAGCAGTTGAAATTGAAAAATGTCCAACACAGAAATGTTACCGAAAAAAAAGAGGAAAGTGGAGGAGTAGCAACACTGAATAAAATTTTAGATAGCCTTAAAATCCAGGACAGTCCTCTCAATCTGGAAGATGCATCAAAGCTAGTGTCACTTTTATTGTCAGCCAGTTTCAGTGTTAAATCCATTGCTATAGAAATTCTCAAAATTCCACTGTTAAAGCATGTACTGGAAATGTTGTTGTGTGAACTATCAGGTAAAAACAAGATTCTGACAAATCGAAAACATGGCAAACTTAGTTACCTTGTAGAAGGAGACTACAATGATTTGAAGACATTCAAATGGGATGATATTGTTGAGCTTTGGCAAGAATTTCCTCTTCTGGCTAAAGCATTGGTCTCATTTGTCATACCATCATCAATGGAAGTCCGTCATAGAAAACTAGCGGCTCCTAACCTTGTCCCCAAAATTGGGACCATATATGGAATTTTGGCCCAGGCAAGGCAGGATAGATTAAGTAAAGTCCAGAAGAGAGGTAACATCTTACTCCATGACAATATCTGTGATCAGAAAGTAAGTATTTTATTAGCTCACCTGAGCAAAAGCTTAGGGTGAGATGTTGTGATCACCCTCTGCCCGTCGGCCATCGGCCGTCGTCAACAATTACTTTGTTAACACCTGCACATTAATCAAAAATCCGATTATATATGATATGATGAGGTCACAGTTTAGACCCACTCTTGATGGAACTTGCCCATAATGTTTGCCCCTACGGACTACTTCACATGTGTAAGTATCCTATCAGAGAGAAAGCTTTGAGCTTAATGAAGCTGACCATGTTGGTTTTCAAAGCCAATAACAATCTTTCGAAGTATGCCTACGAGTGTATGGTTTTTCTTGTTCAGCAGTTGTGTACCCTGTCTGAAAAAGAAGCTACAGAACAGTTTTATGGTCTGTTTGTAAATACCAAAGGAAGATTACACAGTCACATTCCAAGTGACTTACAAATGGAGTATATTGTTAAACTGGTAAAAAAGCACTTGAAACATATGTATTCAAACCAGAACGCAGAACATCTCTACAAGAACGGGCGCCATCACAGCTATGGCATAAATTAGTGAAAATTTTGATGAAATAAGTGGTGGTGTTATTAGAGCTAAAAAGCACTCCACCAAGGACAGCAAACGTGATGAGGTGGATATAATTACAGACTTGCGAACAGTTCGCACCTTGGTCTTTGAAAGTGGCAGAAAGCATGCCACTTTCCCAGGAATTAAACCCAGTGTGAAGATAAGTATGGACCCAGCATATTATAGGTCATGGATTGAAGAACAGAAGATTAAGTGGCTACAGAAATAGGCCAGTAGAAACAACAACTGATAAATAAAGATGAATAAAGACAGCTTTCTCAGATGGAATAAGTTACTGGGCATAGTCTCACAGACTGGTTACAATTCCATTTAGCTAAAGCTTGGTCCTAGAGTTATTTAAGTATAACAGTTCCAGGTAGAAGGAGTATCAGATAACTATTTTTAATATTTATCCATGAAAACATATGTTATGGGTACTAATTAGAAGTGCCTCTGTCAGGTGCCTCTAATGAGTAATCATAGCATTAAGTTTTGTTATGAAGATGAGATACAAACTAAATCATTGGATAAAATACTTTTAAAACCAAAAACGGCTGTGATTTTTTAACAGTTATCTACAGACATATTGTTTGGAAGCTCATAAGGAGTGCCACACCAGAGCGCTTCTAATAAATGTTGATGCATTATTAATGGTCCTTAGGTAGCTCTCTACTTAAAAATTGTTCAAGCCGTATGGCAAGCCATTTTACTATTTATTCTATAAATCAGATATTATATCAGATATCTGATATAAATAAGATATCTTATAGGTCAATTAAGATATTTTATATGCTATATAAGATATCTGATATGCTGTATAAGATATCTTATTTGGCATATAAGATACCTCATATGCTATATAAGATATCTGATATGCTATATAAGATATCTTATACAGGATATAAGATATCGTATTTACTAAAGAAGATATCTCATTTAATTAAATAAGATGGCTCATTTAGTATATCAGATATCTTATTTAATATACCAGATATTTATATTAATGTATTAGATATCTTATTTAACAAATAAGATATCTTATATGGTAAATAAGATATCTTATATGTGGAATTAAATATCTAATATGAAATATCAGATATCTTATATAGGATATAAGATATCTTAAATAGGATATAAGATATCTGATATACTAATTCAGATATCTTATATCCTATATTAGATATCTTATATCCTATATAAGATATCTGATATAATGTATAATAAATAGTAAAACGGCTTGCCAGCAAGCCGTTTTACTATTTATTCTATAAATCAGATATCTGATTTAATATATCAGATATCTTATATATCAGATATCGTGTATAAAATAGATATCTGATATGTCAATTAAGATATCTAATATGCTACATAAGATATCTGAATTGACATATAAGATATCTAATATGCTATATAAGATATCTTATATGCTGTGTAAAATATATAGGATAAAAGATATCTTATTTACTAAAGAAGATATCTCATTTATTCAATCAAATAACGTATCTCATTTAGTATATCAGATATCTTATTTAGTATATTAGATATCTATATTAATAATTAAGATATCTTATTTAACAAGATATCTTATATAGTAAATTAGATATCTTATATGTAGAATTAAATAAGATATATTATATCAGATATCTTATATAGTATATAAGGTATCTCCTATAGGATATAAGATTCTGAATTAGTATATCAGATATCTTATATCCTATATTAGATAGCTTATATCCTATATAAGATATCTGATATAATATTTAAGATATCTATTTTGCCTAATAAATAGTAAAACGGCTTGCCATGAAGCCGCCATGTATTTATCGCGCTATCAAGTCCTTGAAATGAATACTCCTGTAAACCCCACTTTCTGTAGAGAAAACTGGGGTTTATAGGGGTATTATAAGATCGTATGACCACATGTGTAATAACACATGTTTACTGGCACATAAAGTCATGATGCCACCCATGACAGCCTTATGTTTTCTACTGATTTTTCTTTTAAATTCTTAAGCAGTAAAATTTGATTTGCATTGATCATGTGATAATCAAAATCTTACACTCGTGCTCATTTCTTATGAAATTTATCGAACTTGCTCAAGGCTCATTTCATAAAAGTCATATGCTATGACCACTCTTCTAATTCAGATATCTTATTTCCTATATTAGATATATTTTATCCTATATAATCTGATATAACATAGCACTAGTTAAGGTGTTTTTTCAATCCAAAAGTATTGATAGTTTTCTAATTTTTCCATGAAAACATATGTTGTGGGTACTCATTAGAAGCACCTCGTCTAATGAGTACCCACAACATATGTTTCATGGAGAAATAAGAAAAAATATTTACTGGATACCCTCCCTTATCTAGACCTATGTATAATATATATATCTGATTTAGTTCCACATATATCTTATTTACCATACAAGATACCTTATTTGTTAATTAAGATATATCTTAATATAGATATTTGATACACTAAGTAAGATATCTGATATACTAAATGAGGTATCTTGTTTGATTGAATAAATGTGATATCATCTTTAGTAAATAAGATATCTTATATCCCATATAAGATATCTTATATAGTATATCAGATATTTGTTATAGTATATAAGATATCTTATATGTTAATTAAGAAATCTTATATAGCATATCAGATATTTTATTTAGCATATAAGATATCTTACTTGACATATTAGATATCTTATTCATGTAAGATATTTTATATAATATATCAGATTTATAGAATAAATAGTAATGCGGCTTGCCATAGGACCCAGGTATACATTTCAGTGTGTTTTCTGCCATTTTTATTGGTTAACTGCTGAATAAAACCAATTTTAAACAGTTTCTTCTCATTTCACTTTGTTTCATGTAACTCAGAGCTGGATACAGCTGAAAGAATTTTGCAAATAGAAACAATTTCTGGAGAAGAGAAGTTTATCACAACAGCAAAAGTATATAACCACCTTGTTAACTAATGAAATGTCAAATCCTATTTTCTAAGAAAAAATAGGTAAAATGTTTTAAAATTTTGCCTTAGAAATGTTTATCCAGCATGCAAAGTGTTGCATTGGTCTATTATTGCGACTACATTCTCTGCCACACAGCTCTGTAATGTGGGATAATAACTTATGTTTTCATAAGTATAGAAGGTGAAGTTTTCTGCTATATCTTTATCCAGCTGTTCTGATAGTCCAGTGTTCAGAGATCCTGTAGGACCTAAGGCAGCATTTCCCAGAGTGAAGTAGTCAATTAGCGCCTGATAGACACAGCTAACTCTTTCACCATATGAAGAAACTTCTTCATCTTTACCACTCATACTTACATTCGAATCCGACTTCATATTCATTACATTTGTACAAAGACAATAATCACAGTCACAAAGTCTTTCACATTTGTCACAGCACTCATGCGGAAACTTAAACTTCTTCTCGGGTTAGCTACCAAAATGTTGACATGGGTATTCTCTTCTGCATTGCTTAGTCATGCAAAATTCGCGGATTTCATCTGTCACCTTTGCTGCTGTTGAAATGTCACTGTTATTAAAATGTACAACTGCATCTGCCGGCAACCCATCCCTCCCTGCTCTTCCGATCTCCTGAATATACGCTGAAAGCATATGAAACAATATCACGTGCCAATAAACCTCAACACAATTTGTATCAAATTCTATAGTTTTGATACCACATTTTTCGTATTTCCACTGGTGACTGTGAATCATATATAAATTTTAAGTTTAAATTTCTGATTGGCCTGATGATCTTAGTTCATAGAGGTTATTTAATTTTTTTAGGTGGATAACAAGAATATTTCATCGTGCGTGCTGAAAACATTCAGATTTTCACGAGTGGGAAGCATGAGTGAAAATTCAAATGTTAATTTTCAGCAAACGAGATGAAATATTTTTGGTATCCATCGAAAGGAGGTAGATTTTCTTTTTATTTTATAGCAGAAAATAACATCTACAGCAACACATAAACATAACAAGTCCTCGCTCGCTTCAGTGCAACAGTCACTAGTGAAATGATATTATATTATTTCACTAGTGTTTGATATCATTTGCATAAACAAGAGGGCCATTATGGCCCTGTGAAGCTCACCTGAGTATCACAGCACTTCGGGAACCTGACTTAGAACAAATCAAGGCAAACATTCAGACCAAAATTCATAATGAATATATTAAGAAGACAATGTAGCATGTCTAATGGACTGTGAAATAGAGGTCAAGGTCAAATATGGATGACTGCAATAAAGAGGCCATGCTAAGATGTATGCATGTGCTAAGTATCACTGGCTGTAGGAGCAAAAGTTACTAAGAAACTGACCTAAACACATACACTTCACAAGTGCCAAATATCACTCTGTAGAACTAATGGTTACTGAGAAACTGACCTAAACGGAAAAAAAAACTTAATAAAGTCACTGGACCATGAAATATGTCATAAGTGACCCAGTTCCAAACTTCACCTAGAAATCATCAAGACAAACATTTTGAACAAGATTCATGATGATCGCTTCAAAAATGTGACCTCTACAATGGTGACCTAGTTTATAACTAAGTGATCCAGTTTTAAAAAATATCTAGAAATCATCAAGAGAAACATTATGAGCAATATTCATGATGATTATTTAAAGAATGTGATCGATGGAGTGTTAACAAGGTTTTCCTTTGATTTGGCCTGATGACCTTGTTTTGACCCCAAGTGACCCAGTTTCAAACCTGACCTAGAAATCACCAAGACAAACATTTTGAGAAAGATTCATTATGATTGCTCCAGAAATGTGACCTCCACAGTATTAACAAGGTTTTCTCTTGATTTGGCATGGTGACCTAGTTTTTAACCCAAAATGATCCAGCTCCGAATTTGACCTTGAAATCATCAAGAAAAACATTTTGGTCAAGATTCATGATGACTGATTCAAAAACGTGAACTATAGACTGATAACAAGGTTTTCCTTTGATTTGGCCTGATGATCTAGTTTCTGACCCCAAGTGACCCAGTTCTGAACTTGATCTAGAACTCGTACACAAATATTTTGAACATGAGTCATGATGATAGCTTACAAAATGTGAATGCTAGAGTGTTAAAAAGGTTTTCCTCTGATTTGGTTTGGCGACCTAGTTTTTGACCACAAGTAGCCAAGTTTCAAACTTGACCTAGAAATCATCAAGATAAATATTTTGAGCAAGATTCATGATGATTGCCTCAAAAATGTGACCACTAGAGTGTTAACAAGGTTTTCGTTGATTTGACCTGGTGACCTAGTTTTTAGCCCCAAGTGACTCGGTTTTGAACTTAACCTAGAAATCATCAAGATAAACATTTTGAGCAAGATTCATGATGATTGCGTAAAAAATGTGACCTTTAGTAGAATGTTAACAAGGTCTTCTTTTGATTTGGCCAAGTGACCTAGTTTTTGACCCAAAGTGACCAAGTTGCGAACCACATAGAAATCATCAAAACAAACATTTTGAGCAAGATTTATGATGACTGCTAAAAAAATTTTACCGCTAGAGTGTTAACAAGGTTTTCCTTTGATTTGGCCTGGTGACTAGTTTTTGAATCCAAGTGACCCAGTTTCGAACTTGACCTAGAAATCATCAAGACAAACATTTTGAGCAAGATTCATGATGATAGCTTCAAAAATTTTATCGCTAGAATGTTAACAAGATTTTCCTTTGGTTTGCCTGGTTACCTTGTTTTTAACCCCAAGTGACCAAATTTCAAACTTCATCAAGACAAACATTTTGAACAAGATTCATGATGATTGCTTGAAAAATGTGACCTCTAGTCTGTTAACAATATTTTCCTTTGATTTGACTTGGTGACCTAGTTTTTTACCCCAAGTGGCCTAGTTTCAAACTTGACCTAGATTTCATAGGGGCAAACCTTATTAGCAAGTTTCATCAAGACTGTGTAAAAGTATGGCTAGAGTGTTAACATACTAATTGTTAACGATGGACAATGGACGATGAACAACAGACGACAGACAGAGGTTGATCTCAATAGCTCACCCTGAGCTGTGCTCAGGTGAGCTAAAAAGATCCACAGTCTGTCTCATCTGAGGTCTAAGCGATAAATTGTCTGTTGCAGGAGAATCTGAAGTTCATTTCATAAATCTAAAGCATAAAAAAACAAAAGCTTCACAAGCCGCGCATTATACATCCATTTGCTAAGACAGTTGGGCAAACATTTTTAAAGGAGTTGTAACCAATGTACACTATGTGTTGGGCTAAAAGATGGACAGGCAGACAAACAGGAATAGCAACTCTGTAATTAATGATTTCACCTATATTAAAACAAATAACATATTAAATACTGTTATTATAAATGAAAAAAAGCATACAGGATGAAGTGGCACAGATGTTGAAAAATGCAGGTCAAACCAGGGAAATAATTTATAAAATAGGTAAACTAGAGTTGCCATTCTTGGTCATAATGTATTCCCTTTGCAATATACACACCATCATTATGTTTCGTTAAAATATATAAAATGGTTGAGGCATTAGATAAGGAAAAGAAAATTTATTTATAGGGCAAATAATTCAGGACATAAATAAGCCAGAGTTGTTGTTCTTGCTCTTTATTAGCTCACCTGAGCACAAAGTGCTCATGGTGAGCTATTGTGGTCAGTCAATGTCCGTCGTGCGTCGTCAGTCGTCCGTCGTGCGGCGTCAACAATTGCTTTAAAAGCCTAGTCCTCCTACACCCCTGGGCCAATTGACTTGATACTTGGTAGGAAGCATCGGGGTGACTTGTAGATCAAAAATAGCTAAAATCGTTCCAATCGGAAATCCAAGATGGCCGCCATGGCCGCCATCTTGAAAATCTATTTTTCGCTTCTTCTCCTGAACCGAAAGGCCAATTAACTCCAAACTTGCTAGGAACCATCAGGGTGACTTGTAGATCAAAAATAGCTAAAATCGTGCGGATCGGAAATCCAAGATGGCCGCCATGGCCGCCATCTTGAAAATCTATTTTTCGCTTCTTCTCCTGAACCGAAAGGCCAGTTGACTCCAAACTTGCTAGGAAGCATCAGGGTGACTTGTAGATCAAAAATAGCTAAAATCGTGCCGATCGGAAATCCAAGATGGCCGCCATGGCCGCCATCTTGAAAATCTATTTTTCGCTTCTTTTCCTGAACAGAAAGGCCAGTTGACTCCAAACTTGCTAGGAAGCATCAGGGTGACTTTTTTTGTAGATCAAAAATAGCTAAAATCGTGCCGATCGGAAATCCAAGATGGCCGCCATGGCCGCCATCTTGAAAATATTTTTCGCTTCTTCTCCTGAACCGAAAGGCCAATTGACTCCAAATTTGCTAGGAAGCATCAGGGTGACTTGTAGATCAAAAGTGGCTAAAATCGTGCCGATTGGAAATCCAAGATGGCCGCCATGCCTGCCATCTTGAAAATCTATTTTTTTGCTTCTTCTCCTGAACCGAAAGGCCAGTTGACTCCAAACTTGCTAGGAAGCATCAGGATGACTTGTAGATCAAAAATAGCTAAAATCGTGCTGATCGGAAATCCAAGATGGCCGCCATGGCCGCCATCTTGAAAATCTATTTTTGGCTTCTACTCCTAAACCCAAAAGCCAATTGACTCCAAATTTGGTAGGAGGCATTGAGTTGACTTATAGATCAAAAATAGCTAAAATCGTGCCTATCGGAAATCCAAGATGGCGGCCATAGCAGCCATCTTGAAAATCTATTTTTCGCTTGTTCTCCTGAACCGAAAGGCCAATTGACTCCAAACTTGGTAGGAAGCATCGGGGTGACTTGTAGATCAAAAATAGATAAAATCATGCCGATCGTAAAACCAGGATGGGCGCCATGGCCGCCAACTTGAAAATCTATTTTTCGCTTCTTCTCCTGAACCGAAAGGCCAGTTGACTCGAAACTTGGTAAGAAGCATTTGGGTGACTTGTAGATCAAAAATAGCTAAAATCATGCCGATCGTAAATCCAAGATGGCCGCCATGGCAGCTATCTTGAAAATCTATTTTTCGCTTCTTCTCCTAAACCCAAAAGTCACTTGACTCGAAACTTAGTAGGAAGCATCAGAGTGACTTGTAGATCAAATATAGCTAAAATCGTTCTGATCAGAAATCCCAGATGGCCACCATGGCCGCCATCTTGAAAATCTATATTTAGCTTCTTCTCCTGCACCGAAAGGCCAATTGACTCCAAACTTCGTAGGACACATTGGGGTTACTTGTAGATCAAAAATAGCTAAAATCATGCCAATCGGATATCCAAGATGGCCGCCATGGCAGCCATCTTGAAAATCTATTTTTGGCCTCTTCTCCTGAACTGAAAGGCCAGTTGACTCGAAACTTGGTAGGAAGTATTGGGGTGACTCGTAGATCAAAAACAGCTAAAATCATGCCGTTTGTAAATCGAAGCTGGCTGCCATTTAGAGTTTGTTCAAATGATCACGCTCAATTGACTGGCATGCCATATATCTTCTTCTTCAAAATAAAGAACTGCTTAAATGATGATCTTTTCATTAGTTGCGATGACAGGATTGGAAAAATGTTGCATAACATCTGCATATCTGCAGTGGCTATGTCACTCAGGTGAGCGACCCGTGGCCCGTGGGCCTCTTGTATACTGACCCATTGTTACACACATTCCTGCAAAATTTCATTAAAATATTTCATATGGTTATGGCATTAAGGATTGAATGAGAATAGCCTAAACAATTAATTTGCATAGGAATAGTTATGGAATAATAATTACCAGCTCCAACCACTGGTAACTAGAAAGGGAGCACAATCGTTCTTGTACGAGACCCGTCATCCTGACCTAATACAAATTCCTATAAAATTGCATGAAGATATTCTGAAATGTTACTGAATTAAGAAGCGTACAAGAATATTTAGAAAAATTAATCAAAGGGATATGAATTGGAAAATAAGGAAGGGGAAACAACCATTTTTGTGCACATATTCTTAACGGTTAATGAGTTATGGCGCGTACAAAAATGTTGGGAAAAAATTATTCAAAGGTGCATAACTTGGAAAACTAAGAAAGGGGGAACAATCATTCTTGTGCACAACATGTCGTCCTGACCTAATACACTTTCCTATAAAATTGCATGAAAATATCCTGAACAGTTACTGAGTCATGGAGCACACAAGAATGTTGCTGGACAGACGGACGGACGGACACAGGCAACATGTTATCCTGACCTAGTACATGTTTCTATAAAATTGCATGAGGATATTCCCAAAGGTTAATGAGTTATGGCGCGTAAAAGAATGTTTGGAAAAATAATCAAAGGGGCATAACTTGGAAACTAAGAAAGGGGGAACAATCATTCTTGTACGTGACGTGTTGTGATGACATAATACATACTATTATCGTATGACCCCGCTGTTATTCATTGAATAACGTCATGTTATAAAAAATCGTATAACCACATGTTATATATCACTAGTGGGAACAAGTAACCCCAACACAACGTGAAGTATATATTTTTTCTTTTTTGTGTGGTTTTGATTAATGTTAAAGTCTGTGAAAATGGTAAAAAGAATGTATTTGGACCAAAATGGCAAAATTTTGGCACAAACAATTTGCTAATTACCTTATTTGAATAAGTAATAAAATCTGGGTGAATACATTTTTATTAAAGTTTGCTATCTTACATTTGATATAAAAACAGACCTTGAGAAATTTCTGATAAAAGACTGAACTTTAACCTGTACAGATAGAGACAGAAAATGGAATAAGAACAACTGAACCAAGAAGTTAAACTTCATTTACAGAGTGTGTATATACATTGTAGTACAACTAGTCATCTAAGATTTATTCTTCTAGCTTGCATTTTTCGACAGAAATTTGATTTGTTACTTTTCTGGCCTCTGAAATTAATTATAACAGGACTGTAATGAGCAAAACTGATTCTAATCTAACAATTATGTCAGACAACATGAAAATGTACACACTAGATATGAACAAAATAAATTCAGCCATAACTATGCTTTTTCATTATCCTTGTTTGTCTGATGCACAACTGTAAAGGAAAGAAATTTGGATAAATATGAAAAAAAAAATAAAAAAATAAAAAAATAAATAAAACAACTGAATTTCCATACATTTAACTGCCTTGTTGAGGCAATTCAAATAAATACCCATAACTCAGGTTTTTTTATGGAGAACTGACCAAAGTTATTCTTTATTTATCACCAAATTGACAACTTATCTGTCAGTTTGGTCCGACTCACTACTGTCAGAACCAATTTCCAGAACTCTAGTGTATAATAGTCTTCAATCTAAATTTAACAGCCTCTAAGGAGAGAAAAAAAAAAAAAAAAAAAAAAAAAAGAAACAAGAGGGCAATGATGGCCATGTAACGCTCACCTGATTATAATAGCACTTTGAGAACCTGACCTAAAACTGATCCAGGCAAACATTCTGATCAAAATTCAAAATGATTATATTAGCAAGTAAGACAATGTAGCACGTCTAATGGACTGTAAAATAGAGGTCAAGGTCAAATATGGATGACTCAAAAGGCCATGCTAAGATGTATGCATGTACAATGTACTAAGTATCACTGGCTGTAGGAGCAATAGTTACTGAGAAACTGACCTAAACACAAACACTTCACAAATACCAAATATCACTCTGTTGGATCAAAAACTACTTATAAACTGACCTAAACGGAAAAACTTAAAAGAGTCACTGACCAGTGAAATATACGTCACCATAAATCATGAAGACAAACATTTTGAGCAAGATTCATGATTATCACTTCAAATATGTGACCTCTAGAGCATCAACAAGGTTTTCCTTTATTTTGGCCTGGTGACCTAGTTTTTGACTCCAAGTGACCCAGTTTCAAATCTGACCTAGAAATCATCAAGACAAACATTTTGAGCAAGAATCATGATGACTGCTTCATAAATGTGACCGCTAAAGAGTTAACAAGGTTTTACACGGATGTGGCCAGGTGACCTAGTTTTAGACCCCATCTGACCCAGTTATGAGCTTGACCTAGAAATCATCAAGACAATCTTTTTGAGCAAGATTCATGATGATTGCTTCAAAAATGTGACCGCTAGAGTGTTAACAACATTTTCTGCTGATTTGAACTGGTGACCTAGTTTTTATACGCCCGTTCAAAAAACGGGACATATTATGTTACTGGGTATGGCGTCCGTCCGTCCGTAAACTTTTTAGTTTCCGACTAACTCCTCCTACAGTTTACATCGTATCAAGCTGAAACTTGGTATATAGTTAGATCGTGATGTGGCGCAGCGCATATTGTTTTGGGGTTACAGTCCAAATGTTTGCAGAGTTATGCCCCTTAGAAAATTTCTGTAAACTTTTCATTTCCGGTTAACTCCTCCATTTTACATCAAATCAAGCTGAAACTTCATATATAGTTAGACCATGATGTGGAGCAGCGCATATTGTTTCGAGGTTACAGTCCACCAAATATTAGCAGAGTTATGCCACTTTGAAAATTTCATATGACTTTTAGTTTCCAGCTAACTCCTACAGTTTACATCCAATCAAGCTGAAACTTGATTTGTAGTTAGACCATGATGTGGAGCAGCGCATATTGTTTCAAGGTTATAGTCCACCAAATATTAGCAGAGTTATACCCTTTGAAGATTTCTATAAATTTTTCGTTTCTGGCTAAATCCTCCTACAGTTTACATCCAATCAAGCTAAAACTTCATGTACAGTTAGACCATGATGTGGTGCAGCGCATATTGTTTTGTGGTTACAGTCTACCACATATTAGCAGAGTTATGCCCCTTTGAAAAGTTCAGTGAACTTTTCGTTTCCGGCTAAATCCTCTTACAGTTTACATCCTATCAAGCTGAAATTTTATTTGTAATTAGACCATGATGTGGAATAGCGCATATTGTTTCAAGGTTAAAGTCCACCAAATATTAGCAGAGTTAAACCCTGTTGAAAATTTCTATTAATTTCTATTAATTTTTTGTTTCTGGCTAAATCCTTCTATAGTTTACATCCGATCAAGCTGAAACTTCATAAATAGTTACATGATGATGTGGAGCAGCACATATTATTTCGAGGTTACAGTGCACCAAATATTTGCAGATTTATGTCGCTTTGAAAGTTGTTGTAAACTTTTCGTAGCATATTGTTTAGAGGTAATGGTGTGCAAATTTTATTTTATAATAGGTATATTTTTTGCAAATAACTAAAGTTTTGGTCATATGGGCAAGATATTGATTTTTTTTTTCTTCTTTTATTAGATTTGCAAGGAAAGGTTGCCATTATTAAATCTGTATGAATACATAACTCTTTTTGGATTTTTTTTTTTTTTTTTAATATTCTGATTTGGCTCCCTTGAAGAACAAAAATAAAATGTATTAAACAAGTTAAAGGTTTACAAAAAAAATTCCTTGCAGCATTTTTATTTTTTTTTTGGTTGTTTATTTTTGTTTTGTTATTGTTTGGTCCGATATTGAAGTATAGGAAAAAACAAATCAGCCAAAGGCTCATATGAGCTTATAATAGTCATGCTTCTGTGGTGTGTCCTCCGTCAGAAAGCACTTCTCCCTAGAAACAGCAAATTCTCCCTATTTGTCCAGGAGGGAGGTCACTTCTTCCTTAATTCCTGGGCCAGCTTGGTCGCTTAGGTTACAGTTCACCAAATATCAGCAGAGATATGCCCCAATGAAATTTTTTAAATTTTTTTTGTAATTCCACTTACAGTTTAAATCTGGAGCACTGAATTATACAGGAGCCAGTTTTTGTGCTACATCTTTTTACTTGCCACGGGGGTATAATGCCCCTCTTGGCAGAGCTCTTGTTAACCCCAAGTGACCCAGTTTCAAACTTGACCTAGAACTCATCAAGACGTTTTCTTTTGATTTGGCCTGGTGACCTAGTTTTTGAACCCAAGTGACCCAGTTTCAAACTTGACCTTGAAATCATCAAGACAAACAATTTGAGCAAGATTCATGATGTTTGCTTGAAACGTGACCGCTAGAGTGCTAACAAGGTTTTCTGCTGATTTGGCCAGGTGACCTAATTTTTCAACCCACGTGACCTAGTTGCGAGACTGACCTAGAAATCATCAAGGTAAACATTTTGAGAAAGATTCATGATGATTGCTTCAATAAATGTGACCGCTACAGTGTTAACAAGGTTTTCTGCTGATTTGGCCCTGTGACCTAGTTTTTGGCACCAAGTGACCCAGTTTCGAGCTTGACCTAGAACTCATCAAGACAAACATTTTAAGCAAGATTCATGATAACTGCTTAAAAAAATGTGACTGCTACAGTGTTAACAAGGTTTACCTTTGATTTAGCCTGGTGACCTAGTTTTTTACCCCAAGTGACCAAGTTTTGAATTTGATCTTGAAATCATCAAGGTAAACATTTTCAGCAATATTCATGATGAATGCTTGAAAAATGTGATCTCTCGAGTGTTAACTAGGTTTTCCTTTCATTTGACCTGGTGACGCAGTTTTTGACCCCAAGTGACCCAGTATCAAATTTGACCTAGATTTCATAGGGGCAAACATTCCGGGCAAGTTTCATCAAGACTGGGTCAAAACTGTGACCTCTAGAGTGTTAACCCTTGTCATGCTGAATAAATTAAGATGCCACGCCCATTTCTAATTTTCAGCCGATCAGATTACTTGATCCAGATTGTTGATATAAATTCACATACTTAATGGCAAACAGTGCAGATCCTGATCAGTTGGCTTTTTCAGAAACCAACTGATCTGGATCCACACTGTTTGCAAAGGCATGACGTGTCCGGGATCAGCAGGACTAGGGTTAAGAAACTAATTGTTGACGACGGACAACGATGGGATGATCACAATAGCTCACCCTGAGCTTTATCTCCGGTGAGCTAAAAAAAAAGAATAAGGCTGTTATTTATTATACCAAAATTTGGACTGTGTGGTTTCCCAAAACAAAAAAAAGTGCACAAAACAATGCAGACAGTGTAGCAAACAGAGTAGATCCTAATCAAATTACTCCTAATATATCTGATTTGAGTCTGCACTGTTTGCAATGACCTTTATGCCTGAAAACCTGGGAACATTAAGGTATTTAAATAATTTATAACGTGTAAATGAAAATGTAAATATTCAAGCAAACATCATCACCAGCGAGAGTATCAGGACATAAAGCAGGGTGTAACAATGCACGAATGATTGTTAGCTTAAAACCCTAGTCCCCAATCATGAGGTTCAAATGCCTGCTTGAGTTTGTATTTTCATATGAGTGAAAGAGAGATACATGAGAATGATTATGTTCTTGTTAAGTTTAGGTCTGAAACAGGAAAACCAATGCAGTTACTGTCTCATGTAATGGTTTCTTCACTGTTTTGTAAATGTTTAATCTTAATCTCTAACATCTGTTTTCAGCGTAACTGTATAAATTGTTTGTTTGTGTTGAGGTTTTACGGCCCAGTCAACCCAATGGGGTCATGTCGAGCGCGGTCAGTTTACCTAACCACACGTTTACTGGGCAGGCTTAGTCCTCTATGCGGTTAACCAGTATTGTGCACATTCTTTCGCCAGAAACTGACAACTGCCCTTATTGAATCAGCGGAAGGGAGAGAACGACCGTAGAAAATATTTCATGATCAATCTCCACGAAAGAATGTTGCCGACCTCGGCGGGGGTTGAACCCGCGACCTCCTGGTCTCCAGTCGGACGGCGCATCCAACTGAGCCACCGAGGCCGGCAACTGTATAAATTGCATTATGTATAAATTGCATTATGAGTGAATGATATTACTCACAGTAATGACTCGGCTTTGTCTCCACCACTATTGATAAAACTGTATCTTATACAGTATTATTTTATGTCTTGTACAGCTAACTCTCAATATCTCAAACAATGATATGTCAAACAAATGCTTAAGTAAAATAAACTTATGGACAATGTTGTAATATAGTTTCGTTGTAAGTTCGTAAGATAATACTGTCACATGACCAGGATGGCTGGTGAAAACCCTTCAAAAATATTCTTCCCAGTGGTTCAGGACCATTAGACCTCTTGCTTTTTTTGTATTTTTAATTAGGAGAAAAACAATACAAAAATAATATTGAAATATTGAAACTTTTGTTGACATTTAAAACAAAATAGAGGCAAACACATAAAAGCTAGTATGCACTTATTTTCAGCCATGTCTGACATGAGAAAGCCTGGTTTGTTTCCCAGTTTCACTGAATTTGATCTGTGCAGCTACAGAGACAAACTAGTACAGAGAAACTAGAGATTGTATGTTATCTTAGTAGCCAAAACAAGGATGCTGATCAGACTGCACAGATGCACAGGTTGATATGCACATTTATTGTCTGCATATGGCAGAAAGCAGGTTTTCTCATTGCTTGGCTCATATCCTATGATTCAACATGTTTCAGGTCTTTCATTTTTTGTGTCTGTGCATGACAAAATCAACAGTTTGACTTGTACATAAAGTCTGTTCAGAATCTTTATGTCTGCATGAAGACACCTTTGGTCCTTCAGTAAACATACTATCATACTGTCCAATTTGATCAGTTTTCACTGCGGCCACAGTTGGTTTTGTCAAGTGGCGGCTACTTCTATAACTGTTTTTAAATAATGTTATAATGTCTGAGGCAAATGCACACCAAATGAGCTTTTATTCAGAAATATGAAGACAGATTGTTGAATTAACCCTGTTCAAAAAAGAAAACTTTATAATGGAACAGACAAAATAGAAGAGACAGACAAATAAGAGAAGGGACAAGATACCTTAGTTAAACTGGCTGATCAGAAAAATTTCAATGTGTACCTGAAGGAACTCTATACATTTATAAATGAGTAAAATTGTGATCTTCTGTAGAGAAAACACAAAATGAGATGTTATAACCTGTCAAAAGAAGAAAACACTTGAATAAAACTGAGTAAATAAAACTGAGTAAATAGCTTAGACAAAAAAAAGTATAAACTAGAACAATGTGTTTGGAGGAAAACATATGTCCCCCCACCAGTTTGAACAGACATATTAAAATAGATTGTATCTATAATAAACTCAAGGCCACAATATACCAAAATGTAAGACCATCCTTAAAATATTCTTTGTTTGCTGTGCTCCTACCCACCAATATGAGAATGGGTAGGTTGGTAGCTCATTTTTTTTTTCTAATCAAATATATTTTTAGCTCACCTGAGCTATGCTCAGGATGAGCTATTGTGATCACTTTTCGTCCGTCGTTAGTCCGTTAACATTTTCAAATGACTTCTCCTCTGAAGCCGCTGAGCCAATTTTGCTCAAATTTCATATGGAGCCTCCTTAGGATGGAGGAACGAAAGATTGCTAAAATGGTTGCGGTCCGTCGACCAAGATGGCCGCCATGCCCATATATGGTAAAAACCTTTAAAAATCTTCTCCATAACCGAGGACAACTTGGGCCTGAATCTTTGCAAGAATCATCGGGGACGGGAGGTCAACCAAAGTTGCTAAAAGAATTGTCGTACGTTGAGGTTTGACCTTTTTACAGCAAGGTCAAGTTCGCTTCCCTATGCATTTGTATGAGCTCTATACATTTGAATGGGAAAATTGTTAAGAGTTTCAAACGACTTCTCCTCTGAAGCCTCTGAGCTAATTTTGTTCAAATTTCATATGGAGCCACCTTAGGGTGGGGAAACAAAAGATTGCTAAAATTGTCGCGTTCTGTTGACCAAGATGGCCGCCATGCCCATATATGGTATAAACCTTTAAAAATCTTCTTCTCCAGAACCGAGAATGCCTTGGGGCTGAATCTTTGCACAAATCATCGGGGACGAGAGGTCTACCAAAGTTGCTAAAAGAATTGTCATATATGACATTTGACCTTTTTACTGCAGGGTCAAGTTTGCTTCCCTATGCATTTGTATTAGCCCCATACATTTGAATAGGAAAATTGTTGAGAATTTTAAATTACTTCTTCTCTGAAGCCACTGAGCCAAATTTGCTCAAATTTCAAATTGAGCCTTCTTAAGTTGGGGGAACGAAAGATTGCTAAAATGGTCGTAGTCCGTCGACCAAGATGGCCGCCATGCTCATATATGGTAAAACCCTTTAAAAATCTTCTCCAGAACTGAGGATGCCTTGGGGCTGAATCTGTGCACAAATCATCAGGGACAGGAGATCTACCAAAATTGCTAAAAAGATTGTCGTACACTGACATTTGACCTTTCTATGGCAAGGTCAGGTTTGCTTCCCTATGCCCCATAACATTTATATGGGAAAATCGTTGAGAATTTCAGACAACTTCTCTGAAGCCACTGAGCCAAATTTGCTCAGATTTTTAGCTCACCTGAGCATGAAGTGTTCATGATGAGCTATTGTGGTCAGTCAATGTCTGTCGTCCATCATGGGTCGTGTGACGTGCACAATTGCTTTAAAAGCCTACTCTTCATACGCCCCTGGGCCCATTGACTCGATACTTGGTAGGAAGCATCAGGGTGACTTGTAGATAAAAAATAGCTAAAATCGTTCCGATCGGAAATCCAAGATAGCCGTCATGGCCGCCATCTTGAAAATCCATTTTTCGCTTCTTCTCCTGAACCAAAAGGCCAATTGACTCCAGACTTGCTAGGAAGCATCAGGGTGACTTGTAGATCAATTATAGCTAAAAACGTGTTGGTCCAAAATCCAAGATGGCCACCATGGCAGCCATCTTGAAAATCTAGTTTTCGCTTCTACTCCTAAACCCAAAAGCCAACTGACTCCAAACTGGTTAGGAAGCATTGGGGTGACTTATAAATCAAAAATAGTTAAAATCGTGCCGATTGGAAATCCAAGATGGCCGCCATGGCAGCCATCTTGAAAATCTATTTTTCGCTTCTTCTCCTGAACCGAAAGGCCAGTTGACTCAAAACTTGCTAGGAAGCATCGGGATGACTTGTAGATCAAAAATAGCTAAAATCATGCCAATTGGAAATCCAAGATGGCCTCCATGACAGCCATCTTGAAAATATATTTTTCGCTTCTTCTCCTAAACCTAAAAGTCAATTGACTTGAAACTTAGTAGGAAGCATCAGGGTGACTTGTAGATCAAAAATAGCTATAATCATTCCGATCGGAAATCCTAGATGGCAGCCATCTTGAAAATCTATTTTTCGCTTCTTCTACTGCACCGAAACGCCAGTTGACTCGAAAGTTGGTAGGTCGCATTGGGGATGACTTGTTTTATTTGTGACGTTTTGAAAATTTCAGTATTGTAACCTTGTTAGCAAGATATTTCAAAAACTGTTTTAGCCATTGCCTTGTCATATGAGTATTGGAAAAATGTTGCATGCCATCTGCATATCTGCAGTGGCGGTTTCACTCAGGTGAGCGAGTTGTGGCCCGTGGGCCTCTTGTTTCTTTTACTGTAGACAGTATATGGTCCAAAATGTTGTCCATAAAGATATTATATTTCACAACTGAAAATAAAATTTATGATAAAAAGATTGTAGTGAAGGTAATAGGCTTTTTACAAAAAGAAAAAACCCAAAAAAACTCCAGAATGACCAAAAAAGAAATTTGGGTAGGGCCAGTTTTGGTGGGTAGGTAGGAGCACAGCACACCAACAATTCTTTTAGGTCAGCCTAAGTTTGGTCAAAATTCATCCATTCCTCAATGAGATAGGGTGCTGACAAGCCATTTTCTAAAATCATAGCTCTTGTGTAACCTTGAAAATGGGATCGAGGTAAAAAAAAAAAATCTAATCTGTTCTTGTCTCTGTCTCAACAATACAGCTGTGCAAGCTTGGTCAAAATCCATCCACTCATTCAGCAGATAGCGTGCAGACAAGCCATTATCCAACAAGTTTAGTGTAAATACATCAATTTTTGGGAGTGCTGAAAATAATAAATTATCGGTCCTGCCATTGTGATCATTAATCGATGTTATCACCGAAGATTTGGTCATACTTTTACCTGTCTGTCTGAGCCTGACTCTTACCATATGCTATACTTTACTGTGTGTACTTGATCTGACAGGCCTGTGCAAACAGTGTAGACCCAGATGAGATGCCGTAAAAACTGCATCTCATTAGGGCAATAATTATCTTGAATGGTTTTGAACTTATACAGTGCAAGGAAAACTACTATTGTCAAGTTTCAAAGGGGAATAACTACTACAAGAAGTATAGAACTACTACAAGAAGTATAGAGAAAAGAGTTACACCTTTTCTGGTCTGCACATCATCTTATGATGCTTTATATTTCTGTAATATTTCAAAAAAATATCTTGAAGGGCTTTCTACTTACATAAAGGAAACAAAACTAAATTCAAATTTCAAAGGAGAATAACTCCAAAAATATATAAACAAGAGTTACACAGTTTTTAATGCCTGCACGTCCTCTGATGATGTTTTATATTTCCATAACATTTCATGAAAATACCCAGACTGTTTTTTTTATTTAGAGCAGACACGCACATACTGTTAAATATCATATGATGATGCTTTATATTTCTATGAAGTTTCATAATACCACCTTGAACAATTTTCAACGAAATTACAATTGTCAATTTTCAAAGGGGAATAACTCCAAATATGTACAGGAAAGAGTTATGGTTTTGGGGGACTGCATATTGTCTGATGATACTTTATATTTCTGTGAAGTTTCATGAAAATACCTTGACTGTTTTCAAGTTATTGAGAGCTGACATGAAATGACCTTTGTCAATTTTCCGAGTTATAGAGCGGACATGATTTTGTGACATAAACAGATAGACAACCAAGTTAAAAACAATATCTCTGCCCTTTCAGTTGGGGGAGACAGAATTAGATCAAAACATATCTAGGGATCTTCTAATACTGAGTCGGTCAAATTTGACAGGTTCACAAAGACCTTAATACTTATGGTCAAAATTGCGTAATTCATGGCATAATGGTTTATTAGCATGTACATCCTCCTTACTGCAAGATTAAGCTCCTATTTCCTGGCTTTAATAATCTTTCCACTGTAAAAATATTTCAGTGAGGTTTAAGTTGCAATAAGTATGAACATAAGGTCCTATTTTACCTCCTTCTGAAGCCCAAAAATAAAAATAAGCTTGCAGTGAAATCTATGCAGAAAAACTGTTTTGGGGATTTTCAATTAAGTAAGATTCAGACTGACCTACTCAGCTACAGGCTGGCTACATGTAACTCAGCCTCAGAGCTGGATTAACTTGTCTTGAGAGTTTTAATAGGGAGTATACTGTTTAGACCAGGGCTCTGGAAATTTTGAAATCTGAATCGGTTCAGCCGATGACGATGACGTCATCAATGAGCCCCATTTCCAAAAAAAAAAAAAAAATATGTATATATCACCAGTCACGAAAACTAATGACAATTGGCAGTCCTAAAGCTCCTTTTAAATAATACACCTCAGCTCCGTTATATGGCGGAAGTCCGGCTATAACGAGCATGATCAAAGCTGGCGTCATCAATAAATACAGTCAGGTATGTAAAAAGAAAGAAAAAAAACAAAAAAAAAACAAAAAAAAAAAAACTGTTTTGTTGTTATTTCTACCTCTGCAGGGTTCTCCTAAACTATTTATAAACAACTGATTCCCGTCTTGTATAAGCGCGAAGACGGCGGGAAACAGGAGAGACGGAACGAAACGACTTTCATGGACCTAATTAGGTAAAATAAAACAGGCCTGCGCCATGGGCGGTTTTGCAGTTTTCAATGTTTCAAGATCTGACCAGACAGATTAAATTTTAAGCACTGACCAATCTTGTCTAGCGCAAGTGGTGCATTATTTTTACCGTGAAATCTACCTTGAATTATACTCGCGTGTTATGGCAACAACAACAAAAAAAAAAAAAAAAAAAAACAAAAAAAACAAAAAAACAGAAGCAATCAATAATACCCAGATCAGACGCCGTTGTATGAGACATCTGATCAGGACGGACACGGTTTGGGAATTAATTTATCAAATCTGGGACCGACAAACCGTGTTGATCAAAACAAAAAAGAAGAGGAAGAAAACGGGTGCGTTCAAGCAGTGCATTCTTTTATCACTCTCAGTAAAGCGGCCTTTGATCTTTTGGACACGCCGACTGCACCTGAATGTTTTGCAGTCTCAGTGTATTCTCACGTGTCACACAAACGGATTAATTATCAGACTACCGTTATTGATGATTCGTGTTAATCGCTTGTTTACCGCACAAAAGTCAGTGAAGTGTTGATTTTTTGACAATGTTTGGATAATGACGTAATTAATTTGTGCTGCGGTAGGTTGCCGTTACTCATGTCTCTCCAATATACATGTCAAATGACCGTTTAGAGCATTTTAACTACCATAATATCGCATTTAAAAGGTGCGCGGACGTTGTCAGTTTGGGAAGACTTGACCGTTTGTGATTTTTTAGACATCATTGATTCTTGAAAATTGGTTGGTTGGGGAAAAATGGGGTTCAAGGCACAAACCTGTTGAACTGATTTATTAGCGTTTTGGGGTGTTTGAAATTGGTCCAGAATTCTTAATTTCGGTCCAGACCGGCTATTTTTCCGTTTTCCTGAGCCCTGGTCTAGACATCAAACAACTGTGCTGATCAGACAGCACAAATGCACAAACTATGTGTCTTTCTTGTTCACATATGGCATAAAACCAGGTTATCACAGGATGAGACTCATATTTTTTGCTTCGATCATATATCATGTGTGTTTCTTTCAATATGTACACTGCATCAACATGTTACAGGGTTCATACATTTAGAATTGACTAAAATTCCCTGACATTTCCTTGACTTTTCCCTGACGTAAATTCAAATTTCCATGACAATATCAGAGTCAGAAATTTTATGAATTTAGCAAGAAAAATATATCGGGGACCAAACTTTCAAGTGTCATAAGGCTGAAACATAAAATTTCCTGACACATCACAGAATTCCCTGACAATTTCCTGACCTTGAAAAAAATTAAATGTCCTGACATTTCCCTGACATGAACCCTGATGTAAGTTTTTTCATACTTGTAAAATGCATTTTTATCTATTAATAACCACTTGATATATCCTGACATTTGAGTTATCAGTTCAATTTGTGAGACACGCATTTCGTTTGTGATTTTTGTTGATATTTTATGATGACGTGTACAGGTGGCATATTCCGCCACCATGTTTGGTCAGCCGGCAGATTATCCAGCTGTCCTCTGCCTTATTTCAACTCTAGACATAAAACTACATTTTGGTGAAAATTGCATGAAAATTGGACCAAAATTTAAAACGTCACCAAATGCTTAAAGGTCATTTTTATGTGTTTTCTAGTTTGAGGCATTTATTGTGGAATAGGATTGTATGATGTCTTGATACTAAGCATAACATGACACAGTCAGGGTGCTCTCATTCTTGTACGACCGCGCACAGAAGTGCCCTACCCGGCGCATCTGCCCTCAAATCCTAGCTGAAGCACTGTGTATACATGTGTAAACACAAAGCGTGTAAATAAACCCAATGGTATGCACAAACGAGAGGCCCACGGGTCGCTCTACTGAGTGACATAGCAACTGCAGCTATGCAGATGTTACGCAACATTTTTCCAATCCTGCAGGGCTTCCGTTAAGCGGACGTACGACGTATATTACGCCCTGAGATTGCCACCGGACGTCCAAATTGAACTTCAAAGACGTACCGCGGACTTCAGAAATTTCTTTTGTCCGTTGGAAATCGATACCCGAGATGTCCAAAAATTGTCAAAAGGTCCGCCCACTTTTAATCAGTTGTATGATGTTTGCCCCACCTACTTAACGGAAATTCGCTGTGTTGACTGAGCTTTAAGGACGTCCCACTTTCCGCTTGCGGGAGTTTTATCGACAGCCGTGTCAAGCGTCGCGGCACCCTTTTGATGGCTGCGTGATCACTGCGTGTATTTGTCACGGGTGCTGAGCTGATTAATTGATGTTTTTATAATTAAATTTTCTACTGCGACCCCGAAAAGATTCGTTGAAATTATATGAAGTCATTATTATTTTTTAATATTCACGTCTTAAAATCTTAAATTCCTATTTTGCTAAGAACGTGTGTCGTCTGCAACACTTCGGGGAATTGCAGAGTGAAATTCTATAAATAAATAAATAACAATTATGCACAGAAAGCAAATTGAAATCTATTCGAATTTAGAAGCTTACGTTTATCATGACAACAAAAGCAATTTTTCAAATGAAAAGAAAACATATTTTTCGTCAAAATTTTTGGAAAACCCGTTTCTAAATGCATAGCCTTGTTCCGGTTGCGCTGTTTACCAGCGCGGAAAAGACGCAAAGTAAGTCTAAATATAGGCGATCTGCGATGGTTTTGCTTGCTTTTCTCCGCGAACGAACGTTTTGCTGTTGGTATTTCATCGAGAGCTGCCTTTAATTTGTTTGTTGTTGCACAAGTCGGCGCCGTTTTCCAGCAATTTTTGTGAAGTAAGCAACTTGTTCGCTCGTGTTGATCAGCTTCAATCCGAACAAATATTTCATTAAATACATTTCTGCAAAAAAATTTCAGCATTGTTTATTTTTAAGAAAACATGTTTTGGGTGTTTTCTCTCATGTATTTTCTTTTCTTTTTTCTTTCTCTGGGCTTTGAAACGAATGCGAAGTTGTACCAATGTTGATGCTTTCGCTAAGGTCCGACATACAAGTACAGGCTTTCCAAAAAGATGTGATCGAATTTTAATAAGCGATAAGGACATTCTTAAAACACATCTAAGAGAAGCATATATCATGATGATTCTTTGTGACACTGAAATAAGAACCTATGTTCTACTAAAGAAAGGGCAGACCGCCGCTGCACGGAAAAAAAGTGGGACTTCCTAGATTTTCCTGTGGGACTTCCAAATTTGAGGGGTAGGAAGTCTGGGACTTCCTGAGTCTGGAAGTTAATGGAAGCCCTGATCATGTCATCACAACTAATGAAAAGATTATCATTTAAGCAGTTCTTAATTTTGAAGAAGAATATATATGGCATGCCAGTCAGTGGAGCTTGATCATTTGAACAAACTCTAAATGGCGGACAGCTTGGATTTATGATCAGCACGATTTTAGCTATTTTTGATCTACGAGTCATCCCAATGCTTCCTACCAAGTTTCGAGTCAACTGGCCTTTCGGTTTAGGAGAAGAAGCGAAAAACAGATTTTCCTAATGGCTGCCATGGCGGCTATCTTGGATATCTGATTGGCACAATTTTAGCTTTTTTTGATCTACAAGTCGCCCCAATGTCTCCTAACAAGTTTGGGATCAGCTGGCCTTTCGGTGCAGGAGAAGAAGCTAAATATAGATTTTCAAGATGGCGGCCATGGTGGCCATCTGGGATTTCGGATCAGAAAGATTTTAGCTATTTTTCATCTACAAGTCACCCTGATGCTTCCTACTAAGTTTTGAGTCAACTGACTTTTGGGTTTAGGAGAAGAAGCGAAAAATAGATTTTCAAGATCTTGGATTTACGATTGGCATGACTTGAACTATTTTTGATCTACAAGTCACCCAAATGCTTCCTACCAAGTTTCAAGTCAACTGGCCTTTTGGTTCAGGAGAAGAAGCGAAAAATAGATTTTCAAGATGGCGGCCATGCCGGCCATCCTGAATTTCCGATCAGCATGATTTTAGCTATTTTTGATCTACAAGTCACCCCGATGCTTCCTAGCAAGTTTGAGTCAACTGGCCTTTCGGTTCAGGAGAAGAAACGAAAAATAGATTTTCAAGATGGCTGCCATGGCGGCCACCTTGGATTTCCAATCGGCACGATTTTAGCTATTTTTGATCTACAAGTCACTCCAATGCTTCCTACTAAGTTTGGAGTCAATTGGCTTTTGGGTTTAGGAGTAGAAGCGAAAAAAAGATTTTCAAGATGGCTGCCATGACGGCCATCTTGGATTTCCGATCAGCACGATTTTACCTATTTTTGATCTACAAATCACCCTGATGCTTCCTAGCAAATTTGGAGTCAATTGGCCTTTCAGTTCAGGAGAAGAAGCGAAAAATAGATTTTCAAGACGGGGGCCAAGGTGGCCATCTTGGATTTCAGATCAGCATGATTTTAGCTACTTTTGATCTACAAGACACCCTGATGCTTCCTAGCAAGTGGAGTCAATTGGCCTTTTGGTTCAGGAGAAGAAGCGACAAATAGATTTTCAAGATGGCTGCCATGGTGGCCATCTTGGATTTCCCATCGGCATGATTTTAACTATTTTTGATCTACAAGTAACCCTGATGCTTCCTATCAAGTTTCAAGTCAATTGGCCTTTCGGTTCAGGAGAAGAAGGGAAAAATAGATTTTCAAGATGGCTGCCATGGCGGCCATCTTGGATTTCCGATTGGCACGATTTTAGCTTGTTTTGATCTACAAGTTACCCTGATGCTTCCAAGCAAGTTTGAAGTCAATTGGCCTTTCAATTCAGGAGTAGAAGTGAAAAATAGATTTTCAAGATGGCGGCCATGGCGGCCATCTTGGATTTCCAATCGGCACAATTTTCGCTGTTTTTGATCTACAAGTCACCTTGATGCTTCCTAGCAAGTTTGGGGTCAATTGGCCTTTCGGTTAAGGAGAAGAAGCGAAAAATAGATTTTCAAGATGGTGATTTTTGATCTTCAAGTCATCCCGATGCTTCCTACCAAATATCAAGTCAATTGGCCCAGGGTTGTAGGAGTAGGCTTTTAAAGCAATTGTTGACGCCGCACGACGCACAATGGGCATTGACTGACCACAATAGCTCACCATGAGCACTTCGAGCTCAAGTGAGCTAATTAGCACTATTAATGGTGGAAAAAAAGTCCTTGAAGGGTAAACAGATATTGAAAAGTATGTTCCACCCAATAGTTGAAAGAAAAATGTTTTAATGGCCTTTCCACTTAAAGGACATCAAGGCGGATGTTATTTATAGCGTTGCTAGGGAAATCGGATCGTAGGCTATCGAACAAATATTACCCATATTTATTTTCTGATGTATGAATGTTCGACAGAATAAATACCGATACCGGTATAGGTACTAAAAAGCAAATAACTGTGTTTCTGCTCTTCCTGCAAATCTGGAGTTATATAGTATATGTCATAGTATATGTAGGAATAAAGAATATTTATATAAAGTCATACTGCCTCTCTACATACGTGAACAAGAAGAAAGGAAACCTTCGCTATATTGGCGTCTGCAATCAAAATGGCCGGCTCTGCAAGGGTAATAACTGCTTCAAAGGGAAGCAACTGTATGTTTAATATTTTCCGGAATGAAACCGAAACTACACGCATATACAAAAACAACAACAACAAAATATATATATATATAATAAATGCAAGACAAAAAAAAATGAAACTGAGAATTCTTGTATATAACTTATATCGTCGCTAACTACTCCAACAATTGGGAGACGATCCATTAAAAAGAAAAGACCAGTACACGCATGGGACCTCACGAGGCCAGTTTAATATCTTTATTTCTTTCGCCCACGTCGCTTTAAAATATTCTTATGATCAGAAGCAAAATTAAAATGTATTTACCATGATCTGAATGTAAAGTTGTTCCGTAACAAAATACAGAACACTGATTTTCCTTGCTATTTATCGTCTATTCAATCTTCCAGGAGAGCAATGGCACCTTTCTACGAGGAAGCAAAAACAGACGTTTTGATTGGCTGACTTATGGAACGCATGGCAATGCGTAGGTCAGCTTCTTCGATAAGCAAACCTGATACCATATGGTATTATGGTATACCATGTCTAGCATCTCAACAGCATAACCCCAATAACCTAATACCTGTTGAACTGTATAACCTGAAACGTATAGGGTGCTGTTTTCGGGAGATATGCCGTAGGTGAGTGGTTAAATCGCTTCACCGCGGAACTGTCAGTTGCGGGTTCTAGCCCAGCTCAGACCATCGCGGTAGCACAGGCAGAACTGAGCATTTTCACACGACACGGGATCATTGTTATATATGCCTTAAATAACATACGCACAGAGGCGAAAGAAAGTATGCACTCACTGACGATCAGTTGCATCTCTATAGCGGGTTGCATTAACCCCTTCCCATGCTGAATGAAGTAAGATGCCACGCCCATTTCTACTTCTCAGCCAATAAGATTACCTAATCCAGACTGTTGATATAAAATCACATATGCTGAATGACAAACAGAGTAGATCCAGACCAACTGATTTGGATCTACATTGTTTGCAATGACAGGGTATACATTACGAAAACATGCCTATTCAAATATACTGAAAATTTTACCAGCAAAAACTGAAAATTTTCAGATAAAAATTCTGATATTTTTTCATATTTCTGATCAAAACATAGATTGTTGGTACTCGTTAGAACCGCCTCGATGAGGCGGTTCTAACGAGTACACACAATCTATGTTTTGAGCAAAAATAAGAAAAATAATATATACCCCTGTAAACCCCAGTTTTACTATATAAAAGTGGGGTTTAAGGGGGTCAAAATTATATAGGCATGTTTTCGTGATGTCGGGGTTCAGCAGGAGAAGGGTTAAGCTAGCCACAAATTACTTTGAGCAGCGAGCCTTGAATATCCCAGTGGTACTATTTCTGTTTGCCACTGAGAACCTTGGCACCATTTAAATGAAACGCAAACGTTACGGTTTGTTTTGAAACCAGCAACCAAGGTTTCAAACATTAATTACCATACATAAATTAACCCAAAATATTGGGAAAGACCGGCCTTAGTAGAGTGTAAACCTAGGTCAGACTCCACAGAACAAGACTTCTTAACAAGGTCTACACTGTTTGTTTCTCAACAAGTATTTCTTTGGACATATTACCCGGTAGTAAAAGGGAGTTGTTAAACTTTAAGGGCAGATATGGTAAGAAATGCCGATATTTTCAGTCAGTAAGCTAAGAGAAATGCAAGAATGGACGCGCATGTATAGTATCTCAAGTCAAGCGTAGTGATTTGTCATTATTACACTATTTTACCGCGTAAAAATACATAATGTGCATAATTTCGGACATGTACGATGAAACATAAGAAACATATAGGCTTTCAAAAAAGTGTATAGTTTCTTTTGCCGCTGAGTACATAAACAGTAAGCCCTCTTTATACCGACATCATCGACGCATCGACCTAATTCGTTAAAATAGCAATTTGACTGACACAAAACTTTCGCTCAAGAGGTGGCAGTTAATCAGGAATTATGCATTCCTAAGAAAATTGCATTTAATACTTCAAGAGGCGATTCTAACAAATATCCAAAATATACGTTTTGTGAGAAAACAAGAATAAACAGAAGTCTTTCTTACATATCATTCTGCTCATTAAAATTCTTTACAACAGCGAATTCAAATTAATAACAACATCTTTGGCAACAAATGATGCCGTTGTGAAGAGGGTTTATTTTACATGCCTAATTCTGTTACTTTCAGATATAAGGCACGATGGTTGTCTCTTGGAATAGCCGTTACTGCTGTTGGTTGTCTTTTGATGGGGTTGCCACATTTCATTACAGGGCTGTACGAATGGGGACAAAATGATGAAAGAATTTGTAGGAAAGACGGTATGGTTTATTGTAATACACATACAGGAAATTAAGGACACTGGACGTAGCATGCGACAAAAACGTCCAAAAACGTCAGAAAATGTAATTTCGGAGATGCGCAGTCCAGGCGCGTAGCCAGGCGGAAGCTATGAAGCCCGGACTTCAACATAAATTTGGCAGTTTAACCTTATTTTCACTTCAAACTTGTTCAGATGACATCAAATGGGCCGGCCCACAGTTCGTCTGTCATTACTGAGAATGACCAATCCTAATCAACTGTGTGATGTGTTATTATTTGTGTGTTCTAAGTTGGCTGATGAGACCAATCTTAGCTCTAAACTGCCTGTTGCAGATTGATCAAGAGAGGTCTGAGGAAGAAAGCTCTGTTGGTGATGTCTTAGCTCTGGCTTTCCGCTGTGACTTCATCATTAATGTGCACAACTCTAGACAATGTGCTTCCAAGGTAGGTGAACTTGTCTACCACTTGCAGTCGTTGACCTTTCACTGTGATGGTAGGCTCCTTGTAAGGCTTTCCAGGTGCTGGCTGATATACTACCTCAGTTCTTTTGATGCTGATTGTGAGATCATAGCTGTCACATGAATCAGATACTTGATCCACGCCTTTTTGCATTTTCTCTTCTGTTGGAGCACCCTTTGCCATGTCATCAGCAAAGAGGAACTCGTCTAGCACCTCTGTCTGCACCTTAGATTTAGCTTGAAACCTTCTTAGGTTGAAAAGTTTCCCATCAAAGCGATACCTAATAGGTATACCATTGTCACCATCCTGGAAAGCATCTGTAAGCATGGCAGAAAACATCATGCTGAACAGTGTTGAAGCTAGTATACAGCCTTGCTTAACTCCATTTGTCACAGGAAATGGATCAGAAAACTCGCCATCATTTTGGACCCTTGCAAGCATACCATCATGGAACTGCCGAACCCTTTGCTATGAATTTGGCAGGACAACCAAACTTAGCCATAATTTTCCAAAGTCCCTCACGACTGACTGTGTCAAATGCTTTGGTAAGGTCGACAAAGGGCTTGTAGAGGTCCACATTCTGTTCCTGGCATTTTTCTTGAAGCTTGTTCTTGTGGAGATCATGTCTATTATTCCTCTGTATTTTCTGAATCCACTCTGGCTTTCTGGTAGAAGCGTTGACCGTTCCAGGTGTTCATTCAATCGGTTCAGTAGGACTCTAGCAAGAATCTTCCAAGCAATTGACAATAAAGAGATGCCTCAATGATTGTCACAGACTTGAGGATTCCCTTTCTTTTTGAATAGGTGGATAATTGTTGCATCCTTGAATTCTTGAGCGATGGCTTCATTTCTCCACATAATGTGAAATTAACTCTGTCAGTTTCTCTGCAACTGGAGGACCTCCTGCTTTGTAGATCTCTGCAGGTATTGCATCTGATCCTGGAGCCTTGCCAGATGACAGGAGTTTTATTGCTTTCACTGTTTCAGAGACGGTTGGGAGCTCATCAAGCAGCGATTACATTCCACCTGTGGTAGTCTGTTGATAGCTTCATCAGTGATAGATGATGGCCAATTAAAGACACCATCAAAGTGTTCAGCCCATCTTTTCAAGATAGCTTCTTTATCAGTCAGAAGACTAGTTCCATCTGCACTAAGGAGTGGGGTGGTTCCTGAGCTCTGGGGACCATATACTGTCTTGAGAGCATCAAAGAACTTTTTCATGTCCTTTCTGTCTGCAAAGGACTGGATTTCATCAGCCTTTTTTCTCAGCCAGGAGTCTTGCATGTCCCTGAACCTCGTCTGAACTGTCTTGCATATGTTTGAATAGGCAGTCTTGCTAGATACTGAGCTGGTATTTCTGAGGTAAGCTTTGTGTTTTTGGTGTTTCTCTTCAAGGAGTCCCTGAATTTCTTTGTCATTCTCAAACCAATCTTGGTGTTTGCGAGATACTGGTCCTAGGAAATCCATTGCTGAAGAGTGAAGCCCACAGTACTTCCTACAAAACCACATGTCCACTAAGCAATAACTCAGATCAGCCTGCGCAAATGCGCAGGCTGATCAGAGTCATTACTTTGCGCTGATTAGCCAAACATCTCCGGTTTCTTTAGACAAACGCTGGGCGCATATGCAAGAAAATGCTATGCCTTGGCTAAAGTATCAGAAATCCTATTAGCAGACTTCATCTTCATAATGTTTCTGGCTATGCCCCTGCAGTTTGACCAGATTCTTCGTTGTCTGCATAAAGAAACTTTGCATCTTGGCTTATCCTAAATGCGCCCAACGAAGCGTCTGTTCAGACTAAGCGAATGCGCAGTCCACTCTTAATCTTCGCTGGTCTGACATGTTCAAATGTACGTTTTCTGACGTTGCGGCCCTTAAATTATTGTATTATAATTAATAAAATTTTGGGAATAAATCTGTTACATCTTTAAGTTTGTACAATGTGTCTGCGTTAAACTGTGACGTCGAATACAGATTTAAAATAAAGATAGACCATAATAGTTTTTCGTCAGTCCTAGAGTTTAACAGGGAAGCGGATACAACATGTTATTGCAGAATTTGTGGACGGCTAAACGCTGTAAAACGATGTAAATTAGTAACTCATGAACTGATACAATGAGATCCACATCAAGTTCTCAACATCAAAGGGAAAGACAGACAAATACAATTTTACAGTCACAAAAAGAATAGGTGGCTAGCAGAGCTAACAGCCCTTTCCCAAAACCAGTGGCAATTCTGTTACCCAATTTTAACTGACCATATCTTTAACTTACATGTACATAATTGTTAAAAGAAAAACATTTGTAAGTGAAACACTAGAGAATATTTAACAAAATGTACACAATGAAAGTATCGCCTCGGGACGGTCAGTAATAAATCAGTGGGAACACTATTTCGGAATAGTTTGTATATTTCAGGAAGCAGTTGTGATGATATAGACCCAGGCCTGTCAAAATATTTGGGATTTCTGATTGCCGGTCACTTCTTCAATGGCGTGAGCGGATCAACATTAATGACAGTTGGCATGTCATATATAGATGACAGTATTCCTTCGGAATCATCACCTTTATATACAGGTACACGTGTACATTTCAAGTGTTGCTGAAACTTAAAGGCATAAAAATAAGATGTATTTAAGTCTTTAGCCTTATCACTGATATGAGACTGGGCACAAAAAAAACTCCCAGCTAACAAAAACATATTCCAGAAACCTTTCCGGAACGTTTTACAGTCGACTCTCTTTATCTCGAACTCGCTTATCTCGAATAACCGCTTATCTCGAAGTGAAAATCTGGTCTCTGTTTTAACACAGAGATCTACCAAGAGGCATCAAAATATTGTGGAAAAGAGGAGAAATTCGCCTCTTTTCCACAATATTTTCAATATATCTCTAACTTGGGAGTCAAATTACATACTCATTCTGTTAAAGTCGGTTGTCCGATTAATTGTTTTCCTCAGTTCCGCAAAGCTGATATGTCGAAGTACGGATATCTCGAAGTGTTTCATAGAGTTCCTTGGATTTCGAGATAACGAGAGTCGACTGTATTTTGGTTATGGAAACATTCTGGAGTTAGTGTTATTTTAAGGATTTTGTGTTACTCCTCTCAAGGATTTCTGAACCTTTTGATAAAACTTTTCCATGAGCTTTCTTGCAACTTTCTTGATACTTTCAACAGCTCCTCATAACCATACTGCAACGTTCCTAGAGCCTTACTGTAACGTTCCACAACGCTCCTATAACCATACTGCAGCCTTTTCTTTTACCAAAATGCGACCATTAAAATTGTCTTTTTGCCAAACTCCAATTATCCCAAGTAACCTTTTCACTATCTATCAATTATTTGGAAACTGCCAGGATGAGATTCTATGCATTTTTCCTGGTCTTGGTTAAATATGCAAGCTCCTATACGTACACTTCGAAGACATTTTCGACTGAACACGCTTTAATCAATGCTTTTATAAATCGTTGATGCAATAACTGTACCTCTAAAGACCTATAAATTCTATATTTTTAAGCTACAAAGCAAAACTGCATGCTTATATATACTTAAATTTATGAAAATCACTTTCCACAAGGTTATTAAAAATCAAGGCCTTAAATCATTATAGTATACTGTCAATAAATAATAGATACATGGAGGCACAAAAGGGGAATTTATTACTGGATTATTCATTTGATTCATAGGTAATATCCCTGCCAAAATATTTATTACCGCTGAGAAGGCCTCTTTACCACTCCCTGCTGGGATCCAACAAACACCCCATTATGACATGCCTTTGATCTCTTGCTTAGCTTCTAGGTAGGGGCGATAAAACCATTAGTGGAATCAATTTTGGTCTCATTTAGGGGATAACTGCATTCAAATTTGTCATTTGGGGAGGTAAATCGGAGGTTTTACGGTCGGAAATTTCTTTTTACGGTGACGCGTCGGCGGAGCCGTAAAGCGTAATTTGCGACCGTAAAACCGCCGACTTACCTCCCCAAATGACAAATTTGAATGCAGTTATTCCAATTCTAATGCATTTATTCATTTTTTCTGTTGAAAAACTGTATTATTTGTACAAAGCAACAAGCGCTGTGAGCTGCGTAAAACCAAATGCCAGCCAATGAGAAGTGACATTACGCGATGACGTCGGATTTACGACAGTATATCGAAGAATATACCGTCGCAAATTTTTGCCGTTATCCAATCAGTCGTCGCGTTACATACGCGAGTACATTAGATAGAATTCACCTTTGTCTTTAACCCTGGTCCTGCTGAAATCGATTATGCTCTGCCTTTGCAAACAGTGTAGATCCAGATCAGTTGGCTTCTGGATCTGCACTGTTTGTCATTAAGTGTGTGAATTTATATCATAACTAGGTCAAGAAATCTGATTGGCTGAAAATTAAAACTGGGCGTGACATCTTTATTTTTTCAACATTCCAGGGGTTAAGGAGATGGAACATACTTGGAACATTTTCGCCATTTTGTATAAGGGAAACGAATTTTGTGACTAGCCAATTCTTTCATTTTTAAAAAGACCCTTTTTCAGAAGGGAGGCACAGTTTTGACAGTGTTGCCTTTCTTGAAAGTGTTTCCACTTGCTTTTGTTACAAGATAGATGCATGTACTAAACACTCTTTGTTTGTGGTTTTCTTGCGGTCTGGCTTCAAATAGCAGTTGTGCCTTTTGCTTTGTTTCATCATACATGTACTGTCTATGGCTGGTTGGTTCGCATATTGGTTCGCATGGTAAATGTTCTAAAATTTCGTACACCAAATTTCTGACAAAATGGCTTATGCAATAGTGTAGACCCTGATCAGACTGCTCCTTCAGGAGCACTCTGATCCGGGTCTACACTGTTTGCCGTTCCACTAAGTATTTTAAGAAGCAATTGGATAAAAAGCCAAAATTTAGGCAAAAAATATGGAATAAAGTGTTTGAAATTTTAGGACAGTTACCGTAGTCTTCCTCTTGGTGTCACTGGGATAAAATCTTCTGTGATTGTGGCCCTTCCCGGATATCTTTCTATCTTGATAAGGAACATGGGCAGTTTCCTTCCTGAGAATTATGTTAACCTAGGTGAGGGTGCACATACTTCTGTGGCAGGGAACCTGAGCCCTTAATTCTCCTCTGTCAAGAACCCAAAATAACGCGTGTTATATTACGATGCATTTATTGAGAAGTTTAGAAGTCACTTTTCAGAAACTTAGAAATTGTTGACAACTAAAGACACTAAAGAGCGCGAAATGTCATTGAAAGTCTTGTAACAGACACAACAATAATGGCATCACGTTTTCTTGGCTTGTTAACAGACTGACCTGTAAGATGGCCAAACAGCGTTCCACCGCTTTCCACTAACAAACCGATGGACATAGTCCAATCTAGCTGATCTGGACCTTCGCATATGCACAAAATATGCCAATTCTGTTGGTGCGATCCTTACGTTGTATTTTTTTTTTTTCAGGAATTGTGCACGCCATGCTGTACGTAGGTGTAGGAGTTGGGTTTGTGTTAGGTGGAGAAGCCCTAAACCTTTATGTTGATTTTGATCAGGTTCCAAATGAGAGGCAAGTTTTCTCGCTTAAACAGCTCACTGGACATATTACGTCTGTACAACGTCGCCTCTATATACGTCGATGCAACGTCAGGCGACTTTGTAAACACGTCGTGTTGTGTGTCACGTGTGGACACCGGAATTATATGTGCGAATAGTGAAGAAACACATAAAGCTGGTCTATGCAGCCGCCAGTGTTACATTGTATTTATTACATTGTTTGTCAGAGAACAGTGGAGGCCCGTGATCTGACGAGCTGATGTTAAAGCCCACAGGAGCTTGAAGTTATTATTTTCTGTACTATAGAAATGCACATACGATTTTAGATTAAAACTGAAGGACGGAATTATAGGTTATAATAAAGTTTCAGGTCATCACGAAACCATACCTAGTATATATTTTTACCCCCTAAAACCCCACTTTTAAATAGTAAAATTGGGGTTTACAGGGGTATACCTTATTTTTTTTATTTCTGCTCAAAAACATAGATTGTGGATACCCATTAGAACCGCCTAGGCGAGGCGATTCTAACGAGTACCCTCAATCTGTGTTTTGAGCAGAAATATGAAAAATATCAGAATTTTTATCTAAAAATGTTTATGTTTTGGTGGTAAAATTTTCAGTATATTTGAATAGGATTGTATTCGAAAGGTATATCTCGTTGTAAGCAATCGGCATGCGGGCTAGTTTATACACTCTTGGTACTGCGAATTTATTTTCCGCCGCACTTTAAAACCGGCAGAGGTTCGTTTATTCAAGAGATCGGTTTAAATCTCTTCGGAGAGTCAGGAGGTATGTTCGCCGTTTTGTTCATTTATGCGAATCCGAGCAAATTTGCATTGTTGATCTAATGGTTTAATCTAACATATATGTATATCTAATGCCCATAAGGCAGCAGCCAGTGAGATTGAAAAGTCACTCCAAGATCACACCAGTTAACAGAATGGTTGTACCTAGGGAGCCAGATTCCCCCAGCTGAATAGTGAAGGCCTTGATCAGAATGAGCGGACTTTTAGAGTAATTTTATTGCAGACCTTGCGCAAAAGATAAGATCTTATACAATGTCTGGGCCTTGTTTACAGGGGCATAACTTCTTTGGTGCAGAAGGCTCTCGTGTTCATGAATTTGTTTATATGCACTACAGCTGGTGTGGCGGCACCGTCTTCCTGTACTTCATCCAAGTGAAAATTATATTTTCTGATCCTTTGGGATCACTTAGTTTATTTTGATTTATTTGAAAATAGTATATCGTTCATTCATAGGTAAGGAAGAGTGAGTAATATTGTACATTGCATTTTACTTCATTAAAAGCTACAATAAAAAAGAATCGGCTATTTCGTTTATTTGATGTGTCTTTTTGTTGCCAAATGATCGGTCTTTTAAAAATTTGTTGATGAAAAATATACCCTTGTGAACGAAATAATAAATAAGTATGTCTCAATTTATTTTTCGTATTAATTATTGTGTATTTAAGTTGTTGGGAAAACAGACTGCACGTGTAAACGTAAGTGGCATCAATAATATACCGGAGAGAGAGAGAGAGAGAGAGAGAGCGAGACAGAGACAGACAGACAGACAATAGTGCTGGAGCCGAATGGTTAGCGCATTTAACTCCGGTGCTGAAGATAGCAGGTTCGAACCTAGCTCAATGACTGAAAACACTCTGTTCACCCAACAGTGAACTGGTAACCTCCTTTGGAAGGATGAAGTCATAGAGAGGAGAGCATTGGGCCTGGCTTTTATATGATGTAGCCTAAAACTGTGGGCTCTACTCCCACTGTCCTTACGGCGGCAAAACTATGCGACAGCACCTTTTATATATAGAAAAATGGTAAAAATGTGAGACGAGTATTTCTGTGATAAAGATTAGACATCGTTTGAAATTTTAGTTTATTTTCCACATTTTATGAGCAACGAATCTGTGTGTGTGTGAACAAACCCTTATGCAGGTCTTATGAAATATTTTAACCCTTTCTGCCCAGTAGACCAAACACATATTTATGCAAACAGAGTAGATCCAGATGAGACGGCTCGTACATATCGAGCCGTCTCATCAGGATCTACACTGTTTGCTATATGGTCCTTGGTTTTTGAGTGACATTCCTTTTCGCAACAATGGGTGTGTTCAAATTTAAAAAGGAAAAGCCCACTGCGGAATGTCAGGGATGAAAGGGTATATATTTTCATATTTTAGGTGGATACTCACTCCTGAAGATCCGAGATGGGTGGGAGCTTGGTGGTTGGCGTTTATTGTTGCTACTGTCGTTTATTTCTTCTTATGTCTCGTTTTTGCACTGTACGGCTCCGAACTCCCCTGTAAGTAGAGTATGATCCTTTTTCATTATTATATCGGCCGCGCTAAGCAAAAAGGCGTCTTTGAACATGCGCAAAATACACATATTCAGATTCATCCCGCGCATGCGCAAAATCTCATCCGGGCATTTGCTATCCATTGGTACATTCTTTAGTGTCCAATGATTCTGTAAGCGGACAGCAAAGGTCCTGATCAGACTGCGCGGTTTGATCTGGACTTTCGCTGGCCTAATATGCCCGAGGACTTGTTTTGGAAGGCGCGGCCAATATACACTGCGCTGGACAAGACGCTTTTTTTCCCCAAAAGAAAAGGTTGATATTTAATTCTTCATGAAGATATGTTCAAGGAGACATAAGAAGACAATATTCATCTAGAACACCCTTTTATTTGGAGCGATCACATATACGATGAAATCGAAACTAAATACATACGCATAATTATGTATCTCTAAACTCGTTGTGATCATCATACATCTGTGTTTTATGCCCGCGACATGCTTCTGCCCACTATCTCGATCACTATTAAGCTAACGCCTTGAAACTTTGCGAGCTTATTGGTGATGACGAGTAGATACCTGATTTATTTTTTTTTAAAGAATCAGTTCAATTTTGTCAGAATTATGCCTATTTCAAATTTTGCATTTTGTATAGATAAGCATATAATTGGAGGCATAGTGTTTTACAAATACATTTCTAGTTTAAGACATATTTAAACCACTTCCTATTGACGGGACTTCATTGAAATAATATTTGAATGAGCTTTGGTGACCCTTTACTAAGTTTACGCTATTTTTTATTCGGTGGTTTATATAGTTGGCATAACATGGAACCAAATGTCTGCAAGCTTGCGTCCTTTGATATACCAGCCTGGGACAATAATCACCAATATCAGTGCAATAACATTATAATATCATCACTTGAAGACAGCAACTTCTACGACCATAATATAGGAATCTTTAATGAGTGTGAGCTGGGACTGAAAATTCCGTTCCTCAGGATAACCGGATTATCCTGAAGAACGGATTTTTCGCTCTGTACCGAACACCCGATGACAGATTTGTTTTCATGCATATCTTTTGATATAATTCAAATTTAAATTGTAAGTAGAACTGACCAAATGCAAACAAATAGCAAACTTTCTTTAACCTTTCGGCAAAGAAGCAGACGCCATCGACGACTTATGTTTGAATTTTCCCATCGACGTCCGACGCAAAATAAACTGACGTCATTTGTCATATTCTTGACGCCAAGTCTGTACATCCAATGTCTTGACGATAAACATATGTGACCTCCTATAAAACAAATGTTTTGAATGTTAATTACGGTCTTCCTTTCTGATCCGTCCCACGGGTCGGCTAAGTGGGGTAAGATAAGTTTTGCTAGCAACAGTAAAAATTGCGGAACATAAGGTCTGGTATGCAAGAAAATAATCTAAAGAGGAAATTCTTAAGAAATACAGAATATTGAGACAATGATACAACGCAAATTCAATTTGTTGAATCTGTATACAAGGAATAATAAACAAATGTACAAAGGCTTATCAAGAGTTATGGCTAAAACGTATACAATTTACCTAAGTGTGTAAACGAAATGAGCAAACGTCTAATAAAACGGAAATGCATGTATAGGTCCTTATTAAAATGGGCAGAATCAAACGCTTGGCTGTTTCGTTTATATTTACAAATGCTATATAAGGTGAATAGAAACACTTGGTAGATTTTCTCGCCATTTTTGACAAAGAAGATAACTTTTGTGTATTTTGTGTATTCCTGTTTGCGCTCCTATGCGCCAATACCCTTATAAAAAGCACTCTTTTCCGAGAGGAGCACTCATTTTCTTCTTTTAGAGTAGGTCCCTTTTCAAAGGCAAGGTATTTTACATAGTTATTTCCCTTGAAGGAGTATCTATTCCACTTAAATGGACATTTTAACCCATTTAGTCTAGTAGACCGAAACATATTTTATAGTTTTGAACAGTTAAAAGCGAAATATAATATAAGGGGCACATTTCTAGACTATCAGCATGTATTAAATAATATTTCTCAAGTATGGAAAGATCAAATTAACATGAATTGTGTATTTATTGTTGAAACTAAACAAAATGTAGTATGTAATATATACCTTCAATACCTAATTAAATCAAAGAAAGGAAGTAGAATTTTCTACGACATTTTGGTCGGAGTAAACGATAACATCCCACAAGCAAAATGGCAAGCGGAGATGGGGGCTATAGGGGAAGAGGAATGGAAAATGTATCATCGAACATTAAAGTTATTTCACGAGATAAAACTGCGCGACTTTCAATACAAAATTAATAATAAAATTTTAGTAACTAATTCGTTTCTTTATAAAATTAATAAAACTGATAACCTGGCTTGTAGTTACTGTGGTGAGCAACCAGAAAAAATTCATCATCTATTTCTTCGATGCCCAAGAGTAAAAACATTTTGGATTGAACTTAAAACATGGTTGACAACAAATATCAATTTAGAAATATCGTTAGAAGATCGAAACATATTATTTGCATACGGTGGTAAAACAGAACTGGTCAATTATATCTATGGTTTAGCAAAATATTACATCTACAAAAACAAATTTGCTTCCAGAAATCTAAGCATTCAAGGTTTTGTCAGCCTTTTAAAGAAAAAAATGCTTAGCGAGAGATACACTTTATTCATTAATAATAAATTAAATAAATTTTTTAAGAAGTGGACATCAGTATATAACTACTTTTATCCAAGCACAGAGTGACCCATGGGTCCAATATGACTTTTATGTTAGTGTCTGGGTTCTGCTGACTGCTGACTATCTGCCACGGGTATATTGAAACAGACCCTGGATAAAGAGGCGCACCATGAATTTATAGCGATAGAAGACAGTATACTTTAGAACGTATATTGATATCACAGCTTGTTTTCTGCTGTCCTGCTAAGGAATTTTTTTTTTTTTTTTTTTTTTTAATTTGACTACCGTGGTCTCGATACAGCAATGGTTTCACTATTATCAGTCTTAGTGGTAACTACACACCAGTTGAGACAGGCAGAAAACAATCTTCTGTATTTTCACGTGTTACATAAATCTGAACAATATTCCAACAGCCGTGTTTACCAACTTTTCTCAACAACCCACTCTCTCTTTCTAAACTTTTTCTCTTTTACTAATCTTTTAAAGAGATAGATTTTGAATTTGTCATTTCAAATGATAACGTATTTAAAATAGTTATGTGCTATATATATTTGTCAGTATAGATGTATTTATGACATTTAAACACATGTTTAGTCTGAATAAAAAAAAAACAGTCTTTTCCGAGAGGAGCACTCATTTTCTTCTTTTAGAGTAGGTCCCTTTTCAAAGGCAAGTAAAATTATTTTACATAGTTATTTCCCTTGAAAGAGTATCTATTCCACTTAAATGGACATTTTAACCCATTTAGTCTAGTAGACCGAAACAAATACTAATGCAAAGAGTGAATATACGGATAAGACGAATCGTTAAAGACAGCTAGTAACGAGCCGTATCAGGATCTACACTGTTTACTATTTCATTCAAGATTCTTGACTGATATCCATATTTGCATCAACGGATATACCCAAATATAGAGTCCATTGCAGATATTTAGGGATAAAAGGGTTAAGACACGGCTAACATATTGTTTAAAAGCTGTCCATTTTTTTTTTTCAGACACGAAAAATATTAGAGACGCTCATGAAAAGGAATTTAAATACCTAACCGGTCAAAAAGACGAGGCCGAAACAGATCCTAAATTAGCAGGTCATTTTGTTGCTGACACACAAGAACTTTCCCTAATTTCAAATGAAACCACATCATATGGAACGTGCGACGAAAAAACCTCAGCAGACAGTAAAGATGGACCAACGAAATCCAACAATGATACTGGAACTATAAACAAAGATAGTGATGATATTTCTCGTCATCAGATGTCAGATAGTGGATCTGTTACAAATACAAGTAACAAGAGAGGGTTCAAGAACTTCTTTCAAACATTGTTACAACTATTGAGATCGCCAACCTTCATATTTCTATGTCTTGCATATACATGTTCGTTCATGGTGATCACTTCTTTTGCAGTCTTTATGGCAAAAACTGTTCAATTCCAATACAATCAAACTCCAGCAATGTCCGCCATTCTGGCAGGTAAGTGATACCGTTCACTTTGTATACATTACATTAATAGAGAATGTTACATGAGTGGTCATTTCATATGGAATTTCATAAATTTCATACAAAATGACCACGAATGTAAGATCCTATTTATAATATGACTTTTAAACTGTATGCTATGGCCGTAGAAGTTGAACCATTTTTTTTTCAACAGAAAACAAAACGTATTCACTTTGCAACGATGTTAAGCTCCAGTAATCAAATGTTAAGTATTGTTTGGACATATCGTTTTTATGACATGACTTTATCCACTGAATAATAGCGACATCGTATCATAAACTAGATAATGTAATGTGTCCCCGTAATAAAACGAATTGTGGGCTGGGTGGCCTAGCGCACTCGACTTTCAAGCTGGATATCGTAGGTTCGAATCCCGCTCGGTTCTAGACATTTTTGAGACCATTAGGGCGCTTAGCTCAAACTCGGCGTGCCCTGGGTTAAGTATAAAGTGGACAGGGCGGCGCTTGGTGACAGACAGTGGCACCAAGTGTGCATGGGTGATCCATGACAGCAAGACTGTACTAATATATGTACATAACAATCGCCGCTGCCTCTATTTGCCTCAGGTGCCTGGTAGCGTTAAAAATCCGCACAACAATAATAAAACGAACAGATAAATGACTGCAGAATGCATTGTTGGACGTACGTCACCATTATTTGCTTAATAAACAAACTCCTCCACATTGCCCGTATTATAAGGGTTATATGGGATTTTCGTGTGCTAATCACTTCGACAAAACGGCATTGCTTGCCACGTGATGTCCGAAAAACTTGTCCTATTCAGGGTCAGAACCTGGAATGACCGACAGACTGTTTGTAGCACACCACACAGCCAAATAGTTCTATATAAAATTTGATATTATCTGGAATTCTTCTCCAAGAACCTCTTGTTGCCTGAAATAAATAGGACAATACAGCCTTTATTACTTTACACTGTATACACCATTTACTATGTACAATCCTATATTTTACACTAAACCCTCGTTACAACGGCATCATTTGTTCCCAGATATGTTGCCATTAAAATGAGTTTATTTTTGTAAAGAATCCTTAATGAGCAGAATGATATGCAAGAAACGCGTTATTATTCCTATTCCTATTTAAACCATGTGTTTTAGATATTTGTTAGAATCGCCTTAGTGAGGCAATTATCGCAAATATCCACAAAATATTATTTTGACATATCAAATACAATTTTCTCGCATAATTTCTGATTAACTGTCAACTCTTGAGCGAAGATTTTATGCCTGTCAAAATATCGTTATATCGAGTTTCGGTGTAAGGAGATTGACAGTGTTTTTTACGGTATCAAGACAGTGCGGTGTCACTTGTAGTCTGGTTCCTATCTATTTAACTTTTCAGGTATGATACTTATCCCCGGAGCCGGACTGGGCCAATTCCTTGGTGGCTTTATAATTCAGAAACTGGGACTGCAAGTTAAAGGCTCTCTTATAGTGGCTATCATCACAAAAGGAGCTTCAGTCCCGCTCACGTTCATGTTCCTATTCTACTGTGAGAAAATTGACTTGGCCGGTTGGAACGTTCCATATGATGGTGAAACAAGGTATATATTGTATGAATACAGAGTTCCAGTAGTAAAACTACTGGGGTGAGAGAGGGTGTTAATCGATTTTACTGGTACCAAAACCCCTTCACCCTATGTCGAAATGTTGTAACACTACAAACAATAGGAGGTTCGCATATCAAAACAGGTAAGAGAAAAGTCCAGGGAGTGCCACAATCACAAACCGCAGCCCTTCCCAGACCCCAAGAGGAAGAGGAAACCGACAAATCTAAACAAGCACAAACCGAACAAACGTACGAAAAGTACTAAGATTAGCTCTCTCTTCCCCAAGCGAGGTAATCGCAATACTAAAAGGACTGAAAAACACAAGAACAAAACGACACACGGAAAGACATCCAACAAATCGCCTCGTAGAATAAACCACAAAACAACAAAGAGTAAGACTAACACCGGGACCACCGCCTTAGAACGGCAAGTATACATGGGCGGCGTACATGACAATGTGCCATATGACCAATAAAAACCCCGATTACTTTGCAAATTCACTCTTTCAAGACTGGGGTTGCTGTTTGCCACGTCACTTGTAGAATGCATCAGATCCTGACCAAACTGCTTGAATTAGCACGCCGGTCTTGGGTTGATTTGTTTCCTTATTTTTGACAGAAAATGAAGTTTTTATTATTTTACGTAATGGACTAGCCTCTTAAAACTGTAAACCATGTTTTCTTATCTTATCATTATGCATATTTTATGTAACACAACTAATTAACTCCGGCAGCGAGGAAACCAATATTGCATTTTTTATTACCTATACGAATTGTGCAAAAGTTTATTTCTTGACCAATTTCGACGATTGAAAAACGAAAGTTTTTTTTTTAACTTTTTCCCCTCTTTCTACCTATAACATTCAAATTGACTTTAAATGTGAAAAAAGAAAGACTAAAATATCTACTGTGATGTCGTTACAAAAAGGATAGGTATCTGATTACAAGTTAATGACCAGGCAGCTGACCACCACAGCATGTTGCAGAGCAAGAACTCGATGAAAAGAATAAAAACCACATGTTATCAGCGGGAAGCCTCAAAACCCCACTTCCTTATCATACCCCTATCTCTAGCCAAGAGGTGGGGTAACCCCACAATTTTATAAGAGCGCTTGTCCAGCATGTTCAAACAAAACAGAAGATGTCCCTATATATCCACAGTCATAGAATATAGCCTACCAAAGACAGCAAGAGGAGGAGCACACAAAACCAAGACAGACAGTACACTAGCCACAAATCAAAGAAAAACAAAACAGCCAGCTTCCTTTTCCCCAAAAAGGTGATCACAATGCTAGACAGGATACACTAAACATAATAGTCTTTCCTTTTGAACAACATGAACGAAATTGTAAGGCCTATTTAAACTTTTTCCGTTGGGCAGCGAGGACCCCGATGAGCCTGTGCTGATACATGTACGCATTGATCCGAGTCTTCACTTGGTGCACATGCAATCTTGTTGGAATTGTTGTACCCTGCTTATATGTAAATTTTTATGTACCAAGATAGTGTAATCAACAGAGTTGGAAATCAACAGGTAATGAGCCCTTTCGACTGCTATCGGTCTTCTTCAGTGTTTGACCATACATGTAACAAGGAAAACAAATCGATGTAGAAAAAGCATAATGACACTATTTCTCTCTGTACGTAAATGATTCAGTGCATCCTTTCTTTGATTTCAGTCCTACGAGAATTGACAGTAAAATGAAGTTTTATACAGATTGTAACAGCGATTGCCAATGCCATTTGGAATTGTACGATCCAGTGTGTGACCAGAACAACAAGCAGTATTTTTCTCCCTGTTTTGCTGGATGTTCGGAGGTTATTTCAAGTTCAGAGCAGGTAACGATTAATTCTACAATAGAACTTAAATGACTCGAACACCGATAGTCATTTACCGTGGACGATTCAAACCTGTTTTAGACGACATCTCGATAGCTAAGGAAAAAAAATATTTAGGGATATCTTACGAATTTTTTCTACCTTATCTGAAAAGTTATGTTAGTTCCTAAGGACGTCTTCTGATAGCTAATGAAAACAAATATTTAGGGATATCTTAGGATCTTTCTTTCTTATCTTATCTGAATAGTTATGTTAAATGTGCTCTTTAGAAATACCCCATTGAGGCGATTCTAATGAGTACATTTCATATATCATTACTGTATGGAAGAAGTAAACAACATGCCTAAATTATCTCAATTAGCCTCCGGACCTGGTACTATGATTGGCCCTGGTACTATGAGTGGCTCGAACAACCCCATGTCTGGAATAAATGTCTATAGCCCCAATGATGTTCGAGCCAGAGAAGTTCGACTGCATTAGCTCGTATTATATTCCCTTTCTTTCTTTGTTTATCTTTACTAATAGGAATCATTTAGGCCGCAACATGTGACCATCAAACATGTGCCCAGTGAAGATTCTGATCAGACTGCGCAAATGCGCAGGCTGATCTGAATCTTCGCTGGGCACACATGTCCGAAGGTACGTTTTCTGACGTCGTGACTCATTTATATAAGATATTTTATAGGACATTACGCCATTCAATACATAATGGGAAGAACGCTGATCTGAGTCTTCGCAGGGCGCATGTGCAGTTTTAGGATATGCTGTACCCCGACTCAAATGTCTTTCTTCAATACATAAATGTTTGCTGTGATTGCTATATTTTCTTACCTGCATGCTTCTTTTCGAAGATTTTTAGCGATTTGAGTCCATTATCTTTTTCAGATATATTCGAACTGTTCTTGTTTACTCACGGGAAACTCATCCTCTATCGTATCAGCAGACGCCTGCCATTATGGTTGTACCAAGATGTATTACGTACTTGCTGTTCTTTTCATCTGTTTGACATTGATGAGCTGTATCTTTATACCTATACAGACTGTCATATTCAGGTAGATCGTAATTACCCAAAATAGCCTTATCATACTTGAGGATCCTGATGGGGTTTACTTTTGATTGTGTTGGGGTTTAACGACACGCCAACCCTTGTGGGTCATTTTGTGTCGTCTCCCAGAGAAAGGGAGAAAAGAGATAGAAGAGATAGTAGAGGAGATTTAAGAGAGGGACAGGGAAGAACGAAGAACAGGAATGAAAGTAAAGAAACAGTAGAAATAAAAACATTCCCCCTCTACCTCAACCTGCCACAAGGATAGCAAGCCTTGCCCAACTGCAAGCCAAGATCAGTTGGACGCCCCGGTGACGTAAGCTACACACGACACCTTCACACCACCCAACCACCTCCAATGGGGTTTACTTATTAGAGAACGACTGCCATCTTTTTTTCTGATTAAACTAAGTAAAAATACTGACTAGAGAAAAAGAGGGCTAAAAGAATAAAGAAATATCTGAAACGTTTACAGAATAAAAGAAAAACAAGAGGCCCACGGGCCACGGCTCGCTCACTTGAGTGACATAACCACTGCAGATATGCAGATATTATGCAACATTTTTCCAATCCTATTATCACAACAGTACGATCAATGCAAAATCTGGGGGGGAAATTGGCTAAGTGGTTTCTGAAGAATCATGATTTTATACATGTAAACAGCACAGTGGCAGGGAAATATAATAAATATAAACAAGATGACGGTCATCTTAGATTTCCAATCAGAACAATTTTAACTACTGTTGATCTACAAGTCACTTCGATACTTTTAATATAAATGTACATGGCCCATACAAATGCATGGGGAAGCAAATTTGACCTTGGAGGTAAAAAGGTCAAATGTCAACAGAGAACCATTATTTTAGCAATTTTGGTAGATCTCCTGTCCCCGATAATTTGTGTAAAGATTAGGGCCCAGGGCTTATTTGGTTCTGAAGAAGATGATTTTTAAAGATTTTTACCATATATGGGCATGGCAGCCATTTTGATCAATGGACAATGCCCATTTTAGCAATCTTTCATTCTCCTGCCCAAGGAGGCTCTGCATGAAATTTGAGCAACACTGGCCCAGAGGCTTCAGAGGAAAAATCATTTGAAATTATTAACATGTTTTCCATACAAATGTATGGGGCCCATACAAATGCATACAGAAGCAAACTTGACCTCGCCGTAAAAAACATCAAATGCCAATGTATGACAATTATTTTAGCAACTTTAGCAGACCTCCCGTTCCCGATCATGTATGCAAAGATTCAGCCACAAGGCATCCTCGGTTTTGGAGAAGAAGATTTTTAAAGGTTTTTTCCCATACAAAGGCATAGGGAAGCAAACTTGACCTTGCCGTAAAAGGTCAAATGTCAATGTACGACCATTATTTTAGCAATTTTGGTAGACCCCCGATCCCAATGATTTAAGCAAAGATTCAGCCCCAAGGCATCCTAGGTTCTGGAGAAGAAGATTTTTAAAGGTTTTTATCATATATAGGCATGGCGGCCATCTTGGTCAACAAACCGTGACCATTTTAGCAATCTTTCATACACTCAACCTAAAAAGGCTCCATATCAAATTTGAGCAAAATTGGCCCAGAGGTTCCAGAGGAGAAGTCGTTTGAAATTCTGAACATTTTTCCCATACAAATGCATAAGGAAGCAAAATTGAGCTTACCGTAAAAAGGTCAAATGTCAATGTACGACCATTATTTTAGCAACTTTGGTAGACCTCCTGTTTCCAATGATATATGCAAAGATTCAGCCACAAGGCATCTTCGGTTTTGGAGAAGAAGATTTTTAAAGGTTTTTCCCATACAAATGCATAGGGAAGCAGACTTGACCTTGCCGTAAAAAGGTCAAATGTCAATATACGACCTATATTTTAGCAATTTTGGTAGACCCCCTGTCCCCGATGATTTAAACAAAGATTCAGCCCCAAGGCATCCTCGGTTCTGGAGAAGAAGATTTTTAAAGGTTTTTACCATATATGGGCATGGCGGCCATCTTGGTCAACGAGCCGCGACCATTTTAGCAATCTTTCATACCCCCAATCTAAGGAGACTCCATATGAAATTTGAGCAAAATTTGCTCAGAGACTCCAGAGGAGGTCGTTTGAAATTCTGAACATTTTTCCCATACAAATGCACAAGGAAGCAAAATTGACCTTACCGTAAAAAAGTCAAATGTCAATGTACAACCATTATTTTAGCAACTTTGGTAGACCTTCCGTTTCCGATGATATATGCAAAGATTCAGCCACAAGGCATCCTCGGTTTTGGAGAAGATTTTTAAAGGTTTTTCCTATACAAATGCATATGGAAGCAAAATTGACCTTGTCGTAAAAAGGTGAAATGTCAATAATTATACGACCTTTATTTTAGCAATTTTGGTAGACCTCCCGTCCCCGATGACTTATGCAACGATTCAGCCCCAAGGCATCCTCGGTTCTGGAGAAGAAGATTTTTTAAAGGTTTTTACCATATATGGGCATGGCAGCCATCTTGGTCAATGGACCGCAACCATTTTAGCAATTTTTTGTTCCCCCAACCTAAGGAGGCTCCATATGAAATTTGAGCAAAATTGGCTCAAGGGCTTCAGAGGAGAAGTCGTTTGAAAATGTTAACGGACGGACGCACGGACGGACGGACGACGGACGAAAAGTGATCACAATAGCTCATCCTGAGCATAGCTCAGGTGAGCTAAAAATAAACAAAACTGAATGATGAGAAATAAAAAATAAAGAATAATTAAAAAGAAAAAAAAAACAAATATGTGTATATGGCATGATCATATTTATCTCTTTAAAAATCAATACTTTAAAAGAATATTGGATTTTTTTTAAAGAATAAGCTAACAGTTTAAAGAAAGAGATTGATGGGGTAAATTTTTACTAAGTAGAGAATTTCAGACCCACTCCCATATCAGGGCCCTCATACCTGACAAAATAATTCAACAAACTCATTTTATTACGTGTAGATGTGGCGTAAACTACTGGATGAATGGGAAACATATAAGTGAAGATACTAAAGAAATGTCACAGTCATTAAGCATACACTTCTCGAGACGAGCGATGAGAAACAAAGAAAGACCAAACTTCACACATGAAATCACAAACACACACAACGGAACGGTGAGCAGAAAAATTAGGGGGATGGGTCTTGAACCAGTTTTACCCGCGCGAAACCCCACCCTTAGTTCTGATGCTGCATTAACATGATTTCAAACAAGTTCGGCCGCACAGGGAATAGTCGTTTCATACCCAATGCAATGCAGTCATTTAACTATGATAGGAAAAAGTAAAACAAAAAATATTCGATATTTTTTTCCAAATGGACAGAATAAAAAGGTTTTGCAGTTAATCATGACAAATCTTTGCAAATTTGCTTCTGTCTAAAGCGCCAAGCAAAAGACGACTTTCCGAAAGATGTAGCAGAGTTAGTTCAATCACACTGGCACCCTTATATGTGTATAGCAGAATGTATTCTTTATTATTGCAGAATACATAGCGATTTGGACAAGACATTTTCTTTGGGAATAATGTGGTTGTTTGCAAGAGTACTTGGTAAGTTACAATGTACATGTATAAGCCCTGAAATATGCCTAGCTCGATACGTGCGGGCCGGGGTACAACATTTCAGGCAAGATTACATATAGGTCCAGCAAATACTCCGATCAATCTGCCTATCCACGCTGTCTGATCAGTCTTCATTAGGCACTTTGTGGGTAGCCAATGATCCAAAACGTCTTCATGCGGACAGCGAAGACGCTTATCAGCCTGCACGGATGCAAGACAGATTTGAGTTTTCACGTAAATTGTAAGATTTGCGGTGCCCCGGCTCATATTTGTACAGTATCAGAGTACCTGTATGTTGCGTGTTTTGCTCTGCGCGCTTTTATAATTATGAATTATTTACTAATCAAATTACTATACCTGGATGTAGGGTATCCTACTTATTCTACTTGTTACCTAAGGTCAATGTTCTGATAGTTCGTAATTTTTCGTAGATTGTATTCATTAAATACTAAAATTCGCATTTATCAAATTGAATTCATCGCATTTCTATAGGAAACTATTGAGATTTTGTACGTTGTGTTTTACCGTCACAATATTCCAATTAAGTATATTGATCTGCTTTCTAAATTAATTGTGTACGTTGTGTTTATTGTGTTCAAAATACATGAGTTACAGTAGTCAAAGCAGAATAGTTGCTCAAAATGACCCTAAAAGCATTGATGCTCAAAAACAGAGTAAACTTTAAATTAGAACTTTAAATAGAACTTATTTACATGTTTGGGGATAAATTATTCATTCCCAAAACATGTAAATAAGTTCTATGAAAACGCTGAAGAAGGCGGATAGCGACAGGGAGCGCTCAGTTTTTGTTGATTTCCACCACAGTTAATGATTATATCCCAGTACTGTTTATGATTATATCTCAGTACATTATTACAGATGATTTTAGTATATCCTTATGGTGTAACAATATGGTCAAAGGTCGGGAATTTTAGCGAGACTAAAAGTAATACTAGTTGGACTATTATTATTATTATTAGTCCCACTAAAATAAATACATGTCCCACAAATAATGAAATTAGTGGGACTAAAAAAAATTTAATGGTACTGAAAGTAATATTAACCCCTTTAATATAATTACTAGAGGGGCAAACAATCAGATATACTGTATTAGTGAAACTAAAATGAATATTAATGTGACTAAATTAATATAAGTAGATTAGTAGTAGGGCAAATATGATTTTAGTTAACTAATATTGTAAGTTTTACTAAAATTTGTGACTTTTTACCCTAGTAGTACTCCACATAGTCTTCCTAGATCCAGTCCTACCGAAAAGATTTTAGATGTATTTTTTTAGATATCATCATTGGCTATCCAAAATGGGCTCATTGAAGACCCTGATCAGACTGCGCGAATGCACAGTCTGATCTTAATCTTTGCTGGGCGCACATATCCGAAGTACCGTTTTCTGAGGTCGCGGCTTACTTCTTATCTATTTGCAGGTGCGATCCCTGGTCCAATCATGCTAGGTATTGGCATCGACGCCACCTGTGTTGTTTGGGGCAAGGGTTGTCAGGAAGGCGTGACGTCATGCTGGATATATGACAATGAGATCCTTGGGCGAAATGTGTGCATATTTTCAACTGCCGTGAACTTTGGTGCTGCTGTTATGTTGACAATAGCATATCTATTCTATATGGCTTCTATACGGAAGAAAGAAAATAGTTACACGATCTCAGATTCGAAGAAAACATCAGAGCATTATTAATGATCATCCAATAGAGCTACAGTAAAACCTCGATGACTCGAACACCGATGGCTCGTTAACCTTAAATGACTCGAACTCGTTTTGGAGTCCCTATGAAATTCTTCCGCTAGCTCAAAAAACAAACATTTAGGTTTTTCTTACTTTATTATGAACTTGTATGTTTTATGTACTCGTTAGAATCGTCTCATCGAGGCGATTCAAATTAGTACACTTAATACACCATTATTATATAGAAGATAAAAAAAGACTTCCATAAATTATCACCGTTTGCTTCCTGACCTGCATGGCGCATTGATTAACCATTAGTGGCTCAAACTACCCATGTCTCGAATAAATTTCCATGGTCTCAAAGATGTTTGAGCCATTGGGGTTTTACTGTATTTAGATGAAGTATATTTTCTCTAGTTCTTCCCTCAGTGTTTTATTTCTGCTTGTACTGTGAAATCCTTTCCTTAGACTTCCAGTTATTTATTAACTCTTATAGTGCCAATCACAACCGCAATAGACGACATTTTGAAACATATATTTTTCAGAGGCATTAACACTTGGCATTCCATATGAATTCTCTGCCTAGCATTTTTATTTTTAAATGAAAATAAGGCTTGAAATTTCAAGTGAAGGCAGATGATTCCCATGAAATATGAAGCCTCATTTTCTCTAATAAAACAAATTAAGAATGTCGCCTGCTACACTTTCGCTAGGCGCTTTGCGGGTATACTTACTTATTTGAAAAACAAATATGCTTTAAAAACCAAATTGACAAAGAAATTAGTTGCAGCAGCTATGTACTTAAGTGCTTGTATGGAGGCCGTAAAACGTCACCCCGTACTTCGATACAGTGCTGGGCCCAGTTGTTCAAAACTAACGATGTCGTTAAGTTACAAATCGTTAAAACTTTGACCATAAAATATGGAAAAAATGCTAATATTTTTGCTGAAAGAAAAATGTGAGTAGCAAAAGCTACTCACATTTTATCAGCAAAAATACCTGTGAATTAGATATTGTACTTACTAGAACAATTAACAGTTTGACCACTAACGAGCTTGTTAAACTAACGATGCTTTGAACAACTGTGCCCTGATATTATCAAATTTTCTGGAGCTTTGGGACCACTGGGCTTATACAGTACATTGAGCTCAAGACTGTTATGTGGTCTGAAGAATGTTGCGTTTTTTCATTATTCCTCATGCACAGACTCAATCAAACCGGGTCAGCTATTTTCAGGTTTTGACTTATTCTGCATTCGCAAAGATCCGGAATATTTTAATTATAACTAAGTCTACAGAACGATGTATATTTGCTGCTATTAAGTTTCCGACTTTACATTTTAAGTTCTTAGCTTGTCAAATTCAGACACATTTATTTTTATTTTGCGTTTGTATTTTATTTGATATGAATACATGCAACTTTAGAATAATAGTATGTTAGTAATACATATACATTCTAGTTGCTCCTTCTCTGTAGGAGGTTTCTTATATTGTCTGAACACCAGGCCCTGAGTTTATAAAACATTTTTCATGCTCAACTCAGCTTAGCATGAAATTTCTCTGCTAAGCAATATGAAAATGCCAACCATTGTTGGCATTTTCATATTTATTAGCAGAGAAATTTTCATGGTCAGCCATATTTAGCAAGAAAGAATTTGCAACTGTTAGTGATTTGAGATTGATTAGCAGCAGAAATTTCATGCTCAGCTAAGATGAGCATGAAAAACGTTTTATACCCTCGAGGTCAGAGCCGGTGTACTTATTCAATGGGAACCGATACACTTGCTGAGGAGCGGGGAAGGGTAACTCTCAAAATGTTTTCACCTACTTTCTGAAAAGGGGTCTGCTGTAAAAGGAAAGAATTTGCTACCCTTGTAAGCAAATTGTTTCCTCTTTTCAGAGTGGACGGAGTACAGGAAAGCAAGCAGGAAGTCACAAAAGTTTTCTATCTTTTTTCAAAACAATATTGGCAAAATAGAAGTTTAAATGTATTTAAGCAGTATTTCAGCAGTAAGTATTATTAAACGATATAAAAGAATCATTCCATAGGACAATTTTTGGTAGGTATACAAACCCATAAGGCTTCTGGCTCAAAGCGAAAGGCAACGTTGGTAAAGAATGTATTTGAGATAAAAGATCTTGACAAACCATGCATTTTGATGCACATTGGGTCCAAATCGGATAAAATCTAAGACATTTAATGACGTTTAAAAAAATCAAAACTGTTCTCAAGGGGGGACGTGTGGGGCGGAGGAGCATTTTACTTATCTAATGAGATTATAAACAACTAAAAATATTAATTTAAATTTTCATTCTGCCAGACAGAAAACAGGGCAGCTTTTAAGTAGTACAATCAATAAACAACTCGAGAAAAAGCTATATACACCAATAAAGAGTTCAAATACTGTTGCATATGTTATCTGTTTTGCATATTCAGTTATGACATCATTAATTCTCATTAAATTATCAAAATAGCAGCAAATCTTAAAATCTTCAAATCCAAATAATCCAAATAACTTTCTTATTATTCGTCCATTTCTTATCGAATTTGCATCAAAAGGGTTTGTTAATGTCTTTCATCTCGTATTTAATCTTTATCAAAGTTGCCTTTCACTTTCAAAGTAGCACTCTTCTGTCAAACGATTACAATGTCTAAATAAACATTGTAATGCCTCATTTGTATCGTTTTAAATATGCATTTGTACCCAGGTTTCATAGCAAAATATGGCCGTGACAACTGAATGGCGGCGTCGATAGACATGTAATGCGAACATGGAAGATCAAACTGTATTGTATAATATGGCTTCAGATAATATGTCTTTACTTCATTTCTATACCGATCTTAAATAATCATTTTAAGGGAACTGGATATATTTGGTAGATTTCTCGCCTTTATATACATGGGAGATCTTTTCTGGCTTCCCGGTTCCTTTCCTGTCCATCAAATCCCCTCTGAAAAGGGGCCTTCTCTAAAAATAAATTGCTCTCATGGGGAGCAAATTCTTTCCTGTTGAGAGCAATGTCTTTCCTGTTATTACTCTCACCCATCCATAAAAGAAAAATTTGCTCCCAATATATTCCTTTTTTAATGTAAATCCATTTTAAGAAGTGTTCAAAAATATTTTTAACAGCGTTGCCTCCCCTGAAAGTGATGTCACTCCCCTTAACAATTTCGGAGATGGTCCGGCGTGCTCGACGCACACAAATAAACTTGTCGTGTGACCAATAATAGGTGTAACTAACATGTGACGGTTACTCGAACGGTTTGCATTTTGGTGTTTATGTAGTAATGCAAGCGTTTCCGTGATTTGTCACGGCGTGCCAATAACAGAGGCCAGTAAGAAGTTTTGACACCGCGGCCTGGAATTTCAAATAGTACGAAAGGCAGGGCATTTTGAAATAATGGACCCTTTTTAGTAAAAAAAAGGAAAAAATTCAAGACACTGCAAGCACATTAATCTTTCTTCCTTGCACACTAATATTATTTTCGTGTATCAAACAGCAGAGTTTTACAATGTCTTTGGCTTCAGAAATCATTTGAACTTTATTGTCATTCTGAAACAAAGCTTGGAAGGGTAACATTCTTTTAGAGATTCGAGAAGAGGCTGTAATATTGTGTTTGATCAGGTTCGAAGTAGATTTTGGTCAGTGAAAAAAGATTTTTTTTTTGTATTTTTTTTTTTGTGTAATTGAGTTTGGCTGCCCTATATATGAAGCAATTGATTATAATTTGGACGCATAGATATAGGTATAGCGCTTATTAAATTCAGATTTACCTATCATAATTATTGATCAACATGATAACAGTGGTACTATACTATTTGTCTTAATCTTAAAGAGATACCTAATTACCATTAAGGGTTATAAAAGTTGTACTCTATACTGGTCATCGTTTCCAGCTGCAAACAATACCTTATTACATATGTTTATTCTGAGGTCTTAGCTCACACTGCAGTTTTAATATGGTTTGTTTATTTCTCACGTACTGTACAAGGTCTGAGTTACCCGGAACAGTGATATAGTCTGATTCCAGTGCAGAAGCAAAGTCTGAACTTGGTCTGCACATTTTGCATATGCATAAGGCTCATTTTTGATTGTATTTAAAATGAGCGTCACACTGAGAAAATGTACCTTACATTATATACATACCCGGTGAAGACTCAGATCAGATTAAATATCTGAACAGTCTGACCAGTCTTTACTATATATGTGAATATCGACGGATCCAAGCTTTTTTTTCTGTCGGATAGCGGACTGATCAGACTGCGAGAATGCTGATCCTAGTCTTGGCTGCGTGGACATGTATTAAGGTACATTTTTACACATTGCGACCATTATATATTTCAACTCTTGTATGTTTCAACTACTTGTTGACAGGTATATGGACGTACCTGTTTGCGACATATAAAGAACTTCTGGATTCTGATTGGAACGTGTTCATTGGTTTTACAAAATATATTATTTAACAGAAAATGGGAGGCAGTGCTGGAAAGTTCTCAGGTGATTTACATTTTTTTCTGTCCCACACTATGAAATCCATACCCTCCCTTTAGACAGTTTTGTTGTTTTCATTATCTCGCCAAAACGAAGTACAGGAATAGACGCTATTTTCACACTGCGTTTAAGTCGGCGGCCATCTTAGTTTTTTTTTTATTCCAAATTTGTTTCCCATCGTGGTGTAGGGCAACCAGGTACGTCATCAACATGGTTATATGCACAAAGTTGCGACTGTAAGATTTGTTCAGATTTAGGCAAACTTACGAAGAGTGCATTATGAAGCAAACATTACATATACTATGTGTACATATACTATGTGTACATATACTATGTGTACCTAACTTGTCTATTTTAGTACAGTGAACCTTCATTACAACGACAGTATTTGTTCCCAAAGATGTTGCCATTAAAAAGAATTTGCTATTGTAAAAAAATTCTTAATGGACAGAATGATAAGTAAGAAAGACACATATAACATATGTTTTGAATATTTGTTAGAATCGCCTCAATGAAGCGATTCTAACAAATGTCCAAAACATATGTTGCTTGAAGTTTTAATGCAATATTCTTGCATGATTTCGCATTACCTGTCGCCTCTTGAGCGAAGGTTTCGTGACACTAAAATTGTCATTATGACAAATTTTGTCGTTGTATCGAGTGTCGATATGAAGAGGGTTAACTGTTCTGTATTTTACCGAAAATGCGAACTTAATACAACTTCTGGTTATTGTAGATACTTCGACCAATTGTACTTAGATTAATATGTTATTTATTGAATATCAACAAGAATGGTCGAACTGTCTGAACATCCATTGCCTTTCAGAAGCCCGATTTTCCTAAAGACAGACAGTCCAGATAATTTGGTGCACTTAGTGGAAATTCTGAATTTGATGGAGCCTTAATTAGTTCAACAAGATTCCGTAAAACTGTTTACTGACGAAAATATGTGTCTTCACCATCAATATGATAATGGAGGGTGCGAAGAGACAGTACATTTGCATTCGGTCCTCCTTCTGTCATTTTGGATTTTCGTCAGTCCGTATTGTCCGAGGAATGCATGCATGAATCGTCTTATTGAGAAAAGTAACAGACAGTAAAAGACAATTTTTGCTACAATTGATGATGACAAATTGTGCGACTGTATAAAATGAATTTAAGTGGAAACTGCTGTCCCAGTTGACTTCATTGGTATTTTGACACAAGATATAAACTTTCAGCATCACGAAAACATACCTATATATGTTGACCCCCTCAAACCCCACTTTTATATAGTAAAACTGGGGTTTACAGGGGTATACATTATTTTTCTTATTTCTGATCAAAAACATATATTGTGGGCACTCGTTAGAACTGCCTCGCTGAGGCGGTTCTAACGAGTACCCACAATCTATGTTTTGAGCAGAAATATGAAAAATAATGATTACCCCTGTAAACCCCAGTTTTACTACATAAAAGTGGGGTTCAAGGGCGTCAACATTACATAGGCATGTTTTCGTGATGAGATTCTAAAAGTAATGGGCCAGACCAGCTAGTTTCTGCTAATTAGGCTGTGTCCACCCTCTGTACATGAATAAGCATAAACTGAACAATACGTAGGAAAGCCACGTGTATGATTAAAGCTAGGGTCACAGAAGTAATAACATTCTTTGCATGATCTAGTTTCCTAGATGGCAAATAAACTGTGATGGCCCTGATTAGCTTGCGCGACTATCAAGTCAGAACGTTTTTGCTCTTCACCACGGTGGTATACTCTGCAGTGCCCATGTTCTCTCCATGCTAGCAGTGAAAATCCTGACCAGACTTCGCGAATGCGCAGGCTGGTGTGGGTTTTCTCTGATCGCATATGCAATGTTACAATGTGACTGAATTTACATGACTTTGTGTACTTTTCCACCTCTTCATGAAAGGCAATGGAAGTTATAATTTATTCATTACAATATTGATGTACATTCAGAATCGAAACCAGCCCTGGTTTATACGGCTAATACAAGATTTGGGTCGACACACGGAAAAAGGGACCTTATCGTTTTACGGTTTGTTGGTCGTCCAGTGCGCATGAGCAGTCCCCTATTTGGATTACAGATATGCTTGTTTTGCTTGAAGTTTCCTTAAGGTCTCTTCTACATGTCTTTTCGTCCGAGCCTTTATCCGGTCGCCTATGTTACATGTATGTGTACCATTTTCTCATCTGCTGGCTCATTTATGGTCAACTATACATGTACAGTCAAACCTCGTTATCTCGAACTCGCTTATTTCGAATTACCGCTTATCTCGAAGTGAAAATCTGGTCCCTGTTTTAACATGAAACTATGACAACAGGTAACAAAATATTGTGGAAAAGAGGAGAAATTGCTCCTAAGGGAGCAATTTCTCCTCTTTTCCACATTTTCAGTATATCTCTATTTTCAGGAGTCAAATTACATATTATTTGTGAAATGTGGTTGTTTGATTTATCTTTTTTCCTCAATTCCTCAAATCTGATATGTCGAGATACGGATATCTCGAAGTATTTCAGAGAGTCCCTTGGATTTCGAGATAACGAGAGTCGACTGTATCTCTTTACGTTTCAAGCTGCGGCAACGCCTCGTAGGTTTAAGGGTTAAATTACAAGATTTTGAATCTCGGGAATGCGGGCGCAGAATCCCAGCTCCGACCAGGGGATATTCAGTACACAGGATCATAACCAAAGTGTTCTAGGAAATAAATGAAGCAATTCTTTTTAAGGTTGTGCATAAAACCTAAGAAATAATTTATGAAACTGTTTGGTTATTGAACCGCCCACTAAAAAGGGGCGTAGCCTATCTTTGCGCAAGCAAATTAGAGTGGTTCTGAGGGTGGTTTTTTTTTTTTTTTTTTTTATCAGTGCAGTTTTATTCTGTCTTTGGATATTGAAGGATCTCAGCAGCATTACGAAAACATGCCTATTCAAATATACTGAAAAGTTAATCACCGAAAAATTGAAAATTTTCAGACAAAAAATTCAAAACTTTTTCATATTTCTGCTCAAAACATAGATTGTGGGTACTCGTTAGAACCGCCTCGCAGAGGCGGTTCTAACGAATACCCACAATCTATGTTTTTGAGAAGAAATAAGAAAGATAATGTATACCCCTGTAAACCCCAGTTTTACTATATAAAAGTGGGGTTTAAGGGGGTCAAAATGATATAGGCATGTTTTCGTGATGGCCTTTAAGGATATGCCGACTGTTTGGACCCTTCCGTCTGTTCGTATGCATGCGATGCTCATAAGAATCAATTAACACGATATTGGTTTCAGAAGTTACATAATTATATAATCGACTGATTCTTTTCTTAAATCCGTTAATACCTGTATATCTTCAGTGATCTATCCCGTCATCAACTTTAAAATTGTCTATCATATGTTTAAAAGGATGTTCAATTGCTTTAATTGCTTCTTTTCTGAGCTTCTTTTACTAAAAAGTTTGATGGCATTGCAAACAATATACCAAATCCTCTTATAATACTTGTCCAACATCATTTTACTATTTAGTACAGTTATTTACTGTCTAAACGTGTGTGTAAAACCTAATTGATGAGTGGGAAACATTGTAGACACTGTGTAGACGCCACGCTCTGTGGCGTCTGATTTGGGTAAGCTTTGCTTGCAAAGGTCTACATACAGGCAAATAGTGTGGACCCTGATCAGACTGCTCCTAGAGGAGGAGCAGTCTGATCTGGGTCCACATTGTTTGCAAAAAATGACTTTTAAAATCACAAGCAGATGACAAAGCAGACGAAAATTGTTGTGATTGGCAGTTTAAGGGTTAATGGGTCATTCGGTTTAATACAAACGCAACAAATATACATGTCGCACAACATTTCGCAATATAAGGAGCAATTACAGACTACCATTTTCACCCTATATGTATTTGGATAGAAAGACCTGAGCAAACGGTGTATACCCAAATCAGACGCTGCATCTGATCATTATCACACTGCTACTCATTCAGTAGTTTTTAGACACGTCACCAGGTAGTAAAGTAGCTTGTTTTTAATTTTAGAACAAGTATAGTAGGGAAATTCAGAGTATACACGGTATTTTTTTTACTGATGGGCGAGTAACTCTTAAATTTCAACAGACGATAGTTTAATTTTTTTTCCCAGAAAATAGGCTTTGATATTTTTTGCAATGTCAACGCTTATTTTCTTGGCAATATAAGAAAACTCATTAATCGTCTGCTGAATTTGCCCATAGAGTTGAAAGCTTAAATCAATCCGCCAATCAACGGCAAACATTAGGTAATACTTAGACTGGCTCCAGTCACCAGTTACCAAACATTTATTCTTATAACCCTGTTTGATAATCCATTAAATTAAAATTAAAATTATATCATGACTATAAAGGCTGGTCACTAGACTAGCCTTTATAGTCATGATATTATTATTATTATTATTATTATTATTATTTACCAGTCTAGGTAATACTAACCAATATGCATAGCGAAGCGACAGATCTGCCTGGGCATCGGCCCGCGGCCCTTTCCCATTTAGCCTAAAATCAATCCATCCATTGTTTAGGGGACAGAGTGATTTTGAATGGACCTGCGAATGCGTTGGCTTTCTTGGGTCTTCGATGTTAACAGATGTATCAACCTTTACTATTCTCTGGGTTCATTCTACATGCGACAAACTGGTGAATTTTCATACTTTTCCCAGGAAATAGGTTTTGATATTTCAGGCAAATTGTCTCTTATTTTTCCCATAAAAAAGGCTTTGTCATTTCATGCAAATCGTCTTCTAAGGAGACAATTTGCATGAAATGCCAAAGCCTATTTCCTGGAAAACAAAAATAAGAACGATAAAAAGATATTTCAAAATTTCGTCTGCTGAAGTTTTTACCCAGCATGCTAAGCGTTAATGTTTTGAGTCCATTTTCATTGTGTTTGGCATTTCTCGCAAATTGTCTCTGCATGAAGTGCCAAAGCCTATTTTCTGGGAAAAATGATGAAGGTATTTCATTTTTTTTGTTTGTTTGTTTTTTGTCATGCAAAACGGTAATGCATCAGGAAAAATATACCTATATTATTTTGACCCCCTTAAACCCTACTTTTATATAGCAAAACGGGGGTTAACAGAGGTATACATTATTTTTTCTAATTTCTGCTCAAAACATAGATTGTGGATACTCGTTGGAACCGCCTCATTTTATCTGATTTTTTTTTTCTCATTTTTGATGGTAAAATTTTCAGTATATTGGAATGGGCGTTTTCGTAATGGTTTTATGGGCTCTTTTCTTTCTGTGCACCGCCAGGTATATCCCACTGGAAGTCGATAAAGTCAATATTAATTAGTCTGTGATTGTTTCTGTTGTCTTACCTTTTCTAAGAAATCTTCTTATACTGTAAACTGTCTGTGAATGTTCTTAACCGGAATTTGTACGCGGAATTTTGAATTTTAATTTAAAACTGAATTTGGATATCATTTATAACAAAAGTTTGGTATTTCAAGAGGTTTAAGAAGACTAAATGGGATAAACCGAATAGCTTCAGCGATTCAGGGTTAATTTATTATGTAGAGCCCCCTTTTAATAGAAACACCCTGAACGATTTGTGCACTGGAAGCGTTTATCAGTGAACGAGCTGAATCATCACGAAAACATACCTATATAATTTTGACTCCCTTCAACCCCACTTTTATATAGTAAAACTAGGGTTTAAAGGGGGTATACATTATTTTTCTTATTTCTGATCAGAAACATATATTGTGGGTACTCGTTAGAACCGCTTCGTCGTGGCGGTTCTAACGAGTACCCACAATCTATGTTTTGAGCAGAAAAAGGTAAAAAATCAGAATTTTTTATCAGAAAATTTTCATTTTTGGTGGTAAAATTTTCTGTACATTTATATAGGCATGTTTTCATAATGTTTTTTTCAGCTTTGGACAAGTCCATTTTCTACAAAAGGGTGACTGGTTAGTTTTAATTATTGCCATGTTTTGTAGAAATTTTTAATCTAATGCAAACAGTATAGAACCTGATCAGATGCGTGGCGTCTGATCTCTGTCTACACTGTTAGCCAGTGCCCATTGGGGCGCTATGCTTAAATGGGTTAATGGATTAAACACATAGGAGTTATATATATATATATATATATATATATATATATATATATATATATATATATATATATATATATATATATATATATATATATATATATATTTCCGTGCAAATTATGAAAGAAATTTTAACACTTGTGATAAATTGGTTGAGATTGGGTCGAGACCTCTGACACAAATTACAGTCCTTACCCGTGCAAGCACTGGCAATTATTGTAATTAAAGGGTTCGTTTTTCCGTTTACAATTCGAAAAAAGAAATAATACTCTAAAAACGGATATGTATGTATTGAAGGTCACAGTTCGAGTTTGTACATTTTGTTTGATCTTACGAAGAAAACAAGCAAGCATTATATAACACAGCAACTGAGTTGAAAAATGATAAAACACAATTTTGAAAAACACGTTTTGGTTTGTAGATTTATTTGAGCGTGTATTTTTTTTCGTATAATAGAACGGTAATTTTATCTATAATCATTTATTTCGCTGAAGCTGTTCAAAACGTTTTTAAAGTGCATTGTTGAAAAAAATATGTGGCTCACAAATGGACAGATGTAATGGTGCTTTAGAATATGCGAAATGCGCAGGCCAGGATCAGCTTGCGCCTGCATCAGCGCAGTGTAGTCAGGTCCGTCGCATTTTGCGTATACACATACTAAACCTTGTAGAATCTACATTACGAAAACACGCCTTTTCAATAGAAATTTTTTTCACCTCCAAAAACTGAACATTTTCAGATAAAAAAAACACTGATGTTTTTCATATTTCTGATCAAAACATAGATTGTGGGTACTCGTTAGAACCGCCTCGGCGAGGCGGTTCTAACGAGTACCCACAATCTATGTTTTTGAGCAAATATAAGAAAAATAATGTATACCCTGTAAACCCCAGTTTTACTATATAAAAGTGGGGTTTAATGGGGTCAAAATTATATAGGCGTGTTTTCGTTATGATATAGCGACATTCGCATGCCCTTTCCGAACTATGCGCAAGATATGCTGGTGCGCATGGGCAAGCTGAGCTGGGTCTAAGCATGTCACCTGTGTAATAAGGTAACTTTCTGGCTTGGTGCCGGTCGGCTGTCATGTTTATTTCTCTGTATGTAGATGAAAACGGCGAGAACACGCCGTTTAACTTTTATATCTAAATTAATACAGTAAGAAAAAATGTGTTCAAAAGACTTGAAAATATCTAGGAGTAAGAAAAAGAGGAAGCACGAAGAGAGAAAACGTGCATGGAAACGACGTTGTAATTCGGCGAGATATGGAACGTTTATACGCCATTCTGTACGCTGGTATGACAGATTATATTACTTCAACGGTACGTATAGGGTTATATTTGTAGATCACTAATTCGAATAGTAAAAACTTTGATCTACTGGGAAACAACAGTCAGTAAACTTCCCTGAGTATTTTCTGCAAACAACCCGGGTTCAGTTAATTGGGCTCTTACCCCTAGCATCTCAATTAAATAGAGCTCCTTTGTTTCTTGAGAAATCTAGCTTAAACTTGGCAATGTGAAAATACAGATATCAAAATATAAAGCACATTTTCTCTTCAATAAAATGTTATCTAATCTTTTATGTGAAAGTGGAATATTCTAAAGTTAAAATTTAGTCATTAAAATCCGCTAAGGACCGTTGATAAAAACAAAGGATTCCAACTAGAAGCACCTTGTTGGTATATATTTGATCTGCCTTGTGCTTTACATATCAAATGGAGATTATAGGATAAACTACAACTACAGTCGAACTTCGATGGCTCGAACCACTTTGGGACCATGAAAATTTGTTCGAGACAGCGGTAGTTCGAGCCTTGGACGGTTACTAATAGTGCTACACCAGGAGGCACAATGGAGATAATTGTGGGATATCTTTTCGGTGTTCTATATTTTAAATGTATGTTGTGTGTACTCATTAGAATCGCCTCATAGAGGCGATTCTAATGGGTACACACAGCATACGTTTACAAGATAAATGAAGAAAATCTCCCTAAATTATCCGTATATCGTATTTGGAGGAAATCCCTGCGGACTCAAGAACGTGTTCGACTCATCCATGGTAAACGAGACATCGGGATTCGAGCCATTGAAGTTCTACTGTATTTCTCTTTACCTACCTTCACCAATGTATGGAAGGGAGGTAATATGGTTTGCAAAGCTACAGCACTGAAGTCCTCATCACAGTCACAGGGCTGTGCAATATGAACCCAACGTTCTCTAAAATGTATAGTGAAAATAGGGGTATACAATGAGGTAAACAATATAAGGCTATTTATTGAAAATATTCTCATTTTTATTAGAATGCGTTTACTTCGCTATGTTTGCGGGTAAGAATGTATCTGAGATAGAAGGTCTTGACACGTCATGCATTTTGATGCCCTGAATTTGAACAAACTCGGATAAACAGGCTATACAAAATAATATGATATGATACGATACAGTACAATGCAATGTACTTCACAGCAGTGTATTGCAATACAATACAATACGAAAAGATACGACACGATAAAGTATAGAGCAATACAATGAAAGACAGAATAATACAATACATTATAATTAAGGCTGGCTAATCAGAGCTGAAAAAATAATCGATTATCGGTCCTGCCATTGCAATCGATAATCGATTAGTAATCACTGAAGATTTGGTCATAATTTTACCTGTCTGTCTGAGCATGACTCTTACTATATGTTGTACTTTACTGTATATATTTGATCAGACAGAACTGAGCAAACAGTGTAGACCCAGATGAGACGCCGCAAACGCGGCGTCTTATCAGGGTCTACACTGTTTGCCACTCATCCAGCTATTTTAGACACAAAATTTGGTAGTAATGTGTACTGTTCAAATTTTAGATTAAGTATGGTAAGGAGTTGAGGTATCTAAATAATAAGGGTAAATACGGTAAAGTAAGAGACAGAGAAATTAAATGATCGATTATTAACAAATCTGTAACGATAATCATTGTTGTGGAATTTATCGATCAATTAATCGAGTATCCGATTAATTGTGCCAGCCTTAATTATAATGCGATACAACATCATTCATTCTCTGAATAACAATTGTATAGACGAAACCCGATATTAATGTATCGATAATTTGTATCAGGAAATAATTTGAGTCAAGTAAGGTTTGTCTCCCCTGTAAAGGGATATCGCATATAGAATGGATTATGGACAAATGGATTATGTTTGGTGAAAATTAAGGGAAACTCAGAAATACTATCTTCCAAACACTTGCCTTTGTTAAAAATGGGGCTTTAAATACGTCATTATAGAATACATGCAGTACTTGTACACTGGAATGCAAGCGACAATAATATATGTGTGCATGTACCTATGTTTGAATGATAATGACTGAGGCCCTCCCAGGCCGTTGTGTGGTGGTGGTGGTGGTGGTGTAGGGGTTGGGGTTTGAGGTGGGGGAGGGGGTACCTGTTCTCTTGTTTCCCTGAAATAAATCGGCATTTTCTTTTGTTCCCCCAAATAAAAATCTTGATTTTCTGTTACATGTTCCCCAAGGTTGCCTTTGTTCCCCTATTCCCTTCAATTTTAGACCTTTGTTTCCTTGTTCTCCTGAAATACATCACGAAAACATGCCTATATAATGTTGACCCCCTTAAACCCCACTTTTATATAGTAAAACTGGGGTTTACAGGGGTTTACAATATTATTCTTATTTCTGCTCAAAAACATAGATTATGGATACTCGTTAGAACCGCCTCGCCGAGGCGGTTCTAACGAGTACCCACAATCTATGTTTTGAGCAGTAATATAAAAAATATCAGAATTTTTTATCTGAAAATCTTTTAGATGGTAAAATTTTCAGTATATTTGAATAGGCGTGTTTTCGTAATGAATGGCCTTTTCCCCTGTTCCCCAAAATTCCTGGGAAGGCTTCATGACTGGAATCGCAGCAGATTCGAAAGTGTCCTGTCGCAGAACACGTTTGCTCAACAGAACATGGCTTCTTGACTCATGCCTCCCTGTCTTGTATAGACCATACGTTAAAGTGGACAAACCAAACAAGGTACATGTAAGCCCGAAAAAGCTACTGGATCTTTGCGACCATCTGGTAACAAAATGGATGCTAGGTTGATCTGAGTGGACCCAACTCTTAAGGTCAGTGTTCTGACAGATTTCCTTAACCCACTGCAGTCTGGAAACCCCTAAAAGGGTAAATGGCAAACAGTGCAGACTTTGCTCATGCGGTGTCTGATCAGGGTCTCCACTGTTTGCAAATAGTTCAACGATTTTTCTCTAGGAATATCTAAATCACATTGTCTGACATACCTAAAATCAAAATTCGAATCTTCCAATATATAGAGTAGGGGAGTTCATTCAGTCTATAATTGATTATATTGTGTTCAAGTGACACCACGTTGCATTCCGCAGATTGCATCGCACTTGTAATCAAACCAAAAGTGGAGATTTTGTACATTGTATTTACGTCGTTACCACATTCCTCTCGAGGATATAGATTAGTTGTTTTGTACGGTGTGTTTATTTGTGTACTGCGTACTAGAGTTAATGATGAAACAATGATGGTTTTCTGACGTCAATTTCATGGCGGCAATTTTCATGGAATGTCAAAGCAGATTTTCTGGGAAAACAAATCATCAACCTGTCCTTAGGAGACAATTGGCATGAAATGTCAAGGCTAAAATATTTCAAAATGTCATATGCGGACTTTTTTTACCGAGCATGCTAAGCAGTAATGCATGGAATTTCGCTGAAATTTTCTTTCTTTCTATTTTTTCTATTATTTTGCATTTGCACAGGCATTTATACAATATCGTTTATTCAACGGCTTGCGCCTCTTATTTAAGCCAAACAAAAACTAAAAAAGAAAAAAAATCAAAATATTTTTTGTAACCCGCATAACTTCCTTAATCATGACCCCGTAAAGCTCACAGCGTGAAACTAGGACATTATGTTGATCTGTTCGTTTATGTACACATGTAGAGCGAACTACTTCAAGAAAGTTTTGTTAGATTTTCAAACTCCGCATGATGTGTTGCGGCGAATGATATAGACTGGCTCCAGTCTCCAGTGACTAAATATTTTTCTCATAATCCTGTTTGATAGTGCACTAAAATAACCCCCCCCCCCCCCCCCCAAAAAAAAAAAAAAAAAAAAAAAAAAAAAAAAAACATATCATGACGATAAAGGCTGGTCACTAGAGTGACCAGCCTTTATAGTCATAATATTACTTTGGTTTCATTTTAGTCGATTATTAAACAGATTATAAGAATAAATATTTTGTCACTAGAGACTGGAGCCAGTCTACGAATGATATTACCATTTTATTATCCCACCCATCCCCACTTTCCAGGATTTCTAGTTTGTTTTATTCTTGATCGCTTTGTCACTATGTTTATACATGTATTAATGATTAGGTAATTGAGTCACCTAATGACAAAACCAACAAAATGGCATGTGCGCCCAGCGAAGACTCAGATCAGCCTTGGCATCCGCCCATTCTGATCAGTCTTCGTTGTCCGCATGAAAAAAAAATAAAAATAAAAATAAAATTGGGTCCTTAACTACCCATTCATTAAGCGCACAGCGAAGACTGATCAGACTGGGCGGATGACCAGGCTGATCTGAGTCTTCGCTGGGCGCACATGCCATTTTGTTGGTTTTGTCATGAGATGGCTCAATTATGCTTTATTTAGTTGACATGTTGTACAATGCAGTTATAATATCTCGCGTCCTTGAAAAACACCAAAAACACCATATTAAATTCCATGCATTAAGTTTGTGACATTATGGTACATGTTTAATGAGATAATCGGTTCCCTTAATGCATATTTGAAGAGGAGAGACGCAGTCAGATCAGCACTATTATATGTAGGCGGAAGTGTTTGATTTGATTTGTGTTGAGGTTTTACGGCCCATTCAACCCAATGGGGCCATGTCGAGCGCGGTCAGTTTACTTATTAATAACCACACGTTTACTGGGCAGGCTTAGTCCTCTAAGCGGTTAACCAGTATTGCACACATTCTTTCGCCAGAAATTGACAACTGCCCTTCTTGAATCAGCGAAAGGGAGAGAATGACCGTAGAAAATATTTTATGATCGACCTCCACGACAGAATGTTACCGACCTCGGCGGGGGTTGAACCCGCGACCTCTTGGTCTCCAGTCGGACGGCGCATCCAACTGAGCCACCGAGGCCGGCTGTAGGCGGAAGTTTGTGACTATATTCCTAGTTCCCAAGTAAATGAATAGGTAGGGTTTAACATTTTCGGCCGCACGACTGTATCAAATTTACTCTCAAGTTATCATGTCCCCACCCCTTCTCGAAGTTTGTGCACGTTCCCTTTTATTTTCGTTGTCGAAGCTCAAATCGTTATTTTCTCCTCTTCTGACACCCGGATGTTGTCAAGTTAAGAAACATTGTGATTCCGTATTTACCCTAAATACTAGACCACCTTATAATAACGTCTTACAATATTTCTCCTACGATTTGAACAAGTCGAGTTTAACAACCTGCTGAGGGCCGGCCTCGGTGGCTCAGTTGGATGCGCCGTCCGACTAGAGAGCAGGAGATCGCGGGTTCAACCCCCGCCGAGGTCGGCAACATTCTTTCATGGAGATTGATCATGAAATATTTTCTACGGTCATTCTCTCCCTTCCGCTGATTCAAGAAGGGCAGTTGTCAGTTTCTGGCGAAAGAATGTGCACAATACTGGTTAACCGCTTAGAGGACTAAGCCTGCCCAGTAAACGTGTGGTTAGGTAAACTGACCGCGCTCGACATGACCCCATTGGGTTGACTGGGCCGTAAAACCTCCACAAACAAATAACAACCTGCTGATGTGCCTAAAATCTCATGGACGAGTCACCAACAGGGTTGACCCTTATCAGACATCGCATTCTGCATCGTCTTATGTGGGTCTACACAGTTTACCCAGGCCCATCTATCCGATTGGTTATGAAGACTAGATACAGCTGGCAGAATATCTGCCATTTTAACAAGGGAGATAGCTTCTGACCTCCTATTTGGTTTCCTACACACCAAACTCCTTCTGAAAAAAAATATCCACTCTAAAAGGAAAGAATTTGCTCCCACTGGGAGCAAATTCATTCCTTTCAAAGTGGACCCATTTAAAGGATAAAATTCTTTCCTTTTAGAGATAACCCCTGTCTTAGGAGCACTTTTTTTTCCTCCTTTTATTGGACCCGTTTCTAAGAATCATTTTTTTTTTTCAAAATGGACCGTTTTAAGGGAGCAAGTTCTTTCTTTTAAGAGATGATCCCTTTCTTAAAAGCAAAATCTTTCCTTTTAGATCGGACCACTTTAAGGGGGCAAATTATTTCCTTCTAGAGTGTATCGCTTTTTAGGAGCAAATTGCTTCCTTTCAGAGAGCTCTTTCTTAGGAACATTTTTTTCTCTTTAGCTACAGAGTGGACCTCTTTTAGAAGGGAAGCAAAACAAGTTTGTGAGAGTTGTCTCCCAAGAAAGCGTATCTATTACCCTTAAGATCAATAGGGCAGTGCAGAATAGGCAACACCGAAGGATAGGGCGTATCCCGTATGGGCTGGTACATTTACGCGTCGTCTCAGTTCGCATATTTTGCTTAGGTCGCTCTGTATATGTCATGATATATACTGAAAGGAAAAAGAAACGCAGGATAGAGTTTTTTCCTTCTTATTTTAACCATTTTTTACGGTGTTTACTATAGCCATACACTTTTACAGATAGTCCTGTGAATGTGAACCGCGGGTATACGAGTCTTTGGTCGATGTGCTATCTACCCAGTGTGTGAAATCATTCAACCGTGCACTACACAGTGCATTGCACGGACAATACGGAAAGCCAAAATTTCGTGCAAAACAAGCATGTTTAAACCTTCAGCACAAGATTTCCTCACACCATTTGGTACACTTCTACGATACACAACGCTCTTCGATTCTTTTACCGATTTTTCTTTTCATTTTTTCGCTACTTTGAACTTTTTTTCAATCATGGTACGATTGACTGATGTTCAGAGAGGTAGGGCAATTGCGTTGCTGATGCAGGGTCAGAGGCAACAGCAATTGCCAATCATTTTGGGGTTAACGTCTCAACAACTGAACGTCTTATTAGACGTTTAAGGAAGACAGGGCATTTAGCAGTCCGACCGCGGTCTGGGCGTCCACGCGTGACATCGCGACGTCAAGACAGGACAATCCGTCTGGCACATTTGCGGAATCGTCATCTCACTGCTACCGAAACTGCCCTTAATACAGTAGGTACGCATAATCGACAAATTTCTCCGAAGACTTGTTGGAAGTCGATTGCGTGAGATTGGTCTTCGAGCTCGTCGTCCATACGTTGGTCTGCCTCTGACCCAGGCACGTAGGTAGCGTCGTATGGCGTGGTTGACGGCGCATGCGCCCAGGCTATTTCCGATGAGGCAGTGGAGACGAGTTCTTTGTACGGACGAGTCTAGGTTCACTCTCTATCGCGCAGATGGTCGACGTCGTGTGTACCGACGTCGCGGAGAACGCTTTGCCGACGCCTGTGTTGTCGAACGGGATCGGTTTGGGGGTGGCTCCGTTATGGTCTGGGGAGGCATTGCTCACGGGATAAAATCACAGTTGATTATTGTTGCGGGCAATATGACCGCAGTAAGGTATAGGGATGAGATCTTGCGTCCTGTTGCAGTCCCGCTTGTGCAACAACGTAACCTGATTCTGCAGCAGGACAATGCCCGACCACATGTTGCCCGAGTTTGTCAGGATTTCCTGGCAAACAATAACATCAAACCACTAGCATGGCCACCGTACAGTCCAGATTTGACCCCAATAGAGCACATGTGGGATGAGCTGGACAGAAGGGTTAGGAAGCGCCGAAATCCCACCCCACCCCCGCAACTCTCGCACAACTAAGGAATGCGTTGATCGATGAATGGAATAACATCCCGATGCGAACTGTCAATGCTTTGGTTAACTCTATCCAAAGGAGAATTAGGGCAGCAACGGCAGCAAGAGGGGGGCACACCCGATATTGATTTTCAGTTTGATTTTGATTTCAAGATTTGTGGGGTAGCTACCAATGAACTTCAATAACTCGAGACTTGTTGATCACAAACCAATGAAATTTAGAACTTTTGTTCCATACATGTACCGTTTTGTAATCATAGTAAAATATTTAACAAACTTTTTCAAACTTGAATGAAATTTAGGAATAAAATTTACCCTGCGTTTCTTTTTCCTTTCAGTATATTTATAAAATGAGCCGGGACACATCATTTTCTACATGATTGCCTGTGCGCACAGCGAAGACGCAGATCAACCTACGCATCCGCGCAGTCTGATTCGAGTCTTCGCAGGGCATCCTGTGGGTAGCGAAGGATCCAAAGCATCTTCAGGCGGACAGTGAAGACTTGATCAGACTGCGCGGATGCGCAGGCTGATCTGAGTCTTCGCTGCGCGCATATGCAGTCCCGTAGGAAATGCTGTGCCCCTGCTGACATTATATCCCTGTATGTTTCCTTGACAATGGAATGTTATTTTGACATATTATAAAATTCTTTGTAACACCTGTAGTGTGAAAATAGTAATATATTGCACATATATTAGCATGCCGATGACAAAATTAGCAAAAGACGGTTGACATATAATTCAGCCTACTTTTTCTCAGAAGAAAGATTTAACATTTTACACGAATAGTCCGACGATCAAATGAAATTTAAGTCCCATTTCAAAGAGAAAATATGAAACAAAAAATAAATGAACAGTCATCCACTAGTGTTGAATTCAGAAGTTTTATAGTTAGGAACAGAAAAAAATGAAAACGAGCGCCTCGGTTAATGGACCATATCACAAGAAAAGTACTTGAAATGTAGTACTTTTCTTGTCGGTTTAATTATATTCTGAAACTGACATATTCACGATTCTTTTTTTTTTTTTTTTTTTTTACATTCTTTCTATTACGAAATGGAGAATTTTTAATGAAATTGAATCGCATCGCAAAAATGATAGCTCATGACATAGGCAGGTGCAACAAAAGGCAGGATGTTGCAGTTTTCTAAAATGAAGTGATAAAATGAGAAGGTTGCGACATAAAAACATTAAAAAAGTATGAATAAAAAAAAATAATAATAATAAAATAAAATAAAAAGAAATAAAATGAAAATAAATAAATAAAAAAAAAATAAATAAATAAAACCTGCTTGTTATGCATGGTAAATACCTCGAAAAAAAAATGATTCCGTTCTTTTATATTTTCTTTGTTTCCAAAACCTGTCTTTATAGATTATATTTTGAAACAGGACTTGAGAAAGGGAACTTTATCGCTGGCTTTTGTAAACTGGCATATGCGGACATCGAATGCCAAGATCAGTATGCCCATTCGCGCTGTCTGATCAGGGCATTCACAACCCGCTTATAGACGCTTAACACACTTTATATCGATAAACAGGGCAGGTCTGGATCAGACTATGCAGATACGCAGATTGATCTGGGCTTTCACTTTTCACATATGAGCCGGGGCACAGCATTTCCTACAAGATTGCAACATCCTGTGTGCGGCCAGCGAAGACTCAGATCAGAGTCTGCGCTGTCCGTCAGACGACGCTTTGGATCTTGGCTACCCACAGAGGCCATGTGAAGACTGATAAGACTGTGTGGACGTGGAAGCTGATCTGAGTCTTCGCTGCACGCACATGTAGGAAATGCTATGTCCCGGTTAGTATGGCATAATAATGCCACTTTCTCATGTTACGGCCCCGTAGAGAATGATGCCTAGCCTACTATTCGCTGCAACAAATTCTTGGGAGCTACATTTCTGTTCCAAATGGATTTTACTCTTAACCTTTACCACTCTCTGGGCTAAATCAGCAGATGATAAATTGGTGATATTTTTCTTAGAAAACAGGATCAGACATTTTATGCAAATTGTCTACATTGAGACAATTTGCATTAAATGTCAAATTCTGTTTTCTGAAAAAAAAATATTCAAAATGTCATATATTGGAGACAATTAATTTGCATAAAATGTCAAATCCTGTTTTTTTTTTTTTTGGAAAAAAATAAAATAAAAATATTTCAAATTGTTGTCTGCTGAAAATTTTACCCGAGAAGCTAAGCTTTAAGCTAATTTCAAGTTTATGAGTGTGTTCATTACTCTCAAGATGCATTCGTTTTAGAATTTATTTATCTTCGCTACATGTGGCCCTGAGGTTATAAAACTTTTTTCATGCTCAACTCAATTAAGCATGAAATTTTCCCTGTTAATAAATATGAAAATGCCAACAATAGTTGGCATTTTCATATTTATTAACAGAAAAATGTTAATGCTCAGCTATGTTTAACAAGAAAGAATTTGCAATTGTTATTAATTTGAGATTTATTAGCAGGACAAATTGCATGCTCAGCTGAATTGAGCTTGAAAAAAGTTTTATAACCTCAGGGCCTGTGTTAGTGTCGTGTGGCGGCCGTAAAACGTCTCCCCGTACTTCACTATAGTGTAGTTTATATTTTCTGGTCCTTTGTGATCACCAAGGCCATTCCGGGAGTTTTGAAAAGTTATATGTAGGTAACTGATGAAGCCTAATTGGCCGAGACTAGCTGGTCTGACCAAGAAAACTTTCAATTTTGCGGGAGTCTTCATTGTCCTCAAGGGTCATTGCTTTTAGAATCTATATCTCACTGAACAGTTATTTTGAAACCAGTAATTACCCAGCAAACACACAACGTCGCAACAACGTCGCTGCAACGTCACGACGTTGCAGCGACGTTGTTAGGACGTTGTGTGTTTGCTGGGTACATTCTCTATCAATGAATTTCTGGAGATGTGTGCCTTCTGGGCTCCGTATTTGAATCTGGAACGTCCATTGTTAGTCATAAAAACACGGAATTATGGCAAACAGGGCAGATTTTGTTTCGATGGCTTATTAGCAGCTCTCATCTTGATCTACACTGTTTGCTCAGGTATCTGGTTTGGTTTGCATGGATGAACTAGAGAGGTGTGTTAGTGAAACACTATGGCACTAACTATATGCAAACATTTTCGGATTTTATTTTTCAAAAACAAAAATATTCAGGTACTCTACTCATCATTCCTAATCAGCACACCAAATTCCAAGGCGCTAGCTCCAATGGCTCCAAAGGTTTTCGAGATATCTTGCTAGCAAGATTCCTTTATGTAAAACAGGCTTACAATGCATGTCGAAAAGGGGCATAACTACGGAATTACAAAAAGAAGCAAAAATATAGGTCAATCTATTTTCCATCCTTATTCTACGTACAAAATTTCAAGTTCCGATCTCTAGCCGTTTGTGATCGTATGCAAAGCATGACGGACGAAAGGACGGACGATGGGAAGAACGACCACAAAGCAATATGCCCCTTCAACATCTTCGAAGTTGGGGATACAGAGTAAGACCACTCGACCACCGACCTTTGAACTCGGCTTTAGTTCATTCAGAGTTTCTTGCAATGTATATTACATGTACATTGTAATTAGGGATTTCTTTTTCTTTTCTTTTTTTTCTTGCAATGTCAAAATATGCGTAAAGTATTTATTTAATATGCTAATTTCGAAGTTCAATCTGTGTTTGTTCATTCTGACATGAATATGATATCTTGTGTACTTTAACGCATAGCATGCTGTGTTAAAAATTCAGCAGGTCACATTTGAAACATTTTTTCTTATTTTTCCCAGAAAATAAGAATTGACTTTAGTGCAAATTGCCTCCAAAGATGAGACTTTCATGCAAATTGTCTCCTAAGGAGACAATTTGCATAGAATGTCAAATCCTATTTTCTGGGGAAAAGAAGACAAGCATTATTTTGACGTCCGTCGAATTTGCCTATAGCGTGCACATGCTAAGAGTTAAAAAGCATTTGATAGATATGTTTAGTCATATTTTTGTGAAATATGATAAGGTCCTAGTATTTGAATAACGTAGACAAATAGCTACTTATGTCAGCTCTACATGACTCTTTGCGTGTCATCGTCACTAAGGTAAAATAGAATACGCAGATTTTTCCATACAGGTGGAAAGAATATATTCTTAAAGCTTTTCTTTACAATGTATAACTGCAAACGCATATCCGAACTAGGACAAACAAATAAAATGTACTTTATCGTACTGGCGAAATGCGAAGGCACAGGTCGATCTGCACATGTGCACAATCCGATTAGAATCTTTTATAATTTGTCAGATGCATTTGTGTATACATATAGATTCTGCCAGACTGTCTCACTACTACGAAGGAGCATTAGGGCCACATACATTTTTATTTCTGTTGATAGTTATCTCGAAATTCCGACTTACTATCTCGAAATTTCGACATAATAAGTCGAAATGTCGACTTAATAACGCGAAATTCCGACTTAATAACTCGAAATTTCGACTTAATATCTTGAAATGTCGACTTATTATCTCGAAATTTCACCATAAGATCTCGAAATTTCGACTTAATAACTCGAAATTTCGAGTTAATAACCCGAAATTTCGACTTAATATCTTGAAATTTTGACTTATTATCTCGAAATTTCGACATGATATTTCAAGTTGATTCTTCGGTTGCAATTCCACACTTGGTAATCTCGTAAGGGGTAGCCGCTGGTTATGCAGAATGAAGGTATTTCCAGCTATCTGGACTATGAAATACTTATTTAACATATCAAATAAGACGCATTGCAACCTACGTCTACTTTGAAATACACAAGATGTTAAATTTCCTTAGCATTTGTTCCGGGGACCCCATTGTTTGTACTGTTATTTGAAGAAAAGGCAATAAGATATGTTTATACTATACTAAACATACGGTTTTAGAGTTCCAGGCCTTGCAGGCTAAGGTGCCTGAGCGTCCGTCTGTCCGGCCATCTGGCCGTCTGGAGTTAACACCCTTACTTATACTCTGGATACACGCCTTATTTTTTTTTTTTTTTTTTCATTATTTTCGCATTCTTTGTTGAAAATCACTTACTAGAGAACACATAATTGAGTTTCTTAGTCTCATGGTTTAAGTGTTACTGACCTTGCAGGCAAAGGACTTTACATTTCTTATTATTTTTGGATTCTTCGTTAACTAGAAATGTCCAAAGTACACAGAAGCTCCCGCATTGACGTAGGCTAATTTGGCAAGGTTGTACAGTTTTTATAGACCCCAAAGCGGGGACACCGTGTACTGTGAACACTTTTTTATTTTTTTTTTTTTATTTGTTTATTTTTTTTTTTTTTATTTATTTATTTATTTATTTTTTTTTTTTTTTTGTATATTTTACAGGCTTTCAAGTGGATCTCTAGTCATTTGTCATTGCATGCAAATATTCAATCTTGTTTCAATATGGATGCAAATTGAACTGGGTATCTTGTCTACACAAACCTTTGTAGGACAACATGAACATGCAGTTTCACGTTTTCAAATCTGGTGAGCTTTGAAGCCGCTGGGCCTTCTGATGCCCAGGCCACCAGCGCCTACAGCGCTTTGATTCAAAATATGTCTGTGAAATTTATTAAAAATTAATGAAGCAGGAGAATGTATCCGTTTGTTGACATTTGGAGGTCTCGTAAGTCATGGCCGGAAGCTCGCATAAAGATTTTGAGTGTATAACCAGCGGCTACCCCTTACGAGATTACCAGGTGTGAATTCTATTCCAGAGATCTTATGTCGAAATTTCAAGATAATAAGTCGAAATTTTAAGATATTAAGTCGAAATTTCGAGTTATTAAGTCGAAATTACGAGTTGTTAAGTCGAAATTTCAAGATGTTCAGTCGAAATTTCGAGTTATTAAGTCGAAATTTCGAGTTATTATGTCGAATTTTCGACTTATTATGTCGAAATTTCGACAAAATAAGTCGAAATTTCGAGATCTTATGTAACTTGGGGATAATTGCGGTACGGGTGTGCGAGTCAGTATTTCGAAACCTACCCCATTCATATGCCTGGCCTTTGAAAAAACGGACCCATATATATACTAGATCATCTGAAATGTTGACCCATTCATATACTGCCCGTTGATTTTTTGTACCCATTTATTGCTGGTAGTTAGACAAATATTGCAGACAATTCATTGAATACCAAGAGAACAAGCAGCCTAAAAAATCTCAGAGTGAAAAATATGTGCATATACCGGGATGTCAGAAAAAGTGGGGCCTTTCATATACCAATCAAGAAAAATTTTGCCAGCATATACTTTTTGTCGAAAAAAGGGGGCCAATCGTATACCTGGCAGCGCTGAAAATGGGGGACATTCGGTACGCACATCCGTACTATGCCATATTTAGGAAGTTACACACCCCCTCCCCCCCCCCACCCCCACCTCCCAGGAATGTAGACTTTAGCTCGACTGTGACAATGGACCCGAAAAGGGGTACTGAATGTTGCGGGTTCGAGCCCAGCTCAGACAACCGACTGAAAAACTCTGTTCACCCATCTGTAAAAGAGTACTTTTGGGGGATGATTAAAGACAGCGAAAAGAGAGGAGTGCGCCTTTCATATGCTGTAGCTAACTGCAACTTTACTATACATCACGAAAACATGCCTATGTAATTTTGACCCCCTGAAACCCCACTTTTATATAGTAAAACTGGGGTTTACAGGGGTATACATTATTTTTCTTATTTCTGCTCAAAACATAGATTGTGGTACTCGTTAGAACCGCCTCGGCGAGGCGGTTCTAACGAGTACCCACAATCTATGTTTTTGAGCAGAAATATGAAAAATATCAGAGTTTTTCATCTGAAAATTTTCAGTTTTTGGAGGTGAAATTTTCTATATATTTGAATAGGCGTGTTTTCGTAATGATGAGTATAATCAGAATCAAGTGTGTTTAGTTACTAGGACTGCTGTCGCTGAGTGTTAACCCTGGTCCTGCTGAACCCTGATATGCCCCGTCTTTGCAAACAGTGAACATCCAGATCAGTTGACAGATCTTTATCCGCACTGTTTGTTATTCAGTATGTGAATTTGTATCAACAATGTGGATCAAGTAATCTGACTGGCTGACAACTAGAAGTGGGCGTGGCATCTTAATTTGTTCAGCATGACAAGGGTTAATCGCGCGCAGATAACTTACTTCCATACTTGAGGTGTATGCATATGTGCATGTTTGTGTTTCATTTTTTTTTTTTTTTTTTTTTTTTTTTTTTTTGTTTTACAGCCCGGTCAACATTGTTAAAGGCTCCATATTCCTAAAAAATATACATTCTATTATCAAAGGAAGGTTTAGTAAATTGATAGGTATATGGCATTAATTCAATTATAAAATGTAGCACCTGACAGCCTGTAAAATTTCAATTAGTCTCTCGTTCTTCAAATGAAATGTTTTTTTTATCGTATCTCTGAATTAATGTTGCCAACATTAATTCAGAGATACTATAAAAAATCATTTCATTTTTTGATCCAGTTCAAAATCGAGAGACTAACTGAAATTTTACAGGCTGTCAGATGCCACATTTTATAATCGTATTAGTACTATATATCAATTTATTAAACCTTTCTTGGATAAAAAGATGTCTATTTTAAGGTCATGTTGATTCATAATGTAAATACGACACTCTGATTAGACTACATATATAGAAGTTTGTACAGTATGACCAGTAAAATTCCAGACATTACGAAAACATGCCTATATAATTTTGACCCCCTTAAACACCATTTTTATATAGTAAAACTGGGGTTTACAGGGGTAGACATTATTTTTGTTATTTCTGCACAAAAACATAGATTATGGGTACTCGTTAGAACCGCCTCGGCGAGGCGGTTCTAACGAGTACCCACAATCTATGTTTTGAGCAGAAATATGAAAAATATCAGAATTTTTTATCTGAAAATTTTCATTTTTTGGTGGTAAAATTTTCAGTATATTTGAATAGGCGGGCGTGTTTTCGTAATGTCAGTATGTGCATCTACTTTGGTCTTAATATACAAATGTATCATAATGCATATTCGTCGGATAGTGTGCATATGTGGTATTTCGCGTGGGAAAAAAGTCATTATGTCATATGCGAAAAGCGAAAGGACCAGAAGAGCCAGTGCATCAGACGCAGTATGACCAGGGTCACTGATGAGGACTCACAGACCGAAACTAGCTGGAGTGACCCAGTAAACATGACACGTCACCTGTTTTCAGTTTTGTAAGTGTGTTTATTGCTCTCAAGGGTCATTCTTGTTAGAATCTACCTCTCTGTTCTACAGTACACAATTTAGTATGATTCTATCAGCAGCACCAAAGGATCTTATTATATTGTGCGAATACGCAGACTGATCTGCTCCTTTTATTTTGATAGACCTGAATATAATATATACCGCTGAGCAACAATAGTGGAAACGTTTTCAGCTAAAACGATTAAGATTTGTTTCTCATCACGAAAACAAGTCTATATAGTTTTGACACCCCTTAACCCCACTCGTATATAATAAAACTGGGGTTAAAGGGGTATGCATTAATTTTTCTTATTTCTGCTAAATAACATAGATTGTGGGTACTCGTTAGAACCGCCTTGGTGAGGCGGTTCTAACGAGTACCTACAATCTATGTTTTGAGCAGAAATACGAAAAATATCAGAGTCTCTTATCTGAAAATTTACAATTTTTGGAGGTAAAATTTTCAGTATATTTGAATAGGCGTGTTTTCGTAATGTCAAATGTGATTATTCAGGCGCTTCTATCCACAACGTATGTTTTCATGGAGAAATAGGAAAATATATAATCTGAATATTTTTTCTTATCTGGAGCTTTGAAAGCTATGTATTTTACTATATAATACAGGGAAAATGGGAAAGGTCGATCATAAAGCACCTCAAGACAGATTTATTCAGTGCATTGAAACATTTGAACAACTTGAAATAAGTTTCTAAAACGGCAAAGTTCTGAAAATTTGCTTTTCCGCTTCCAACCCTACTCGCTCGCCCACTCCAAACCGACCACAAAAAAAAAACACAAAAAAAAAAAACAACAAAACAAAACAAAACAAAAAAAAAAAACAAAAAAAACAACAACCTAATAATGTAGACTCCTGCATACCTATGTTTTCCATATGCATAATAGAGGAACATTGGGTATATTGTGCAACCTCCCTCTCACAGCCACTCTTGAGAACAAATAAATCTGGCTTTTGTAGGAAGATGGACATTGTAAAGAGGTTAAATATAAATGAAAACTCCGCTTTGGGATTTCAGAAAAGTGGCTGTTGTGTAGAGGTGGCTGTGGTGGAGAGCTGACCTTTAGTGGCGGTTCCACTGTTTATTACATAGATGATTCTTTCGTGGAGATGATTATGAAATATTTTCTATGGTCATTCTCTCCCTTCTGCTGATTCAAGAAGGGAATTTGTCAGTTTCTGGCGAAAGAATGTGCACAATGCTGGCTAACCGCTTAGAGGACTAAGCCTGCCCAGTAAAAGTGTGGTAAGGTAAACTGACCGCGCTCGACATGACCCCATTGGGTTGACTGGGGCGTAAAACCTCAACACAAACAAATTATTACACAGATATGTTAACAAATTGTTTTGTGCAAGCAGTACTTCCCTCATATATTGTACCTAAGGACAGGGTGTTTTCACTTTATTATTTCTTCTTTTCATTTTTTAGTAAACTGTCACGATTTCATCCCAAGCTACATGTCCTGTTTACGTCTTAGTCATGGCCATACGGAGCGGATTATAATTGTATTTATTTACATGTAATTTGTATTTATATTTCAAAATCAAGATAAATTTTATCAAGTGAGACGTGAATGGAATAAATTTTAGGTTGCGTCCAGAAATTAATCAGGTATGTTATTATTTGTTATTTTATTTTTAATTACACCTACAAAAGCCTGCTGGCTGTTTTTTTTTATATATATATATAAAAGTATGAGCCTCACTATCAGAAAACGTAACTTCGGACATATGCGTCCAGCGAAGATTCAGATCAGCCCGCGCATTCGGGCGGTCTGATCAGAATCTTCACAGCGTATTTTGGACAGCCAAGGATGCAAAGTTTCTTCGTGCGGACAGCGTATACTCTGATCAGTCTGCGAGTATGCGCAGGCTGATTTGAATCTTTGTTGGATTTGTCAAGGTATGGTGTAGTATAGACGTTCCAAACTTGACATATTTTTAATTTTTTTTTTTCATTTTTTTATCTATTTTTTTTTATTTATTTGTTTTTTTTTTATTTTTTGAAATTGTGTAAAAATGATGTTGGATCAACGTTGTAGCGCCCGGTCCTCAAGGTCTTGCCTGCATAGCCCAGATAAGGTATGCCACTGACTTTTTACATTGTTCTGGCGTTCATTTACAGCTACGTGTAAGGCCTAAATGTCTTAGTGTCGGGTTTTACAGGTGTGGGCTAGAAACGAGACACTCGCCCTTCCAAATCCCCTCAATGGCTCAGTCGGATGCGCGTTCGACTGGTGATCAGAGGTCGTGGGTTCGATCCCCGCCGGGTCCGGCAACAATCTTTCGTAGAGACTGATCATGAAATATTTTCTGCGGTCATTCTCTCCTTTCCGCTGATTCAAGAAGGGCAGTTATCAGTTTCTGGTGAATGAATGTGACAAGTACTGGTTACAGTGCTTAGAGCACTAAGCCTGTCCAGGAAAAGTGTGGTCAGATAAACTGACCGGTTTGGCATGATCTTAATGGGTTGACTGGATTTCAAATACAACCAACCAACTACTGTGGGCAATTGGAATTTAATTATAGCAAAAGGTTCTTTGTGTAAAAAGTGTTTCTGACAAGAAATTTTATGTCTTCGAATCCAAGAAGCGTGGTAGCGCAGTGCATTGACCTCTGGTCTTGGGTTTGATCCCCGCTCGAGGAGAGAAATTTTCTCGGTCCGAACATGCACCATTAGCATCATTGAAAGGGATGATGTTAATAAAGTGAGCCGTCTTTCGGGTCGGGACGTAAACTGTACCCAGTACAAAGAGAGGCAATCTCCCATGCAAGGTTTAAGATCGCAATACCGTTGAGACAAAATTGCGCCTTGGTGGACATCCTGTAAAACGGCTAAGAAGACCGACAGCAGTTATGGTAGACTGAACGAAGAAAGAAAGAAAGTGTTTATATGCTCTGATGGGTAATACGCCATATCCCTTCATAAAGCCTCAATGTCCTATAAGGGAGAATGACACCTGATGAAAGTACTGAAAACTATGAATAGGGCACAACAACCGATAAAAACACACAGTGACTCTTAACTAGGTCAGTTAGGCCCAGCGGGCTTATATAAATATTTCCTAATTCATGGTTATAAAATAATTATGCGACATAAGTTGCAATCGAGCCACTGGTAAAAAAGGTACTTACTACATAAGTTAAATGCGTAGGCCTAAATTGGCCAAGACATTTTTTGAGGGTCATTTTTCAGAGTCTTTGCTATGATTATACCCACTGTGTATAGGATGGTTTGGTGTTTTACGTCCCTTTCAACATTATTTGAGCCACAGCATTAGATTTCTAACAGTTTGGCATTCGGACCAGTGTAGACTAAGATCAGACTATGCAACAGTCCTTTTAGCTTTAATGCTTAGTTTCTTTTTCTAAGGGTAGTTTATAATGAAAAGACGGTCGAAGCGACCAGCAACAGCTCAGATCAGCCTGCGCTTATGCGCAGGCTGATCTGAGCCGTTGTTGGTCGCATATACAATTTTGTTGGAGTTCTCCTGAAGTAGCACATTTAAATTGTATCGAGAAGATGGAAGGATGATATTTGAAAGGCTCTGTGCAATAAAGCGCCGTACAGTCATGAGCTGAGTTTCGCCTCTAGTAGGATTCGAACCCAGTACCTAGGGATCCGAAGTCGGGAGCGTTAACCATTCGGCCGCCATGCTTCTATTGTGTAAAGGAAACATACAGTTTGATCTGTGTCTGGTGTAGAAATTCAAGAAGTGATTATCTCTCTCTCTCTCTACCTACCTACCTACCTACTTACCTATCTGCCCACCTATCTATCTATCTATCTATCTATCTATCTATCTACACACCCACTCCGCATCTATCTATCTATCTATCTATCTATCTATCTATCTATCTATCTATCTATCTATCTATCTATCACATTTGATCAATTATGTCCTTCACCCTCGAGCAAACTCTTCTTTTCCGAACAATCACCTTTTCTTCAGGCAACCATTACATAAAATGTAGAATGTAGAAATACCACCAATGAACAGTAACTTTACTCTTATCACCCTGGGTAAAATTTCAGCAGACGACATTTTGAAATATTTTTCTTATTTTTTTCCCAAGAAACAAGACTTAGCGTTTCCTGCAAATTGTCTCCAATGGAGTCAGTTTGCATGAACTGACAGATCTTGTTGGGGACAATTTGCATAAAAAAGTCAAGATCCTGTTTTCAGGGAAAAATGTCAATTTTCGTCTGCTAAATTTGCCCAGGTTAAAGTATTTTTGCGGACATTCACCGTGTACGCGGACCCTGGCATCGGTTCTTTGAGTACGGCTTGCATAAAAAGACTAGTCTATCAAATCCTCTATGATCCATCTTGTTAGAATTTTCGAGCAGCCCATTGAAAATATTTTATCAATGGTCAATATTATCAAGCAATAGAAAAGATTAACATTCACATACATCAATAATTCGTTTACCGCGTTTCCCTTATACACCTGAGCGCGTTTCAAATTCTATTGAACAAAACAAAAATAGCGACTATACCCTTTCTATACAACAGTGTGTCGTAGCACAATTCATCGTGTTGACATAAAACGTACGTGTGCTGTACAGAAATATATGTAAAATGGAGTAGCAATTAAAGTAAATTGCAAACAGGGATCTAATAAACAATACAGGTGAGATGTTGACATTTTTACCTGTCACCTTTTAAGTCTTCCGTGGACGTGAAATGGATTCGTTTGATGTAAATATCGATGCAGGGAAATTTGTTTTTATCAATACACATTCTGTATGCAGTGAAAATAGAAAAGGGTGGAGCACGTATCCGCGATTCTTTTATTTACATTTAAACTGACGAGTACAATGGCAGATGTATTTTAAGGAATTTTAAGGATTGATAAGTGAGGTATTTTCGTCGGTTGGCACGGAATCATTACAAATCCGGTACACCCTGCTGCAGGGGCGGATCCAGGTGGTTCATAATTCCTGAGGGGTTCGATTTGATAAAATTATTGTACTTACCTAAAGTATTCGGACAGACAGGCCTGAGCAAACAGTGTAGACTCAGATCAGACGCCGCAGAACGCGGTGTCTGATCAGGGTCTACTCTGTTTGTCACTCACCCAGCAATTTTAGACACATTCACTGGTAATAAAATGGATGATAAAAGGGATAGTGTGCGATTATCTCGGGTATATATGGTATCGAAAATTAAAAAAAAATATATCCAAAATTTCCCATGAAATTTTGATTCAAAAACGGGGTTCAGAAGGACTCTCTTCCCCCTGAAGGTGTCCGTACATGTACGTACGTGCGTATGTATGTAACGGTTTACATACATGCATATAAGTTATTAAGCATTTGGTTTAATTGCTTATGATCAAATATGTCAAAAGGCTCAGCCACTCATAACATCTATGAAAGTTATATATGCCTTTATTACCAGGAGATGACTTTCAGACAAGCTTTGGCTTACAGTCAGATCCTGGAAAATATTGTTTTGTTGTAAATTATGTTGTATTAGAAGCAATCAAAATAAAGTTTAAACCAACCCCTCTGGATCCGCTCCTGTTCTTCAGTTTTGAGTCACGAGTCATTTTGTAATGCGTTTTATATAGTTGACAGATCTTGTTACGTTGTGGTATAACGCCCTAAAGTGAATAATGGGGAAAATAATCGCTTCAGAGAAAGGTTGTTATAAGGTATTCATTGCATTACGTATTTGAAGTCAAATTTGTGGTAAATCCGGTTTTCCAAGTTATAATTATATTGTCTGTAAGTTTTAATGTCATTTTATCGATCCTTGCTAAGCTTTGTAGTTTATAGCATGCTAAGTTCTCTGAGGTTAAGTTATAGATTACCAGACATCAATCAAGCATCAGTTACAGACATCCTTATTCTAGCTTCAGAAATATGTATCTATGTATCTATCTATCTATCTATCTATCTATCTATCTATCTATCTATCTATCTATCTATCTATCTATCTATCTATCTATCTATCTATCTATGCCTGTCTGTCTGTCTGCCTGCCTGCCTGCCTGCCTACATACCTACCTACTTACCTGTCTGTCTGCGTGTTTGCATATCTATCTATCTATCTATCTATCTATCTATCTATCTATCTATCTATCTATCTATCTATGCCTGTCTTTTTGTCTGGTTTTGCAGTGGTTATCTATGTCTGTCTGCCTGCCTGCCTGCCTACATACCTACCTACTTACCTGTCTGTCTGTCTGCGTGTTTGCATATCTATCTATCTATCTATCTATCTATCTATCTATCTATCTATCTATCTATCTATCTATCTATCTATCTGTCTGTATCTGCCTATTACTGACTGACTGTCTACCTACCAGACTACCTACCTACCCACCTATGTCCATCCATCCATTCATCCGGACGCTCCTCTGGCTGTCTGACTGTCTGCATCTCTATGTTTGTATCTGTCTATGTCGCTCGGTCTCTCTCTCTCTCTCTCTCTCTCTCTCTCTCTCTCTCTCTCATTTGTTCAAACAAATTGGATGGGAAGCAGTAGTGTTGGGAATCGGAGGAAAACTACAATCGATTATCGGGAAAGTGAAACCGATGGATTATCGATTGTACAATCGGATGTCCCAAAACTGACATAATCAAAATATCATTGCAGAATATTAATTTAATAATAAACTAATCATGTCTAATTAAAAGACATAACAGATGTTTCTGGCCAAATTAAGTTATAAGAAGAGCAGCTACAGGAACTGGTTGTGTAGTCTTTCTTTCCGCAGTTCCAAAAATAATTTTTAAATAATCGATTGTGAAAAAAATCGCAATCGATAGTTGCGATAGTAGGCTTATCTAGCGAATAATCGATATTTTCGATTAATCGGAACAACACTAGGAAGCAGCATCCTCTTGTGTGTTTATTTCAAGTGCCCTTCATTAGGATAGATATATCAACAAACCTAGTTACATTTAGTTTTCGTAGTGTCCTCAAGAGTATATATATCTTCAGATTTGTGACCTTGATCAGTTCAAGGAAATAAATAATCTCTGTTTCATAGTGCAGTCTGTAGCGTGTCTGACTGCAGATCCAGCGGTCGCAAATTCGAACCCTATCTCGACCACATAAATTTTGTAGAGATTGGACATGAAATCGTGTCTACGGTCATTCTGCCCGTTCCGTCGTTTTGAAAATGGAAGGACAGTTGTCAGTTACTGGCAAAAGTATGTACAGAAAGTACTTGTTAACCGCTTAGTGTCCAGACTAAGTCTGCCCAGGAAAACGTGTGAGAAGGTTAAATGACCGGCTTAACATGACCTTCACAGTTTTGACTGGGTCGTAAAACTCCAAATCAAAGTCAACCCCGTATAGGGAACTGTTGTGCAGTTTGCGTAGAGTTCGTGGGGGGGGGGGGGGGGGGGGTGGGGGTTGGGGGGGGGGGGGTTGGGGGGAGGGGGGCGGTAGGGGTGGTGGTAACTTCCTACAAATGGCATAGTACGGATGTGCGTTCCGAATGGCCCCCTTTTTTAGCGCTGCCAGGTATATGATTAACTCCCTGATTATCCCCCTTTTTGCAACAAAAAGTATATGAATGATCCTGATTTTTCTTGATTGGTATTCACTTTTTCTGACTTCCCGGTATATGCACAGATTTTTCTAGGGTTGGCACGATTAATCGGATAATCGATTAATTCATCGATAAATTCCACAAAAATGACTATCATTACAGATTTGCTAATAATCGATCATTTGATTTCTGCGTTTGTTACTTTACCCTTAGTATTCAGACACCTCAACTCCTTATCATACTTTTATTTAAAATTTGAACCTACTGTTGTGTCTAAAATAGCTGTTTTTGGTGGCAAATAGTGTAGACCCTGATGAGACGCCGCGTTTGCGGCGTCTCATCTGGGTCTACACTGTTTAATCAATATGACATATGAAAGTGTCATAGGTAAAATTAAGATCAAATCTTCAGCGATTACTAATCGATTATCAATCACAATGGCAGGACTGATAATCGATTATCTTTTCAGCCCTGATTAGCCAGCCCTAGATTTTTCACTCAGAGATTTTCGAAGCTGCTTGTTCTCTTGGTTTTCAGTGAGTTGACTATTATTTATCTAACTACTAGACTGTCAGTATCTCTGACTAGAATAGATACAGTGACTCCAGGGTTTAAGAGAGAAAGGATATGATGGGAAAGTTGATTCCACTGCAAAATAACCAAGTGGGGTAAGGGGATTTTATAGTAAATGTAGCTAGAGTAGATATTTAAATAAGCTGGAAAGATGCACGTGTCTGGTCAGCCTGTTTGAATGGATAATTAACATAGCAACAGATAAGGCGCTTTTTTCATCCGAAAATTGCTGATATCTTTCTTATTTCTCAACGAAAACATATGTTGTGGGTACTCATTAGAAGCGCCTCGCCGAGGCGCTTCTAATGAGTACCACAACATATGTTTTCGTGGAGAAATAAGAAAAATATGTGCATACCCCCGCATATCTGTAGCTAGGGAAAGAGGCAGCAGCTACAGGGTTTAACCATTGCCACTCTCTGGGCTAATTCAGCAGACGACAAATTCATGAATTGTTTCTTTTTTTTTCCAGAAAACAGAATTTGCATGAAATGCAAAACCCTGTTTTCTGCGCAAAATAAGAAAAAAAAAATTCAAAATGTCGTCTGCTGAAAATTTTACCCATAGTACTAAGCGTTAAAGTATCGGACGTACACGAGCGCCTTCTGTGTCACACAGGGCATAATTGGAGTTGTTGCTGTTGACCTAACATTCGGCCCTTCATTGAACCATTTCAACCCAATATGCGCAGATTAGTGTAAAGGGCTCAACACAGGAGACGTGGGGTGGTTGGGTGTGGCGAAAGTGTCGTGTATCTTACGTCACCGGGGCGTCCAGCTGATATTGGCCAACAGCTGGTTAAGGCTTGCTATCCTTGTACATGTAGTAGGTAAGAGTAAATGGAAATGTTTTTATTTCTTCTGTTCCTCTTTCTTCCCTGTCTCTCTCTTTCATCTTCTTTACTATCTCCTCCCTGTCTTTCTCTTTCATCTCCTTTACTATCTTTTTTTTTATCTCTTTTCTCCCTTTCACTGGGAGACGACACAAAATGACCCACAAGGGTTAATGTGTCGTTAAACCGCAACACAATCAAACACAGGAGACGCATGCTGGATTTGGGGTCGGACCGAGGTAACATGTAGTTTGTGGATAACTGAATTGTTTTTTTTGTTTTTTTTTTTAAGAAACCCAGTTTTGTTTGCGTTTGCTGTGATTCTGTCTACGCGATTAATACATCTCAGGACCTTGCTGATGGCCAAGACCAGGGCCCAGTTGTTCAAAGCATCGTTAGCTTAACGAGCTCGTTAGCGGTCAAAATGTTAACTGTTCTAGTAAGAATAATATCTAATTCACAGGTATTTTTGCTGAAAAATGTGAGTAGCTTTTGCAAATGCAAAAGCTACTCACATTTTTTTCAGCAAAAATATTGGCATATATGCCATATTTAATTATCAAAGTTTTAAAGATACATTAACTAACGACATCGTTAGTTTTGAACAACTGGACCCAGGTATTTGACATGGGCAATGTCACTGGCTTGAAGTATCTGCCATGGAGTGTATGAATTTGCTGAGCAGGATATCTGGATTTAGTGACAATATAGCACCAAATAAGAAGAGGGTATCAGGAAAATATTTTCTTATTTCTCCACGAAAACATATGTTAAGGATACTCATTAGAAGCCCCTCGATTATTACTCAAAGAAAGCATGTTGCGGGTACTCGTGAGAATCCCTTAGCTTATTCACTGTAAAATAGTCCCGTAAATGTTACGGTAAATACCAGCAACTGGCTGCCAGCGCCTTTACTGTAATTTTTTACGGGGACCCATAGAACTTTCGCAGGAATTTCCTCGTAGGATGGGTAAGGATGTGTAAGCCTAAGATACGCTGCGGTAGCTAACATCCCTACAATGTTGTATACGTTACCTACCTTGCCCTACACTACACTTTCAAACAATCACTTTATTTGCCAAGGAACACGACGTTTCGGCCATCAAGTGGCCTTTCTCAAGAAGATCAATTCAATTCGATATCTACATTTTGAAATACACTACACTGCCATGCCTAATTATTACTGTAAATAATCTGCTGGCGCTCGTAAAATGTACGGTAAAAAAAAAAAAAAAAAAAAAAAAAAAAAATACATGTACTAGCAGCCAGTTGCCAGTATTTACCGTAACATCTGTCGGATCTTTTCCACGAATACATATACAATGTATATATGTATTCCTTGAATACATATGTATGCTGTGTGTAGTCATTAGAAGCTCCTTACTGAGGTGCCTCATTGAGTACCAAAACATATGTTTACTTGGATAAAAATGGAAAATATCAACAAGTTTTGATTGAAAAAAGTGCATTGTTAGGAGATAGCTGTGGTGATATGCAACACTTCACATTTACTTGGCGAAGTTGAAATCCCTGTCCCACTGCATATTTTTGTCCATGTTGGTAAAGTGTCAAGGTTATTCTGGAGAGCCAAGATTCATTGTTGACTGTGGTTTAAATTGCTGTCATTTGCATTACGAAAACACGCCTATTCAAATATATTGAATATTTTACAACCCAAAAAGGAAAATTTTCAGGTAAAAAATTCTGATTTTTTTTCATATTTCTTCTCAAAACATAGATTGTGGGTACTCGTTAGAACCGCTTCGCTGAGGCGGTTCTAACGAGTACCCACAATCTATGTTTTTTAGCAAAATAAGAAAAATACTGTAGACTTCTGTAAACCCCAGTTTTACTATATAAAGTGGGGTTTAAGGGGGTCAAAATTATATAGGCGTGTTTTCGTGATGTAAACACGCGAACATGTGAGTGTATATCTCGTTTTCTTTGGTAGGTCGTTATTTAAGACAACCGGCACAGTGGCTCAGTGGTAGAGCGTCCGTTTTGACCGGGAGGTTGCGGGTTCGATCCCCGGCCGGGTCATACCAAAGACTTTAAAAATGCTACTAGCTGCTCTTTCGCTTGGCGTTCAGCATTAAGAAAGTCAGGCTAGAACTGGTCAGCTCAGTTTCAGTATAATGTGACTGGGTGGAATATCATGTCAAAGTGTCTGGGGCGTGATATTTCAGTGAGGCAGCACTTTAAAAAGTGAGCATTGAGCTCCGTGCCACATCTAGACACCGTCGCGATATGACTGAAAGATTGTTGAAAGCGACGTTAAACCCAAATCAAACAAACACACATTATTAAAGTGTAGGATCAGTAAAGGACAGAGTACAGAACCTTGGGGCTCCAGTGTTGATGAGACTGTCTAATGAGTATTTCTCTCCAACATACCGTTGGGGACCGCCCACTCAGAAGACCTTAACATGTATCTATGATAGACTAGATGGACATAGTCGAATGCACACCATGTCAAATCCTCGCATTTCGACGCTGAACCGTCCCGCCCCAACGATTGTAGGACGAAAAATTTCGCTGAATGTTCGTCCTAATTTTATGGCTTTCATTTGGATGGTATATGAATAAGTTCTGCAATTTTGACCACCATCCTAACCTATCCCCAGCCCCTGGCGTCGTCGCATCCACACAAGGGGGGCACAATTAGTTATGGTTTGATGTCCCCTTTACAGGACCATGTTCCTAAAAAGTAAAAGGAGACAGATTGAATGAACTGTCGTCTTATTTTGTGTGAAAATAAGAAACATATTTTATATGTCTTCCTTTATTTACATGTTTTCAGCAGATCAAAAGTTAATATTTCAACTTCTGAAAGGCTCTAGTGTGCTTGCACTAATTTAGGCTCCGTTCATTTTAGTGGGCAGTTTAATAAACAATAAACACAAGGTTACCGTAAAGAGAAATGTTTCATTTATTCAGAAATCATGCATTCCCTTCAGTTCATTTTTTTTATAGCTGGGAGCAGACCCTGATCATCCTGCGTGAATACTCTAGAACTCAGGCCAGATTACGGTGTGTTTGATATGGTATAATATCTTTTGATCTTCATTTTTTAACCCGAGTTGAAACTGTAAAAGTAATGTTTTGCGCCAACAATTTTTATTCCGAGATATTTGAGACTGATTTCGTCAAGTAACATATTTTGAAAAAAAAAAAAGGCATAAAACCACATTATGCGCATGATTGCATTTTAGAAATATACACCTTTCGATGTTTTAAACAATGTACATTGTTACACCTGTCTATTTTATTTATATTTCATATATACATAACTTTAGTCATTAAGGCGACAGCTGTTGAGGGTATGCGTTACGTTACCAAGTCTATATTATGGGTACCCTCATGTTCCTTCATGTTATATAGTGAAAACAGATAGTGAAGAGGAGGGTATATAGAGGTATAAGATTTTCAGAATTTTGCAGTTTAAACCAGTTTTCCAGTTTGTTTGTTTCTTCTATCACCTTTTTTTCTTTATTGCATAATTCTGTTTTAATATGCTTTGTGCGTCGGTCATTTGTATCCAATGCGCTTCCCCACACCCCTCACTCCCACGGGATGGCACGGGGGATGCCCGAGCCAATGCGCGGGGTTATGACCTTTTAAATGTTTTCGCAGTGACGGGAAAGTACTGGGATTGTGATTTCGCGCCAAAATATTGGGGACTGCTAATATTTTATGATTACCCAATTCTGATGTCCCCGGGAGGCGGAGAAAAACATCTGGGCTTTTACTGTCCAGTTGTCCCAGCAGTGTGGTGTATTTAGCAGGGCTGTGATGGAGGGGAAGTCGTTGTCATCGCTATTCTTCGTGGCTGTGGGGTGGGTAGAGGCAATGGATGCAAATGGCAGGTGCGTAATAATGCAAAACCTACAAGTCACCACTTTTTTGTAATAAAATAGGGGCGCATGGGGTGGGAGTGAGCTCAGAAACTATGCAGAAATGCACGTGAGGTCTAAACGTAAAATCGTAAAAAACCGTCGTTTTTACACCGAAACTAACTTCATTTGTTTTAGATTATAGACATTTGCCTATCTTCAAACTTGTAGGACCAAAGTTCGGATCAGATTCTATAGCCTGTTCAAATTTGATTGCGCAGAAGGTAATGGCATATACCCCATGTTAAGATAACGAAGGCTCAAATCAGCCTGCGCGGATGCGCAGGCTGATTTGAGCCTTCGTTGTGCGATTACAGAATCATTCGGTACTTTGGAATATATCAGATTACTGAGGAAGATCTCCGTGCCCATCGCTTTTCTTTATGACTTTATGACATTCTTTTCTCATTTTTACTTCTTAATGCAAATATAAAGGTATTATTTGTGACTTGAATGGGAATATTAAACACCGTCCGAAAGTAAACTAAGGACTGATATCGGGCGGCATTATTTGTTTGTTCAGATTTTTTGTTGCTCTATTAAATTTTGTTGGTATTCATTCTCTCTGTTAAGCAAGTACATAAAAAGTATTTTATTTATTCATGGAGTTTATTACAATACATAGCGCAGATTAAGATGCTATTCAACCGTTCTAGTCGTTACCTTTTGCTCCGAATTATAAATGAGTTGTTGTAGGTGTTCATTAGAATCGTCTCACTGCATAGCACAGTCGATAGCGCGCTTGACTAAAGATCCAGGGGTCGCGAGTTCGAACCCCAGCTCGGCCATATAACTGAATATTGATCATGATATGTTTTCTACGGCCATCACCCCACCCCATCACACACACACACACACACACACACACATACACACATACACACACACACACACTTTGTTACTGGCGAAAGTATGTGCATAAGTACTGTTTAACCGCTTAGAGGACTAAACCTACCTAGGATCAGTGTGAGGAGGTTAACTGACCGTGCTCGAAATGGCCCTAATAGGTTGACTGGGACGTAAAATCTCAACTCAACCAAATAAATCAGTCACCTCGGATTTGATAGCTCAGGAGCGGAAGCGCATTTGATAGCATTCTTATTCAAAGAGAAGACGTTCCCCGGTTCAATCCTTTGTTGAATCCAAATATACATATACAAACTGGTACAAAGTCATGATCAGCATACCGCATTTATCCTAAGTATTCGGACAGAAACGATTGAGCAAACATTGTAGACCTAGATCAAACTGCTCCTATAGGATCAGAGTCTATACTGTTCTTTAAAGCGTCTCAGTGGTTTAGACGCATCACCAGGTCCATGAAATATTTTCTACGGTCATTCTCTCCCTTCCGCTGATTCAAGAAGGGCAGTTGTCAGTTTCTGGCGAAAGAATGTGCACAATATTGGTTAACCGCTTAGAGGACTAAGCCTGCCCAGTAAACGTGTGGTTAGGTAAACTGACCGCGCTCGACATGACCCAATTGGGTTGACTGGGCCGTAAAACCTCAACACAAACAAGGTCCAGTTAGCAAGTAGATCTGTTCACTTTAAAAAGATCTAGATGTATGGGTCGAAGATACTGTCTACTGACAATATTTAACCCTTGTCCTGCTGAAACCGGATAAACCCTGCCTTGGCAAACAGTGCAGATCCAGATCAGTTGGCTTCTTCAGAAGCCAACTGATCTGGATCTGCACTGTTTGCCTATAAGTATGTGAATTTATAGCAACAATCCAGATCAAGTAATCTGATTGGCTGAAAATTAGAAGTAGGCGTGGCATCTTAATTTATTCAGCAGGATAAGGGTTAAACACATTTAATTTCATCGTGAAAAATTGTATATGAATGGATTTAATTATATACTACATCCAAAGAAAAATGTGTTTTCGAACATGCGCAAAAGGGGGTGGTTGGTTGAGGCAAAGGTGTCGTGTAACTTGCGTCACTGGGGCTTCCGACTGATATTTGCTTACAGTTGGGCAAGGCCTGGTATCCTTGCAGCAGGTAAGGATTGACGTTTTTGTTTTTTTTTATTCCTTCAGTTTCTTCCCTTTCACTCATTTTCCTCTTTCTCCCCTGTCCCTCTCTTTTATCTCCTCTACTATCTCTCTTCTCCTTTTGTCTGGGAGACGACACAAAATCACCCACAAGGGTTGACGTGTCGATAAACCCCAACACAATCAATCAAACATGCGCAAAATGCACAGATTTAAATTTATCCCGCACATGCGCAAAATTTCATCCGGGCATTTGCTTTCCAGTGAAACAGTCTATAGTATCCAATGATTCTGTTAACGGATGGCGCGGGCCCTGATCAGACTGCGCGGATGCGCAGGTTGATCTGGGCCTTCGCTGTCCGCATATGCTCGAAGACACGTTTTCGCCTGCCGTCGCCCATATGATTGAGCCTCGTCCACGGAAAATGACTCTTTATGCAAATTTTGTCTTCGGAGAAAGCTAAGGCCTGTCCGCGTAGTCTGATCATGATCTCCGCTCTCCGCTTATAGAATCGTTAGATATAGTAGACTATAAAGATGAACAGTAAATGTTACTTTTTTAGACTAAGATCAGCTTGCGTTTACATCGGCCATTAAGATTCTTTATATAATATAGCCTCATACAGGACCTCTAAATTATATAAGATGCCGACAAACACAATGTTTCTTAGTTACTGATCAGACCGCGCTCATGTAGATACAAAGGCTGATCGAGGCAAATCGGTGCTGAACTTGGTGTTGTTTGTTCGCAAACATTCCAGAGATCCATTTTTCCATGTTGCAACACAAATATTGACTGATGTATGACAGCTGATACATAATTGAGAAATTTACATAATACATTGTAAAGTACACTGAACATGGCTTTCTCCATGGCTGACATTAGATGTATGGGTCGCGTTGGTATACTTTCTGATTTTTATGTCAGCTGTGACATGTTTACATGCGATGAATTAATCCATTTAATGCCTAGCATCCCTTAACTCTTTCACTGCCACAGGCGATAATAATAAGCTTTTGCAAACAGCGTAGATCGAGATGAGACGGCTCATATGAGCCGTCTCATCAAGATCTACGACAGTTTGACATTCAGTCTTTCAGCTGTACATATTAACTTCTTTCCAGTTGATAGGGTTTTAAAACAAAGCAGACCACAAATGGCGTCTGAAACTTGGCGCCGAAAGAATTAAATGGGGCATAAGCAAAATATGCTTCCGCGCGGTCTGGTGTGGATCTTCATTTTCGCATATGCTCAGAAGACACGTATCCGGCAATGACTGAAGCGGGAAATCAAGGCCCTGATCACTGGGAAACAAAGGGAATTTTCGCTGTAGTTTTGTATGTGATATTTGTTGTCGGACTGGGATTTTGACTCCTAAAATAGTAGAAAATGTATTTTAAACATACATGTAATTAGGAATTCGAACCCTTATATATTGATCGAGTGACCTCTGCCGTGACGTTTTTTATGGACAGACAGACCTCAGCAAACAGTATTGGCCCAATTACGACATCACAGAACGTAGCATCCGATCAGGGTCTGCATTATCTGCAAACGTCCGAGAGTTTGTAGTTGCATCAGAAGATTTTTTCTATATTTGCATAGTGCTCAAATTTGAGACACTGTCCGAATATTTAGGGTAAATACATTTTGTTTTTGCTTTTTTACTACGACTTGCACAATACTCCCGTGAAAATGTTGATTATACAGTAACATAGCAACAGCTTGTCTTCCCAGATTCACAGTAATAAAAAGAAGACACATACCGTATATAACCTAAATGTTAGGACACCTTAACTGCTTTCCATACTGGCCCTAAAATTTGAACAAAATTGCTGACTGGTTGAAGAGTGGCATACACTGTAGACCCTGATCAGACGCCGCGTTCTGCGGCGTCTGATTTGGGTCTACACTGTTTGCTCAGACCCGTCTATCACATGCGGTAAATACGTCTAAACCACTGTCTTCACAACAAAATAAATACCATTTACTTGACAGATTAATTGAGTGATCTTTCAAATCGTATTTTCTTTAAATACGATAATTTGTACGTATAACCTATTGCCTAAGGATAAAAATACCAAACTTGAATTATGTATTGTTATCATTCAAATGAAATGTACAACAACCGCGATTCATTTACGATCGCTACGTCTTTATTCAGCTTTTTTTAATGTTAAACATCGTCCTTATTTGTTTTTTTCTTTTTGTTTGAAGTAGTACAACTGACGACTGACATGTCAAACTGGCCTTCTGACAGCTAACATCTAGACATCTACATTTGTCGTGTTCCTTTCACGTTAAGGAGACTTAATATACATTTAATGTACATGTACTTAGTAGATGCTTTGCCCTTTTCTGCCAAGAGAGACAACTTTTTTGACCCTGCTTGCTTTCCTGTACACTAATCCCCATCTGAAAAGGGGGTCTACTATAAAAGGACAGAATTTGCTCCTGAGAGGAGCAAATTCTTCCCTTTTAAAGTAGATTACTTTTCGGAAGGGAGCTAAAGCAATTTTAAACAGTTGCCCCCATTGAAAGCGTATCCCTTCCCCTTAAACAAAAGATCCATGTTTTCAAAATGCCCCTCTTAAACGTAATGTAATATGTGTCCTTGACATATGTCTGTTCTACTTATGTTATATGGTATTTTATCGTACCATGTCATCTGATTTTCTTCATTTTGTAATGTAGAACGATTTTAGAGTTGGTCGAGCGTTTAACCAAACATCCCAGGATATTTAATGTACGTATTATTTATAGTTTATCTGGAGAAATTAAACAATACAATTTAAGCGACCCGAGGGAGCGCAAAATCATTTTATTTAATTTCTCCCGGTAAACTCCAACTTGCAGCTACATGTAAGTCAACTTATTCAATCAGTAAATTACCAAAATTAACAAGAAATTGCATTATACTTCCTGTTAGCCGCATTGTCTTCTTAGATCAGATTAAATTTTCTATGTAATCTTATTTACGTGTGACAGAATTAGTACAATGATACAGGAGAAATTTTATGATCTTAAATTTATGAGCTTGGAGTGGAATCTAGGGATCTGATTGGTTGAAACTTTGGCTGAACTGTAAACGAAATTACAGTTCTCCCTATTATTACGTTAATAAATCTACGAGTACACGTTACCTATGAAACGTGTACTCGTACATCCACGTTCCCCTATAATATAGACATCCTCTTTATACCGACACTCGATACAACGACACAATTCGTTATAGTGATAATTTGACTGTCACGAAACCTTCGCTTAAGAGGTAACAGTTAGTCATAAATTATGCAAGAATATTATATTTAATACTTTAAAGGAACATATGTTTTGGATATTTGTTAGAATCGCCTCATTGAGGCGATTCTAACAAATTTACAGAACACATATTCTGTGAGGAAATAAGAACAAAAGACCTTTCTTATATATCAACCTGCCCATTCTTATATATCAACCTGCCAATTCTTACACATCAACTTGCTCATTAAGTATTCAGTACAACGGCAAATTTATTTTAATGGCAATGTTTTTGGGACCAACTGCTGTTGTTGTAACGAGGTTTCACTGTATAAAAGAAATTATATATATATATATGTTGAGGATTCCAATTCCTTCAGGGCGGAATTCAGCCATGACTAAATAGGGCGCTTCATTGCATTTGCAGAGTCTTCCATTATCGCGCCTTCGTCGTCCTGCTATGACTTAAAATGATATTGAATCAGACTTTGAACACGAAACTCCTCATCATATACAGTGAATCCTCGATACAACGACAGCATTAGTGCACAAAGATGTCGCCATTAAAATGAATTCGCTGTTGTAAAGAATCCTTAATGGACAGAATGATATGCAAGAAAAGTCTTGTTTTATTCTTATTTCCTCATAGAACATTATGTTTTGGATATTTGTTAGAATCGCCTCAGTGAGGCGATTCTAACAAATATCCAAAACATATGCTTCTTTAAAGTATTAAATATAAAATTCTTGCATAACTTGTGACTTATTGTTACCTCTTGGGCGAAGGTTTTGACATTCAAATTGTCATTATAACGAACTTTGTCGTTGGTCGAGTGTCGATATAAAGGAGTTTGCCTGTACCCTGTACCTAAGAAACGGAAAAAGTGATAACAAAATCAATGAAAAAAATGTTGATCATTCACATGTATGTACATGTACACTGAATACGCATGTACACATCTCCTTTTCATTGATTTATAAAAAAACAAGTTTCTAATCAATATATTGCTGCTGGAACGTTCCAGCTATGATATGACAGGTGTATAATTACATGGAATATAGTTGCAGATCAGCAAGTCTTGTCTTAAGCGACGTTTGTGATCACTGTGACACTTTTGTTATGTACCAGTCATTAGAACCCCCTGCACCTACGGGGATGGGGATAGAGGGGACATAGCGGGTCTTAAGTGCCGTGATTGACCCTCCGATGAGTCCCGGCAGTGCCGTTGATGTGCTGGAGTTTTAACTTCCCGCTAAAATGGTCGGGAGATACAGCGGATCTTGCAGGATATGCAGAATATGAGTTCTGGTGCGAAATAATACAGTTCCTGTCGGTTTCTTTGTGTGTGTGGTGGAAGGGAATGGGGTGGGGGTAGGGTGTATGGGAGCGTGTTTTATAAAATGCCACCGGCCAAGTTGAAGTCCAATTTCATGAAGAGCTCTCAAGGAACAGGTTAAGTATGTTTATCCAAATGGATCAGTTCATTTGTTGTTCATTATGTTCATCGCCCCCCCCCCCCCCGCCCGCATACCCGGGCGGCAGGAACCTTTAACAGGAATTTTACCAAAAATATGTCCCACAATGCAGGGCGCTTACCAGGGCTTTGCAATCCAAAAAGTTAAAAGCCTCGCTATTCCCCGGTCCCATAGGGGTGGGTGTTTCAAATGACTGGTGCTTGATGTCCCCAACTTCGAGGAAGTTTAGGGGCTTATTGCTTTTGGGTCGTCTGTCCGTCCGTACGTCACGCTTTAATATTGTCAGCAAAATATCTCAATAACTGTTTTTAGCTAGGGCCTTGAAACTTGGTGAGCTTATTGAGGCTGAGGAGTAGAAAATCTAATTAGCTTATGAACCATTCGAATTAATTTGTGAAAGTTATGCCCCTTTTCAGCTTTGACATACTGTTTTACAAACACGCATTTCTAATTTCGCGTTACATTATGAATACACAACTATGTAAGGTATATCCCAGTGGGTACATGACGTATACACATCGTCGCCTCAACGTCAGTGCAACGTCATGACGTCGCATCGACGTTGAGCGACGTGTTATAAACATGTCTCCTCCGGGATTCTTCTTAGCTATAGTTCTATAGATAAGCTAATATTAAATGGTATTTTAACATTTTTTATTTCACAAAAACAAATATTGTCGGAGGATCTTCTAATGAGTACCCACAATTGATGTTTTTGTGAAAAAAAAAAAAAAAGAAAAAAGAAACTATGCATATTGATACCGAACTTATTTGGTGTTGTGATTATAAAGCCATAGAACTTTCACCATAAAATGTGTGGGAAACGAAGAAAATCTTGGTTATTATTAAGTACGTTAATATAGATTTATACAGTAAAAACGGTAGGTAGAAGTTAAGTTTGAAAAAGTTAAGAGAAATATACATATATATAAAAGACAGAAAAAAAAGAAAAGATAAAAAAAAGTTCACCATATGTATCTTATTTTGTTGAATATAGTTCATAAGGGGAATGTTTATACCAAGTGAAAACACATGACTTATGATTCATTTCGATCTAATACAATCGATTTAATTTCATTTCATTGCACTTGAATGATAATGTGCTCGTATACTTATGCTGATTACACATTTCGTGCATAAAACCTTCATTTCGATAAATTAGATTTACTCCCGATTGCACATTCATTCCATTAATAGCTGTTCTTTTATGGAATCACTGAGTTCTTATTTTTGCAGATTATCATTATATTGTAACTGAATGCACTTTTTATACCCTCTATTACGAAAACATGCCTATTCAAATATATTGAAAATTTTACCACCATAATGATTGAAAATTTTCAGATAAAAAATCCTGATATTTTTCATATTTCTGCTCAAAATATAGATTGTGGGAACTCGTTAGAACCGCCTCGCCGAGGCGGTTCAAACGAGTACCCACGATCTATGTTTTGAACAGAAATAAGAAAAATAATGTATACCCCTGTAAACCCCAGTTTTACTATATAAAAGTGGGGTTTAAGGGGGTCAAATTATATAGGCGTGTTTTCGTGATGAACCTCGAAGAAAATGGAGGGGTATGTTACTTTTGCGTCATTCGTCAATTCGTCCGTGCATTCGCCACGCTTTTCTAGTGAGCAAAATATCTTGATAACTATTTCAGCTAGGGCCTAAACTTGATGAGTTTACCGGGGCTGGGGAGTAGATCACCCGGTTAACTTTTGAGAAAAAATCGGAATAAGTTTTTGAGAGTTATGTCCCTTTTTAACTGTCATTTTATAGGAACAAGCCTACCGTTTGGGCATAGTGTTTTAAAACACTTACACATATTTCTAGTTTAAATCATAAAAAATAATGCATCACGAAAACATGTCTATATAATTTTGACCCCCCCCCCCACCCTTAAACCCCACTTTTATATAGTAAAACTGGGGTTTACAGGGATATACATGTATAATATTTTTCTCATTTCTGCAAAGAAACATAGATTGTGTTGCTCGTTAGAACCGCCTCGCCAAGGCGGTTCTAACGAGTACCCACAATTTATGTTTTGAGCAATAATATATGAAAAATATCAGATTTTTTACCTGAAATGTTTTCAGTTTTTGGAGGTGAAATTTTCTGTATATTTGAAAAGGCGTGTTTTCGTAATGGTAAATATCAAATTACTGTACTTAACTATAAACAATAGTAATCAGAGGGACAGGCCAGAGCAAACAGCGTAGGTCCAAATCAGACGTCCCAGAGCGCGGTGTCAGGGTCTACACTGTTACAATGTACTCGTCCTACAGTTTTAGACGCATTCACAGGTATTAACATGTACTTATTAAAATTTTAGAAGTACATTTACGAGGTAAACAGTTAGATGTGTAAATATATCTATAAGGTAAATACGGTATCCAAAATTTATCAAGGAGGGAGGTCAGGAGTTCTTAAGTCAAAGAGGCGGGGGGGGGGGGGGGGGGGGGGAAAGATCAACTGAACCCCAGGATCCGCCCATATGGAAAATAGTAGCCCACAAAACACATGACCATGACCGACCGAACAACAGCTGTAATATACAACCGATGATGTAACATTGAATGGCATATATCATTGTACTTTTCTTGCATAGACATGGCGAAGTTTATGACAATGATCAATTAAGAGTATTACATAAAGCCATCACAGACGGAACATTAATGACATGCTGTTGTCTGTCACCAGGTGGGAGATATCTACATCCGTATATCTCGATTTCACACGCACGCGATAATAAGTGAATTGCGTTTTTTTTTTTTTTTTTTTCTGTGTTCAGGATTTTCGTATTTTTATTATTTCTGCAAGAGACGTGTCTTGGATGTCTTTTATCATTTCTGCAAGAGATTCAGTTATTGAAATCTGACAGGCGATAGATGCATATTTCTTTTTACAAAAAGACATGGCGTCGTGTTTCTTAGGCAGCAGCCTTAATTAAAGCGCCTACTAAAATTGTAGCAGACGACAATGTGCTTTATTTATTATTATTTTCAGAAGAAATAAGGTTTGACATTTCATGTGAATTGTCTGCCCTAGCAGACGATTCACATGAAATATCAAGCTTTATTTTTCCCTGAAATTTGAAAACAGAAATATTCGAAAATGTCGTCTGCTGCAGTTGTGATTGGCGCTTTAAGGATTATATTAATTGGATAGATGCACATATTGATTTGTTCTGGGTACAAGAAAATCTAGGCTGTGCCCTAGGCACGTGCGGGCTGCGAATGTGAAGACCAGCATGCGCACACGCACTGTTCGTTTAAGCTTTGGTCCGAGGACTATTATGTTATACGGACCGCGTCAAGCGAAAGGGTACCTTAGCACCGGCATATCCGAACAGTCGCAAATGGCCCTTTTTCTGCAGTAAATATAATTCTGTTAGGAAACAGCGAAGATCCGTATCAGTCTGCTGTCTTCGCTACTCGTATATTCCCAGAAAATACTTTTTCACTTGAATGGCTCATACATATATAATGTGTGCGAACCGCGAAGGCCTGCGCGATCAGCTATGCGCAGGCTGATCCAGGCCTTCGCATTTCGCATATGAATGGCATTGCCTAGGAATTTCTGTTCCCCGGCTTGCTTCGAAATTTTACCTAGTCATTCATTACCAGGGTTAAATAGAAGGATTTTAAATACGCTTTCAATGTGAACCGAACTAGAACGAAAAAATGAAAAAGAAATTTAAAGTTAGTGATGATATTAGAGATAAAGAGGCTTGTGTTAAACAGGAGGAAACTGTTCAAGAGGACACGACGGAACTTAATGAAAAAGATGAAGGTAAAATGCGTAAATAAAGCATTAAACATCTTTGTTTTATTATTATCATTATTATTATTATTATTATTATTATTATTATTATTGGAGCCTGGGCGTCGATTTTCCTATAAAATTGCATGTGTGCCCTGTAAAGACTTTGATCAGCCTGCGCATCCGCGCAGTCTGATGAGAGTCTTCATCGGACACTGTGGGTAGCCAAGATCCAAAGCGTTTTCACTAGGAGTTGGAAATGCTGTGTCCCGGCTCAATTTATATTTTGCGCTTAAAACGTCGGAAATTGCCGGAATTCGCCGACTTTCTTTGCATTCGTGAAAAGCTTCTCTGCTGATCATGCCAAATGATTTAAGGGTGTTATTTAGGGAATATGCGAGCCTGTAAATATTATTTTTTTGAGATGATGAGAATCTCTCTCTCTCTCTCTCTCTCTCTCTCTCTCTGTCTGTCTCTCTCTCTCTCTCTCTGTCTCTCTCTCTAGTGGTTTTCAAGACTTTTCTGTCATATTACGATGGTGTCTGAACAAATTGTTCACTTTAACTTTGTACTTCACCGAAATATACTATATATCCTTCGCAACCAAAATTTGCTAATTAAGTTATTTTCTCTCCACACCCCCCCTCCCACACACACACATGCGGCAAAACACGCACACACATGCGGTACTTATTAGAAGCGCTTTGGCAATCATGAGTGGCAAACAGCGTATATCCTAAAACAGGTCTGCACTCTTTGCTCAGGCCTGCTTGTCGCAGTTTTTTTGATAAAAATAGTAGTTTCGGTTAAGCAATCAACCCTTCATATACCCAGTTAAAAATGATCCTTGATGAACCAAGATGCAGTTGAGCATATTCATGATATTGTCTCCATTATTTTCATATACAGTAGAACTTCAATGGCTCGCACCCCGATGGCTCGTTTGGATGAGTCGAACACGATTTTGAGTCCGCAGGGATTTCCTCCAAATACGATATACGGATAATTTAGGGAGATTTTCTTCTTTTGTCTTTCAAATGTATGTTGTTTGCACGCATTAGAATCGCCTCGATGAGGCGATTCTAATGAGTGCAACAACATACGTTTTTTTTTTCTTTTTATTATATAGAACACCAAAAGATATCCCACAATTATCTCCATGATGCCTCCTGGTATGGCACTAATAGTAACCCTCCGTGGCTCGAACTACCGCTGTCTCGAACAAATTTGCATGGTCCCAAAGGGTTCGAGCCATCGAAGTTCGACTGTATGCGCCTCACTGTGAGAAAATGCATTTTTTTTTGTGCCTAGCGAAGACTCAGATCAGCCTGCGATCCACGCAGTCTGATCAGTCTCCGCCTGGCTCGCTATGGATAGTCCTGATCCAGGCTTCTTCAAACGCAGAGCGACGATTGGTCAGACTGCGTGGATGCACAGGCTGATCTGAGCCTTTGTTGGTCGTTCAAGGCACAAAGTACATTATAACACGTTCCTACACGAGTAATGTTGTGTCATCGATCACTTGCTTATTTGATGGCTGCATAGTGGTCGTCTGCTGTGTCGTCTGTGGCAGGAAAAAGGTTAAGAATTTCCGCAAGATAAAGTGAAAAGATGAACGTTTTCACTTGCGGTTGCACCGGGAAAACAAGAATTTGTTTCCAGTGGGTATGAATCCTTTATCAAGGGCACAGGGAACAATTTGTGTTAGGAAAAGTTATTACAGCAGCAAGGGCACGGGGAACAAATTGTGTCAGGGTAGTTGATTGCTGCCCGCAAGGGCACGGGGAACAAATTGTGTCAGGGCAGTTGATTGCTGCTCGCAGGGGCATGGGGAACAAATTGTGTCAGGACAGTTGATTTTGCCGCAAAGGCACGGGGAACAAATTGTGTCAGGACAGTTGATGTTACCGCAAGGGCATGGGAATCAAATTGTGCCAGGACAATCGATTGCTGCCGCTTGAGCAAGTGGAACAAATTGTGTCAGTACAGTTGATTGCTGCCGCAAGGGCACGGCGAACTAATTGTGTTAGGGCAGTCGGTTGCTGTCACAAGGGCAGGGAAGTCTTGGTTACATAGTAGCTATTTTATGTAAGGTAGCCCGTGACTGGTTAACCCTTATCCTGATGAATAATTTAATTAACCACACACATTTCTGACTATTAGCCAATCGGATTACATCGTATAGTGTTTTCATTCAAATTCACAAACTGAATGACAGTGTAGATCCTGATCAGACGGCTTCTCCAGAAGCAATCTGATCTGGATCTACACTGTTTGCGAAAGTAGGGGTTATCGTGAACAGCAGGATAAGGGTTAATAATGAGGATAAATTGAAACTTATTCTGATTTGAAGAGTTGAAGAAAAAATGTTTCTGTGGAATTTCATAACTGTTTCAGAGAAATAATTGTTTGTGTTCGTGTTTGACGGAGCCAAAAACAGAATCTCAGTTTTTGATATCTGTCGATTTTTTTTAAATTTATATTCCTGTGCTAAGCCTGGTCTTAAGATAGAAATAAAATAGAAATAATAATAAAATAATAATAATGGACTTCAAGGTATTATTTAACGCATAGCATGCAGGGTACAAAAAAAAAAAAAAAAAAAAAAAAAAAAATCAGCAGACATTATCTATAAATATTTTTCTTAAATATCCCAGAAAACAGGCTTTGTCATTTCATGCAAAAGCCTATTTTCTGGGGAAAATAAGAATACGATCAAATTGTCATCCGCTCAGTTTGCCCAGTGAGTGACACCTGCCAATTTTCTACTGTACAGTAGATTCCGATTTGACACGCTTACCACGCTTACTATCGGCGGAAATTATGTCTACCTTTAATGTTGGTGCCTTTATCAAAGTCGATGATTAACGTTGATGTTTTTATTACCGTCATCATTAGTACATAAGTACGTGACATTGTACTTCTTGAGGGCACAGACAATGACCTTTAAAATGTAGGTATTGGTTGTCCCCTAATCGGCAAACTCCGGACACACTTCGCCCTTTTGCGTTGATCTTCCCAATCGTACGAAGATGGCCGAATTGTGTTAAAATAGAATAGAATAATAAGATAGAATAAAATGACCACAGGCTGCCACCTAGGTGTGGTGATACTTCGCAGCATCTATATGTACATGTATTTACTTTCCTTTTGAATCGGTTGAAGTCAGTTTTAGCACGCCTTAGCGAAGCAATGGAGTGTTTATTCTTCTTTTTTTTTATATTTTCCATTCATATCTGACATCTTTCAATATAACTATTTGTTTACTAGCCCTATCGCCCCTGAGTTTCATCTTTGAAATTGGACAGAACCGTTGTATCAAATAGGGATCTAAATTAAAACTAACAGACTGGGATGACAAACAGTGTAGATCCAGATGGGACGGCTCGTTACGAGCCGTCCCATCATGATCAACACTGTTTGAAAATATCTTTACGGACTGCAAGGCTAAAAGGGCTCAACCAATATATCCTTCCGTACTAACCCAAATGACCATCATGGGTTGACGGGTCGTTAAATTAAACCTGAACTCGTCATCATGTTTTTGTTGTTGTTTTTTTTGTTGTTTATTTTTATTTTTTATTTATTTATTTTTTTTTTCTCAAATTCCTTTTTTTCTTATTCCATGTAAGATTTTTTCACTTGTGACAATTACGTTTACTTATAGTGGACAGTATTCACTTGGTAAAGCTTTCGTCATTTTGTTTAAGGGCGACAAGTTTTGTGACTTTCTGTTAAGTGCACACCAAAACCCTTCTGAAAAGGGATCTACTCTAAAGAAAGAATTTGCTTCCTTTGGGAGCAAATTCTTTCCTTTTAGAGTAGATCCTTTGCAGAAGGGGGTTTAACTACAAGAAAGCAAATAGGAAGTCACAAAAATTGTCTCCCTTGTCAAACGTGGGATTAATTTTACCACATCTATCCGTCGATCTTAAGGTATGATCGATAGCATAGTTTTTCTATTATCTCCTTGATAGGCACAGTGCAAGGTAAACCTAATACGCATGAATAACTAAGTCCTTCTAACTGGAATCCTCTGATTTTATCGTAGCATTTCAGTAAAATTTAACCAATTCTTTTTCACATCTGTGCGAAGGATTTATTGACATTACACATTTTATTTCACAGAAAATGTATCTTCTTTATATTTTGGAAGCTTTACCCGTGTATGATTTCACTTAAATTGGATTTCTGAAGGAAAAGATAGCTATCCTTAATAGAGTTGCTAAGGATAAAGTCAGAGGAATCCATTCAACTGGACCTAGTTGTTTACAGCGAGTACTCGGGGTGTTAACTGTCTGCTATCTCCCATTACGGTCGCAAAATATTTAGGGAAAATTGTGGTACCGTACTGCCGGAGCTCCCCTGTTTCAGCTTATTCACATTTTGTTCTTATATTTTCAGGGGTAACTGACCCGGATATAAAGCCAGAGCTATACTGGAACAGATACGGTTTCAAAATGGAGGCTGAATTCGTCGCCTACTATCTCGGATCGTCCATGTTGACGAAAGGAACGACTGGACTTGGATCGATTCAGAAGCCACTGAAAGAGAAATATTTCGCGTTTCGCAAATCCGCGGAAAACAAACTTGGAGCAGAAATGGGAATTCGGATTAACCCTTCTGGAGTAGTGCTTCTGTTCCCAGGACAAGGAAATGACGATTTCTATGATATTTCCTCCATTCACTTTGCTGAGGCCGTGCATTTCGTGCATACAAAGCATAAGGATAAAAAGACATACTTCGCTTTTGTACCAATTGACGAATCCATAGCTGCAAATACAGGGCAAGAAAAATTGTTCACGCAGCTGGATAAAAAATTTAAACACCTTGAGAAAGTTTCCCATCCGCCGATGTTGGCATGTGTCATGCGCAGACCAACCGGTGTTAAGGCGGTAGATTGCCACGTGTTCATTGTTCAGCACCCGAAAGACGCCTTACAGATGGCGTCCATGATACACAGGTTTCAGGCAGGGCCAGGTCATTATGACAGGAGAAGTTTTGGACCACCAGCTTCCGACCCTTCTTATCGAGACCCGTATCCAAATCCTGACGTCATTCCACAGAGTAGAGTTTCAGCGCACGAGATGGGTCCTCCTCGAGACGTCCGTCCAGGAAACCGAGAACCAGGAGAGGACTATGCCATCTATCGCGGTAGGGGTCTTGAGTTAAGAAATGACCATTTCAGAGCAAACGAACTGCCTTCACCTGCAGAACCGGACGGACGAGGGTTTGAACCGAACAGAAGTTTTGACAGGAATTCAGCTAGCTATCCAGGCTTTGAGCGGAGGTCTTCCGATGAGAGATACAAAAATAGTTACGACGACGGTCGAAATCGACCGATAAGTGATCGAGAATTAGATAATGTCGAGAGACGACCTCGCGAACTACGTACGAATGCAGGTTTCGTAGAAAGGGACTCATTTGGACGTGAGTTTCAATTTGATAACGCAATATCTCACGAACGGCAAAGGTCAGGTGACAGTGGACCAGGCAGGGCACGATATGGTAGCGACAGAGCTGGCGGCATGTCGCCGCGCAATGAATACGGCGGTCGGTTTGACAGACACAGCGATATTATTCCACAAGGTAGATATAATCAATATCCTAACAGGCCCGACTTTGAGCCCTACGTTGGCCCGCCCGTAACGGGGAATTTACGGGACGATGGCCCTTCGCGTCGTACATATCACGAGCAATCATACCCAAGACCAGGCGGTCCTCAGTCTTCGCCTCACAGTCCCAGAGAAAGATCACCTCCTGGCGTAAGGACGCCACCTGGGAGTCGATCACCGAGAGGAAAATCACCAACGCCGCAAGATGAGGAAGTTTGTTCTGCATCAAATCTTGAGAGTCGTCAAGAGTTTGATGCAAACGGGAAACCCATTGCCAAAGTACCACCTAACCGACACGCTGGGGTGCGTGTACTGCCTAGCTTACCAATTCCTGGAGCCAGAAGTCACCTGAAACCGGTGTCTCCGAGGGTAGAAGAAACATCACCGAACCAGAAAGGCGGTGGCAAGGCACCAACCTATAATTTCGAAGCAAAGGATGATAGTGATAGCGATAATCCTTATGACAACGCGCCAGATAAAAGGACTAAAGATGACTCGAGAAGTGATCGTTCAATTTCAGAGGACATTGCTCTTGTAGACAGACTTTTTGAAGATGCTACCACACAAGAGACAAGTAGAGTGAAAAGTGATGGATTCAAATACGGAAATAGCGTATATACAAGTGACCAATATAATCGGTATGGCGGAGAGAATCCACCATCAAATCAAAACGTTAAAAGGATGAGCGAACCTTACGGGCAAAATTCGGGAAATAAGTGGTCGTACTATGACGAGAGAGAAAAGTACATGAAAAAGGATCGAGATGGCTGGCAGGGGGATTATAAATCAAAGTCTGCACATGACTTCTCGCAGCCAAATTATGGATCTGATTTCAGTGCAAATGGCCAGCATGTTTCTAAAGACGCTGAAATAGCCAATATGTTCTCTAGAATGAAAGTGGGTCACGGTGCTGGTCAGGGAAATGACTTCGAGAGAGGGCTTGGATATCTCCCCTGAGCAAAGCGTACGCACCCCCCCCCCTTTCCCCAGCATTCATTGTGTAATAATTGTTTATGTCATAGCTTTAGACACGGCACTTTTTGTCAACCGAAAATTGTTGATATTTTTTCTTTATTTTCAATGAAAACATATGAGACACAACGTGATAAAACGTACCTCCTGAACTCTTCGCATCAGTGCAGTCTGATCAGTCTTTGTTGTCCGCATGAAGAAACTTTGCATCATGTGCTTTCCAAAATACTTAAATAATTAAAACTCTTGATCAGACTGCGTAATTGTGCAGGCTGATCTGAATTTTCGCTGGGCGCATATGTACGCTTTCTCACCATTACGAAAACATACCTATTCAAATATACTGAAATTTTTTACCAGCAAAAATGAATATTTTCAGGTAAAATATTCTGATATTTTCCATATTTCTGCTCAAAGCATAGATTGTGGGTACTCGTTAGAACCGCCTCGATGATGCGGTTCTAACGAGTACCCACAATCTATGTTTTTGAGCAGAAATAAGAAAGATAATGTATACCCCTGTAAACCCCAGTTTTACTATATAAAAGTGAGGTTTAAAGGGGTCAATATTATATAGGCATGTTTTCGAGATGACGTTGCGGCTAATGTTGTGGTACTCATAAGAAGTGCCTCATCGAGGCACTTCTTATGAGTACCACAACATATATTTTCATCATATCATGGAGAAAAAGTATATAACTATTAGGACTGTCTTAAAGTGGTCTTTTTCGGGGGATCGACAGAGCTATGTACATACCCCTATCTTTATCTTTGTGAATACTTTAAGATTTTTGTAAACCGGAGCTTAATTCATTTTCGAGATCGCAGCAACTGATGTAAGAGATAAACAAGAAAAGGATAAAATATACAACCAGGTAGATAGAACTGTCATGGCAGCCACATGCAAACAGCAGAGTTCCAGATCAGACGGCGCATCTACCCACTTGAACAGTTTCTCTAGTGATTTGTAAGATAAGGTGCCGTGCCCAATAATAAGGCTAAGTAGCTGGTAGTCCTGTCTTCGTATCATGAGATCCCGGGCTCGAATCACGCGGCATTCAGTTCATGACCGTCAATACGGCGTTTCATTGTACAGCCTTTCATTATCACCATTCCATCGTCTCGATATTACTTAAACATGTAGAAAGGGGCGTAAAATACCAAATCAATGCCAAATCATCATCGGAGAGCAAAGGCTCTTAAAATTTAGCAGGTGGGCACACAACCCTTTCACCAATTAAAAGACGGCTTACCATAGCTTCAGATAAGGCGGGTACCCCTTCTGATTTTGAGTTGTGGGTACTAAATTCAACAACTTCTGTTCAAAATTTTACACATTTTTACCTGTTTATGTCTAACATCCGACAAAATGGAATTGGTAAACTGTGATGACCCAGATCGGACGAAAACAACGCGACCGTTTGAACACTGAACAGGGAGCGTTTCATTTCACAGAATCATCTGTTATCGCCCTTCGATCGTCTCGATATGACATAAATAGTTAAATGGGACGTAAAAACCAAAATCATTATCATCTGATCAGGGTCTGCAATGGTTGGATTAAGGAAACTTGGTACATACCGCCGTTATTTTTTTTCTTTTTTTTTTTACAAGCAGGACAAGAGTTGCGACTTCCTGTTTGCTAACCTTTACAGCAAGTCTCGTCTGTAAAGGGATGTACATGTACTCTAAAAGGAAAGATTTTTTTTCCAAGAGGCACATGTTGTTTTCCTCTTTGAGTAGACCTCTTTTGCAGAAGTAAGCCAAAAGAATTTTGGAAGAGGTAGCTCCATTTGGGAGCAAATTCTATTTTTAGAACAAACCCCTTTTCGGAAAGGGTTTCATGCACAGGAACAGAAAGTCGCAAAAGTTGTCTGTCAAAAGAAAAAAAAAGTCGGGCTATCTCTCATGTATATTCAATTAACTTAAGTGGGTGTATGGTTTTAAAGGTCAGGGCCCAGTTGTTCAAAGCGTCGTTAGTTAAATTAGCTCGTTAAGGGTCATTTCGTTAATTGTTTTAGCGGATTCAATATACAATATTCTGATATGTTTTGCTGAAAAAATGTGACTGCAAAAGCTACTCTCATTTTTTTCAGCAAAACAAAAATCAGCATATTTGCGTATCACTCGATGAAAATTTTAACGAATCGTTAACTAACGACGTCGTTAGCTTTGAACAACTGGACCCTGTTATTTTTTTCGTGCTCAACTCAGCTGAGCATGAAATTTGTCCTGCTAATACATCTCAGATAACTAACAATTGCAAATTCTGTCTTGCTAAACATAGCTGAGAATGGAATTTTCTCTGCTAATAGATATGAAAATTGCCAACTATTGTTGGCATTTTCATATTTTTATTAGCAGGGAAAATTTCATGCTCAGCTGAGTTGAGCACGAATATGTTTTATAAACTCGGGGCATGACGCCTTTCATGTATATGTCCATCAAAATATCAACTAAGGACCTCGTCTGTATAACGGTGTTTATCTGCAATGTTTTTGTTTTGTCTATTTCACTACTGAACCAAACTAATTGGGTGTGCAATGAACCCTAATTACAACGACATCGTTTGTTCCCAAAGATGTTACCATTAAAATGAATTTGCTGTTATGAAGAATCCTTAATAAGCAAAATAATATATGTAAGAAAGGAACTGTTTTATTCTTATTTCCTCACAGAACATATGTTTTGGATATTTATTAGAGTCGCCTTAGTGAGGTGATTCTAACAAACATCAAAAATATGTTTGTTGAAGTATTAAAGTGTTCTTGCATAATTTTCCGGCCTCGGTGGCCCAGTCAGATGCGCGTCTGACTGGTGATCGGATTGCAGGTTCGATCCCCGCCGGCTCTGCAGCATTCTTTCGCGAAGATTGATCATGAAATATTTTCTACGGTCATTTGTTTTCCTTCGGCTTATTCAAGAAGGGCATTTGTCTTTTTTTTATTTTTTTTATTTTTTTTTTTTTTGCGAAAGAATGTGCACAAATACTTTTTAACCGGGTAAAGGACTAATCCTGCCCAGAGAAAGTGTGGTTAAAGGTAAACTGATCGGCTCCACATGATCCTAATGGGTTGATTGGGCCGTAAAACCTCTACTCAATCAATCAGTCTTGCATGATTTCTGACTAACTATCACCTCTTGAGCGAAGGTTTCATGCCAGTCAAACTATCATTATAACGAATTTTGTCGTTGTATCGAGTATCGGTATAAAGAGGGTTGATTGTATACCGTTTTGACGCGAATGCCTCTCTTGAGTTGACGCGTCGTTAAACCTAAAATCACCATCAACATCATTATAATTATATTTCATCAAAATATACAGTCGAACCTAAATAGCTCGAACATCTTTGGGACCATGTAAAACTGTTCGAGACATGGGTAGTTCGAGCCATTGAGAGTTAATCATAGCGCCAGGTCAGGAAGCAAATGGATATAATTTACAGATGTCTTTTCGATCTTCAGTATAATAATGGTATGTTGAGTGTACTCATAAGAATCGCCTCGATGAGGCGATTCTAATGAGTACACAAAACATACATTTTATGATAAAATAAGAAAATTTCCCTAAAATATGTATAATTTATTTTGCTTTCTTGGGCTATCAAGATAATTTTCCAGGGACTCAAAAACGAGTTTGAATTAGCCATGTTGTACGAGTTATCGGTGTTCGAATCACTGAGGTTTTACTGTAAGTATGAGCAACATGTTTATATTTATTCTCACATCATGTATATAAATATAACACGAGTCGCAACGTAAACGTATCTTTTTTTTTTTTACGTGCGCCCATCGAAGACTCAAATCAGCCTGCGCATCCGCGTAGTCTGATCAAGAGTCTTCGTTGTCCACATGAAGAAACTTGGCATCTGGGCTATCCAAAATGCGCCCAATGAAGATTCTGATCAGACTGCGCGAATGCGCAGGCTGATCTGAATCTTCGTAGGGCGCACATGTCCTGTAAGAGAGAGAGAGAGAGAGAGTGAGAGAGAGAGAGAGAGAGAGAGAGAGAGAGAGAGAGAGAGAGAGAGAGAGAGAAACGTTCTGCACCACTAATAGTTAAGATTACCCACAATCAAAATATTACTGTACTTTCACAGTATCAAATTGTCTCGTGCCGTTGTTTGCATCAGTATTTTGACCTGAATACTGAAAAGTAAATATGCATGTCATATTCTCGGGCGGTACCTGCTAAGATTCCACATATTAACTATTAACACACACTTACTTGATATTACACGTCTTGTGTTGAAAGTTTTTATATGCTACTTGAAGTATTCCCAGCTCTAACTCAGACCGAAACTTAGGAAATTAGCTTTATCCTATGCACCGGTTTTCGGGTGGAAAAAAATACTGTTTTTAAATGGAAGCTTCGATAGCGAGCCTGACAGTTATTGACATTAATGTACATGTATATGTAAGGAATCATCCGATGTGTAATATTGAGTCACATAAGAATACTTATTATTTACTGGTAAATGGCTGTCCCTTAGGAAATATTTAACAAACTCCACGGAACAAGCACTTAAAAAAATTGAGCCAAGTTAGGCTCTTCTATTCAACAACGGAAAGAAGGTATGGAAATACTTGTTAATTGACCTAGTTATTAATTTTGTTAATCATACTTTTTCAGTCCTGGTCTCACGGCACCAGAATGCCTTAATAGTATATGTGTAATAGTTTAATATGCATCTACACATATCTTTTGTAGCCATTCATAAAGGATTTCGAATCTAATGTGTTGCCATTTGGTTTCGACGTGTTTTGAATTGACAAAATGAAAACAACTTTTGTGACTTCCTGTTTGCTTTTCTGCACACAAGTGCCCTTCTGAAAGGGGGTTAGACTGGTTCCAGTCTCCAGTGACTAATTATGTATTTTTATAACCCTGTTTCATAATCCACTGAAATAAAACCAAAATAATATCATGACTGGTCACTAGTGACCAGGCTTTATTGTCATGATATTATTTTGGTTTATTACTTTAGTGGATTATCAAAAAGGATTATAAAACTATTTAGTCACTGTAGACTGGAGCCAGTCTAAAAGGGGATCTACTCTGCAAGGAATTTGGTCCCTTTGGGAGCAAATTCTTTCCTTGTAGAGTAGACTCGAGGGAGCAAAGTATAGACCCTTTTCAGAAAGGAACTAAAGAATTGTGACAAGGTTGTCTCCCCTGAACGTGTATCCATTTTCTTGAAGGTCATTTTAACAGATGGTTGGTTGTTTTATGGTGACCAGTTATAACAACTATGACTGAAGTATTTTAAGAAAATATTCTTATGTTGTTGCAGCATTTAATGCATTTATTGTGTGTATGTAATTTGTTCTTTGTGTCCGTATTGATATCAAATCGGAATATTTATAATATATACTCAAGTCACAAAACAGGCAAACGTTTAAAAAATCTTGCATAAAGGAGAGTATTTCTTAGTTTAAACAATACTTTATTTGTATTATTCATACATATATTTTATAACAAGTAATAATTCAACATAGCACGGCTTCTACAAGTTGGATTCAGAAGAAAGTCTTTAGATTTAAGTGAATCTGCATCCCGCTTAAACGGATGTATGCAGAAAATTAACATACGATTTGAAATACATAATGTATATAGCATCACTAGCAATACTTTTCTTGATAACAAAATTTATATAAAAAATCCTGCTTTTTGAAGTTTGAAAACACTAACAACAACAACAACAAAAACAAAAAAAAAAAAAAAAAAAAAAAAAAAAAACAATTATAGCAGATAGCTGAATAATCAGCTATAAATTTATAAATTAGCAGAAGCTAAATGAATGCTCCACGGGGATGGACTGATGTGCACCATTACTAAAATGAATACACCTGGGCCCTGTTGTTCAAAGCTAACGATGTCGTTAGTTAACGATTCGTTAAAATTTTAATCGAGTGATACGCAAATATGCTGAAATTTTTTGCTGAAAAAATGTGAGTAGCTTTTGCAGTGCAAAAGCTACTCACATTTTTTCAGCAAAAAATATCAGAATACTGTGTATTAAATCCGCTAGAACAGTTAACGAAATGACCCTTAACGAGCTCGTTAAGCTAACGACGCTTTGAACAACCGGGCCCTGATCTACATATGTACAGAACATGGACTACGAATCCATTAATTCGTGTCGCCAAATTCATTGGATAGTAACCAGACCCAAAGTTTCGGGCATGTTTCAAATAAGATTTTGATAAATTCTGACATTCGTACAATTGAGCAAGTTTTAGTAAACAGGTATTTTTTTCACTAACCCAAATGCATCCGTTACATGTACGCTTTACCTGTCAAGGGAGATAACAGAACGACTGCTGTCTCTCAGTGAAAATTCAAAGGATTTGATTGTTCGAATCGCAATACTTTATATTATCATTTTGCTCGTTACCCCTTCCGCCCCTGTAAAATGTGTACGCAATAAATGCCTATAATTTTGTCTTCTAGCATTTTGGGGAGGGGGGGTGGGGGGGTTGGAGAGGGGGGGGGGGGGAATCAGTGGATTATCTCCCTTGACAACTTCAGAATCGAGAAATAAACAATTTTGCAAAGGTAGACTTCAATTTAAAAGCTTCTCTTGGAAAAACTGATTATTTAAAATTTTCCACCTCTTTGAAAAGATAGATAGCATTACCAGTGCCTGTAGTGGTAAAGGGCGATAACTCAGCAATGTCACCAAAATGCATGGGTTTCTTTCTCCAGTATTTGATATAATCTGCATTTCCCTAAGTATTTGGACAGACAGGCCTGAGCAAACAGTGCAGATTCAGATCAGACGCCGCGGAACGCGGCGTCTGATCAGGATCTACACTGCTTGCCATTCATCCATAATTTTCAAACACGTCAAAATGTAGTCAAATGGACTAGTTTATGTTTTAGGAGAATTATGGTAAGACGTTAAGAGGTCCGAATGCGCACTGTGCTTTCCACATCACTTTGAAAGAAGTCTTTGCTTGGCGTTTTAGTCTGACTGCAAATATTTATTTGTGAGTGACAATTTCTACTCAGAACCCATTAGTCGCTCTTGGTTCTTTGTTTTGGCCCTAAAAGTAATTTGGTCTGACCTGTGTAATTTCTATAAGAGTGAACCGATTTTGTTTTTCGAAAAAAAATATAATAAAATATTTGTTGCTTTTGTCCACTGACTTTTTATTATTGACGTCTTACAATACAATACTGTAAAAATTCCAGAAATTTCGAACAAATGGAACTTGTTGAAAGCCTGCCTCCAATCTACCGTTCCTGTCGGTTGTTGCTTAATTTTTTTAACCAATGAAGAGAATGTAACTTTTGGTGTATAGGTAGTTACGACAAATGGGTTTGCATTGAAACATGACAAAATTTGGTAGTTTACTTCTGATTAAAGCGATATTAGAAACGGCTTCTGACGTCGAAAGCAGAGAAGGGTATTTTCGACATCGATTGGTGCAATTTTGTGATATACGTCATAATTGTATAGATATAGTGACTTGTAGATATGTAACGTTATTTTGTTAAACTACATGAGCCACGTCAGAAAACGTACCTTTCGACATGTGCGCCCAGCGAAGATTCCGATCAGCCTGCGCTTTCGCGCAGTCTGATCAGAATCTTCGCTGGACGCATTTTGGATAGCCAAAGAGGCAAATATTCTTTACGCGGACAGCGAAGATTTTGATCGTACTGCGCGGATGCGCAGGCTGATTTGAGTCTTCATTGGGCGCTCATGTCATAAGTTACGTTTTCTCACGTGACGGTTCTTATACAGATACCCGAACTTAAATATACAGATACCCAGTCCCAGTATAACTGGAATGTTTAAGACATTACGGAAACACGTCTATATAGTTTTGACCCCCTTAAACAGTAAAACTGGGGTTTACAGGGGTATTCATTAATTTTCTTGTTTCTGCTCAAAAACATAGATTGTGGGTACTCGTTAGAACCGCCTCACCGAGGCGGTGCTAACGAGTACCCACAATCTATGTTTTGAGCAGAAATAAGAAAACTACCAGAATTTTTTATCTGAAAGTTTTCATGTTTTTGGTGGTAAAATTTTCAATATATTTGAATAGGCGTGTTTTCGTAATGTAATTTATCTAACTGTTTCTGCTAGCTAGAAAGTACGCACTTTTGCAGGGAAACCCCTAGACTGGTTAAAAGCCATTGAGTAAGTCTGTTTCTCTTGATAGACGATATTTTATTTTCTTTCGCAGAATCTCGTTTTATTTTTTTCCCTGTCTGCTGAAACTAAATGAGCCCACGAGATAAGAGGATAAGAAATATTCTACTATGCCCACCAAAATAATACGATGACATTGTCTCTCTGGTATCAGAATGATACACTCAAATCTCTTGGTCCATTCAGTTAGAGCTGGATAGGAATAAAAAAAGAGATTCGGTGAAAGAAGGGAAACTGTCGTCTATCAAGAGAAATTATTTGCAGCATTTTGTACAATTTTTACTTTATGAATGAACTGTCAGAGGGGCAATGTCTTAGTATTATTTAGGTGGACATAGTAGAGTATTTCTTATCCTCTTATCTCTTGACATTATGCCAATCTAGGAAATCCCTTTGAAGGACGTCTACATGCCCTGCCCCCCACCCCCCCCCCCGCAATAGTTGTTCCTTCTGACCGTTCTAAGGCGGTGCCTCTGTTGCAATTCTTCCTTGTTTGTACAGTGAACCCTCGATACAACGACAGCATTTGTTCCCAAAGATGTCACCATTAAAATGAAATCGCTGTTGTAAAGAACCCTTAATGGACAGAATGATATGTAAGAAAGGTCTTGTTTTATTCTTATTTCCTCATAGAACATTATGTTTTGGATATTTGTTAGAATCGCCTCACTGAGGCGATTCTAACAATTATCCAAAACATATGCTTCTTTAAAGCATTAAATATAAAATTCTTGCATAACTTGTGACTAATTGTTACCTCTTGGGCGAAGGTTTCGTGACATTCAAATTGTCACTATTATGAATTTTGTCGTTGTATCGAGTGTCGATATAAAGAGGTTTGACTGTATGTCAGTTAAGGCTGGCTAATCAGAGCTGAAAAGATAATCGCTTATCGGTCCTGCCATTGCGATCGATAATCGATTAGTAATCACTGAATATTTGGTCATAATTTTACCTGTCTGTCTGAGAATGACTCTTACCATACGTTATACTTTACTGTATATATTTGATCAGACAGGCCTGAGTAAACAGTGTAGATCCAGATGAGACGCCGCAAACGCGGCGTCTCATCAGGGTCTACACTGTTTGCCACTCATCCAGCTATTTTAGACACAACACTGGGTTGTAAGTTGTACTTGTTCAAATTTTAGATTAAGTATGGTATGGAGTTGAGATGTCTGAATACTAAGGCTAAATATGGTAAAGTAAGAGACGGAAATCAAATGATCGATTATTAGCAAATCTGTAACGATAATCATTTTTGTGGAATTTATCGGTCAATTAATCGATTATTCGATTAATTGTGCCAGCCTTAATGTCAGATATTGCAACTGTGACGCAAAGTATTGTCATTTTTTCTTCCTAATCTCTTCAACTGTCAGTTTCTCGGGAAGACCGTCCCAGCAGGCACATAACGTTGAATCAACGTCGATTCAACGTCTCTTGACGTTGAATCGACGTTGTTTCAACGTTGTGTGCCTGCTGGGCGTGTTTCGGGCTTTTGATCTTCCCAGGGTACATGTCTATTTATACTTTTGCTACGGTGGCTCTCTCGTATGATTCTTCTTGATTTTAAAAACAGACAGAAAATGAACTGAACACAGTATGTGAGAGCGACAGGACTTGAATTAACTGCCTAATTTACTTCAAAATTTGTTTTTAAGGATCGTTGATTATAAACCTTTACCACTCTCAGGGCTAATTCAGCAGACGCGGACAAAATGGTTAATTTTTCTTATTTTTCCCAGAAAACAGGATTTGGCATTTCATGCAAATTGTCTCCACTGGAGACAGTTTGCATGAAATGTCAACACCTGTTTTCTTGGGAAAATAAGAAAAAAAAAAAAAAAAAAAAAAAAAAAAAACATTTCAAATTGTTTTACCCGGACTGCAAAGCGTTAAGAGATCGTCAGAAACTTTCAGCCGTTTATGTGTTGAACGGTCGAAGGGAGGTAATAAGCTAGAAAAAAGTTTTGCGATAGTATATAGAATTTTTGTCCTGCGTTTGCCGCTCATCGCAGTTGAAAATGAGTATCATAATGACCGATTTTACCCTAAATCACGCGCATTCCCAAATCAGAGAGTACAGTGCAATCATAGTCTGCCCTTAGTATATGTAGTTCGTTCATTTTCTTAATATTAAAAAAAAATCTAAAGACTGCTGACTGAATTCTGCACGATATCCCAGCGGGCACGCAGCGTATATATCACGTCGCACAAATGTCGATGCAACGTCATGACGTTGCATCGACGTTGATGCGACGTTGTTTAAATGTCATATGCCCGTTGGAATGTAATCATTCTGAAATCACGAACCATCCTAGACAGCCACACAGTCTGAAAAGTGCGCTTTTGGTGTCCATTGCAGATAAAACCTGGTTACTGTACAACGTCCACGAACAAAGTGCTAATCAAATGTATTTTGTCAAAAGAGCAGATATTTTAGAGCGCCAGTTCTATAAATGTAGTTCACTTTCGTTGATAATAAAACTAGATTTGCATAAATTTCTTATAATTTCCTTAATTTATATTCATGGTCATATGTATCAGCCAGTTGAGTCAAAAAAGTGCCTTGGGGCAAATGCGGACAGCGAAGGCCCAGATCAGACTGCGCGTCCGCACAGTCTGATCAGGGCCATCGCTGTCCGCTTAAAGAATCACTGGGTACTGCAGAATGTATCAGTGGAAGTGAAAAGCAGTGATGAGAGTTTGCGCATGCGCAGGATGATTTTAACACGTACATGTACATTTTGCACCTTTGCGCTTGACAAGGTGCATATTTGTTGTGTTACTGGATCGCGGAACAAATCAATGGCGGGCCAGATAATACATCACATTGTTTGCTAGGATTGTTTACTAAAATAACCTTGTGTTTGATGAGACATTCACAGAATGAAAGTATCAGATTGCTAGATTATCTAACCTTTAAAGTGCCAATCACAATTGCAGCAGACGCCATTTTTTTTTTTTTTTTTTTTGAACATTTTTGTTTTCTTGTCTTTCAGTGAAAATAAGACTTGACATTTCATTGGAATATCACCTGTTATTTTCTATGAATAATAATGAAAATAAACAGAACGCCGTCTGCTATAAGTTTGCTTGACGCTTTTACTTTCAAGTTAACGAATGTGAATCATAAAATGTCAAGTCTTTTTTATCCTGGATTAAACAATATTAAAAAAAAATAAAAGGCCATTTGCTGCATGTACAATTTTGCTCTGTGCTTTTAGAATTAACCTTTACAATTTTCTGGGCTACATGTAATTCAGCAGACGACAAATTTATATTTTTTTATTATTTTTCCCCTGAAAACAGAATTTGACATTTCATGCAAATTGTCTCCAGTAGAGACAACTTGCATGAATTGTCAAAACCTGTTTTTCAGGGTAAATTAAGAAAATATTTCAACATGTCGTCCGCTGAAAATTGTACCCAGAATGCTTCGCGTTAAGACGCAGCGAGCGAAAACTTGCTAAGAGCGTATGCAAAATGCCTTATACATTCTCATCAGGATCTGTTCATTGATGCATTTTAAATCGATCCTGGCTGATCTGGGTCTTCGCTGTTTGCCGCGAAGACACTTTATATTTGGCGCAGTTAATTGTTATCAATATATTCGCATTTAAGACACGCCACAAAAAAAAAAAAAAAGTTTTCAGGTCATGTGCGAACAGCGAAGGTCCAGATCAGTCTGCGCATCGTCGTAATCTGATCCGAGTCTTACATTGGCTACTGTAGAATGTGTTGGCGAACAGTAAAGGACCCGTTCGGATTGGGGAATGCCCAGGCAGATCCCCGCTTTTCCGGAGAGCTATTCTGTCCTGTCGGCAAGTCTCATTAATACAGTTGACTCTCGTTATCTCGACCTCGCTTATCTCGAATAACCGCTTATCTCGAAGCGAAAATCTGGTCCCTGCTTAAACATGAAAATCTAACAACAGGTAACAAAATATTATGGAAAAGAGGAGAAATTGCTCCTAAGGAGCAATTTATCCTCTTTTACATAATATTTTCAATATATCTCTAGGAGTCAAATTACATACACATTTGTTAAATGTGGTTGTTCAATTTATTTTTTCGTAAATTCTGCAAATCTGATATGTCGATGTACGGATATCTCGAAGTATTTCAGAGAGTCCCTTAGAATTCGAGATAACGAGAGTCGACTGTATACTGTACCATTTTTTTCCCTAATTATTCGGACTTCTGTGCTCCTTACCATCTTCTTCCTAAAATTTGAACCTTTCCATTTTACTACCAGCTGACATGTCTATAACTTCTGCGGGAGTGGCAAACAGTGTAAACCCAGATCAGACGCCGCATTCTGCGGCGTCTGATCTGGGTCTACACTTTTTGATCAGGTCTTTGTCCCAGTAGTTTGGGTTATTATAGTATATAAGAAGAAATTACCAATGAGCCGGGCCACAGCATTTCCTACAAGATTGCATGTGTGCCCAATGAAGACTCAGATCAGCCTGCGCATCCGCGCAAGCTGGTCAGAGTATTCACTATCCGCATGACGAGGCTTTGGATCCTTGGTTACCCACAGGCCGGCCTGCGAATGCTCTGATCAGACTGCGTGAATGCGCAGGCTGATCTGAGTCTTCGCTAGACGCTCGTTCAATCTTGTAGGAACTGCTGTTCCCCGGCTCCAATACATTAAAACTAATTCATTGTTTCAAATGCATTTTATACATTTAGTCAAGTACTTGTTAAGATTTAAATTTTATGTCCTTCCTTTCGACAATTGAAGTTGTTATTAGTTTTGTAAATTATTGTGACAATGTTAATAAGTCAAAGAAACCAAATATATATTTAAACAGATTGTGTGTACATTTGTTGCTAGTTATACATCCCACGAAGCGTCCGGGTGGCCCAGTGGTTACCGCTTCCGACTTCGGACGACGAGGTCCCGGATCTGAATCCCGCCGGCGTTAGAATTCTGCTCAGAGCCTTTCATTATAATACTTCCATCGTCTCGATATGACTTAAATAATGTTAAAAAGGACGTAAAACACCAAACCACCATCATCATACGTCAAACGTAGGCGGTTTGATGGTTGGCCCATACGCTCTTCTACTGAAACTTTCGAAGGGCTTGCCTTGCCGTTAGTGTATTTTAGCGGTATGTTTTAGCTCGTTTAAAGCAATATCTTGGCTGAGGCCTTTTGCTGGTCCATTCCATTCTTTTTTTTCTCTCTCTGTCATTGGAAGATGGCTCGACATGAGCAATCTTTTTGACGTTTATTTTACTACACTGCAGCTGGTAGCAATCTTTTTGACGTTTTTTTTACTACACTGCAGCTGGTGTTAGTGCCGTGTGGCGGCGGTAGAACGTCTCCTCGTACATCACCATAGTGCAGGTTATATTTCATTTCCTTTGGGATCATTGGGCCTATTGTGGTATATTTGAAAATGGATTTCTGCTTATGTATACGCTAGAGGGCGTAGGCAGTGTTGCAAACTTCATTACTGCTTATGAAGAGTCTCAGTCAAACCGAGACTCCCATTTTCAAAGACGTAATCTTTTTAACGTTTACGATAGAAATAGTGTCGACAAAGCCGTTCATTAGTTTGGACAAAGGACAATAACTCTTATAACATATATAGAGGATCTTACATGAGTGGTCATTTAATATGAAATTTATGAAACGAGTTTGGGTAATTTTGGTATTTTGCGAGCTTTAGCGAGCAAAATACCGAAATTACCCAACGAGTTTCATAAATTTCATATTAAATGACCACGACTGTAAGATTCTGTTTATCACATGGCCCTTCCGATGACAAAAAGTGCACAAAATATATTTTTAAAGATAACGGCTTTCCATAGCTAAGCGGAACAACTCACTACCAAGGAGTCAATAGTACTACGCAACAAAAATAGTTCGCATATTATTTGATAAGTACCGAAAATAACTAGAAACAAGATAAATATGCCATTTATTACTTCGTTAAACTGAAGGAAATAATGATGAATTTTTTTTTGAGCTAATAAACATTTCATTTGAATAAATCAATTCAAAACTAAATATTCCATTGAACAACGTCATTCAGCGAGTCAATACGTCACTGAGAATCAGTGGGGAAATCCCCCACACTCAGCTGTCATACATGTATTTAAAGGTCATTGACCTTGATAATACAGTTTTATACGGTGGTTGACGCACTCAAGTAAACGACAGATTTCAAGACTATTAAACGTTTTAACTATAGTTTGGATTTTGATTTGACACATTTATTGACTGTCTGAGTCATGTCATCCTCCAATGCTTTTTTGGAGGAGGTAATTTTTTTTTTTTTTTTTTTTCTTTCATTGACGGTTTGACGATATCGATGTTGAGAGTGCCTACAAATATGTTGCCGGAAAACATCGAATTTTAACCACCATGAATATTTCTGATAGCCGTGTTATTCACAGTGTGATTGTTTTGTGTCTTCCCCCTCCGTCGGTCTGACATTTATCGTTCTTCTCAAAATCATCTCAAAATTGAAGGCAGAATCTTTTCCAAATGTAAAAGTTGTAGCGGCGAATGCGGACACCATCTTGGTTGCTATCAATAAGCGGTGTAATACGAATATTAATGAGGGTTATTAGGCTAACCAATGGGAAGCCTTGCAGGTGTTATAACACGTGTGGTTATATGATTTTTATGACATGGGTTATTTCACTGAATAACTTGACGGTCATGTGATAATGTGCTATACCAGTCATTGTTACCCTTTTCGGTACTTTGCAATCGAGTCGGACCGTGCGTATATTAATACGCACGGTCCGACTTGATTACAAAGTACCGAAATCCATATAAGAACCTGAAATGCGCATGCGTGGAGCAAGATAAAAGAAAATGAAGAACTTTTCATACTTCACATACCCCTTATTGGAGGTGATGAATATCTTCAATCTTCTTCAGTCTTTAATCCTCGTAAAGAACTCCACTGCCCCCAAACTCTTGCAATAGGATGGATAGAGTGATATTTTTAACAAGAGAAATACAGTATGCACAGAAAGATATGGGCTAATATGATTGGATGAATGTTGGTATCTTTAGAACGCCTGCAAAAAATGCATGTAATACATCGATGCAACGTCATCACGGTGTATCGAAGTTGATACGACGTTGTGTACCCGCTGGGACCATTGTTGTAGGTTTTGGTCGGGTCCGCTTGCAATAAGCGCGACATAATCGTCCGCACATTTGCCCATGCGTCAAACCGTCCATAGACACTTTGTAAAGAAGAAGGGCTGCTGCATAAATTTAAACTTTATCAGCAGAGGCATGTCACCACTCCATGTCAGTCCTCTAAAATTAGGTCGCCGTGACCTACTTTTACAGAGATTGTCACATGGCCAGATTTTTAGAGTTAGACTGATATCTCGACTTCCGTAGGCATTATACTACAAGCACCTAGAATTTATTCAGTGCGTGCACCCCCACCCAAGGTTATTGCATTTCCCATATTTATGACTTACTTACCTCCTGATGTATGAATTGTTTCCAAAAAAACATTTTTTGGGTAACCATTAGAAGCGCCTCTGTGAGGCGCTTCTAATGGGTGCCCATAATTTTTTTCGTGGGTAAATCATAAAATATCAATGCCTGGTTATTTTTTTTTTTCCTAGGATTAGGTCTAAGCAGAGTGAAATGGGGTGTTTACGTTCAGTGTATGGAGAGAAGGAGAAGAAGCGATATATAAAAACATAAAGAAAAACAGACCGGGAATCGAACCCACTCACATCCTTCTTTGGAACTATTATGAGGTTAATTTTTCAGTCTCGAGAAAAATAAAATAAAGGGTCATTTTATATATAAATATTTTATTTGGTTTTAAATACACAATATGACTTAGGACACAAATACAATTGTTTAATCGCTATTTTAAACAATTACACTGCTTAAAACCAATGACTTGCGCTGAAGAATAACTGAATATGCGAGCAGCGAACGTACAAACCAGTGCACATCCGCATAGCCTGTTCTGGGTAGTCGGTGTTCCTTACACATCTATTATATAATATCTAAAATGTCAAACCTTCACACTGATTAACAATGAGGAAAAAACGAAAAAAAAATCTGCGAACGCATTGAGTGTCCAGAATTTTCACTGTTCACTTTCAGTGCCCAAACTCGCGCCCAAAATGTTTGAAAATTAACCCTTTTAGCGTCAAGAAAATTAGCACCAGACGACATTTTAAAATTATTTTTGTAATTTTCAAAATAAATAAAACAACAACAAAAAAAAAAAACATGTCGGCTGCTGTAGTTGTGATTGGAGCTTTAAGGGTTAAATGAGTAAAAGGAAACGACGTCGCCACTTTACTGTGTTCCACATGGTGGTGGTACGTTTTCAGGCCAGTTGCAGATTTTTAATTTCTCATCAAAAACCAGTCCTGAAAAAAGAAAACAAAGAAACCGTTTCCATGGATACCGCATTTACCCTTATTCGCATACCTAACTCCCAATCTAGACTGGCTCCAGTCTCCAGTGACTTAATACATTATGAAAACATGCCTATTCAAATTATATTGTTAATTTTACAACAAAAAACTGAAAATTTTCAGATAAAAAAATCTGCTATTTTTTTTCATATTTCTGCTCAAAACATAGATTGTGGGTACTCGTTAGAACCGCCTCGATGAGGCGGTTCTAACGAGTACCCACAATCTATGTTTTTTCAGCAAAATAAGAAAAATAATGTATACCCCTGTAAACCCCAGTTTTTCTATATAAAAGTGGGGTTTAATGGGGGTCAAAATTATATAGGCGTGTTTTCGTGATGTCTGTTCTTATAATCCGGTTTGATAATCCACTTATATGAAACATGATTGTCAAAGTAAAGATTTTGTCACTAGAGACTGGTGCAAGTCTACAACGAGACTGGCATTAGATCTATTGCATTTAAGAATGACTGCATACAGTGTTTTATCTGTACCTATAGAATCAAACGACACTAAAGTTTTCTCTGCTAGTCTCATTTCTGATTGTGAAACCTTGTGACCCGACTTTATTATTATATCAAAAATATTGATTTTATTTTGTGGATGTATCAAACAGGATCCTAAGAATACATCACTAAAACACGCCTATATAATTTTGACCCCCTTAAACCCCATTTTTATATAGTAAAACTGGGGTTTACAGGGGTATACATTACTTTTTCTTATTTCTGCTCAAAAACATAGATTATGGGTGCTCGTTAGAACCGCCTCGTCGAGGCGGTTCTTAAATTTGAGCAAAAATATCAGAATTTATTATCTGAAAATTTTTATTTTTTGGTGGTAAATTTTTCAGTATATTTGAATAGTCATGTTTTCGTAATGAAAAATATTTAGTTACTGGGGACTGGAGCCAGTATATGCTACTACATGATGTGGATTAAACTGCTGAACACTGGAAAAAATATAGACCGTGATCAGACGTCTGTTGCGTCTTATCTGGGTCTACACTGTTTGCATTGACCTGTCTGTCCTGATATATGTAATAAGGGTAAATGCGGTTACCTCAGAAACTTACCGTATTAACTTAATTACCGCACTGTGCGCTTAGGTTTTTCAAAAATGCTGGTAAAACTTGTGGTAAAATATGTACCAACCTATAGGTACACTTAAAAAAAAAAAAAAAAAAAAAAAAAAAAAAACAATAAAAAACAAAGGACATCAAATAATGCTAGTGCGTTGTTTCTGTCCGATTTTCTTTCTAAAAGCACTTGTTGTGGGTACTCATTTGAATTGCATCGACTTCAAGTCGATGCAATTCAAATGAGTACCCACTACATATGCCTTTATAAAGAAGTAGACAAAAATACACTGGCTGTAATCTGAAGACTACGTGATTGCTTGACTGTGCACTTATAGGGGTATGTGCGGTAATTAGGTCGAATACGGTATTTTGACAGGCATGTGCATCGCGTCTAAAGTAAAGCACCTTTTACATGTAATGTTTTTTGGGTTTGTTTTATGTTTTCAATTTACTGTATAAACATATATAATTACGGTAACAAGTCTTTGAAATGCGTGCCCTAATATTCCGCCATCATTTATAGTGAAAGCAACGGTATGTACATGTAGGGAGGGACCTAAAGCGCCTTTTCAATGCCTTTTTCTTTTCTTCTAACAACCGTCTTTATTATATACATTTATCTTTATTTGCTTATTAACTTAACTATTTTACATTTCTTATATTATATGGCGAAAAAGCTATAGCTTGTGGAGCGTAGCAAAATCATCACGAAAACATACCTATATAATTTTGACCCCCTTAAACCCCACTTTTATATAGTAAAACTGGGGTTTACAGGGGTATACATTATTTTTCTAATTTCTGCTTAAAATATAGATTGTGGGTACTCGTTAGAACCGCCTCGCCGAGGCGGTTCTAACGAGTACCCACAATCTATGTTTTGAGCAGAAATACAAAAAAATATCAAACCTTTTTATCTGAAAATTTTCAATTTTTGGAGGTGGAATTTTCTGTATATTTGAATAGGCGAGTTTTCATAATGTAGCCATTTCTCTGATGCCTGCGCAAAACATTCGTTGTCGATACTCATAAGAAACGCTTATGAATGGCTCTTCTATGTAAACATTAGAAGCATATTCTATTTTTCTGCAAAAATCAGAAAAAATATCAGTATCAGTGTTTGATTAAAATACTGGCATGGATATGAAACGCAAAACATAGCTGTGTTAACGTAAAGAACTATTTTATACAGAATTGAGGATAATCCCCCAATCCATAATATTATACAATAACAATGCAAACCGGGAGACTCAGATATTTTGATGAAGGTAACAGGATGTGCGCGAGCACGTAGGCTGGTCTGGTCTGGTCTGTTTCGTCGCATATATCAAACTTTTCGTTTAAAGGTCGGTGGATACACAATAAGGGGAGGGTAGGTATATAATTCTTTCAATATTGCTTTGCCTTCCTTTTATAAAGTCTATTCTAGAAGGAAGAATTTGGGAGCAAATTCTTTTAGAATAGACCTTTTTCAGACGATTTTATGCAGGGGAGCAAACAGGACGTCACGAAATTTGCCTCCCTCGTTTCGTAAATCATAGCGGAAAATTCGCCAAATTTGTCCTGTTACCTTCAGAAACTTACCATCTGGGCAGTAATTGTGTCCAAAGAATTTATGATCTTCGCATGTGTACCAAGTTTGGCAGTTCTGGTCAAGGTCTGGGTAGCGCCCGTCGCTTTTTCCACTACAGTCTATTGCCACGCCACACGGTGGTGGAACATTCGCTGGACTGAAAAAAAAAATTCAGTTATGTCAGTGTAATGTTCCCTAAAACATAGTCCTAAATAAAGATTTTTTTCGGCTAAAAAGTGTTAATATTTTTTTCTTATTTCTCCAAGAAAACATTTATTGTGGGCACTCGTTAGAAGCGCCTCCGTAAGGCGCTTGTAATGAATACTCAGAACATGGGTTTTCGTGGAGAAATTAGAAAAAAAATATATGGATAGCCCCTCTTATCTGGAGCTATGCTATACAATTATTGACTACTGAGGTATTTGATATGACATGATATCCACCAATACTGACCGAGGCGAAAGCCGAGGTCGATATTGGTATTCAGCGGTTGATATCAACGTCATATTCAATACCTCAATAGTCAACAATCGTCTTATTATATGCTTTTACTTTTTTCTCTTGATCACTGTGGTAATAACAGTCAACAATAATATAATAAACAAAAAGTCACTAAAAGTTGATATCTAATTTTAAAAAAGTAATATACACTGGATGGCGCGCTGAAAGTGTATATCACGATCTATGGGCTGGGATGAAGGCGGCTCTGAGTCGGTGAAAATCAATTAATTAATAACATAATATGTTGTGAAATAGGGTGTGCGGAGGGGGTAGGGGGGGGGGTGGGGGAGGTATACATTATTGTGTAAATTCTCTGAAGTTTGCAAAAACCTTATCACCTTGTATTATGTTTAAAAACTCGTGGAGACATGTAAGTGGCAAACAGTAGAGACCTTTATCACACGTCGCATGATTAGGGTATGCATTGTTTGTCACTCATCCAGCATTTTTAGACACGTCAACAAATAGCAAAATGGAATTGTTGAAATTCTAGGAGATGTATGGCATGGAGTTTACCAATAAAGCCTTCAGCAAAATCATAGCGGACGATATTCTATTTTTTAAAATAATTTTTCAGAGAAATTAAGACTTGGCATTTCATGTGGAGACGATTCATATGATATGTCAAGCCTTATTTTCATTGAAAAAGAATATATCAAAATGTCATCTGCTATGATTAAGTACTTTAAGTGTTAAGGTGTTCGAATACTTAAGATAAAGGCGATTCAGATGAAACGTTAAGCGTTATTTTCTGCGATAAAAATGAATGAAAAAAAAAGTAAAATAAATAAAACAAAAAATAAATACATAAAAAATAAATAAATATCGGCTGATGCAAATGTGATTTACACTTAACTCTTTCACTGCCATAGGCGATAGTAATATGCTTTTGCAAAGAGCGTAAATCCAGATGAGCCGTCTCACCAGGATCAATGCTATTTGATAATCAGTCTTTCAGCTTTACATATAAACTTCTTTCCAATCAATAGTTCGCTAGAAAAAAAAAAAAGAGTCGACAAATTTGGCGCCGAAAGAGTCTTAAAGAATAACGAATACAGTTGACTCTCGTTATCTCGAATTCCAAGGGACTCTCTGAAATACTTCGAGATATCCGTATCTCGACATATCAGATTTGCAAAATTGAGGAAAAAATAATTCGAACAACCACATTTAACAAATATACGAGTATATGTATTGGACTCTTGAATTTAGAGATATGTTGAAAATATTGTGGAAAAGAGGAGAAATTGCTCCTTCTACTGTTTTCCACAATATTTTTTTTTACCTGTTGTTAGATTTTCGTGTTTAGGCAGGGACCAAATTTTCACTTCGAGATAAGCGGTTATTCGAGACAAGCGAGGTCGAGATAACGAGAGTTAACTGTACTTTGGAAAATACGATATACTTACTCGTCACAAAGTCCTGTATTATTGTTATACACCTGTTTTACAGGACATTCTACGACATTGCTGGTGCCACCGGTGCAGATGGCGTACGACCTACATCCTTTGTCATAGACACCGTCGGCTTTCCCCGTACAATTCACCGCCGACACACAGGCTGAAATATATATAAGCAGATGAACTAAAATTCATGATAACAAAAATAACCAAAACTATTTTCAAATAAATAAAATTTTAACCAAAAATAATGGCCATTACCTCCTTTCTCCGCTGAAAAGTACAAGGAAATGACGTCATAACGTCATATTTACGACTGTCGAATTGGCGCGACGCAAAATGGACGCATACTATCTGTTTTGCCCTTTCAAATGATTATCACCCAGGGAAACCCGATATCGGGATATCGGAGGTTGCGAGATTTCGGAGGTAAATAAATGATTTCATCCAGTGACAGTGTATGTACTTATCATCTTTTAATGATCAAAAAAGTGCTTCTGGAGGATAAGCAACGTAATCTATATTTTCTCAGTTGAATAGTTTAATATATGAAAATGGCATTTCAATATAAAGTATCCTCCTATTTATTCAAAATCACGTTTGAAAAGGAAATTTCATTGTGTTTCACCCAAAATTCCATTTTAAATTGTTTATAGCTTTTATCCTGTAAAGCTTTTTCATTGAATATGTATGTCTGTATAATCTAGAACCTTTCTATAAATTATACAAGAAATAGCAGATGTGAAAAAATTACTAAAGTGGCAGATTTTTTAGATTTCTTTAGGGTTGTTGTCATATTTATTGGCAACAGGATGTCGGAGGTATGATGCAGGGATGTCGGAGGACAGATTTATATTGGTTAACGGATTATCGGAGGAAAGGAAAATTTGTGTTCTTCTTAAAACGGCTACATCTTTTCTGAAACGTGATCTTGCCTGCTTTAATATGTTGAAGACGATTACCTGAATCGTCAGGAGTGGTATGTAGCAAGCGAACAAAGCGTTTACACAGACTGGTAAAGAATAAATGAAATAATGTGCCATAGACTTATCAAGATAAAACATCAAGATAACCAGATTTCGTGATGAAAACCCCGGTAACAAACACGACTTCACATAGAAAAAGTGGGGATTGCAGGACTATAAATCTTTTTTTGTTTTTTTTCTTTTTCTTGTTTCTGCTCGAAAATATGTATTGAGGTACTCTTAAGAACCACGTCGTTTCTGCTCTAAAACATAGGTTGCGGGTTGTCGTTAGAACCGCCTCGATGAAACAAAATAATAATAATACGAAAATTAACTGTTTTCTTTCTGAAAAGTTTGTATTTTTTAAGATATGAAAATTTCATTCTGCGTTTTTTCATATTCGTTCATCACAACGCTTTGTGCCTTTGGTGAGTTTCCAGGCCTATACACAGACTTTTGAAATGGAAGGGGCAAGTGTGAGAATTCTTGGCTTTTCTTAAAGGGGACACAGATGCCAACAAAATGCTGATGGGGGATGCAAAATTAAGGAATGCAAAGTGATTTTATGGCCAAACCTGAATGATTTTTAAAATAATTGGCCTGAAAGGGGTACAGGTCTCGTTTCATCGTTTGGTCGGTCAGACACTCCATGGATTTTTCACTTACATTTAATTTAGGCTTAAAAACCCAGGCCCGTGGGTTTTGAAATGGGGATGGTGTGACCGTATGTGACCTGTGTTTTCGATTAAAATCTGCTTGATTTTTTAAATAATTTGTCCACAATGGGGGCTACGTTCGCCAATTTCACCTCACCCCCCCCCCACCCCACCCCACGCCCATCTGCTTGATTTTGAAATGAATTTGTCCATCCCCATCCCCAGTCACACACACACACACGCATACACACACACGCACGCACAGCGCGTATGGAAGAACACGTTACAAAATCTGCAATGTTTTCTTTTGATAGCAAATGAAAATGACAAAGGTCTCCTCGATACAACTCGATACAACTCATATTATTATCATATTACGCTAGCAAATTTATGCGGTGAAGACCCCTTGTAAATCTCACTTATATTAGGAAAATGGGATTACAGGGGAATGTGTAATTTTTCTGGCTGCTGCTTCAAAACCTAGATAAGCGGACTGTCCGTGAAGATTTGTAGACAACAATGTTAAGTAACACCACATGGGGAGTTCTTATAAGACAGTTTGCAGACAAGCATTTAAAATCAGGAGCGTTACATAAATAAAAAAAAATACAATTAAGATTCTCTGATACAGTCCTTCCCACAAGACCAAAAAATGGTGAAATTTCTGCACAAGCGTCTCTTGCTGCCTTATCACCTTTGATAATTAAATCAAAACAAAAGGCTCTGCTAAAAACCATTAAATCTCTCATCAAGCTATATCAAATGTCAACTTTCCCCCAATTCTATACGGAGCTGTATATACTTGCTGGTATAGAAAATATTTTCATGGTGTACAGAGTTTATAATTAATTTATTCCAATTTCTTCTTATTGTGTGTGTGTGCTTTTTTTTTTTTTTTTTTTTTTTTTTTTTGTTGTTTTCTCACTTGTGATTTTGTGTGATTTGGGTCAAGTAAGTGGAAAGGGGAAAAAAAAAAAAGAAAACATGATGTCAGCACAATTTATTTTTAATGAATTTGGCAGCACATGATGACACCAACACTACTACAACAACAACTACTACTAATAATAATAAAAATATTTTAAAATAATTAAATTAATAATAATAATAATAATAGTAATAGTAAAATCTTTTTTATTATTATCATTATATTAAGCCTAATAAAGAAATATGTTTCAGGTTACATGGAATTTTAAAATAGGGACAGTAGGTTGGAAAATACATTGTAGTTTTATTTTGTTAAAGTTTTTATATGAAGTTTATAGGAAAACAATATGACCGAACAGGGAAATTCACCCCCCAAAATCTAAAAACTTTAGGGTCGGTGGTGAAAAATTAGGCACAGTTGGGTTACCTGAAATACACACTTTTTAGCTCACCTGAGCCTAAGGCTCAGGATGAGCTATTGTGATCACTCTCTGTCCGTGATCTGTCCGTCCGTCTGTCCGTCCATATCTTTGAACGACTTCTCCTCTGAAACCCCTGGGCCAAATTTCTTCACACTTCATGCGGAGCCTTAAATTAAGGGGGGATTGAAAATTTGTACAAATGGTCATGGTCCATTAAGTAAGATGGCCGCCATGCCCATATATGGTAAAAACCCTTAAGAATCTTGGAGTATAAGCATCGGGAACTCAAGGTCTATCAAGTTTGTTCAAATGATGACCCTAGGCTGACTATTGACCTTTTTACGGCAAGATCAAATTTGCCTACCTGTGCATTAATTTCTATGGGTAAAATATTGAAACATGATATTCTCAAAATCTGTTGAAAACTAATGGCTGAAACTTACATTTTATAATCAAAGTAGCAAACCCTTTCAGTTACAATAAAAAAGTTTTGCCCCCCAGGATTATCTGCCCTTTCCCCTGGGCTATATACATGTATAAAATCGTTTAATCTTGAAATGTCTTCTTCTCTAAAACTACTGGGCCAATTTTTCTCAACCTTTATGTAGAGTCTTGTCTTGAAGGGGGTTTGAAAATTTATGCAAATGGTCATGACCAGTTAAGTAAGATGGCCGCCATGCCTATATATGGGCAAAACACTTAAAACTCTTCTTTTCTGGAACCATGAAAGCTTTGAAGCTGAATTTCGGTATGTTGCATTGGGGACTCAATAGCTACCAAATTTGTTCTAATAATGACCCTAGGTTGACCTTTGATCTTTCTATAGCCAGGTAAAAATTGCGTCCCTGTGGGAAAATATTGAAACAAAAATGTTTTAATGGCTAATGGCTGAAACTTACAATGTATGATCAAAGTAGCAAATCCTTGTAGTTATAATAAAACTGTTGTCCCCCAGGACTATTTGTCCTTGTCCCTGGGCTATATACATGCATAAAATTATATAATCTTTAAACGTCTTCTTCCCTGAAACCATTTGGCTTTTTTTTTTCAAACTTTATGCGGACCCTTGTGCTAAAAGGGAATTGAAAATTTATACAAATGGTCACGGTCCGTTAAGTAAGATGTCCGCCATGCCCATATAAGGTAAAAAAAAACACTTAAAAACTTCCTCTACAGAATCAAGCAAGCTTTGAGGCTGAATCATCATATAGCATCAGGGACTCAAGGTCTACCAAGTTTGTTCAATGATGATCCTAGTATTACCTTTGACCTTTGTTAGGTCAAATTTGTGTTCCCATACTTTTGTATGGGGAAAATGTTGACAAATCATCTTCTCAAAATGTATTAAAAACTATTGGCTGAAATTTTCAATGAAGTAAAACTTTTTAGTAACGATCAAAATTTCATCCCCCGTGAATTATCTCCCCTTTGCCACTGGGTTATATCCAAGTATAAAATTCTGTACTCTTTACAGGTCTTCTTCTCTGGAACTACTTGCCCAATTTTCACCAATTTCACATGGGGCCTTCTGTTGAAGAGCTCTTGTCAATTTGTTCAATGGTTCCATCATTACACAAGATGGCCATCATGCCCATATATGGTAAAAAAAACTTTTTTCTCTCCAGAACTAAGAAAGCTTCGAGGCTGAATCTTTGGATATAGCATCAGGGACCAGGTCTACCAAATTTGATCAGATGGCGATCTTTGGATGACTTCTTTCTGGCAAGGTCTAATTTGTATCTCCAAGCAGATTTTTGAAACATCATTGTTTCAAAACGTATTAAAGACTAATGGCTGGAACTTACCATGTGGGTAGGGGGCAGTTATCTGCCTTGCCTCTGGGCTAGTATATACATGTATAAACTCGTGTGATCTTTAAATGTCTTTTCCTCTGACCAATTTTCACCAGACTTCACACTGGCTTTCTATCAAAGGGGTATGGCGATTTTGTTCAAATAGTTCTGTACTATTAAACAAGATGGGCACCATGATGTCATCTCTTAAAAATCCTGTTCTCCAGAATCAAGAAAGCTATGAGACTGAGTCTTGGTATATAGCATCGGGGACGCAAGGTCTACCAGATATAGTCAAATGATAATCTAGGATGACTTTCAATCTTTTAAGGGCACAGTCAAATTCCTGTCCTCTTGCTGTGGCAATACTGAAAGAATTTTGCTTGGCATCTGCAGACATGCAATGGCTGATTTGCTCAGGTGAGCAAATCATGGCCCATGGGCCTGCCTCTTGTTTATTGTAGGCCTAACTATATTTCATTTTTTTATGCTGATAATTATTATCACAATAAGAAAATAGCTAGGCAATGAAAACATTTTTTTTTTCATATATGCAAACAGCGAAGGATCAGTACGTACTCATCAGGACAATCTCGTTTTGTTGGTATATTCTACAGTCTCAACAATTCTACAGGTGGATCAGTGTATGGCCCAGATCAGACTGTGCAGAAGTTCAAGGTGGTCTGGGCCTTGATTTCACATAATTATATGACAAAACCCTTTTCTTGTGGCATTGCTTTAACAAATATGGATAATAATAGTATTAGAAATAAGAAGACGTAATAGAAGAAAGAGGAATCATTTATAATAATAATAATAGTAATCAAATTAATTGTCATTTCAAGTGAGTGTTTTTCTGCTTATTCTGATTGTGACTGCAGGAAGGGATTTTTATACCCTACAGGACCTTAGTTCATATTAGATATCTAGTTTCCTGCCTTGAATAAATTAAAATGTTGCCTTTGGAAAACAAAGAACACATAAAAGAATGAAAATCAGAAACTCGGTTTTATCAAGACTATACAGCACTGTTGTTTGCAAGATTGCGTATGCCCCCTAGCACTGGCTTAACGGTGACGCAGACCCTGATTTCAGTTTCGGAAAAAAGAAAGAAGTCACAAAGGGCAAGATCAGGTGAATAAGAAAAAACACTTTCCTTGAATAAAGGAGGTGTGGTAAAACTGTTACCTACTTTTTTAGCGAAAAAAACAAAAAACAAAAAACAACAACAACAACAAAAAACAAGCAAATTCCATGGGGAATTTATGTCCCCCGCCTTATTTTTATTTGAGGTGTTAAAAATAGTAAAGTTAACCAGAGGACCACTGGTCCTGTATCACTTACCTAAGTATTGAAGCAGGAAACCAGTGATAAAAAATAATTTCAAGATTCTGAAAAAGACACATGCATATCTTCAGACCATCCTTAACCTGTAAAGTTTCAAAAGGATCGGCTTAAAACTGTGGTAGGAGTTACGCTGTCAAGGTACCTACTCCCTATACGCCTCTGTAGTATTAGAACTCAAAAAATGTCTTAAGTTAAAAATGTGGAAAAAGTGATAAAAAATTATTTCAGGATTCTGAAAAAACCACATGCATATCTTCAGGCCATCCTAAAAGCCCTTGTAAAGTTTCAAAAGGATCGGACAAAAACTGTGGGAGGAGTTAAGAGGACAAGGTACCTACACCCTATACACTTCTGTAATATTAGAACTCAAAAAATGTCTAAGTTCAAAACATGTAAAAAAATAATAAAAAATAATTTCAGGATTCTGAAAAAAAAAAACACATGCATATCTTCAGACCGTCTTTAAAGCACCTGTAAAGTTTCAAAAGGATCGGCAAAAAACTGTGGGAGGAGTTAAGGGGACAAGGTACCTGCTCCCTATACACTTCTGTAGTCTTAGAACTCAAAAAATGTCTAAGTTAAAAATGCGGAAAAAGTGATAAAAAATTATGGCACATATTTTATTGCTAACCTTCCTAACAGGTTCAGAATAATAAACCCAAGTTTCACCGTCAGTGACAACATTTGCAAACTTCTTTTCATCAAAGTTTAGTAATATTTTGAGCATTTGTTTGGCTATTTTATCTCTCTGCTTCGTTTGACCGTCAGTCAACAAATGAGGCACCCACCTAGCAGAAATCTTTCTAAAATTCAAGATATTCTTAAGAATGTAGTGGACTCTTGATGGCGAATACCAAAAACATTCAAGTTGGTTTATTACGTAATGTATACCTAGCTTATCTTTTAACAATTTCTTTTACTTTAGATACAATTTCGTCACAAGATGTAAACTTTGGCATTTCTGATTTGGGTGCATTTTCGATCAACTCTAACCCAGAATCTAATTTCTTTTTCCATCTACGAACTGCGTCATGAGACACATATTAGTAGATTCATAAACAACAGAAATTTCAGCAAATATTTGTGTCAATGAACAACCTATCTTAGAGCAAACTTTTATAAAGGCCTGTATTTCCTCCTTCTTGGCAACACTTTTACCAACCATTTTTTGCTACAGTAGTCGAAAATTGCGTGTATTGAAATGGCAAACTGTTTATCTTTCAATCAGATTTAATGTGTAGGTATTAAATAGCGCTATACAAGTATGCATTGATTTGTTTCAAGTTGCACGTCGATATCCAGCAATGACACAGTGAGCAATTATTTTGGATCACCCCTCGTTCATTCGCGTTTTAGCTCACCAGTGATCAATGTAAGCTACTGTGGTCAGTCAATGTCCGTCGCGCGTCATCAACAATTTGTTTTGAAATAAACGTCAAAAAGACTGCCTTCACCCCTCGGCCAATTGACCAGACACTTGGTAGGAAGCATCTGGGTGAAATTGTAGAACAGAAAATAGTTAAAATTGTTCTGATCGGAAACCAAAGAAGGCTTCCATCATGTCATGACCACCATTTGAAAATATATTTTATCGCTTCTTCTCCTGAACAGAAAGGCCAATTGACTCGAAATTTGGTAGAAAGCATCTGGGTGACTTGAAGATCAACAAGAGGGCCATCATGGCTCTATATTCCTGACCTGAATCATGTTATACATAGCTAGCATTGCTAACAGGGATGCGGTTCTTAAGGTCATGGTGACCCTGACCATGACATTTACCCTCACGGTCATCTTGCAAATCTAGTTTGGGCTTCTTCTCCTGAACAGAAAGGCAGCTGACTCGAAATGTGGTAGGAAGCATCTGGGTGACTTGTAGATCAACAAGAGGGCCATCATGGCCCTATATCTCTGACCTGAATCATGTTATACATAGCATTGCTAACAGGGATGCAGTTCTTAAGGTCATCGTGACCCTGTCCATGACCTTTGCACTCAGGGTCATCTTCTGGTCAGAATAAACATCCCTACTAGGATTGAGGGTCCTAGCCCAAAGCACTGCTGAGTTATAAGCTTGTTTAGTACTAGAGGTTACTGTGATCTTGACCTTTGCCATTAGGGTCATCTACTAGTCAGGACCAACATTCCATCTGTTCAAGAGTTCTAGCCTCTAGCACTGCTGAATTATTAACTTTTTAGTATTAAAGGTTATGGTGACCATGACCATAACCTTGTCCTCGGTGTCATCTACTGGTGAGGACCAACATCCCTTCTAAGTTTGTGGGTCCTAGCCCCAAGCATTGTCAAGTTATCAAGCTTTTAAGAACTAAAGGTCCTGGTGATATTGAATTTCGCCCTCAGGATCATCTACTGGTGGGGACCAACATGTCTACTAAGTTTGAGGGTCCTAACCATAAGCATTGCAGAATTATAAGCCTTTTTGATACTAAAGGTCAAGTGACCTTGACCTTTGACTTAAAGGTCACCTCTCTTCAGGCCCATCCTCCCTATTTGTTTGGTAGCTCTAGGCTTAATCATTGCCAATGGCCTTTTTCTCTATGTAAAACAAGTGACCCTAGCCCCCATCCCCACCCCCACTCCTGGGTGGGGCCTCTTTTCACCCCAGGGTCATAATTGGAACACTCTTATTAGAATACCTTTAGACAATGCTACATACCAAATATCAAAGGCACTTTCAGACAAGACGATTTTTTAAGTTTTTTTTTCCTGTATAAGCCATTTTTGGCCTCAGGGCTATAATTTGAACAAATGGCAGGGGTCTACTAGGTGAAGCTATGTACCAAATATCAAAGACCCAGGCCTTCTGGTTTCAGATAAGATTTTTTGAGGTTGTCTCTATATAAGTCTGTGTAAAACATGTCGGCCCCAGAGCGGGAGGGCGATCTTGGTAGAGGTCCACTAGCTGAAGCTATATCAGAGGCCTGAGCGTTATGTTTTCAGACAAGATTTTTAAAGTTTTTCCCTGTATGGGTCTATGTAAAACAAATGACACCCGGCGCGGAGCCAATTTTGAACCCAGGGCTATAAATAACAACTTTGGTAGAGGTCCATTAGATGAAGCTATATACCAAATATCAAAGACCTGGGCCTTCTGGTTTCAGATAAGGAGATTTTTTTCAGTTTTCAGTTAAACAAATCTATTTTAGTTCCTGTGACCTAGATATGCAATGGATCAGAACCGTTTCAACAGCTTTGAAAGAGGACCAACCAAGGATCATTCCTGTTAAGTTTGGTCAAAAGCCAATCAGTGGTTTAGGAGGAGATGTCGTTTGAAGAAATTGTGTATGGACGGACGCACGGAAATCAGTCAGTTTGTGTCTACGGAATAAATCCCATGTCTATGGAATAAATCCCGTTGAAATACACTGAAGTGTCCATTATTTTAAAACACACAAGTAAACATTCGTCAGAGCGGTGGTCGGATGCAGGCACGCACGCACGACGGACAAAATGTGCTCACAAAAACTCAACTTGTCACTATGTGACAGGTGAGCTAAAAATAGCTAAAATATTTTTTCGATCGGAAATCCAAGCTGGCCATCATGGCTACCATCATGAAAATCTCTCCTGAACGGAAATGACAACTGACTTGAATCTTGGTAGGAAGTATGGGGGCAACTTGTAGATCAAAAATAGCTAAAATTGTACCGATCGGAATCCAATCATTCTGTTATGTATTTTCTGTAAAGGTTTATACAAATAAAATAGTGTTTAAATAAAAAATAGTGTTGGTTGTCCTTGGTCAGATCCTATGATCAGCGTATACAGCAACATGGATGCACAGACTGATCTGAATCTATGCTGCGAGACATGCCATAATATACCACGCTTACCCTAAGATTTTGGAAAGACAGGCTTGAACAAACAGTGTTGACCCAGATCAGATGCAGCATAATACGGCATCTGATCAAGGTTACACTGTTTGCCACTCCAGCAGTTTTTAGACCCATCAACAGGTAGTAAAGTGTACTTGTTATAATTTTAGGATATGTATGGTAAAGAAGTAAATGTGTCCAACTATTTGGGATAAATACGATGGTCTCTCTCATGATATGCCAGTATTGAATTTGCAATCATGTCCAACAGTGTTGCTTATTTGTTTATTCTATTATTATCATTGTAGAATGCTAAATAAAATAAAGTAAGTTCTATGAACCCTGGGTTCTTTTTCTTCCATGCTAATATTCCTTCAATCTGCCAGCAAGTACACAATAAGTTAGTATAAACCAACTAGGCTGGGGAGAGAGTGTATTATAAAATAATTTATCTACCACATTAGCAGTTTAAAATGCAAGAAAACAATTACTGTTGACATGTCAGGGTTAAAATAATAAACTACTAGGTCATTTCAGAATGCTGAGTTTTTTCCGAAATCTGGTCTTGTGGTACTGTCTGGATATGGACTTTCGGTTGTACGCGCAAGGAGAATACAAGCAAAGAACAGTATAGTTCCAAACTATACATTGTAACATTTGGATTTCGATGCACATTTGATGAAATTCCGTTAAAATGATGGGAGTTAAGGGCATTATAAGATTTCAAGATGACTGACATATGGGTGTTTTCGTTTTGTTTCGAATGTTTAACTGGATTCCACAGATTTTAAAGGAACTATTTACCAGGCTCATCGTTTGATTATTATTATTATTATTGTTGTTGTTGTTGCTAAATTCTAAATTAAGCCACCCACCTAACACAGGTAATGGTCAAATATGAACGACTCAGTATAAGAAAATAGATAGATTCTTGTAATTAAATATACAAATGTCAGCCCGATGGACGAATAAGCACCTGTTGTTAACTTTAATATAGAGTTTTTTGTACTGATATTGGTGAATATTGTGCCGAGTTGGGATATTGTTATGAATAATTGATATATCATAGATTTACAGTGGTAACGTTACGTTTATTATTTCTGATCTGATGGCACTCGTTGGCAGCACCGCATCGGCGATGCGGTTCTTACGAGTTTCCAAAATCAACATTTCAATCGAAACTTAGGTAGGAAAATATCACGTTTCACATACAAAACATCATTTTTGCAGCGAAAAGCTGTTTTATTGCATATAAGTTCTTAAACGTTATGACATTGGTTCTAGTAATATTTTTACATTAAACTCTCCTTCAAACCAATCACACCCCATTCAAATTGCTACAAAAAGAGACACTAGTATTTGCACACAGGCTTAGCACCATATTGTGCGAGCAGGTTTTAATTTATATTGCTTTTTTAGACAGAACTCACTCCGTCAATTTTCAGTGCGTCCGAAATCCAGCAACAGTCCCTCCGAGATCTATAGCATCATGTGTCAATGTACCTCCGAATATTCCGTTATCCAAAATTTCGCTAGTATTTGCTTTAAATTTCATCCAGGGGCGTTATTTTTGTTGATAAACTGAAACAACTATGAGGATAGTCGAAGAGAAGATACGTCCATCCTTGGGTAATAATAAACCAACATGTCATTTACCATGATCAGGCTGGTAGTCGTCGAAGAGGTAAAAACTGAGATGAAAAATAGATCATCTTGGTTCAAATGCCGTTTTCACCTCCACAAAGTAGCTGAGAAAGGAAATATTTGCTTTATCATATTCATTATTATGTCTCTAGAACGAGCAACTCAGCTTTTTTATCAAATGAATAAATTATAAGCTATAAAAAAATGGATAAATACATACCCTGTCGCTAGATGACGTCATTTGTTTACCTCCGAAATCTCGCAACTTCCGATATCCCGATATCGGGTTTCCCTGGGTGATTATGTGCTGATATTAAACATGCTGAAAATTCATCATGGCTACCGTTATTTATTTTTCTATAGAAAATTTATATAGCTCGAAACAAGCCATGAACACGTTTTTTCTTTCAGCAGATAGACTTTGCAATAAAATAAGTTTATTTTTTTCAGAAATACAAATTTATTAGGTCAACGAATATTGCAGTTATAAGAAAAGTCTACGACTTTCTGAAACATCCCACGCAGATTTTAGTGGAGCAATGAGGTAAATGTCTCTGGTTAATCAAAGCACTGACAGCACTAGTGGATCGATTGTCTCTGAGTGTAGGCTGGGAAAATGGTCCTGAACGGGGACTTTAGGCTATTTCATTTAACCCTTAATTTAAGCAAACAGTGAAAACCCTGATCAGACGCCGCGTTTTGCGGCGTCCGATCTGGGCCTGCACTGTTTGCCAATGTCCTTGTCAAGATTTTACAGATAAACCAAATTTTGGTGTATTTTTATAATGTATCCATAACAACCCAAAAAATTAGCTTATCTGGAGCTATAGCTAAGAAGTATATACAGTCGACTCTCGTTATCTCGAATTCCAAGGGACTCTATTAAATACTTCGAGATATCCGTACCTCGGCATACAAGATTCGCAGAATTGAGGAAAAAATTATTCGAACAACCACATTTAACAAATATATATGTAATTGGACTCTTGAAGTTAGAGATATATTGAAAATATTGTGGCAAAGAGGAGAAATTGCTCCTTATTCTCCTCTTTTCCACAATATTTTTTTTGCCTGTTGTTAGATGTTCATATTTCGGCAGGGACCAGATTTTCACTTCGAGATAAGCGGTTATTCGAAATAAGCGAGTTCGAGATAACGAGAGTCAGCTGTATTCTACACAGATGTGTTAACATAATGATGATTTCACTTCACTAAATATCGAAAAGAAAACATTCCTGGAAAACCTCCAAGTAATATGAAAAAAAGTTTACCAACCTACTAAAACAGATTTAGGAGGGGGCATTAGTTAGTCTGAGGACAGACTCACCCTCGTGCAATTAAAGAGCGAAGCAAAATTATCAACCATAATTGGACCTACACTTTTGTATCGAGTGACACTCTTTTTTAAACTGCTCCGAAAAATCATTTTTTGCCAACAATATTTCTGACTTTATAGACTAAAATTCAGGTTCCGACAGCATTTTCGAGAAGTATTTTCAAACCAACATTATATTTGGTTGGGTATTGATTCAGAATGATGGCGATAAAATTCAGAAAATACCCTACATTGTTTATACCGGCACCCTTGTTTAAGAAGTTAAGCTGCTAAAATCCCCCGAAGTATCCCACCCCCTTTACCCGTAACCCCTTACCCAGTCGTAAAATAGAGTTTTTCTCTTGGTATCTGTTGAAGGCACTGGTATATAGTGCTACCAAAATACCGTCTGGACTGAAAGCATTTTTATTTTAAGTGTTGGAAATAAAAAGAAGTCGCATGTACTCAAATCTTTTTTCAAAAACACGCCTATTTAAATATATTGAAAATTTTACCACCAAAAAAATGAAAATTTTCAGATAAAAAATTCTGATTTTTTTTCATATTTCTGCTCAAAACATAGATTGTGGGTACTCGTTAGAACCGCCTCGGTGAGGCGGTTCTAGCGAGTACCACAATCTATGTTTTTGAGCAGAAATAAGAAAAAATAATATATACCCCTGTAAACCCCAGTTTTACTATATGAAAGTGGGTTTTAAGGGGGTCAAAATTATATAGGCATGTTTTCGTGATGAGTGTGTAGAACTAATGGTCTACAATATGTTTTCAGTCGGCAAGAAAGCCTCAACACCTGTGAGTAGAGGCGTTGGCATGAATCAGATAGACCACTGACCATGCTTTGCTTGGACGCTTCTCATTGTTAAACCATTTACTTTCTCAAGCATAGAGTTCTTATATAAGAACATCGATGAGGCGATTCTAATGAGTACAAAAACATATTTTCATGATAAAATAGGTAAAAGACCTAAAATATCCCTAAATATTTGTTTTCTTGAGCTGTCGGAAGAAATTCCTAGGGACTAAAAAACGAGTTCGAATTAGGCACGGTAAACGTTAACGAGTCATCGGTGTACGAATCATTGAGGTTTTACTTATCTCAGCCATGTGGAACCATCTCCTGGATAAAGAGAGAGGGAGAAAAAAGAAGAATGGAATAGAAGAGATCAAGGCCCCTCTCCCTGAAATTGCTTCGGGTGAGGCTAGAGCTTTCCTGCCAAATGCAAATGACAGTTTCAGCAGAAGGAGATACCACCCAACCACAGGTCTCTGCCGTAGCTGGTTTGGTACACTTTTTGCAAATGTCCCTTGTTTGGTACGGTATGCACAAATGGCATAAATTTAATTTTCCAGAAGCATCACAAAAACATGCCTATATAATTTTGATCCCCTTAAACCCCACTTTTATATAGTAAAACTGGGGTTTATAGGGGTATACATTATTTTTCTTATTTGTGCTCAAAACACAGATTGCGGGTACTCGTTAGAACCGCCTCGTCGAGGATGTTCTAACGAGTACCCACAATCTATGTTTTGGGCAGAAATATGAAAAATATCAGAATTTTTTATATGAAAATTTCCATTTTTTGGAAGTGAAATTTTCTATATATTTGAATAGGCATGTTTTCGTAATGGGATAAACAAACAAAACTATAAATAATAATAAAATAACTTACAGATTCCTGCTACTATTGCAACTAAACCAAACAGGAACTTTTCCATTATTTTGAAATTCACTTCACTTCGAAATCAAATTTTCTATGCTGCCACATCAATTCATTTTGTCCTGTTATATACGTGTGATCAAAGGAAAACCTCAGGGGCGCAAAGAGGGATTCTCTTTTGTAATAAATAAAAATATACTGTAATTGAAAATATACTGTAATTGCCAGTACATGTAACTAGCCTTAGATTTTCAAAAAGGAAAACTTTTATTATTATTGTCATTATTATAATTATTGTTTGACGACGGCGGACGGGCATGAGCTTTTTTTCTTAACACAATAGAATGGGTCAAGAGTGGGGGTGGGGATGGGGTTACACCCGACTCAGTCACTAAAGAAGAAATCAAACATGAGTTAAGAAGTATACTGGTTTAACAATGTTAAACAGAGTTCATCTTAACGGAATTTGCGACAAAAATGACAGATACGCAAAAACACGAAATAATAATAATAAAAAAGCTAAACTGTTAGGTATGCTGAGCACTATTGTCTCAAATTCAAAATATATTTCCGTTTGATACGCTGTGTTTACAGTATGCCAAATTAAGTTGTTCTCATTTAGGTTGTTCATAAACACAACGTACAGAATAACAAGAAAAAAAATAAAAATAAAATAAAATAAAATAAAATAAAATAAAATAAAAAAAAAAATAATAATAATAATAAAAATAAACACAAATAAACTAAAAAAAAAACATCCTTGATTCATTCAAAATTAAGGCACCCGCCCTGTTCCACCATTTTATTTAAAAAAAAAAAAATAGTCAAAGGGTGTTGTGGCAAGACTTTAGAGGAAACTTACGTTATGGTGATATATGTGTTGCCGTGTGAGGTATAAATGACCCTATACTACCTTGCGGTAAAATCCTTCTATTATAACACCGCAGTGCTCGATTGTCACACAAGCAGCCTGGGTTCGATTACCGGTGCGGACAAGTGTGAGATGTTTTTTTTTTTTTTTTTTTGTTTTTTTTTGCTTTTTAAATTTGGCACAAAAAGTAAAACTACGCTGAAGTTTGTGTAGTAATTTCCTGAGTCTCAGTTCGATCATTTATCAGAGGTTATAAAACTTTTTTGGCGCGCTCTACTTAGCTGAGCATGAAAATTTCTCTGTTAATAAATATGAAAATGCCAACGATAGAGAAAATGCTATGCTCTGTTAAGTTGAGCACAAAATAAAGTTTTATAACCTTGGGGCTAAGGAGGAAGCCGTATTTGGACGTGGAAAATGTCTCTGGATTAGATGTTTTCGATATTTTAACTGCATTGTGGTACCAGCCACATTTTATAACGACATAGTAGAGTGCTCGATTGTCAGGCAAGCAGCCCAGGCTCGACTCCCGGCAATACCAGGCGTGAAATTGTTTTCTTTGTCTGTTACATATATGGAACATCAGTCCATGAAAATAAACCCCAGAGTCATTCCCGTGAGTGTGGCTAAAAAGGTAAAATAATAGAATGGCTTAGCTTTAAAGATTTTTTCAAGTTTTCCAAATTACAGTCGAACTTCAATGGCTCGAACATCATTGGGACCATGGAAACTTGTTCGAGACATAGGCAGTTCGAGCCACTGAGGTTTAAGCAAATGGCGATAAGTAAGAGAAGTCTTTTCGATCTTCTATACAATAATGGTGTGTTGAGTGTACTCATTAGAATCGCCTCGATGAGGCGATTCTAATGTGTACACACAACACACAAGTTCATGATAAAATGAGAAAATTTCCTTAAATATTTGTTTTCTGAAGCGATCGGAAGAATTTCGTAGGGACTCGAAATTGAGTTCGAATTATCCACAGTAAACGAGGCATCCGTGTTCGAGCTAGTGGGGTTTTACTGTATAAACATATATAATTACAGCAAAACAATATGAGAAGAGCTTGCATTCAGGCGAGATGCATTGTCCTTACTGTCTTGTTGGACTTTATCACTCATTTTTTTTTCATTGCGCGTTTCATTTAAACATGTTAAATTTTAACATGTAGTCATGAATCCCTTAATGTACCTCAGCCCGACATATGTCTCGTGCGTGCTTGGGATATGACGTCCTAATCATGGGAGTAGCGAGAATAGTTCCGACTCTAAGTTGGATTACATCTATATTCAGATACACCTTGATTAATAATCTCATAATTAGATAGCTTCTTAGCAAATCAAAAGGCAATTAATGGCCATGTTTATTTGAGCCTCATCTTGAAAAATGATACCTTTTACATGTGCGCACAACGAAGGCTCAAATCAGCCTGTGCATCCGCGCAGTCTGATTAGAGTCTTCGTTGTCCGTGTAGATAAACTTTGGACCCTTGGCTATCCAAAATTCGGCCAGTGGAGATTCTGATCAGACTGCGCAAATGCGCTGGCTGATCTGAATCTTCGCTGGGCGCACATGTCCGAAGGTATGTTTTCTGACGTAGTGGATAATTTGTAGGCGGATACGCAAATAACAAGATAATTTCAACGGTTAGCATGCTGTACAAAATTTTCAGCAAATATATCGAATCTTATTTTTCCCGGGAAACTGGATTTGACATTTCATGCACAGTGTCCCCGATGGAGACGGAGGCAATTTGTATGAAACGTTAAAACCTGTTTTCTGGGAAAAAATAAGAAAAATGTCAATTTCTCATCTGCTGAATTAGCCCAGAGAGTGGTAAAGGTTCAGCCGTGACAGAAGGAATCGAGCCACCCCTTACGAAAACATGGTTTAGAGGCTATAAATGGTGGACAGCGAAGGCCAAAATCGGCCTGCGCATCAGATTGTATTCCACGGAGCATCAGGAAAACACGCCTATATAGTTTTGACTCTCTTAAACCCCACTTTTATACAGTAAAACTGGGGTTTACAGGGGTGTACATTATGTTTTGAGCAGAAATATGAAAAATATCAAATTTTTTTATCTGAGAATTTTCAGTTTTTGGTGGTAAAATTTTCAGCATTTTTGAATAGGCGTGTTTTCGTAATGGGGTCAGATCCGGTAGGGTTGAACTTGGCCCTTGCTATTCGCATATTTTCCCATATTGCACATAATATGCTGGCATTTTATTAGATGAATACCCTACATCAGTAGACTGGGTCCAGTTTCCACTGACTAAATATTTTTTTCTTATAATCGTGTTTGATAATCCATTAAAATAAAACCAAAATAATATTCTTGCTACATTTATAAAGGCTGGTCAGTCGACCAGCCTTTATCGTCATGATATTATTTTGGTTTTATTTTAGTGGCTTATCAAACAGGATTATAAGAAAAAATATTTAGTCACTGGAGACTGGAGCCAGTATACCCACATAAGCAGCGCATTTTCATTGTCTGATCAGAGGTTGCACAGTTCTTAGTTACAACAAATACATCGTCCACTTAACGCAAACGCCTTGTACGTACTATGAGTGCTTGTATGTTTTATTGTCACTTATAAATAAATGTATAAGGGTGGACAAGAAAACGGTGAAATACGTATGTATAATCTATATTATAATTAGCGTAAATCCCTGATTAGGCAGAGCACAGACGCAGGCTGGTTTGTATCAAAATTTTTGCCTGCATGATGACGTATCTTTTTATTTGTCTTCCTTCACCTGTCAATCAACAAGGTATGTTTGCGCATGCACGGATTACATTGATTCATATTATTCTGTACATCCACACAGCCTGATCAGAACCTTTGTTATCCATTTATACAGTCTACATTATTATATAAAAATAGACTGTCTTTCATTGGCCGAGAGCTTTTTTTCAGCCCAATGAATTTATCTGATGTTCACCGGCTTGCGCGCGCCTTCCAGTGAATATTAGTTTCTAAAAGTAGGTATCAACTTTTAATGACGTCGCCAATAGTAACGCCGACGTCTACGGGCGCATTTTATATTAATGGGGTCTGGTGCTGATTGTTATTGCCACAGTTATCAAGAGAAAAGACAAACTATATAATAAAACAATTATTGACTATAGAGGTATTAGATATGACGTTAATATTCACCATTGAATACCAATATTGACCTCGGCTATCACCTCGGTCAATATTGGTATTCTCTGGTGGATATCACATCATATCCAATACCTCAATAGTCAATAATTGTATAGTATTTAATGATATCTGAATGCGGAGAGAGAATGCCTAGATCAGACTGTGCAAATGCGCAGTCTGATCAGGGCTACGATGTCCGCATATGTTTAGACATGTAGACACCTTTTCTCTTGATGCTATCAAATATTTGATTAAAATTTACCCTCTCTCCGCGCAAATTCAACAGGCGACAAATTAATGATATGCGTCTTATTTTTCCCAGTAAATAGACTATGGAATTTGATACAAATTTTCTCCTTAAAATAGGCTTTGGCATTCCATGCAAATTGTCTCCTAAGGAGACAATTTGCATGAAATGCCAAAGCCTATTTTATAGGAAAATAAGAAACAATATATTTCTGTAGGTCGTCTGATAAACCCTTTACCCAGCATGCTAAGCTTTGACTCCCAATTTACTAGTAAGCATACTTTGGTAACTGTACACCAATATGGACAATGTCAATGTCACCAAGTCTTGATGTTGTTATTTGTTCGAGAAGGTTTAACCGCCCTGTCGACAATATTTCAGACGTGCCGGACTGTCTCTCGGAGAGAAGAAATAGGTAAGATAAACATGATAAAGGCCCTAACCTGTACTCGATGATTTTTGAGCGAGAAAGCGAGGTCTTAGATCGAACTGTTCTGATGCATACAATGATCTGATAGTTGTTCTTGAAATGATTGTTAATTTGACTCTCCAGCTCTGTGAGCATGTGCGTATTAGAGAGAGAGAGAGAGAGAGAGAGAGAGAGAGAGAGACGACAGATAGACAGACAGACAGACAGACAGAGATAGAGAGACAGACAGACAGAGAGACAGAAAAAGAGAGGGAGTGCGTGCATTCGTTTGTTGCTTTCAAGGGACACTCTTCCTTTTAGAATCTATGGATGACATTTCCTCGGCAATGAATTTTCAATAACGTTAAATAGAATCATTTTGTCTACAGCTCTTTCAACCGTTTTATCCCTGAGTTTCTTAAGAGGGCCCTTCATGAGTGCGCATATGTCACACATGCGAATACATAACAGATGTATTACATATGCGTACAATTGTACGCATACGTAACAATTACGTATGTGTATGAGTTTCACATATCGAATTTAAAACGTGTGCAAATACAGTCCAAGTTCAATGGCTCGAATATCTTAGGGACCATGGAAATTCGTTCGAGACATGGGTAGTTCGAGCCACTGAGGGTTAATCATGGCACCAGTTCATGAAGCAAATAGCGATAATTTAGAGTAATCTTTTCGATTTTTGTATTCAATGATTGTATGTTGAGTGTACTCATTAGAATCTCCTCGATGAGGCGATTCTAATGAGTACACACAACATACAGTTTCGTGATAAAATAAGAAAATTTCGCTAAACATTTGTTTTCTTGCGCTATCGGAAGAATTTCGTAGGGACTCAAAAACGAGTTCGAATTAGCCATGATAAACGAGACATCGATGTTCGAGCTATCGAGGTTTGACAACGCGAAAACATGCCTATATAATTTTGACCCCCTTAAACCCCATTTTTGTATAGTAAAACTGGGGTTTACAGGGGTATACATTATTTTTCGTATTTCTGCTCAAAAACATAGATTGTGGGTACTCTACGAGGCGGTTCTAACGAGTACCCACAATCTACGTTTTGAGCAGAAATATGAAAAATATCAGAATTTTTTATCTGAAAATTTTCATTTTCATGGTGGTAAAATTTTCAGTTTATTTTTATAGGCATGTTTTCGTCATGACAAGTGTATGTGCGCTTGTGGCAGAAGAAAAGACTGTACCAGTAGCACCATTAGTGGACCAGTAATAATATTTACACCAGATCTCTGAATGCTTTAGCTGCAATTCGCAAGGGAGGTGGTGGGGGGTAAAAAGAACATTATGTTTTTGCACTAGAAATTTTAGTTAGAGTTTCAGTTATAGGCTAATAGCAACCTAGACCTAGACGTTTTCTACCTGGGAAACCTTGCATATCAAGTGGTTGCAATATCTTTTACTTAACCCTTGTCCTGCTGAATAAATTAAGATGCCACGCCCACTTATAATTTTCAGTCGATCAGATTATTTAATCCAGATTGTTGTTATAAATTTGCATACCTGATGGCAAAAAGTGCAGCTCCAGATCAGTTGGCTTCTTCAGAAGCCAACTGATCTGGATCTACACTGTTTGCGAAACAGGGTATATCCGGGTTCAGCAGGACAAGGGTTAATTAATATATCTCTTAAAATGCTTATTATAAGGATAACAAACACGAATAATTAACTTTATAGTTATATACGTTACATATTATATTGAATATAAACATTTGTTCTAAATATATATATATATATATATATATATATATATATATATATATATATATATATATATATATATATATATATATATATATATATATATATATATATATATATATATAAATGCCAAAATATTAGTCTTGTAAGTAGGGCCGTGTGTCAAATAAAAGCATGCATACTAAGAAACAAATCGGCCACAGTAATCGTTTCAGAAATAATGACCTCTACTCCATGTAATGAACAAGTGTTATATATATGTATGGTTGGTACATATCATACGAATGCTTTACACTAATTTGTCCACGTTACAAGTTGTACAGTTGTACACAAACGTAACACATTAACGTTGCCATGTGTTACATAAGCGTACAGTTGTACGCATACGTAACAATCTGTTACGTATGCGTACAACTATACGCATATGTAACACACCTGTTACGTATTCGTATGTGTGACATATGCGCACTCACAACGTTTTCATACTTGAATTTAGACATGTCTACTGATGCAAATAGGGGTTTCAGTCTAAAATTAGAAACAAAGTGGCAAACACTGTAGACCCTGATGAAACGGCCGTTACCCGTCCCATCTAGATCTACACTGTTTGCAATGCTTTCTGATTTTGATCTGCAGGACTGAAAGGTTTAAAATTAGCCGCGATTTGAGAAAATGTCCCGTCGAACATATATGCCCCACTTTACGGTAACATACCCATGGAAAATGTCCACTCCTTGGACTTCATGTTTAGAAATGCAAATTTTTCAATTCAATATTTTTCCCACAGAAACATATGTTGTGGGAATTCAATAGAAGCGCCTTTGTAACGGCTCCTAATGAATACCCACAACATGTGTTTGATGGCGAACATTAACATGCCCATGCGAAATGTCCATTTCTTAGACTTCATAGGTTCGGAAAAGCCAATATTTTAATCAAACATTTATTCAATAATTTTTATATTTTTATTTACTTATTTATTTATCTATGAGGCGCGTCTAATGAGTACCCACAATATATGTTTAATTGATAAAAAAGGGAAAAAAATATATATTAATATTCCTCTTATCGAAAACTTTGTAAGCCATAGCAGTTTCACTATATAATATAGAGAAAAAAGGACGATTTTTTCTTTTATAAAGATATTATTCGGTGCAAAAAATGGGTAACACTATCACAGAATTTGCAGCAGGATTTAAAACCTACAGAGTTCTGTACATTTACCACACAATTCGCCTGTTAATGTAACCTCTGTATACCTCTGATTTCACTATATAGTAAAATGTCGCTATTAAAACCACCTTTGGTACTTCCTAAAAGTGGTCTTTTTAGCGGGACGGTCTTAATATTAAATGTAGAGCATAGTTCCAGATAAGGTGCTTTTCTTTAATCAAAAATACTGATAGTTTTTATTTTTTCTCCACAAAAAGTGTGTTGTGTTACTCCTTAGAAGCGCCTCGTCGAGGCGCTTCTAATGAGTACTCACAACATATTTTTTTGTGGAGAAATAAGAAAAGTATTATGCGGATATCCCCTCTTGTCTGGAGCTATGTAGAATACCAAGACACCCTTTTGGGCCGGCAAAAGCTGGTTTTAATAGCGGAGTGGTCTTATTTTCGATTGGCCTAAATAACGGAATTTCACTATATATTAAAGGAGAATATTGGGGTATATATCGCATAGATTTGTTAAGGTAATGAGCGAAGACAGAACAGCGCGGTCTGATTAGAGTCTGCGCTTGATGCCATTACGAAAATATGCCTATTCAAATATACTGAAAATTTTAATAAAAAAAAATGAAAATTTTCAGATAGAAAATTCTGATATTCTTCATATTTCTGCTCAAAACATAGACTGTGGGTACTCGTTAGAACCGCGGTTCTAACGCGTACCCACAATCTATGTTTTCAAGCTGAAATAAGAAAAATAATGTATACCCCTGTAAACCCCAGTTTTACTACATGTATATACAAGTGGGGTTTTAGGGGGTCAAAATTATATAGACATGTTTTCATGATGCTCTTTGGATAACCAAGAATCCAAGTCTCTTCAGGCAGACAACGAAGGCTGATTAGGTTGCACGCACAAGCGAGCTGATCGGAGTTTTCGCTGGGCCTTCATGATCAAAGGTACGTCTTTCCACGTTAAGATTCCATTGTCTAGATCCTGTGGACAAAGTTTGTACAAATATTTTGACAGATTTTATCTTAATAATATCTTACTAATATTCCGATACACTCTTGTACGTATACACGTTTTATTTGTAAACAAGTTAATGGCAGAATTGTCCTATCTACTGGCATAAATGTCAAGTGAAGTCCACTAAATTTAATAGATACTTGAGTTAACAAACTGAACTCATCATCATCATCATCATCATCATCATCATTATCACCATCATATTTTGCCGTATCATCACCAGCAGCACCAGCATCATCAGCATCAGACTTTGCGGTAGCGTCATCTTTATCATCGTCGTCATAAAACAATTGGCTTGCTGGTATCGTCATCTTTATCATCGTCGTCATAAAACAATTGGCTTGCTGGTATCGTCATCTTTATCATCGTCGTCATAAAACAATTGGCTTTCTGGTATCGTCATCTTTATCATCGTCGTCATAAAACAACTGGCTTGCTGGTCGTTATGGTACCATTTGACTTTAATATCATAAACGTCGCTTTTTTTTTTTTTTTTTTTTTTTTATATATCATCGTCAACCGACTGAATTACTTTCTAAAGATAATGTCGGAAAATCTGCTTCAAAAGGGACTGTAGCGGAATCTTAAATTGTATGGTGAGGTTGTTAAGCATATGGGCCATGCCATGCGAAACATGTTTTTTGGGCTAATGCGGACAGCGAAGGCCCAGATCAGACTGCGCATCTGCGCAGTCTAATCAGGGCCTTCACTGTTCGCGAACAGAATCATTGGATACTACAGAATGTATAAATGGAGAGCAAAGGCCCTAATGACATTTTGCGCATGCGCAGGATAGTCTGAATATGCGCATTGTGCGCATGTTCGAAGGCATTTTTTCGCTTGACGCGGCCCACATAAACTCAGGAAAGTTGCTGGTAAGACTGTTTTTTTTAAACAGCCCGCAATGATCAGTAATACGATATAATGTAGATGGTATGCCAGAGACTCCCTGCTTAGTGACTGACCCAATCAAAGTCAACAACTTGCTACCCTCTTTAATCGCTAGTCGGTGGGTTAGGCCGCAGGGTTAATAACAGGTCAGTTCTAAACCTTTTATACATGTAGATGGCTTGTGTATGACCTTGCTTGTCTGTAGTCGGGGTCATCGTAGTTTTAATCAGGATGGGAAACTTCAGGATTTCAGGATTGAGAACTTTTATTTAAAGCATGAAATTTCCCTTACACTTGTTCACATGACCCTCAGTACCATCCTTTTAGTGTCAAAAGTAGTTATTTGGGTTAATATATGCCTGAAATAACTTTAAAAAACTAATTATTGAACTAATTGATAGTTGGAAGCTCCAGATAGGAGGGAGTAGCCGCATTATTATTTTCTTGTTTCTCAATAAAAACATATATTGTGGGTATTCATTAGAATCGCCTCCCTGAGTACCCACAGCATATTTTTTTGAGAAATAAGAAAAATAGTACAGTCGAACCTCAATAGCTCGAATACCGTTGGCTCGTTTACCATGGCTAATTCGAACTCATTTTTGAGTCCCTACGAAATTCTTCCACTAGCTCAATAAAACAAATATTTAGGGAATTTTCTTATTTTATCATGAAGTTGTATGTTGAGTGTACTTATTAGAATCGCCTCGATGAGGCGATTCTAATGAATACACTCAACATACAATTATTGTGAAGGAAATTAAAAAAAATACCTAAAGTATCGCTATTTGCTTCCTGACCCGACACCATGATTAACCCTCAGTGGCTCGAACTACCCATGTCTCGAACAATTTTCTATGGTCCCAAAGATGTTCGAGCCACTGAAGTTCGACTGTAGTAGTTTTTGGACTAAATTTTCAGGATTGATTATTACTAGTGTTTTTCTTTTGCTATGATTTTCCGTTTTTGGTCGAGCCCTCATCCATGTTTCATTATAAACATAAAAAAGTAAACATAAATTTTATTTTGACTTGAGCATTGTACAGCTCATCGATCGCCATAAAAACGCCTTTACAATCAGCATTACATAATACATGTCACAGACTTGAGGATTCCCTTTCCTTTTGAATAGGTGGATAATTGTTGCATCCTTGAATTCTTGAGGCATGGCTTCTTTTCTCCACATAATGTGAAATACATCTGTCAGTTTCTCTGCAACTGGAGGACCTCCTGCTTTGTAGATATCTGCAGGTATTGCATCTGATCCTGGAGCCTTGTCAGATGACAGGAGTTTTATTGTTTTCACTGTTTCAGAGACGGTTGGGAGCTCATCAAGCAGCGGATTACATTCTACCTGTGTTAGTCTGTTGATAGCTTCTTCATTAATAGATGATGGCCGATTAAGGGCACCATCAAAGTGTTCAGCCCATCTTTTCAAGATAGCTTCTTTGTCAGTCAGAAGACTAGTTCCATCTGCACTAAGGAGTGGGGTGGTTCCTGAGCTCTGGGGATCATATTTTGTCTTGAGTGCATCAAAGAACTTCTTCATATCCTTTCTGTCTGCAAAGGACTGGATTTCATCAGCCTTTTTGCTCAGCCAGGAGTCTTGCATGTCTCTGAGCCTAGTCTGTACTGTCTTGCATATGTTTGAATAGGCAGCCTTACTAGATACTGAGCTGGTATTTCTGAGATAAGCCTTGTGCTTTTGGTGTTTCTCTTCAAGGAGTCCCTAGATTTCTTTGTCATTCTCATCAAACCAATCTTGGTGTTTGCGATATACTGGTCCTAGGAAATCCATTGCTGAAGAGTAAACGGTGTCTCTGAAGACTGTCCAGCTCTCATCTACATCTTCTGAACTGTGTTCCAGTGCATCTAAACGGCTGCAGAGATCGTTGACGAATGCTAGCCTCTTGCTGTCTTGTTTCAGCTTGGAGACATCCAATTTCTTTGGCATCTTCTTGCCTTGTGGTCATCGTACGACAGACTGCGCAGGTTGAGTTTGCTGACAACAAGCCTGTGATCTGTCCAACAGTCTGCACCACACATAGTCTTTGTCGCTCTGACATCCTGTCTGTCCTTCCTTCGCACTATGACATAGTCAATGAGATGCCAGTGTTTGGAGCGAAGGTGCTGTCTTTCTGCGAGTTGATAGACGAAAGAGACTGTATTGGTGATCAGTAATTCATGCTCTGCACACTTCCTTAAAAGGAGGAGTCCATTGCTGTTGCACTTCCACACCTTCAGATCCAATCACTCCTTCCCAGATTTGGTGGTCTGTGCCCACTCTGGCATTGAAGTCCCCGAGAAGGATGAGTTTGTCTGTCTTAGTGGCTGCAGAAATCACAGAATCCAGATCATCATAGAACTTGTCTTTAACCTCATCAGGGTTGGTCATTGTGGATGCATAGGCACTTACAATTGTTGACAATCGTCGAGGCATCTCTTTATTGTCAATTGCTGGGAAGATCCTTGCTAGGGTCTTACTGAATCGATTGAATGAACACCTTGAACAGTCAGGGCGTCTACCAGAAAGCCAGTGTGGATTCCGGAAAGACAGAGGAACAATAGACATGATCTTTACAGCACGACAGCTTCAAGAAAAATGCCAGGAACAGAATGTGGACCTTTGTATGACTTTTGTCGACCGTACCAAAGCATTTGACACAGTCAGTCGTGAGGGACTTTGGAAAATTAAGGCAAAGTTTGGCTGCCCTGCCAAATTCATAGCAATGGTGCAACAGTTCCATGATGGTATGCTTGCAAGGGTCCAAAATGATGGCGAGTTTTTTTATCCATTCCCTGTGACAAATGGAGTTAAGTAAGGCTGTGTACTAGCTTCAACACTGTTCAGCATGATATTTTCTGCCATGCTTACAGATGCTTTCCAGGATGGTGGCAATGGTATACCTATTAGGTATCGCTTTGATGGGAAACATCAACCTAAGAAGGTTGCAAGCTAAATCCAAGGTGCAGACAGAGGTGCTAGATGAGTTCCTCTTTGCTGATGACATGGCAAAGGGTGCTCCAACAGAAGAGAAAATGCAAAAAAGTGTGGCTCAAGTATCTGATTCATGTGACAGATATGATTTCACAACCAGCATCAAAAAGACTGAGGTAGTATATCAGCCAGCACCTGGAAAGCCTTACAAGGAGCCTACTATCACAGTGAAAGGTCAACGACTGCAAGTGGTAGACAAGTTCACCTACCTCGGAAGCACATTGTTTAGAGTTGTGCACATTGATGATGAAGTCAATGCTAGGATTGCCAAAGCTAGTGCAGCATTTGGTCGGCTACATGGAAGTATTTGGGACCGAAGTGGAATCAGACTTGACACAAAGCTGAAAGTATACAGATCAGTGGTGCTGCCAACACTGTTGTACGCATGCGAAACTTGGACAATTTACCAACGGCATGCCAAAAGACTGAACCACTTCCATACAAGCTGTGTTAGAAAACTTCTAAAGATCAAGTGGCAAGACAGGATTTCAGACACAGAAGTCCTGAAAAGGGCAGGGATGCAGAGTGTACATACTCTTTTGAAATTGGCACAGTTAAGATGGACAGGCCATGTTACCAGAATGCCAGATGAACGTTTGCCAAAGAAAATCCTCTATGGCGAACTACAAGTTGGAAAACGCTCCCAAGCGATACAATGACACCCTCAAAGCCTTCCTTAAAGACTTCAACATACCAACGGAGTCGTGGGAACAGATTGCACAGGATCAAACAAAGTGGCGAGGCCTCATAAGAAGGGGAGCTGGTGAATACGAAGCAAAACGAATAAGCAAAGCCGAGCAGAAACGTGCACAGCGGAAAGCCAGAGCTAAGGCATCACCAACAGAGCTTTCTTCCTCAGACCTCTCTTGTTCTATCTGCAACAGGCAGTTTAGAGCTAAGATTGGTCTCATCAGCCATCTTAGAACAGACAAATAATAACACATCACACAGTTGATTAGGATTGGTCATTGTCAGCAATGACAAACGAACACACATAATACATACTAGAGAGTGTCTAGTAATCGTACAAACACAACAAACCATGAATTGGTCCTGAAGCTATATCATAAGTAAGACAGTAGATGGGTCTTCGGGACATGCAGACAGCGAAGACGCATATCAGACTGCGCATCGGCGCAGTCTGATCAGGCCCTTCACCGTCCGCCTATAGAACCGCTAGGCACCACAGACCAGAACGAAGCACAGTAGTGCCCGACGAGACCACACAACCCCGCCGGCCGATGCGAATCCCACTGCTTACATGAAGACACCTTTCTATGGACACTGCACAGATAATATTTTTGTAGTGTTAAGGATCTGAGTTCTTAACCTCAAAGCTTTTATTGAAATACTGTCAGACGATTCATTTCGTTCATTTTTGTTGTTCACAATAAATTAATTAGCTTATACATGCTTGGTCTTGTAAAGAAGTACTTCTGGATATATGTTTTCTCAGTGTATCATACATAGTGCAAGATAAGATAAAATGAAATTTGTACTGTCTACTCTCGTATTTAGTGTTACAAAGTTACTCTCCTTTCGACATCTTTCGGAAAGTTGTTTTTTTTTATCTGCTAATTTACATAGAAGAAGTATATTTTCAAACTTTTTGCTAGATTTTATGCAAAACTATTTGTCGGAACTAACTAAATATACAGAAAAAAAGTTTTATTCTAGTCAGTGCTTTAAAAACATCGACTATTTTTATTTTCCCATAGTGAAACGGCTGCAAAACATGCAAAAAATGACAAGGTAGGTGGTTTGAATGCAGGTACTCGTTTACAATGTCTGAAATGTTCACAGTTTTCTTATGGAACATTAGTAATATAAAATACGTGAAGACAAGCAAAAATATGCTTTGATGAAAAAATTCCAGAAAATCGAGCTTACATTAGCAAGATAGAAATTGCACAGGTCGGACCCTTTTTTTGCCATAAAAAAATTGCGGAAACTATTTGAAAACATAACGCAGGAAAAGAAACCACAAATGGTTTCTGATATAATATTGTCAATCACAAGTTAATTTTTTCCGCATTTGGAATAAAACGCAGAATAAAAATAAAACAAAAAACAAAGCGAAAGTAATGTATGGGGTCTCTATATTGTTCGACTGATAAAAGAGAAGAGTAGGAAGAGTAGCTGGACCTGCATTAGGATTAACTCTTTAATTCCTGAGTTCCTAGAGTGGACTCTTCCAGCTTTGAAATTCAACATGCCATATGTTGCAAATACGGAGGATAATCAGAATTCAAACACAGAAATGCAAACAGTAGATCCTGATGAGACGGCTCGTTACGAGCCGTCTCATCTGGATATACACTGCTTGCAAAAAATCCGTTTTGCATACATGACTGAAAGGGTTAAAGCCAAGGGTTATGCGCTTGTAAAACCAGTTTTAAGACCCCCACCCCTCATCGAACCATGCAGCAGCTTTACTGCTGACCGTTTCAAGGCGGTATTACAGTTGGTTGCCCTTCGTTTTTTTTCCATAACAAAACTGTGCTCACCCGGCTTAGATATTAACTAAGAGGATGCGACTGGCTGCCGAGGGTAGATACAACTGGATGCTAATCAGCATAGGTCTATAGCGTGACCGACAGTACAGTTCTTTCCCTTTTCTATTGTTGCTTTATAGCAGTTGTAGCTATGACGTGACTGACAGCTCAGTTCTTTCCCTTTTATATTATTGCTTTATTGCAAGTGTAGCTATGACGTGACTGACAGCTCAGTTCTTTCCCATTTCTGTTGTTGCTCTATAGCAAGGGTAGCTATGACGTGACTGACAACTCAGTTCTTTCCCTTTTCTATTGTTACTTTATAGCAAGTGTAGCTATGACGTGACTGACAGCTCATTTCTTTCCCTTATCTATTGTTACTTTATAGTAAGTGTAGCTATAACATGACTGATAGCTCAGTTCTTTCCCTTTTCTGTTGTTACTTTATAGCAAGTGTAGCTATGACGTGACTGACAGCTCAGTCCCTTCCCTTTTCTGTTATTACTCTATAGCAAATGTAAGCTAATACATTAAGTAATACAGTAAGTAGAACCTGCAAATGTTATAAACTGGGGCTCGGACATTTAAAGGGGATCGGTATCATATCAGCCCCATCATGAGAAAAAAAAAAAGAAAAGAAAAACCGTTATAGCACATGTAGCAGGGTTGCCTTACAAAGTAGGTATAGTTTAGGTGTTAGTAAAAAGGTTACTTCCCTTTGACCATGTAATTGTAAAATGTTAGGATGGTTAGTTTTGGTAACATTTGGTTCATTAGTTAATTTTAGGTTTTATTAGTAGGTGGTGTTACATGTCTTGCTTTTGAAGAGGCCTCGAAATCTTAAAATGTAGTGTTCAATGTATTAGTTTAAACAGTATTTTATTTGTATAATTCTTTACAGAAAATACAAACCAGAACATAGCATTTGTTATATATACAAAAGGGATCCAGAAGGAAGTCATCTGACTTATTTAGATCTGTATCCATGTATGTTCAATGTATTCTCAGTAATCTCACAGTCACAGTATGTCACAGAATGTATACACCCACCTTGTAGAATGTCTGCACCCACCTTGTCAGTTTGAATGAGAGAGTGACAGTGCCACCCAATTCCACATATTGGGTGGTTATTTTCTTTCCACTGACTATGTTCCATATTACTTATCGACCCTGCTGCTTTTGCTGACTTGCTTCAAGATGTTTCCTATTAAACTACAGCTGTCGAACTCACATCCCTTTTGTTTGCTTTAACTTTTTACAATTACATGGTCAAAGAGAAGTAACCTTACTAACACCTAAACTATACCTCCTATGTAAGGCTACCCTGCTACACACTCCCCAGCCTGTTAAATGACGTCCCGTCATTTGTCTGTCGTCACTATCAACGTCATTCCTACGTTAAATCATTCTTTAATTTGCATAAATAAATGAATAAAACATTTATAGATTTATATGACATGTCTCTGTGTATGTCTACTTATACGGACCAAAGTTTATAAAATTCCTTATTGTTTATGAAAGTAACATTGCCTGTATTTAGGTGGGCTCATCTTTCAACATACACAAAATAAACATTATTTACAATCCAATGAAAACATTATATTAAAAATATATATATCATGTCTGTAGATCTATACAAATAAACTTAATCCATCAAAGCCTTGATGTTTTTACGAACATTCTCTGAGTCAAGCTCACTCAGAATTCCAGAACTTAATAATACACTTAATTGTTCCAACCTACTATCATACGGCCTTGGGACTATTTGAGTCATCTGGTATGAATCATACAAGGCTGGAGCTTGTCTCTGATTTGTTGATCCCCGGATGCGGAATTGGTGATTAGAATTTTTTCACCTGTTACATCTGGCCCCCAACGTAAATAACCCAATTTGATGGGCTTGGTGGCCCAATAGGCTTGGTGGCTTGGTATTGAGTGGTTGCTCAATTTGAGATTCGCAGACGAATCTATAAATGAAGAGGTAATATGTAGTAGTGATAGGTATATGATACACTTGTACTGCCTTGCGGTACAAGCCGGCTTTTAAAGCGACGTGGTAGAGTGTTGGCCTGTCACGCAGTCGGCCTGGGTTCGATTCCCGGTCGTAGCAGGGGTGTATTAGAATTTTTTCACCCGTTACAGCACATGCAAACAGCAAAAGTTCAGGCCGCGCAGTCTCGCCAGAACAAATGCCGTTCGCTAGCTTAAGTGGTAGGCCAAATGGAAACATCAGCCAAAGAAATAGACATGTGGCTTTGCTAAGTCATTGAAAGATTGATGCTACGGAAATTTCGAAGTGCCTTTGTCTTGCAACGCGGCTCATAAGTATGTATTTGGTGTTTGCTTTGCCAGAAGCTTTCCCAATGGCAGCGTAAAACGTCTCCACTTACTACAATGTAGTTTATATTTTCCTGTCCTTTTTGATCATTTAGCCAATTACCTGAACTTCAAAGCGTTACACATGAGACCTAATTGGCCAAAGCTAGCTAGTCTGACAAAAAAAACTTGACACTTCAGCTATTAAAGGCTCCATAATCCTCAAAAATAGACATTTTGTGTATCCAAGAAAGGTTCAATAAATTGATATAGGGTATTAACACGATCATTAAATGTGGCATCTGACAGCTTGTAAAATTTCAGTTGGTGTCTCGTTTTTGAAGTGCACAAAAAATGGAATGATTTTTTTTATCGTAAATCGGCATGAATGTTGGCAACATCAGTTCTGAGATACGATAAAAAATCATTTCATTTCAAGAACTAGAGACTAAATGAAATTTCACAGGCTGTCAAAAAATGCCACATTTATGATTGTATTAAAACCATATATCAATTTATTATACATTCTTGGATAATAAAACGTCTAGGTTTCCTCTTCCTCTAGGGGTCTGGGAAGGGCTGCGGTTTGTGATTGTGGCACTCCCTGGACTTTTCTCTTACCTTTCTTTTTTTAAGGAATATGGAATCTTTAATATTGTTATGGATGTGTTAAATGCACTCATGGTTCATTCCTTTTAGAATCTAAGTCACTCACTACACCTGGTATAAGCACCGTGCGGACTCCGTAAAACGTACAAAATGGCATGTGCGCCCAGCGCATACTCAGATCAGTCTGGGCATCCACCTTGTCTGATCAGTCTTCGCTTTGCGGTCAATGGGTAGCTAAGGACCCAAGCTTTCTTCATGCGGACAGCGAAGACTCTGATCAGACTGAGCGGATACTATTTCCGGGAATTTCGAAAACTGATACGAGGGATAGTTGATGTGGTCTTATTGCCCGAGACGGTCTAGAAATCTCAACACTTGAGGTATTTTCATTATTATACTCTGCCACACGATAGTGGCGGGATATTATAGTTATACACTGGACGTTCGTGTGCCTGTCCTTCCGTCCGTCGTACGTCAGTCCGTCCGTATTTTCGTTCCCGGACGATAACTTGAGTGAATATCAATTAATTGTCACCAAATTTAGTATGTGCGCTGATGTTGTAGAGATCTGGTTTAGGATTGCCAATAGGAAAATTTCGTTCGTCAATTAGCTGCCCGCTACACGTCCATATTTTCGTTTCCGGACAATAACAAGAGTACATATTAATGAATTTTTACCAAACTATTTAGATGTTGCATTAGTTTGAGCAATGATACTGTGAATATCTGGATTGGAATTGCTTTGGGGCAATTTTTGTCAAATTTGGACAGGATTATCTGCCCGCCACACAATAATAAGGGGAGGGGATATTATCGTTTCATGTTCTTATGAATGTTTTAATTGCTTTTAGGGGACGTTCCTTCTTTTAGAATCTGCTTTAAAACAAGAACATATGTAGGTACATGTATTTGCATTTTTATTCAAAACACAGTAAAGCATAAGGTTAATTTATGACCAGCACAAATCATCATCCATATACTTCGTACAGTAAAACCTGTATAAGAGAGCCACCTTCGAGATTGACTTTAAATAGTGGTTGATGTGGAAAAAGTTGTCTGTCTTCTAAAGGTACATGTCATGGAATTTTGCTAGCAAAATTACATGACATGTACCTTTATAAGATAACTGCCTTTCCACATCAACATTAAGGTCATTTCAAAGGTGGCTGTCTTACACAGATTTTACTGTATACACTTTCTCGGGTTATAGCCCTTGTCCTGCTGAACCCAGATATGCCATGCCTTTGCAAACAGTGTAAATACAGATCAGATGGCTTCCGAGTGAGGAAGCCAACTGATCTAGATCTGCACTATTTGTCAGTCAGTACGTGAATTTATATTAACAATCTGGATTATGTAATCTGATTTGCTGACAATTAGAAGTGGGTGTGGCATCTTAATTAATTCAGCATGACAAGAGTTAATACTGGCTTGACCTTGGTACCTGCAAAATCAGGAATGTGGAATATGAGCAGCATTTTCGCAGGAATCCTCGCAGTTCTACCCAGGGGTGCGTCTTGGCCTGTAGATTCTTTCGATGCGAATGCCAAGTGAGTTTAAACTGTCAGTATAATAACAAACAAGAACGATTTTTTTGGCGAACTGAGGCGAATAAAATTCTTCGGTGGTCAAGCAGTAAGTTTTCATTGTTCCAACTGCCTTGTTGGTTACGCTAGAGTTTTCACCGTTCCAACTGCCTTGTTGGTTATCATGCGAACCGGTTCTTTTGTACATAGCACATTCCAAACGTGAATTTTCAACAACTTGGTTACATATTTCATTTATAAAGATTGTATTTTCCTGAAAGGAAGCTTCTCAATGTATGCAAACTTTACCACTCCCTGGGAAAATTCAGCACACAATAAAATAAAATTTGCTAATTGTTCTTAGAAAATAAAATGTAAATGAGTCTAATGCTTTATAAACACGTGATTAAAGGGATCCAGTTTTGTTTGTGCCACACGGTGGAGGCGTGGCAAAGACGAAATCACAGACATGTTGGTCCTTGTTGTAGACAAGATCTGGAATAACAAAAAAAAAAGGGAAACATTTTAGCCATCAAGATACCAATCACAATTACTGACCACGGCACTTTGAAATATATATATATATATATTATTTTTCTGAGAAAATCAGACTTGACGTATCATGTAAATTGTCTGCATAAAAGACAATTCACAGGAAACGCCAAGCCTTATTTCTCCAAAAATAGCAAAATAAATTTCAGAATGACTTTTGCTTCAATTTGCTTTGCATTTTAAGAGCTAAAATTTAATTTGATAGATTCTAAAATATCACTTTCTTTGTAAAATTGTACGATAAAAATCTAAAAGCAAAGAACACCAAAAAGAACAAAATCGGAGAATCGGCTTTATTAAGACTCTTCATATAGAGTTTTGTAGTTTGCGAGGCTGCATACGATCCCTATCGCCGGCTTAAGTAGTTTACGATGTTTAAAGCAACCTGAGAATGGGCTCAGTGAGTCCAAAGGAAATCATCATGAAAACACGTCTATATAATATTGACCCCCTTAAACCCCACTTTTACATAGTAAAACTGGGGTTAACAGGGGTATACATTGCTTTTCTTATTTCTGCTCAAAAACATAGATTGTGGGTACTCGTTAGAACCGCCTCGCTGAGGCAGTTCTAACGAGTACCCACAATCTATGTTTTGAGCAGAAATATGAAAAATATCAGATTTTTTATCTGAAAATTTTCCTTTTTTTGGTTGTAAAATTCTCAATATATTTGAATAGGCATGTTTTCGTAATGGAAACTATAATCTGCATTATGTTGAGGTACATGGAGATGTTTTACGGCCGCCGTTTCCCTGTTACTATCAACCTAATAACTACCTAACAAATAGTTCCCAGCTAATGCAGATAACACTTAGTTATACATTCAAACATATAAGTCTTATAAACTCTGATGCTTTTAAATAGCAAATAGATATTCGAAACCAAAGAACCAAAGAAAACTTGAAACTTTTTGAAGAAATAAGATTTTAATTTTATTGAGTAAAAAATCGGCGGACGAATATGAATACTCCAGTAATATGTACAAAACTTACAGCGTTGGATAAATGTAACCGGAGCCGCGGTCCTGTTAAACACCGAAAAGAACTATTTTTTTTCGTAAATCTCTGTTCTACTGTCCATTCGACATCATTCGGAAAGATGTTTTTTTTTTTTTTTTTTTTTTTTTGCGTTTTATTTTAAATGAAAATATTTTGTTTTGATTGACCATATCTAATCAGAAACCATTTGTCTTTTCTGTTTCTGTGTTCTGTTTTCAAATGTTACAGTAAAATTAAATTTACGGCCAAAATTGGTCTAACCTATGCAATTTCTTTAGTACAGTGATTTTTTTTTTGGATTTTTTTTGTCTAAGAAAATAATTTTTTTTATTTTCTTTGCTGAATTTTTATACTTGATGTTTCACAACAACAATGTGAAAATTTCAGAATAAATGAACAAGCGAAACTTGTTGAAAATCTGCCTTCAAGTTACTTACCCTACAAATTAATCACAAAAACATGCCTATATAATTTTGACCCCCTTAAACCCCAATTTTATATAGTAAAACTGGGGTTTACAGGGGTATGCACTATTTGTCATTTCTGCTTAAAAACATAGATTGTGTGTACTTGTTAGAACCGCCTCGTCGAGGTGGTTCTAACGAGTACCCACAATCTATGTTTGGAGCAGAAATACGAAAAATATCAGAATTTTTTATCTGAAAATTTTCAATTTTTGGTGGTAAAATTTTCAGTACATTTGAATAGGCATGTTTTCGTAATGTCTGCATAATTTGCATTCATTTTTACTATGGGAAAAGGAGAAAGCATTTGATTTTTTGAAAACCAATGATTAGAATAAAACTTTTTGTGCATAGGTAGTTACGACAGGTTTTGCATTAAATCGTGACAAAAGTTTGCAAATTTACTTCTTCTGTGTAAAGTGCCAAGCAAAAAATGACTTTCTGAAAGATGTCGAAAGCACAGTAAAGGCCTGTAGAGTTTCAGGCGACCGTCCTTATCAGCACTTCTAGCGCTTTGATTTACATTTCCTCTTGGTGTCATTGGAAGGCTGTGTTCTGTTATTGTGACCCTTCGTGGACATCTTTACTATATTTATCTCATTGTTGCATTCGTGGTTACTATCACAAACAAACAAATAAAAACAAACAATCAAACAAAATCTTACATTAATCTTTACCACTACTGTCCAGGAAATAACCGCTAATTTCAAAACCACTTGTACACAAGCACAGATAAACCGCTAAGAGGACTAAGCCTGCCCAGGAACAGTGTGTTAAGGTTGACTGACCGCGCTCGATATGATCCTAATGGATTAATTAGGCCGTAAAACCTCAACTCACACAATCAACTCATCTGATAAAGACAAACAATTACCTGCCGGACAAAGTGTATGTCCGAAGAAATAGCCTTCACTACACGTGTAATAAGATCTACAATGTGTCTCCATGTCGGGGTAGAAACCATTGGACTTGTCAGTGCAGTCTCTAAATGTACCACAAGGCGGTGGTACCTTCCATTTACTGAAATGACATATGTTTGAATTTCTTGCTCACAAGATCAGGAAATCTTGGGTTTGACTCCGGGATAGAAATTCTTATCCTACCCAGGTTAAGATGAATTCGAGAATTCTCATGTGTTTTGATATACACTGGTTGTATAGGACGTCACGTATGCCATCGTTAAAATTGACTTCAGTGAAGTTAATTACGTCACTAAACGTCACGTAATATCATCAAAATATGGTCCCAAAGTTGATCGAGCCATTGAAGTTCGCTATATCAAACTATTTACCACACGGTGGGTAAACACTTATTTCATGTCCTCCTCAAAAGTAAAAGTTAAAATTCTGTAAGTGGTAAAGCCGAAATATAACGATTTTATCTGATTTCGGTGTAAGTAAAGTCTAGTTACATCATTACGAAAACACGCCTATTCAAATATATTGGAAATTTCACCATCAAAAACTGAAAGTTTTCAGATAAAAATTCTAATATTTTTTCATATTTCTGCTCAAAACATAGATTGTGGGTACTCGTTAGAACCGCCTCGGCGAGGCGGTTCTAACAAGTACCCACAATCTATGTTTTTGAGCAGAAATAAGAAAAATAATGTATACCCCTGTAAACCCCAGTTTTACTATATAAAAATGGGGTTTTAAGGGGATCAATATTATATAGGTATGTTTTCGTGATGTGCTCGTGTTATAGCAAATCACCCGATAGTGATCACAACGAAATATCAGTTTTATCACTTTCGGGAGATTTAAAAGTCACTAGTTCATCTGCTATAAAGTTAAAATGTTGTTCTGATAAGCTTTCATATTTAACAGCATCACTATATTTTGACTTACTGTTCTACAGGATCTTTAATTTTCAAGTTTTAAAATGGAATTGCGCGTTTATCCACCGTGTACCACTATTCGAAGAAATAAATATTGCTGCTCTCCTTGCTGGCACAGAAACCGCCACTGCCGCCACTAACCTGGCATTCAGGCCCTGTGTTTGAGTGACCATATAACAAGGTATGCTACTGCTATGAACTTACCAAAAGATGTTTTTATCAATTACCCTTAGTCTAAATTACAGATGCTAAATCAGACATTATTTGAAAAGGTATTATAGCAGTGTTCGTTGTTCGAGCGTCATAATATATTAACGAGGGAAATTTCATGCTTTATTTAAACGCATTATAATTTACCATGCTCAAAGTTTAATTGAAGTATGTCTTATCAAATGAATCCTGAGTCTGTAATATACAGAAAAAAAACAAACAAAAAAAAAAAAAAAAAAAAAAAAAAAACAGAAAAAATAGAGTTTTTTTTTTTTGTTGTACAAATCTTCTCTAACCAAACAGCACGTTACATGTACATTCGTATCGTAAATCCACAAACAGAAAACAAATGCAGCAAGTAATAGTTTTCTGTTCTGACAGAAACTTGAAGCAGATATTAGATTATGTGTAGAGACACTGATAACGGAATAACGATCTAAATATAGTCGTACGGTCATCTGCATTTTCCGCGGTGTGTTTTAATTCTGTGGAAACATCTAAAGGTCGAACACTTCAACATATAGATCTGTGTCTCATTTTAAAACGGCATTTGATTTATACGGCAGTTACTTTTTTAAAAAGATAATCCTTCTTTTACTTACTCTTCACATATTTTAGTCTCGGTATTAAAGGCTTGGCCGTCTAGACAGTTAACAACTTCTTCATATCCTTCCACACATTTTGTATAAGCTCTGCAGTTCTCTTCATATACACCGTCCGTCTTGTTGTAACAAATCACGCCCAGACATGACGCTGAAAAAAAATACCATGTTACATTATATATTACAAATAGACCTGTACAAACAACGTAGACACAGGTTAGACGCCGCAGGTGAATGACAGCAATGAAAGTCAAAGGTTTATCTTAACTACAGCCAGTGTAAGTACCAAGTGGCGGCCGTCAAACGTCTCCCCGTACTTTACTATAATGTAGTTTATATTCTCTTGTACACCAGATAAGGAAATCCTTGGTTTTAACCCTGAAATAGAAATTCTTATCATACCCAGGTTATCCTAACCAGGGTAAGATAAAAATCGAGAATTCTCACGTGTTACATTTGCACTAGTTGTGATGGACGTCAAGTACGCCATCGTTAGGGTTTACGTCATGTAAGGACGTCATTAAACGCCACAGTAATGTCATCACAATATGGCGGACATCAGCTATTGAAATGACTCCATTATAAAAAAAATCTACGTTCAGAAATGAATGGTGAGCAAGAAAAAGAATCTATCATGGGTGTGAGGATAGATAGAAAAATCTGTCCTTCGCGATCACAGGCTGACATCACTCGGCAAGCCTCGTGATGCTAGACAGTGATACACGGGACGGATTTTTTTTTATCTACCCCTCACACCCATGATGGATCCTTATATTCTGCTCCTTTGTGATCATTTAGCCAATTCCGGGACAATTGATCACTAAAACGTGTCTATATAATGTTGACTCCCTTAAACCCCACTTTTATATAGTAAAACTGGAGTTTTACAGGGGTATAGGTTATTTTTCTTATTTCTGCTCACAAAAATAGATTGTGGGTACTCGTTAGAACCGCCTCGTCGAGGCGGTTCTAACGAGCACCCACAATCTATCTTTTGAGCAGAAATATGAAAAATATCAGAATTTTTATCTGAAAATTTTCATTTTTTGGTGGTGAAAATTTCAATATATTTGAATAGGCGGGTTTTCGTAATGTGAAAATTTATACGAGGACCACAGATGAGATCTAATTGGCCGAAACTAGTTAGTCTTGTCCTGGAAATTTGACACTTCAACCGTTTAAAATTTTGCGATTTTGTTCTAAAGGCTCATTCCTGCTAGAATCTATCGTTCACATTACGAAAACACGCCTTTTCAAATATATTGAAATTTTCACCACCAAAATCTGAAAGTTTTCAGATAAAAATGCTGATATTTTTCATATTTCTGCTCAAAACATAGGTTGTGGGTACTCGTTAGAACCGCCTCGGTGAGGCGGTTCTAACGAGTACCCACAATCTATGTTTTTAAGCAGAAATAAGAAATATAATGTATACCCCTGTAAACCCCAGTTTTACTTTATAAAAGTGGGGTTTAAGGGGGCCCATATTATATAGGTATGTTTTCGTGATGATAATTTAGGATAAGTGTGGTTATGACTTCAATGGAAAAATAAGGTCGGTGAGGAACGTATGTTAGGTATGAGCTTGACAAAACCATGCATTTTGGTATAAATTTGAACAAACTCACACAAAAATTATGCGTCGTTTCTCGTTTGAGCCGCGTCACGAGATAAAAAAAATCCTCTTCGGATATCCCGTTGAATCACTTTTTCAGTGTGTATGCCCGGCTCCTTAGCAATGCTACATGTTTAGGTCTTTTGCTGAAGTTTTAACTTTGGCCTATTGCTTTTGTGAGCAAACAGAGGCTGTAGCGAGACTGCACGGATGCGCAGGCTCACCTGAACCTTTGCTGTTTGCATATTCTATAACTGGTCTTTTCCCATTTTTTGGCTTATTGTGCGTGCGTGCGTGCGTGTGTGTGTGCGCGCACATGAAAAGATGATTTCTCACCTAGTGCAACCTACTCACCAAAGCAGAATTGGCAATTTATCATTTTTTGCAACCTGCTCACCATAGAAAAGTTGGTTACCTATCATTTAGTGCAACCAACAAATAAACATATACTCACAAAAGCAAAAGTTGGTAATTTATCACTTTGTGCAACCTACTCACCAAAACAAAATTAGCAATTAATCATTTAGTGCAAAGACTAGATTCAAATCATCACGAAAACATACCTATATAATTTTGACCCCCTTAAATCCCAATTATATATAGTAAAACCGGGGTTTACAGGGGTATACATTATTATTTTTATTTCTGCTAAAAAACATAGATTGTGGGTACCCGTTAGAACCGCCTCACCGAGGCGGTTCTAACGAGTACCCACAATCTGTTTTGAACAGAAATATGAAAAATATCCGAGTTTTTTATCTGAAAATTCTCAGTTTTTGGAGGTGAAATTTTCAATATATTTGAATAGGCGTGTTTTCGTAGTGTACTCACAAAATCAAAAGTTTGTAATTTATCACTTTGTGCAACCTATTCACCAAAACAAAATTAGCAATTAATCATTTAGTACAAAGACTAGATTCAAATCTTGGTAAAACGATTCCGTCAGTGAATGTTTGCAGGGATCACCAACAAAATATCATTTATATCTGTTCTTTTCCTTCATATTTTCTTGTTTCTATTTTACAAATTGCTAGATAATCATATCAATAAATTCCTTTCAATGAGTGCTGATTCGGAAGAAATTAATGAAAAACAAGCTTACCTATCACAGAACTTGAAATCCAGACAAAGAATATTAACTTTAATTCTTCCATATTTGAGGTATTTCTGTAAGAATAATTGTCTTTCGAAGATTATTATATTGCCCTTGTTATGAAATAGTTTGGATCTTGCTACAGACACCAGCGAGCTAATCGTTACACGCTTACATGAATGTGTGCCACTTGAGGGAACTGGCCTCACATGGTAGATTTTACGCTATTTTAACAATGGTGACAGCTTTTGTGACTTCCTATCTGCTTTATTGCACAACAAGTCCCTTCTGAAAATGGTCTACTTTATAAGGAAGGACTTATAGAGTAGACCTCTTTTCAGAAAGGGGCAGAAACAGTTTTGACAGAATTGTCTACCCTACAATGTAACTGTGTATCATTTCCCCTTAAAAATTAATGAGGCAGACTGCATTACGAAAACATGCCTATTCAAATATATAGAAAATTTCATCTCAAAAACTGAAAATTTTCAGATAAAATACTCATATTTCATATTTCTGCACAAAAACATAGATTGTGGGTACTCGTTAGAACCGCCTCGCCGAGGCGGTTCTAACGAGTACCCACAATCTATGTTTTGAGCAAAAATAAGAAAAATAATGTATACCCCTGTAAACCCCAGTTTTACTATATAAAAGTGGGGTTTAAGGGGGGTCGAAATTATATAGGTATGTTTTCGTGATGGTGAGTAAATCAAACATTTTAAACATGGGAGTAATGAAGAATCAGACCTCACTGCGGATATGTACACGTATCTAAGTCAGCAAATTATTTGTCACATGCATTATACATCATCACGAAAACATACCTATATAATTTTGACCCCCTTAAACCCCACTTTTATATAGTAAAACTGGGGTTTACAGGGGTATACATTATTTTTCTTATTTCTACTCAAAAACATAGATTGTGGGTACTCGTTAGAACCGCCTCGTCGAGGCGGTTATAACGAGTACCCACAATCTATGTTTTGATCAGAAATATGAAAAAATATCAGAATTTTTATCTGAAAATTTTCAGTTTTTGGTGGTAAAATTTTCAGTATATTTGAATAGGCTTGTTTTCGTAATGTTAACCAATTTATGCCTCGAGTCCCATAAAGCTTGAAGGCACTGAATGTCAGAAGGTAAGTTTTCTCACGTTGTGGCTCAAACGTATCTTTGTTGCATAAAAAAAAAGAAAAAAAAAAAAGATGTTATTAGAGACATACAGACATACAATCCAAACAGTACTCGTATGCAGTACTGCGGAAGTAACATTACGAAAACAAGCCTATGCCAATATACTGAAAATTTTACCACCAAAAAATGAAAATTTTCAGATAAAAAATTCTGATAATTTTCAGATTTCTGCTCAAAACATAGATTGAGGGTACTCATTAGAACCGCCTCGCCGAGGCGGTTCTAACGAGTACCCACAATCTATGTTTCTGAGCAGAAATAAGAAAAATAATATATACCCCTGTAAACCCCAGTTTTACTATAAAAAAGTGGGGTTTAAGGGGGTAAAAATTATATAGGTATGTTTTCGTGATGAGAAATCAAAACTTTCTTTTGTCAGTCGCTTCCATAAAATTAGGCTTTTATCGCAGACTGGTAATATCTAAGCAGAATAACAATTTGAAAAGTATAACTAAATGGTTAGTCGGAAACATCCAGAAAACCGGTTCAGAAATACAGTTAAACCTCGTTACAACGACAGCATTTGTTCCCAAAGAGGTTGCCATTAAAATGAATTAGCTGTTGTACAGAATACTTAATGAGCAGATTGATATGTAAGAGAAGCCTTCTTTTGTTCTTATTTCATCATAAAACATATGTTTGGGATGATTGTTAGAATTGCCTCACTGAGGCGATACTTACAAATATCAGAAACACGCGTTTCTTTAAGTATTCTGAAATGCAATATTCTTGCATAATTTATGACCAATTGTTACCTGTTAAGCGAAGGCTTCGTGACAGTCATTTTGTAACAAATTTTATCGTTGTTTCGAGTGTCGGTAAGAAAAGGGTTGTCTGTATTATTCTTTCAGAAATGAAACTTACATTAAGAAGAATCGATACACTATCATGGGAGGCAGCTGTGTCAGATTAGTTCTGTCTCCTTTCTGAAATGCAGTCCATTCTAAAGGGAAAGAATATTCTCCCGTCGGAGCAAAATATTTCCTTTTAGAGCAGACATTTTTCAAAAGGGGCTTGGTACATACATGTAGGTAAGTATACCGGAAGTCACAAAGTTGGCGGAATACATATTTGGTGCACCAAAGCCCCTTAAATTATAATGCAATGTTTCCTCTTAACTGTACCGGCACCACAAATATGCCAAAGCGAAGTGAATGTGCATTTATTGTATTTTAAAAATAAAAGCTCTAAATAAATTCAATAAAATATATGAAATATCTGTACATTATTATAGTAGTGAAAAATAATCAAAAACAGGAACGATTCATTTTTAGATTGGAATGATGGTGTGCGTGCTCCTGAAAAGAAGTTATAATTGTTTTGAAGCCGCCATCACAGGGTATTTTCAAATTGACAAGAAATTCGTAAAGCAACATTAAACAGTTGATTCTTTAAAGCGGTTTTTAAGATATATTTCTTCAGAAATTATTTTGGTAAAAGTGAAACACAGGTTACTAATATTCCACATGCAAAATAACTTGATATATGTTGTGTGGGGAAAATGTTACGTTTAGTATTTGTAGGTCTGTAAAACGCTGTCTCACTGTGCCAGCAACTACCAGTAAATAGTATTTTGGTCAAGGCAATTTAACTAAATTATGTCAAAACAAACAAAAGGATTAAATTTATAATTATACACCCATAACATTGGATAATACAGTCACGTAAAGGCTTGATGTTTTGAATTCCTCAGGTCCATAATCCAGTTTTCCTGACTTCTAAAAGCTTCTGTTTACAAATCTGGCCCAGAATGCCATATCTGAACCGCAATGTGAGAAAACGCACCTTTGAACATGTGCGCCCAGTGAAGATTCAGATCAGACTGCGCATTCGCGCAGTCTGATCAGAAACTTCACTAGGCGCATTTTGGATAGCCAATGATGCAAAGTTTCTACATGCGGAGGTATACATTGTGAGTCAAATTCGCGGAATTTTTCAGTTTCTTTTAGATCTGATCTCAATTTATTTTGTTGTTTCTACCTTTTTTAGATTGCATAAATATTTCTAAACGTACTTAAGCGCTTGGCAATTTTCTGGCCGGGCCAAGAAACTATTGGAGAACTAAAGGTATTTTCAAAATTTAATTTTATTTCTATTGTTTATAAGTGGTACAGTTGTTACAATGTACATGTATTTAGAACCACATCAGTGTTTTTGCAAAACGCTGAAATGCGTGCCCACAAAAACTGTGAATTAGACAATAGTCTTAACACTTGATCAGGTCTATTTTACAACCTAAAAATTTACCAAATAAGTGACACATAATGCAGACGCTGATCAGACTCGAAACACAAAATAAATGTAATATATTAGTCGTACAGTTAATGTATTAATGGGCCGCGCCAAGCGAAAACGTTTCTTCGAAAATGCGCAAAATGTGCGTATTCAGATCATACTGCGCATGCGCTAAGTATCATCCAGACCTTTGCTCTCCATACATACATTCTGTAGTGTCCAATGATTCTGTTAGCGGACAGTGAAGGACCTGATCAGACTGCGCGGATGCGCAGTCTGATCTGGGCCTTCGCTGTCCACATATGCTGGAAGATATAGTTTCGCTTGACGCGGCCGTTATCATCCAGCGTTTTGCTAGTCTTAGAAACTGAGCGCATTTGGACAAAAATTAAAAAATGTAATTCCTAAGTTTGAACGATGATGCATATTTATTCTTTCTTTCTTATAAATGTAATTCCTCAGTTTGAAAGATGATAATTATTATAATATTCTTTCTTTCTTACTTTCATTTTTTCTTATTATTTATTTACATTTACATAGGCGCATCACCGCAAAAAGATAGTGAAACCGGACACCTATTCTCTGGACAATTATATGTTGTATAAAAAATGAAAAATAAAAATTAGAAAGCGAATATTGCACTAGTTACATAAATTATATCAAGGCATTAGGAAGGTAGGAATATAGGTCGTTCATTAGGAAGGTAGTATCAATAGGAACATTTAAAAAGAGGATTTATATCACCTTGACTTCATGTCAACCTGAGCACGCATTATTACAGATACAAGTCATTTAACAGAGACTTTATCAAATATAGTTATTACTTGCGCTGCTGGGTGTCATACGCTAGTTATACGACGATACCCCAGGTAAATCGGCTTTAAACCCCGCCACACGATTGTGGCGGGGTATTATGGTTTCACATTGGTCGTCCGTGTGTCCGTCCTCCCGTATTTTCGTTTCCGGACTATAACTGGAGTAAATATTAAATGATTTCACCAAACTTGGTATGTGCATTGATATTGTGGAAATCAAGTTTAGGATTGCTAACGGGCAAATATCGTCAAATTTTGAAAGAGTTAGCTGCCCGCCCCATGACAGTGGCGGGGTATTATCGTTTCACGTTTTTATTTTTTGCTCTGATGATTTGTTTCAAAGCGTCGGAAAAGTTTTATTCATGTAGCTGGAACTGTATCAAGCTTAATGGTGAGGGTTGGATTTTTTTCCCTACCACTCACACGTTCCCTCATATAGTTCTAATATTCACCGTTCCAAGGTGGGATTTCTGTTGTTCTTTTCCCTTTTGCTTGTCTACTTTGTTGTCTTTTTATTATTATTTTATTTTATTTTATGTTTTATTTGTACTGGTTTCGACGTATTTTGTCACTTGCTTTTCCTGATTACTTCATTCTACTACTACAAAGCCTAGCCTATTTCAATCATAAAACAGATAAGCCAAAGGTAACGTCATCATACTGCGAGAAACGCAAGTAAATTATTCTTAAGGAGACTGGTAGATTTTCTGCCATTTTTACAAGGGAGACAATTTTTGTGACTTCCGCTTTGCATTTCTGCACCCAGGTTCCTTTTACCACGGGGTCTACTATACAAGGAAAAATTTTTCTCCCTTTGGGAGCAAATTCTTTCCTTGTAGAGCAGACCCCTTTTCAGAAGAGCTGCAAAGCTATTGTAAGAGTTGCCTCCCCGTGAAGGTGCATACATTCCCCTTTAATCCTAAGCATCTACACAGTCTGGTCAAATTCTCCGTCGATATATCCTACAGTGCCTATTTATTAGGTAAGCGGGCGACGAAGGCCTGGATAAAACTGACAAAACTGCGCAAATGTACATTTATACGACACAAGACCTCCCTCTTGCCTTGCGCAGCTTTCTGTCTTGACAGCAACCGTGAGGTAGCCAAAAACAGACAGAATGGCGATACATGTTGTATGTTTTTAATTTGCTTCAGGAAATTTAATATTTATGTTTCACATTTACGCGTTTTCCTGCTACCTGACTGTTGGAAAAAATTCATTCGTGCTCCGATGAATCGAAAACATCTGGTGTCCCGCTTACACCCAACACCAAAGGTACGATAAGTCGCCGATAATTTCACTCACAATCTTTAGAATGAAACAAAGAAAAGATTCATTTCTTGGTTTTATTGGGCTATTTTTGTATCCAATATAATAATTACGGGTATCTTGATTGCTTATCTTCTTAACCCTCCCGCTTTTAGCTTAATCTCCTGCCAGTCTATGCAAATTTGAAAGGTCGTCTGTCATTGTTATGACGCTCAACTTTGTGTAAACACACTCACGAAATTAAATATTTCACGCGCACCGACCTGCCGCTATAAAGCAAAAACTATAATGCTTTTACCATTTTCAAAATCGTGTTTATGAAAATTTCAAGCAGAAATAAGTATAACAATTTATTTCTGTTTTATTATTCTTTTTATTTATTTATTTATTTTTTTTTTGTTTCATCATGCCTGCATGAATGTACTACGCGCACCGTGTATAGCGCCCTTCATTTTTTTTTTTCATTCATGGTTCGATGAAACGAAACAATAAAAAGCATTATTTCAAACGAATATACAGGGTGTTCAGAAAGTTCGTAGACATTACAACATGTATGTGACATTTCTCATAATTTCTGAGCTTCCGCACAAAACGTAGTGCAGTGTATACTCAAGTTTTGCAGCATGCATTTACAAATGAATTTTGTCAAAATTGTATTTACTTGATGTTTAAGAGCATTATCTCTCCAAATTTGAATAAAGTATTGGATAAATATGAAAACAGTCCAGAATGAAAATACCTAGTTTAAATAATTATGCATATGCATGAGGAAAATGTAAACACACAGAACTAATTAACATAGGACATATCAATACACTATCGTTGTTGCTTCTAGTGAAACTTCTGCCAATGAGGGGGTACCTCTCGTCAGCGTTGGCTTCTGTCAAAAATCTTACAAGGTCATGAAATCTGTGATTGCAGTGCCTTTGCGCTTTGAATTACTATATGATGTGGTGAACGGGTTTAGCCTCTATTCTGAAGTAATGAAGCACTTCTGTTTTCAATTATGTTATTCAATCCTCCCTTCCTACTCCTTCCTCATCCTAAGAAATGATATTGCTTGTTTGCCTATTAGAAAATGTGGGTCGCGTCCAGCGCAAAGTATCATCCGAGCCTTTGCTCTTCATTCATATACTCTGTAGTTTCAAATAAATGTGTATGCGGACAGTGAAGACGCTGATTATTCTGCGCTGATGAGCAGGCTGATCTAGGCCTTCGCTATCCGCATTTGCCCAATGACCCGTTTTTGCACGGCGCGGCCCGTTAATTGTTACCTGCCGCACGATCAAGGTTAACAATACATTAAACTTTGCTGGTCTGTTTACTTACAAGGTGGTGGGTCAGTTCTAAACATTCTGTGCCTGACATTACTCGTCTGTGGTCGGGCTCACTGTTGTGTTATTACTCTGATTTCGACAACTTTCAGGAAGTCAGTTCTATCCACTGTTTTTAAAACAAATCAAATATCGAACTTTTTTCCCGTATTAAAATGGCTGCCAAGATTGCAGAAATCGGTAGAGTAATCAAATTGGAGGCAGGTTTTCAACAAGTTCCTTTTGTTTAAATTTTCTGAAATTGTCACAATATTGTTGTGTAAAAATCAATAATTAAACACCAACAAAGAAAACTAAAATATGCTTTCTTACATAAAATATTCAAACAGTTACTTTACTATTTTTCATCGTAAATTTAATTTCAAGATAATGTTTTGAGAACAAAAAACAGATACAGAAAAGACAAATTGTTTCTGATAAACTATGAACAACCAGAACAAAATATTTTCATTTAAAAATAAAACGCCAGACAAAAAGTGTCTTTCCGAATGATGTCGAAAGGACATTAGTAATTTTATTTATGGACGCCTCTAAATGTTTTGGTTTACAGCGCAGAGTCTGTATTTTGTCCCTCGGTGTCAAGAAAAAAACATATACGTCGGTTCATATGTGTTTTAGTTCTATAGCTTTACCTGAAAGGCCAATTAGGCAATTTATTTTAAATGTTAAAATAAATTCATCAACAGCATAAAATGAATTTCAATGTTAAAGTTACAGTATCATTTATACTGATACATATCTGTAAGTAATTTTCTTATTTCACAATATTCTTTAAAACTGCTGCACGAAGTGTTCGTGGTGAGCTAATGTGATCGCCTGGTGTTCGACGTCCGATGTCCGTCTGGCGTTCGGACGTCCACAATTCACTTAAACATTTTGTCCTCTGAGACAGTTGGGGCGATTTTGCTGAAACTTCACATAAAGCATTCCCTCAACACCATCTCTTAAATTACTTTATATTTGTTTGATCTATACAGAACTCTGGTTGCCGCGGCAACGGAAAGAAAAACACAACCTAAAAATCCTCTCAAATTCTGCTCAAGGGATTTCAATAAATTTTAAAGGGATATTCTTTGGGTGACTGTCTAGCTCATGGTGATCCGTGGAAAAGCATGGCTACCACTAGGCGGGGTATTTTTGCCTTATATGGCTAGAGTGCAAGCTTCGAAGATCTTATTCTCAGAATCTGCTAAAAGGGATTTCGATGTCATTTTACAGGAATGTTCTTTGTGTTACTGTTTCAGGTTCTTTTAACTCATGTTGATCCTTTGAAAAACATGGCCATCAGTAGGCGGGCATTTTTGCCCTGTATGGCTAAAGTGCAAACTTCGAAACTTTTATACTTTTAATCTGTTTAAAAGAATTCAGTGACATCATACAGGGATGTTCTTGGGTGACTCTCTATCAGATTCTTTTAACTCACGTTGATCCGATGAAAAACATGGCCACCAGTAGGCGAACATTTTTGCCTGATATGGCTAAAGTGCTAATTTTGAAAAAAAAACTACTTCTCAGAATCTGATAAAGGAATTTCAATGGAATTTTACAGGGATGTTTTGGATGACCTTTTATCAGATTCATTCAACTAATGTTGATTGGTCGAAAAAACATGGCAGACAATTGTCGGAGTATTTTGGCAATATACTTAAAATTTTAACCAGAAGGTTGGGGCTTGACAATATGTCTTTGGCTTGGCCCACCGTGGTTCAACTATTGGTTTTCATTTACTCTGGCATACAGTAGAATTAGCCATGAGTACCCGTCTTTGTTTATTATAGTGATTAATTTGATTTTTATGTTTTCGCTTTGATGCATGGACTGAGTCAGGAGCTTTTATGCGAACCGAAATTTTATATATTTCTGTGTTAAGAGTAGCATCGGGACCCAGGGTGAAGTTGGCTAGCTGTAAAAGTGCTTTAAATCCCCTGGTGGTTTACTCTACTGACCGTTCTAGGGCGGAGGTCCCGGTGTTAGTCTTACTCTTTGGTGCTTTCTGGTTTATTCTACGAGGCGATTTGTTGTATGTCTCTCTTACCTTTAGTATTTTACTTAGTAGTGTTTAGTGCAAACTTAAAAAAAACTTCGTAGACGGTGCCTTTAATAAAATTTTACAGGGATGTCCCTTTGGTGCCCCTTTGGTCATCCTTAATAGAAAGTGACTGTCAGTAAATGGTTAATCATTGCACCAGTCTAGCCAGCAGAGATTTCGTTTCGCTTAAAACATTTGTGAAACGTTCATGGGACATCCATTCGTCTTCCACTTCCAGAGTAAACCCTACCTTGAAAAGCAGCTAGTCGCTTAGAAAGATGAATACTGCTAACACAAAATCAGAAAAGGCGTAGGCAAACTGCCCATATAGCATGGCTGAAAAAATTGTTGAAACAAGTAATTCATCCGAATAAATACTTTCGGGTGCAAAAAGCTTCATGCGAGCGATACTGGGCTATCATGGACTTCTTTATGTTTCCACCACATGACAAAAAATAGTTAAAAGGTAATAAAATTCATTTTGAAATTGTTCCTGTTTTGGCTGTGCATATCAGCAACTATGCAGGTGAGCAATCAGGACAATTATGGTCCTCTTATTTGTGCAAATATAAAATTGAGCTAGCGACAGTGTGTTGTGTTAAGACTTCATCAAGCTGATGTAGTCAATCGGGTAAGTTTTATCCTGAAGTCCAGAGAGAGAGAGAGAGAGAGAGAGAGAGAGAGAGAGAGAGAGAGAGAGAGAGAGAGAGAGAACCCCACGGTTTTTATCCTCTAAATCCTTGTAACTTTCAGTATTAGCCCTCGTATAAAGCCTAGGCCAATACGTATAGAAATCATGCAACAATGCATTGTTATGATGTAGGCTGTTTGGCACATATAAGAATATATGTAAAAGTTTTTTGTTTGATTTTTTTATGTTTTCATTCGATAGAGTGTTGTTCTGTGATGTCATTACGTGTCATGCAACATTATAAGGTGCCTGGGGAGGGCTATGTTCCATAATTATGGCCTTTCCTGTGAATCCCCCACACTGGGATTATTTCTAGTTGCTAGTTACTCACTTGTTAATGCAAAAGTACTTTTTTGAAATATGAAGTGCATCGAGCGAATAGATAGCTTCGAAAATATATTATGGGATATGCGCAAATTCAGATTAACCTGTGCATATGCACACTCTCATCTGTGGGCTTTACTGTTCATTATTGTATAAAAAGCAGTGTCGCATGTTATCAATAGCCGTGCATTAACCGACGAAAAGCCGTGTATTAACAAGGCAATATACGCACTGTTAATGCACAGCTACGCAACTTTCAATATGCTCGTACCGGGGCCACAAAATTGCTGCCGTCACGAGATGTGTACTGCCCAGCCCTAGAACGAGCATAGTCCGTGGAAATAGCGTTCGCGCGACATCGGTGAAACGGCGAAACAAAATAGTGCAAAAGAAATAACGCGATATGTAGCAAATGTTTTCAGCTTTTATGCAATAATAGCGATCGAACATGGATTTTCAATGCATTAACATTCGCCAGGTCCCTTTGGAGGTGCTGAAAACCGCGGCCTTCGGCCTCGGTTTTCAACACCTCCCACGGGACCTGGCGAATGTTAATGCACGAAAAACCATGTTTGATCCCTACATTGTATACATTGTTTAAATAAGTGCCCAGCGACTACGCAGGGTAATCTACACATTAGCTGTCTGTGTTCCCTCAAGGGGAGCAAAGTCTCCCAAGGGAGCAAATACTTTCCTTATTGAGAAGACTCCTTTTCAAAAAAGGTCAAAACAGATTTTGACAAAGTTGCCCCTCCTGCAATTGTGTCGATTTCCTTTAATATTTCATAGCTGCTATCTACAATTATGACTGTACAGGGACTGTTGATGGCAAGTATGGATTTTGACAGAGTTGCCTTTCCTGAAATGTTCGATTTCCTTTAATATTTTACAGCTGCTGTCTACAATTATGACTGTACTGGGGCTGCTGATGGAGCGTATGAAGTTAGCTGTCAATCATTTACACAGTGTGTCAACGGTACTGCCAAGATCATTGACTGCCACAAACCGGAAGTTGTCAATCCGCAAACTGGCAAATGTGATAAGTAATGGTTTCTTTCGTCAAGTTTTATGTATTGCTAAAGCGAAGGGTATGAACATAACCGAATCTATATGCAACAGCATCCGTGCCTCTGGTAACATATATCATAGCACTAGATTTCATAAGCAGCTTATATGAACTTTACTTTCTGAATCTGTTTTCATTTGTTCTGACTTTTGTAGTCAAGCCCTATTTTGTTGCATCATCTAGACCATGTTTTGTAATGTGTGTGTGTGTGTGTGTGTGTGTGTGTGTGTGTGTGTGTGTGTGTGTGTGTGTGTGAACATGTGTGTGCGTGTGTGCGTTTGTGTATGTGTGTGTGATTTTCCTTAAAAGGTGACCTTACAGAATGACACATTGCTGGTAAATATCTATGATATATTGCTAGTAAATATCTATGACATATTGCTGGTAAATATCTATGACACATTGCTGGTAAATATTTGTCAAAAGTTAAAATTATAACAGACCAAAGGCATGAGCAAAGGCATCTGTGTAAAAATCACTCGAATAACTTCTGCTGGATTTCAAATTAGGTGATATACAACAAAATGAAACTTTTAGAGCACTAAGCTTCTACAGGGGAAAAACAAACAAACAAAAAAAAAAAAAAAAAACAAAAAAAAACATTGGTACAAATAGTAGATTTTTCTGGTATTTTTTTTACATTGGTGCCAATTTTAATGACTTACATTTGCTTTCCTGCACATCAGGTTCCATCTGAAAAAACAACAACAAAAAACAAACAAAAAAACAACAACAACAACAAACAAACAAACAAAAAAACAACAACAAAAAACAACAACAAAAAACTGCTTACTCTAAAAGGGGACTTTTTTCCCTTTAGAGAAGACTACTTTTCAGAAGGAAGGCAAACAATTTTGACAGAGTTACTTCCCCTGAAAGTATATCAGTTCCCTTTGATTTTGTTACCTTTCGGTTTGCTCGTTAATACTGGAAAACATGCATAGCATTATGAAAACACGCCTATTCAAATATATTAAAAATTTCACCCCGAAAAACTGAAAATTTTAAGATAAAACAAAAACTCTAATATTTTCCATGTTTCTGCCGTTAAAACGGCTTCGCTGAGGCGGTTCTAACGAGTACCCACAATCTATGTTTTCGAGCAGAAATAAGAGAATTAATGTATGCCCTGTAAACCCCAGTTTTACTGTATAAAAGTGGGGTTTAAAGGGGTCAAAATTATATAGGCGTATTTTCGTGATAGTCATCTGTATTTTCATCAACACGGTATCTTTGTTTGCTGTATTCATGTCGCCGATATTTTCCTATGTATTCCACAGACCTTTGAACGTAAATACACCGTGTGGAACATTCCGAGATTGTTCGTTTAGAGATGACGGAAATTATCCGGATCTGGAGACACAATGCCATTGGTACTATACCTGTTCATATGGAATATTCTATGGCCATCATCACTGCTCTGATGGTACGTTCCATTACCTTAACACCTTTACTTAATGAAGGCCCCAGCCCAGCGGGCACAAAACGTTAAATTCTAACACCCCTGCGCGAGTTGTTCCTTATTTGTCTTTACATTTCTAGACGTGCTTTATCTAAGGTATTCGAGCATAGGAATTTCGTCTCGCTCTCTCAAAGAGAAACCAATTATATTACTGTTGCGAGAGATGCGCCCCTGGTAACTGAACGCTAGCTTACAATATTGGCCGAAACATTCATATACATAATTACAGTTGACTCTCGAATAACCGCTTATCTCGAAGTGAAAATCTGGTCCCTGCGGAAACATGAACATCTAACAACAGGCAAAAGATATTGTGGTGAAGAGGAGTAATTGCTCCTTAGGAGCAATTTCTCCTCTTTGCCAAAATATTTTTAATTACCTCTAACTTCTAGAATCTAATTACATATATATTTTTTAAATGTGGTTGTTCGAATAAGTTTTTCCTCAATTCTGCAAATGTTGTATGTCGAGGTACGGATATCTCGATGTATTTAATAGAGTCCCTTGGAATTCGAGATAATTAGAGTCGACTGTAATTGTATTAGTAAGACAGAAAATGATCTATGGACATTGCAGTTCTTACACATTCATTTTACTTCTTGTTTCCACCTCCTACGAATTGTTGACATGTTCGAAAACAAGTAAATCTGTTAACATTCTTATTTTGCTGTTTTATAGCTGCCCTCATTTGGTCCATCACAGCACTGCAATTCCATGCATTTTGCCATTATTTCATGAGCATAGGATGCGTTTATATATACAGGTACTCGAAAAGGTCCCCTACCGCTCTTTTTGCTTATCTGTCCAAACGGACATGCCACGAACGTGGTCAAATCAGCGCTTAGTCAAAAGCAGCCAAACTCCGTCCAAAACTACTGGTTAAATGGCAAACTGTGTAGACCCAGATCAAATAGTGCATGTTAGAAGCTATGTGTTCAGGATCCGCTTTGTGTGCTCACGTGTCAACATGTACATTCCACGCAGGTGGTCAAATATTTGCCGCCTCGCTCCAGTTTTGTATGCATATAAACACGGTAGAGAGATACATGTATGCAGACTGCACGATATTCTCGCTGTCTAATACTTAACGTTGTACAGATCATTTGCATTTACTTTAAATATTATGCTTCTCATGTACACAAGGAGTAGTTCAGCGTTAAAAAAAGCGCCTGAGAATATGTGTGGGTTGAGTGTCAAATTACATTGTATTTTTGCATTAGTAATTATTGCGACATATGATAAAATCACAGTAAAACTGGCAGCCCAATATTAATGTCCGTTTTCAGGATGTATTTCTACAAATGACTGCCACAAATGTGTGCTTCAGCGCGTATTTGTCTTATATACACAACTCTTAAAGTAAACATTTTATTTAATTCTTTTAAATCACGTTTGACTGATGCATGTTTTGATTCCTTCCCAGCTAGCATTCTACGTAAATCTACATCGGGCCGTCATCGGCCCGTCAGCTACCCTGACGGGCCGATGACGGCCCGATATAGATTTACGTAGAATGCTGACTGGGTTATTTTTTATATGCAAATTTATACGAAATGACCCAGTACACCAATGGCGAAAAGCGGCTGGCATTATCACAGAACATACTCAACTGACATGATCGTATATGCAGCAAAATAAGGAGCCTGAAAGAAATGCGTAAGGTATAGAACGCCAAATATTAGCAACCATGCAAACAAAAGCGTCTTTAGGCATGTATGAAGGTTAACTTGAAAGACATTTACATGAAAGCCCATATGACACTATCCTAGTCAAAGGTTTGTGTTCTCAAGCGCATCTTTAGTAGCGTTTAGTAATAGATATACTGTTATACTGTAATTAATGTTTGCACAAACTCAATATTATATACAAATCCAAACTTACGTTGGATTTCACAATATGTATACATGTATATTATTACATACGTAGTTTTTATATCTTACATCGTCAGCTGATTCGCAATCCGCCATCTTGAATATTCATTGAATATTCATCATCAAACCTTGTAACTACGTAACCGTGTGACGTAATGCTTGAGAGGAATAGTCAAATACCAATGGGGCAGACAGTTAATAATCATAATAAATGAGAATACATCTCATTTATGCAAAAACTTTGCTCATTGAGGATGTTAGAAAAGGAATAAATTATTCCGAACCGTGCTCAAATACCCAAGATAAAGAACAGTTCAGTTTGGGTTGTGCTTGGGTTTCGTGCTCAAATGTGAGGTGCCGTTTTACTATAAATCTCCTATTTTGTGATATCACCAAACAGAGATGAATTTGCGATATCACTAAATCGAATATTAAGTGATATCACAAAATCGATTTAGTGATAATAGGGGATTTATAGTAAAACGGCACCTCTTACTCAAATGGGTACAACCCAAACTCAACTGTGTTTTATTTTAGGCATTAAAGCACGGTTAGGAATAATAATTTATTTCGTAAACAATATAGGTTCACGTTTGATTTAACGACAGAAGGTTGAATCAACATTGATTCTTCGTTGTTTCAAGACGTTGAATCAACGTTCTTGCATAATATCCTATGGACATAGCTCTTTAAAGCTATTCTTGAATGGACCAGAAGCCGTGTTCAAACAACAAAACCCATGTTCAAATCATGAAATTTATGTGCTGTTTGAACATGGATTTTGAACTTTTGATATCACAAGATAGGCCTTGCTTTGTTTACGTTACATTGAGCGACGTAACGTTATTGTCCTGAACGTAGCATTTTAGAATTTTATGATGACGTCAGAGGGTCACTGCGCAACTGGCGTCATTTTAAACGACATTCTGATCTAGCCGCCGTGTTGGTTTGCCGTCGCATTTAAAAAGTTTATATGGAGCTTATATGGAGCTTTGGGGCGTATTCGTCACAATTTGCCGTTTGAATCGCAAATTATGTAAGAACAACGACCATCCATGGTTATTTCATTGCAATAACATTTGTCGGGTCCCTCGGAAGATATTTGAACACTCGGCCTTGCGGTCTCGTGTTAAAACAGCTTCCTTGGGATCCGGCAAATGTTAATGCATGAAACAACATTGGTGATCCCTATATTGAATCGACGTTGTTTCAACGTTGTGTGCCTGCTAGACTGTTCCCTGATCATATATAGTGACAGCAGGGTATGCTGGGGTATACATTTTAAGTGTGTTTTCTCAGTATACTTTTCCGATTTAAATAGATTCTAAGAAAAATGACACAAACTATAAACAGCTGAAGCGTCATGTTTTCTGGGCCAGACTAGCTAGTTTCGGCCAATTAAACCTCATCAGTGACCCCAAAACAAACTTTCAAAAAAAAAAACCGGAATGAGCTCAATGATGACAAAGGACCATAAGATATAAACGACACTGTAGTGAAGTACGTGGAGACGTTTTACGGCCGCTACGACACTAACAGCAGATGTAGTGAAGGAATACCCAGCAGACACACAACGTTGAAACAATATAGGGATCACCCATGGTTTTCTATGCATTAACATTTTTCTGGTCCCGAGGAAGCTGTTTGAACACGAGGCCGCTAGGCCGAGTGTTCAAATATCTTTCGAGGGACCCGGCGAATGTTATTGCAATGAAATAAGCATGGATGATCGTTGTTCCTGCATAACCTACGATTCCAACGGCAAATTGTGACGAAAACGCCCAAAGCTCCATATAACTCCATATAAACCCTTCAAATGCGACGGAAAACCAACATGGCGGTTAGTTCAGAATGTTGTTTACAATGACGCCAGTTGCGCAATGACCCCCTGGCGTCATTATAAAATTCAAAAATGCGACGTTCAGGGCGATAACGTTACGTCGCTCAACGTAACGTAAACAAAGCAAGGCCCCTCTTGTGATATCAAAAGTTCAAAATCCATGTTCAAACAGCACGTGAATTTCATGATTTGAGCATGGGTTTTGTTGTTTGAACACGGCTTCTGGTCCATTCAAGAATAGCTTCAAACAGATATGTTCATAGGATTTCATGAAAGAACGTCGATTCAACGTTGATTGACGTTGAATCAACGTTGAATTTACGTTGTTTCAATGTTGTGTGCTCGCTGGGTAGATTCTCTAATGAATACCCATAAAAGATGCTTCTTTTTTTTAATTATGAACATATGGATATATATTGACAAAGCTTGAAATGGTCGGTCGTAAAACACTGCCCCCAACTATATACGTGTTCCTATAAAATGTCAAACTTGAAAGGGGGCAAAACGCTCATATAAGTATGTGTAGGCCTTATTTTTAAAATTTAAGACCTGAAACTGACCTTTTTAGTATACAGATATAGGAAAAAGCCAAAATATTGACGCTTGAAATCAGGACCTCATCACGGAAACATACCTATATAATTTTGACCCCTTAAACCTCACTTTTATAGTAAAATGGAGGTTTACAAGGGTATACACAATTATTTTTCTTATTTCTGCTCAAGCGAGGCGGTTCTAACAGGTACCCACAATCTATCTTTTGAGCAGAAATTTGAAAAGTATCACAATTTTATCTGTAAACTTTCAGTTTTTGATGGTGAAATTTTCAATAAATTTGAATAGGCGTGTTTTCGTAATGACAGGGTCTGATTTTGTTATTATCACTCATGAACTTGGTGTGCTGTTTACTTTGTTCTGCATGTCCCTTTTCTGCTTATTTTGCATAAATATATGAGCCGTGGCATGCGAAAACGCGTCTTCTGGCATAAACGGACAGCCTAGACCCGGATCAGCCTGCACATCCGCGCAGCCTGATCAGGACCTTCACTGTCCGCTAACAGAATCATTGGATTCTACAGAATGAATAAATGGAGAGCGTATGCGCAAAATGATATGAATCCGCACCTTTTGCGAATGCTTGAAGCGACTCTTATGTTTTGCGCGGTTCTTTTTTTCCTCGGCTAATCAAAACATTCGTTTTAACAGCCCTGTATGGTTGTATTTTTTCATCAATACGGGGCGCGTAGATGATGCAAAGATTAACCTTTACAATTCTCTGGGTTTTCTTGCTAGTTTTGTTTTATTCGGAGAACGGATTTTGTCATTTCTTGCAAATTGTCTCCACAAAACCGGTTTTCTTGGAGAAAATTAACCCTTGTCATGCTAAACCCGGATATATCTTGCCATGGAAAACAGTGCAGGACTAGATCAAGAAGCCAACTGACCTGGATCTGCACTGTTTGCCATGAAGTATGTGAAATTATAGCAATAATTCGGACCAAGTAATCTGATTGGCCGAAAATTAGAAGTGGGCGTGGCATCTCAGCAAGCAAGGGTTAAACATTTCAATATGTGGTATGCTGAAAATTTTACATTACAAAAACATGCCTATTCACCAATATACAGAAAATTTTATCACCAAAAAATACATTTTTTCAGATAAAAAATTCTGATATTTTTCAAATTTCTGCTCAAAACATAGATTGTTGGTACCCGCTAGAACCGCCTCGGCGCGGCGGTTTTAATGAGTACCCACAATCTATGTTTTGAGCAGAAATAAGAAAAAATAATGTATACCCCTGTAAACCCCAGTTTTACTATATAAAAGTGGGGTTTAAGGGGATCAAAATTATATAGGCATGGTTTCGTAATGACACAGCAGGCTACGCTTCAGAATATGATATAATAACTGATGAGAGATAGCAGTAGTTTTTTTTCTCTGTATTATCTCCCTGCATAGTTAAATTGCAAGGTAGACCCAAATACTAACCAGGTCCTCTAATTGGAGTCTTCTGTTGATTTCATAGGTCCTCCGTGACTTTAAACGACTTTTTTACTTAAATGTTTTTCACAGTCATATCAAAGCTGTATTAACATTATATAATGTATTGCGCGTGCGCGGAATACGTTTATTTGTTTTTAATATTTTGAAACTTTATCCGCATACGACAAGATTTAAGTTAGATTTGTCGAGGAAAAGGCAGCTCTCCTGAACCCCGGCTACACAATCATTGCGACTGTGACTGCCATGTGACCAGCTCGCGACTAAAACAATTGTAAGTTGCCGATCAGTCCGCACGGGTCTCAGCAAGGTCGCGAAGCAGTCGCAGCAAAGTCGCAAAGAGTCGCATACAAATTTCAGTCGTCTGCTGGCTTTGTCGCGCAGAGGTCGGCTCATCTACTCTTGCGATCTGCGATTGATTACTACCACTGACTGATCACTGATCGATCGGCGATTCGTCGGCGCCTGGTCGGCGACTAGTCTGCGATCCGTTGGAAATTAGTTTCAAGCGTGTAATGATCGATGGCCGATTCAGCATTTAAAAAAGGTCTTTCTGTGCATCACCCAAGTATTTCGTCGGACTCTTATTCATCAGACGGTGGTCTTCTCGCGATCCAAGGTTTTAACAAGTTCTGTCATTTCCTCCGTTGTCTCAGTCGCCTGTAAACCATCATTGCAACAATTGCGGCATTCAGAAACGTTTTTGTTCTAGAAAGCACCCTCCGTTTATGCTTATGTTTTGTCCGCCGATCTATCGGCGTTGAGTCGCGACCAGTCACTGTCAGCTGCAAATATGCGTCGAAGAGTCACCGACTAGTTGCAGATCGGTCTAAATCTGTCGCCGCATCTTTGGCAACCAGTCGCCGATCGATCCCCGATTAATCCCCAGCAGTTTGCAAAAATCTATTGCCGACTGATCGGCGATCATGCTTTGATTGCAAATGCGGTTGCAGCGGTCGCAAGACAGTTGCAATCAGTCGTCAAGAAGGCGCATCGCAGTCGCATTGCCTGTGTAACCGCTGCTTAAATAAATATACTAATGATACAGTCGAAGGAATCCAATGAGACGTAGTTGTTCTCAGCTAATATTCAGGGGAATTTACTGACTGCCGTCTCAAATTCGAAAATAAAAGCACTACAATATTTACTCAGAAGTATTTATCTAATATACATGTTTTTTTTTTTTTTTTTTTTTTTTTTTTCAGGACTAGTTATGCACACGAAACTACAGATATGTGACTTTCCGTATAACGTTCCACCACCGTGCGGTACGAAAACACGATAATGTTCGGGTTAAAATGAGATAGAACACTAGAAAACCGTTTACATACAATGACATATGTACAAGATGACATAGACCGTTCATACGTACAGTCGAACCTCAATAGCTCGAACACCGATGGCTCGTTTACCATGGCTAATTCGAACTCGTTTTTGAGTCCCTATGAAATTCTTCCGATAGCTCAAGAATACAAATATTTAGCGATTTTTCATTTTTATAATGACATTGTATGTTGTGTGTACTCATTAGAATCGCCTCATCGAGGCGATTCTAATGAGTGCACTCAACATACAATTATTGTGCAGAAAATGGAAAAAAAAAATCCCTAAATTATCGCGTTTTGCTTTCTGACCTGGCGCCATAATCAACCCTCAATGTCTCGAACAAATTTTCATGGTCCCAAAGGGGTTCGAGCCATCGAAGTTCGACTGTATTGTACAGTCTTGCCATGTATACCATCGTTTTGTTTTGTTGGCGCTTTTTGTTTGTTTTTGTTTTTAGTTTTATTTATTTATTTATTTATTTGTTTATTTATTTTATTTTTTTTTTTTTTTTAGTTTTATTTTTTTATTTATTTATTTTTGAGGATTGTTGTTATCGCTGTTGTTGTTGTTTTTTATAGGCAAGTGAATCAAAATTATTGTGTGTACCAAAAGTGAATTAGCATACGTCATTTTGAAATATATTTCAAATTTTTCTCAGAAATTAGTTGTTTTTTTTCTTTTTTGTTTTTTGTTTTCACTGAATAGATTCATCAGGACAGAATATCAGATTATTTCAAGAACTTCCCGTTGTCTTATCCAAAAAGAAATATCCGCTTTCTTCGACAGTAAATGAATATTTCTTTTTGGTTAAGACAACAGGAAAGGTATGGAATAAAAGAGGCTTTGTTATTTTATGCAGATTGTCTCCTTAGGAAATCATTTTGCTCGAAACAGACAATAAGCTTTGACATTCTATCCCATTTGTCTCCTTAGTAGACACTTTGCCTGAAATGTCAAAGCCTATTATCTGGGAAAAATAAGATAAATATTTCAAAATGTAACCTGCTGTAATATTTCCTTAACATGCTTAGCGCTAATGATATTGTCTTATGTTTTATCTTTTGTACTTATTAAAATGGAATAATGAATAAACCAGAAATTAACCACATATTCATACAGCTTTCCGTAAACCCTTGTCATGCTGAATAAATGAAGATGTCATGCCCACTTCTAGTTTTCAGCCTATCAGATTACTTGATCCAGGTTGTTGATACAAATTCACACACTTAATAACAAAATGTGTAGATCCAGATCAGTCGGCTTCTTCGGAACCGACCGATCTGGATCTACGCTATTTGCAAAGACAGGACATATCCGGGTTCAGCAAGAAAGGTTTAATGAATCATTTTTGCTTGTACCTAATTCTGTCATTTTCGAACCAGTACGTTTCCGGTATGAAAAGAGTACAGGTAAAATGGCTGTTCAAAGGGAACACTGTTTGCAAAGGCAATGCATATCCGGGTTCAACAGGACCAGGGTTAACCCTTGTCCTGCTGAACCCGGATATACCCTGTCTCTGCAAACAGTGTAGAGCCAGATCAGTTGGCTTTTGAAGAAGCCAACTGATCTGGATCTGCACTGTTTGCCATTCATTATGTGGATTTATATCAATAATTTGGATCAAGGAATCTGATTGGCTGATAATTAGAAGTGGGCTTGGCATCTTAATTTATTCAGCATGACAAGGGTTAACTTAATGTTGATGTATTTATTGGCATGCTTTTCTATTTTGCTTCGACGTCTTTCAAAAATCATTTTCTTTTTTATTTGTGTGTGTGTGTTGTTGTTTTTTTTTTTTTTTTTATCTTATTTTTATTTATTTATTTATTTTTGCCTGGCGCTTTTCCTAGAAGAGATAAATTTGCAAACTTTTGTCATGATTCAATTCAAAATCAAATCAATTATTTTAATTTTCCCTATAGTAAATAGCAAATTTTGCAAAGTAGACAGACGGCAGGTTTTCACCAGGTTCCAGGTGTTCTGAACTTCTCACTTTGTAGTTATGACATATAAAAAAACATATTTGCTGATCATTTCTTTTTCAAAACATATCACTTTACGACAGAATTTGCAAAGGTCAGACCAATTTGTGGCCGCAAATTTAATTTTGAGGCAAGTATTTGAGGCTAAAGCACAGAAACAGAAACAACATGTCAAATCGTTTCAAATAAGATATTGTCATTTACCAATTGGGTCTCCCCATGCGAAAACGTGTCTTCGGGCATATGCGGACAGCATAAGCGCAGTCTGATCAGGGCCCTGGTGGTCCGCTAACAGAATCCATCACGAAACATTCCTATATAATTTTGACCCCCTTAAACCCCAATTTTATATAGTAAAACTTGGGTTTACAATGGTATACATTATTTTTCTTATTTCTGCTCAAAAACATAGATTGTGGGTACTCGTTAGAACCGCCTCGGCGAGGCGGTTCTAACGAGTATCCACAGTCTATGTTTTGAGCAGAAATATGAAAAATATCAGAAATTTTATCTGGAAACTTTTAGTTTGTTGTGGTGAAATTTTCAATATATTTGAATAGGCTTGTTTTCGTAATAGCTTATCGCATTGGCAGGTTGAATCTGGATCTGTGCATTTTGCGCATGTTCAAAGACACCATTTCCCTTGGCGCGACCCAATTAACCGTTGCATTTAGAATAATACGCCTAGTGAAACACATGTGTCGAAAGCACAGTAGACTGCAGCGCCATTCACAGTTTTAAGCATAATATCGTAACTCTAATAGCAATGTTTTACATTTATATTCCATTCCACATAATGAAATATGGTTCTTATCAAGGAATCGCCCCATTCTTCATTGTCAGTCAGTCATATTAAACCCTTTCATCCCTGTTTCTGAAGTGGACACTTCCATTTTAGAATCTTGTCAGAATCATTGTTCCAAATAGGGTTCTTAGTCAAAAATCAAAACACTGCGACTGCTTAAGTCAAACTAAATTATGGATAATATTGGTTTAGTTCTGTTTTATATGTTCTTTACATTTCAACTTCAGTTATCTCAAACTATTTTTATCTGAAACTGAAAGTTCTTGTCTCTTGGATTTTGAGTTAGTTCGAGTCCACCGTACTTATTTTTGCCTCAAATATTACACATATAATACTTATATAACTGCATCCATTGTATGATCTGAGATAAATGAAAACAAAATCATTGATTTATCGTCTGCTGAATCTGCCCAGAGAGCGGTAAAGGTTAACCCTTTTAGTCCTGCAGGCCAAAACACAACCCTTTGCAAACAGTGTAGATTTAGATGAGATGGCTCATAATGAGCCATCTCATCTAGATCTACACTGTTTGCAATTATATTATTTTTGACTAAGACCCTGTTTGCAACAATAGATGTGTTCAAATTCAGAAATGGATGAGCTCTTTTAAGAAACTCAGAGGTGAAAGAATTAAAGAAGACAACTAAGCTAACAATTTGTACCCTGTTTCCTTTCACCAAGTTTGGACTATTTATTGAAGATCTAGTTCAAGCAAGGCCCCTGTAAACTGATTCCAGCATGCGCGTTCATGGTCAGAGTCCACAAGATTTGAAGACGAGGCTGAATCATACTCATTTTCCACCCAGACCTTTTGTCCTTCCCTCAGCTTATGCACCGCAGAACCGGAAGTACTGGTGACGCCGCTTATGTAGTTGTAATTGGAAATACCTACAAGCGTCAAGTCGTCAGTGACCACTTTAACACTTCCGGTTTCTCGAAAGCTTGTGCATATCTGAACACTGAACAAGAAAGTACCGTTCACAGGTGACGTGAATATGCCAGTCCGGATATCGAAGGCATTGCCAGAGTTCAGGACAACCGTTTGGTACACCATTATCTGTCCAGCTGTTGGTGATTTGTCTATCGCTTCTCTGACATTAAATGCAATACTTGGTGTCTTCATGGAATCTGTTAAATGACAAAAGAAGATTGCTCATGTTAATTGGACTGGATACACTGTTATTTTTTACGGTCATTTTCTGCCTTCCGCTGATTAAAGAAGGGCAGTTGTCAGTTTCTGGCGAAAGAATGTAACAGCTTATAGGTCTAAGCCTGTCCAGTAAAAGTGTGGTTAAACTGATCGCGCTCGACATGACCCCACTGGGTTGACTGGGCCGTAAAACCTCAACACAAACAAACACAAACTGGACACACGGTATATCTTCCGCCATTTTCGAAGAGGAAGACAATTTTTGTGACCTCCTTTTGCAAACAAAACCCTCCTGAAAGTGGCTCTACTCTAAAAGGGGAGGGAATATTTTCCTTTTAGAGTAGACCCCTTTTCAGAAGGGAGGCAAAACTATTAAACTTAGTAATCTCTCCTTTGAAAATGATGTGAGCCAGCACAGGACAAAACCTACAATAAAAACTGTGCGACCAGCGAAGACTCAGATTAGCCTGTGCATCCGCGCAGTCTGATCAGATTCTTCGCTGATATCATGTGCCTTCTACAGCCTCCAGGCTATCCAATGAGGTATAAACGAGAACCCATGTCACAGCAGATGGATGTATAGGTTAATAAATATCTTTGTTTGTTACATAGGCCTTATTGTAGGTGTTCTCATACGCTGGCTCATATGTATTCATTCCTCTTAAGTGCACTTTAAATCAAAGCACTGACAACACTTGTGGGTCGATTGTCTCTGTGGGTAGGCTGAGAAAATGGTCCTGAACGTGGACGTAAGACTTCCATTTTATTCTTAAGTTCCTATAATTTGAGCAAACAGTGCAGACCCTGATCAGACGCCGCTAAACGCGGCGTCTGATCTGAATCTGCAGTTTCCAATGTTCCCGTCCAGTTTTTACAAATAACCCTCTTTGCACTGCACTCTGACGTCACAGCGACAAGAATAGTGCGCTATAAATAACCGTTACCTGGATTTATCAAACCTAAGGTTTGATTTCATTGGTCAATGATAATCATTTGAACAATAACCTTGAGGAAATTTTGGTGTATGCATATTTTGGACCAATTGTAAAACAAACGACTAAAACCGAAACTTTAGCTCGTTGCTAAGAAGCTGCAAGAACTAGGTATACACTAGTATCAGGAGAAGGAGGGCCGAATGCAACGGTGCTGACATTGTACACTAGCAGGCGAGGCATATTGTTCCATGGAATGTTTAGTATTGAAATAAATGATTTTTCTGTTTAAAAAGACGGAAAGGTCGATTTTAGATTTTTATAGGTACATGTAAAATGGTTGAGACACCAGATATGCATACTAGGTTGATTTTACCAATATTATTGCATAAAAAGCAATGTCGCACGTTATTAACAGCCGTGCATTGGCTGGCGAAAAGCCGTGTATTAACAAGGCAATTCACGCACTGTTAATGTACGGCTACGCAACTTTCAATATGATCGTTCCGGGGCCACAAATTAGCTGCCGTTACGAGATGTGTACTGCCCGGCCCTAGAACGAGCATAGTCCGTGGAAATTGCGTTCGCGAGACATCGGTGAAAAGGCGACACGAAATAGTGCAAGAAATAACGCGAAATGTAACAAATTTGTTTTAGATTTTAAGCAATAATAGCAATCGAACATGTTTTTTCAATGTATTAACATTCGTCAGGTCCCTTGGGAGGTGTTGAAAACCGCGGCCTCCGGTTTCAACACCTCCCACGAGACCTGGCAAATGTTAATGCATGAAAAAACATGTTTGATCCCTATAGTAACGACAACTTGCCTTGTAACTTTAACATTTGCTTCCTCAAGTTCTTCATCTTATTATTGATTACTTCTTGGGTTACTTCAGATGAACTTTCAACTTTGGCTTTCATTTCCCCGAGCTCCATTCGCTGTACTGAGAGAGAAAATACATAAACTCTAACATAAAATGTCATTTTATCATACGTGAACACAATTATTATTATTATTATTATTATTTGGAGACAGAAGGCATTTTGAACAGGGACATTTCGTCCCAAAAATATTCCGTACAAGGACGTCCTACTTATGTTTTACTGTTCTAAAACTTCACGACTTTCAACTAAATTTTATTTTATTCTGTACTGATAAAACGGCTTGACAATTATCTTATCGGTAGTTTTATCCTCAGTTTCTAAAGGATAAATAATGAGACAAATCATATTAAATATATTATACTCAGTACATTATTGGAACGAAGCATATTGGACAAATCATCCCGGTTAGAAGACAGGTTTGGAGCGAAACGTCTTAGAGTAAAACGACCCGGTACTGTATGATCTATAGTTAAATCAGAAGAAATTCTCTCTCTCTCTCTCTCACACACACACACACACACACACACACACACACACACACACACACACACATCTAAACCGAGGCTTACTTTTTATTTTTTTTTGTTTAAGGAACAAAACATTTTCGAACTTTTGACTACAACAGTAGCATTTCAGACTAAAAACAACTGCCAGTTTCCATTTTATGTGATGAAAATTAGTTCCGTAACCTAAAGAGATTTGATACAGATATCTAAAGATAAATATTGATACGCGCACTCATGATGTTACTGCTGACAAAACGGTTCATAATTATTTCATTTTGCCTGCTTATGGATTGGTGTGTAATTTCTATTTGTCAATGACAATGCACATGTGGACATTCTGCGTCACAATGATTACGTAACTTATCAACTCTCGCTGAAATATGAAACGGATTAGAACTATTTGCTTGCGCTGTAATAAATTAGTGATCAGGTTTCAGTTGTCTGAAGACCAATTGTAGAAAATCGGTACGCTTATTCTGAGGACTATTGCTGGGGTAACCTTCCCCGATTAAGTGAACCGCGTTTTGAGAAAGTGTGTCTTTACGGCATATGCGAACAGACAAGATCCAGATCAGTCAAGGAAATTGCATGATCTAGTAAATACTTTTGCTATACAACTATATAGTCTACAGCCTTTAAGGTGAATTAATATTTTAGAGATAGTAGCTCCATAGAAAAGTGTTGCCACGCTTCTGAAAACGTGTCTATTCTAAAAGGAAAGGATTTAGGGGAGCAAATTCTTTCCTTTTAGAGTAGACTCTTTTCAGAATGAAACTAGCTTGCTGTTGAGTATGGCGCAAATTCTTTCCTTTTAGAGTAGATCATTTAAAAAAGGCAACTGGCATGCAGTGAAACAAACAAAGAAAACACTAAAGTTATATCCCTTAGCGGAAATGGTGAAAAATAAAACAACCAAGTGTATACAGCTTGCTAATGACACTGTTAGTAGAAAGCAAAGGGTTTGATTTACGGATGCACATAGTGATTCAGGCTTTCCAAATGACCCCAAAACATATGTTCACATGACGGGACTAAATGTAATAATTCGTCTTCATTTGAAAAAGAAAAGTTCTAAAAGGTGAAATTCATTGAAAAATGTCTAGCGACAGAAATGCTGAAAATGATAACATAGTGTTTATGTGTGCAATAAATCTAAAAGCCTGAAAATGAAAACCCACGACAGCATATACCTCCAATGGTACCCATTACTGTTTCTAGCTTCTCAAGAACTTGTTGCATCTGTATGTCTGTTCGGATCACCTTCTCCAGCAATTTCTCTTCATAGTCAAACCTGAAAGGTAGTTTAGAGACAGGGCTGTTTACGCGTTTATTCTTAACCCTTACCATACTGAATAAATTAAGAAGCCACGCCCACTTCTAATTTTTAGCTACTCAGATTACTTGATCCAGGTTGTTGATACAGATTCACATACATAATAACAAATCATGCAGAGCCAGATAAGTTGGCTTAGTCGACTGATCTTGATCTACGCTGTTTGCAAAGGCAGGGCATATCCAGATTTAGCAGGACCAGGATTAATATTTAGACACCTAAACTCCTCACCACACTTAACACACTTGTCCTACAATCTTAACCTTTGTCCTGCTGAACCCGGATAAACCCTGTCTTTGCAAACAGTGTAGATCCAGATCAGGTGGCTTCTGAAGAAGCCACCTGATCTGGATCTGCACTGTTTGCCATTAAGTGTGTGAATTGATATCAATAATTTGGATCAAGTAATCTGATTGGCTGAAAATAAGAAGTGGGCGTGGCATCTTAATTTATTCGGCATGACAAGGGTTAACAAAGTAGTAAATGATATATCCTGGTAAAGGCACAATGGTTTTTATCTACCTCTAGGTGTCAATGGTAGGCTATAACCACAGAATATAGCCCACCAATGATACCAATGGAAGAGTAAACAAACTACAATAGACAGTCCACACGTTACAACGCAGCTCTTTGATCCCCAAACAAGGTGCTCACAATATCAGACAGGACCCAACAAACGCAACAATATAGGGATCAAACATGGGGTTTTATGCATTAAAATTCGCCAGGCCCCCAAGCCCCCGTCACCAACAAAAAAAAATAAAAAAATAAATAGATAAATGAAAAAAAAAATAAATAAATAGATAAATAAAAAAAAATAGAATAAAAATAAAAAAATAAATAAAAAATATCTGTGAAACATGTCCATTCTGATCGTTCTGCGCATCTCGACAGACTCACTATGATAATACTCTAAATTTAGGCTGTCTGCGCAAATATATCCAGCCAGTATAAACCAAGACAAGACTGCTCTGAGCTTTGGTGAGATTTTTCCCTGTTCGACTGCTAATTCTACTCGGTTTACTTTATAACAGATGCGTAAGGCACATAACGTAAACTTCCTTATAGTTTCTCGCCCCCACATCCACGTTCTCTTTCTTTACTGTCTAAAGAGGTAATTTTGAGAGAGGTAGGATGGAGTAGGAGGGGTTTACTTGAATTCTGAATCACTGATCAGAATCAATTCTTTTTTGGTTGTTATTAACTTCAGAAATAGTCAGTGGAACCGTTTCACACATTAAACTACCCTATGAAATGGATAGGCCATAACACTGGGCAAGTAAATTGGTGGTTCCAAGTTGGAAAATGAAACTTTAACCTCATGATGAAACTCTAACCTCAGACTTTTAGAACTGTTTTCTCATTTTATTTTGCAAAGATAAAATGACTTGCCATGTAATTGAAATTGCCTCCGATGGAGACATTATTCTGTATCAATGTCGCCTTCTCCTATAACGACAAAAGACGAAAAGGGGTAAACGTTATACATTTCGGTAAATTATCCGGAGACTGTGACAAAAACTGGTGACTTTTTTTTATTCATCTTTCCTCTTCTTTTTCCTCGTGACATTTATATTATCCGCACCCAGAGAATTTTCCGATGAACCATTCTCCCACTGCACCTGCCAGGCCCCTTGTTTGGCCCCATGTCTAGTTCTTTGGCTAAGGTTTCTTCTTGACCTACCGCTTACGTGAACTGCATAGGTTCTGGCGAGACTGCGCGAATGCGCAGGCTCGCCTGAACCTTTGCTGTTCGCATATGATAGAACAGCTCTCTTCCTATGACACGGCATACATTTGTCAAGTAATTTTAAAGCTTTATTCACTTACCGAGAGTTACAAGTGCACTCCTCTGCGGCACTATTATTCGCCAATATTGTTAAGAACATAAAATATATCCCCAAATTCGCTAAAATCATTTTCGGGATTTCTGATCAACAGAAACTTAAGAACTGCAGGGCTTTACTCTGTACATTGTAAGGTTTAATGCAGACTCAAACGCTTATGACCACTACCTCAGAAACTGCACCTTCGGACATGTGCGCCCAGCGACGAACGAGATCAACCTGCGCATTCGCGGAGTCTGATCGGAGTTTTCACTCGGCGCATTTTTGATGGCCAAGGATGCAACGTTTCTTCATGCGGACAACGAAGACTCTGATCAGACTGCACGGATACGCAGGCCGGTTTGAGTCTTCATTTGGGTGTACATGCCAGGAGGTACTTTTACTCACAATGAGGCTAATAGGTTATCTTTTGAAAACATTTTCTTACCAGGATTATCCTAAATATTCGGACATACAGGTTTGTTTGTTTATTTGTGTTGAGGTTTTATGGCCCAGTCAACCCAAATGGGGTCATGTCGAGCGCGTTCAGTTTACCTAATCACACTTTTACTGGGAAGGTTTAGTCCTCTAAGCCGTTAATCAGTATTGTACACATTCTGTCGCCAGAAACTGACAACTGCCCTTCTTGAACCAGCGAAAGGGAGAGAATGACACGTACAGGTTTGAGCAAACAGAGTAGACACAGATCAAACGGCTCATAAAGAGCCGTTTGATCGAGTCTACACTGTTAGCCATTCCGTCAATAAGCAGCCTAACGGAGCTATTTAAAAATGATGGCTAAGTATGGTATAGACATATGGAGTCCAAATATTTAGTCTAATTACGATTTCAGAATAATTTGGCATGTAACCATGCTATGAGAAAACGGTTCATCTGGGAAATATAAGCAGGAAAGATTGCGATACGTGTAAGCATGCGCATAAGTGCAGTCTGATCAAGGTATTCCCTGGCCTCTGATAGGCTCATTTATATAATTGAATAACAGAATAAACGCAGGAAGAATGAGTAGACTGTGTGAGCGAATTTATATCTAGGTTGTTAACATATACCCCCAAGAACATTGTTATCTTAGTGCGTTTTACGTTATAATGAAATGTTTGTGGTGTACCGTTAGTGTCAAAAGTCAGTATTATTAGATGGACTGAAATAACACTATTGCAACCAATAATGATATTAGAGGCACTAATATTTTAGTCTCACTAATATTATTTTAGTCATATTCATCATAAGTGGGACTGGAAATCAATGCGACAAAAATAATATCAGTCCCACAAATATTATTTTAGTCTCTTTAATTTTCATTTTTATTCGCACGTGTAATAATTTAGTGTGACTAAACGTAATAATAGTCCGGCTAATATTATTTTAGTTCCTCTAATGTCATCGAAGGTGGGACTGAAAATCAATGCGACTAAAATAATATAAGTTGCACAAATCTTGTCTTTAGTTCCTCTAATATTCATTTTTATTCGCACTTATGCTAATTTTAGTGGGACTAAACGTAATACTAGTCGGATACATATTATTTTAGCCCCACTAAAATTCCCAACTTTTGACTCTAGCGGTACACCATAAACGCTCGTAAAAATCACAACATGATACTTAATTAGTTAAGCAAGTGTTGTTTCGTTAATAATGAACATTCATGCTCGTCTGGTACATGTAATTTCTCTGTCCAAACGTAACACGAGAAAGTAGTCTTAATTCAGACCATGTAGCGTATTAACCCTAAGTACAACATATTGGGAGAATCTTGAGCAAACAGCGTAAATCCAGATCAGACGCCGCGCTGCGGCGTCTGATCAGGATTTACACTATTTGCAACTCACCCAGACTCTTCTAAACACATTCCTAGCTAGTCAAATTGACTTCATATTTATCCTGACAGGTTTAAGCAAAGAGCGTAGATCCAGATTAGTCGCCAAGCTACGCGGCGTCTAATTTGTGTCTACACACTTTTGTCACTCACTCAGCAGTTTCTTGACACTCAGTACTGACTGACTGATCAGATTTTTAACGCTACCAGGCAACTGAGCCACATAGAGGCAGCTAAACTCAGTAGTCAAATGGACTTGTTTAAATTGCCTGAGCAAACAGCGTAGTCTTAGATCAGACGCCGCGGTGTCTGATCAGGATTTACACTGCTTGCCACTAACCAAACAGTTTCTAGAAATATTAAAAAAATGTCAAATGGACTTATTTGAATTTTAGGCTTTCATTCAGATCCTTATACTTACATGCAGTTCAGGTGTATTTCTGTTATGTATCCGCGTTGAATTTTCTGAATATCTATATTGTTTAAACCAATTTTATAACAAGTATGGTAAGACGTTAAGGTTAGGGTAAATAAAATAAACTCGGCCATGTTTCTGATCAGCCTACGTGTACGTACAATCTCATTACGAAAACACGCCATTCAAACACATAGAAAATTTCACCTCCAAAAATTGAAAATTATCACATAAAAAGCTCCGATATTTTTCATATTTCTGCTCAAAAACATAGATTGTGGGAAATCGTTAGAACCGCCTCTCCGAGGCGGTTCTAACGGTTACCCACAATCTATGTTTTTGAGCAGAAATAAGAAAAATAATGTATACCCCTGTAAACCCCAGTTTTACTATATAAAAGTGGGGTTTAAGGGGGTCAAAATTATATAGGCATGTTTTATGTTTTTGCGCATTTGCGAAATGCGCAGAAACAGGTCTTCCTGCGCATCGGCATAATCTCATCAGGACTCGTATTTTCTGCTGATTTATTCTACATAATCCTATGATTCTACAAACGGACAATGAAAGGCTGATCAGGTCCTGTGCTGTCGACATATACCGTAGAAAAATATCACTAGGCACCGTCAGCCCAAATGATCATGTAAGAGGAAAACAAATGCCCTGATAAGTCCAAGTCAATGCTCAAGCTGACCAATCAGATGTAAAATTAAATTCATAAATAACTCTAGATAACTGCATTGAAAATTATACATGCTGCATTTTTATAAACAGTTTCAGGCCGAAACATGAACATGCATTGAACTCTATGGGATTTTTGATGCTGTGGAATTTCTTTTGATCTCTGACTGTAGATCAGATGCTGCGGCGTCTGATCAGGATTTATTCTGCTTGCCACTAATCCAGCAGTTTCTAGACATATTAAAAATGTCAAATTGACTTATTTGAATTTCAGGTTTTCAATCAGATACCATTACTTACATGTAGTTCAGGTGTATCTCTGATGTATTAAACATTTGCTTTGATACCTGGACTCTTGTCTTGGTAATCAAGGTATATGAAACAAGCTTTAGCTCGCCGCTACAAAAGTATAGGAAATCACTCTTCATTATTGTATAGCTACTGTTTCATCCGAGAGATTGTTTTTGAAACTGGCTTCCGTCATCTTGAACTGACTATAAGAACCTTTAATGAGTGTGAGGGGAAGACTGAAAAGATCCTCCTTTTTTATCAGTACCACGGTTAAGCGGGATATGGTAAGAATGATCAGCACAGATGAAAATCGCGGAAAAGCCCAGTTTGGTAAGCAAAGACTTTATTACTATCTGGCAGCACGAGGCTTGCCGAGTGGTTCCAGACTGCGATTTCATGAAACGGGTGTTTCTGTCCACCCCGTATACCTATCTAAGAGACCCATTTAGGATTGTTTTTTCTTGCATACCTTTCAATTCTGAACGTGGATTTTAATAATGCGGTCATTTGCTGACGTCTGCCATATTGTGATGACATTACTTTGACGTTTAGTGACGTCATTATGTTCAGTAACGTCAGCATTAACGATGGTTTATGTGACGCCCTATACAACCAGTGCACACCAAACACGTGAGTATTCTTGATCTTTACCCTACCGGCCTGAGAAGGACAACCTAGGTAGGATTAATAAAAATCTATCACTAGTGTAAAATCCGTCCGGAGGATCACTGTTTTGCATCACAAGGTTTGCCGAATGATGCCAAACTGTGATCGCGAGGGACATTTTTTCTATCTACCACTCACACCCATAATAGATTCTTTTTCTTGCACATCTTTCATTTCCGAACGTAAGACTTATTCATAATGCAGTCACTTCGATTGTGAAGAAAGCCTCGTGATACCAGAGAATGGTCCTAGGGATGGATTTTTCTATCTAACCCACCACCAATGATGTATCCCATCACGAAAACATGCCTATATAATTTTGACCCCCTTAAACCCCACTTTTATATAGTAAAACTGGGATTTACGGTGGTATACATTATTTTACTTATTTCTGTTCAAAAACATAGATTGTGGGTACTCGTTAGAACTGCTCGTCGAGGTGGTTCTAACGAGAAGCCACAAATTATGGTTTGAGCAGAAATATGAAAAATTTCAAATATTTTTATCTGATTTTTTTTTTTTTTTTTTCATTTTTTGGTGGTAAAATTTTCAGTATATTTGAATAGGCATGTTTTCGTAATGCTTTTATTCTGTCATAATACTGACACAAATACTGCCGCTAAATCCGATTCTGGTCACATTTTGCCAGTTTTGAAAGTGTCATAAAGTCTTTATTTCTAGCTCTAAAGAGGTCATTTTAACCGAAAAAAGTATGTCAAATTTCTTTTCTCTTTTCATGCCAAAACAAAAACTGTAAAAAGTAACTACATAATTTTGATCACCTTAAAAACTCTTTTATATAGTAAAAGTGGGGTTTACAGGGATATACATTATTTTTCTTATTTCTGCTCAAAAACATAGTAAATGGGTACTCATTAGAACCGCCTCATGTTTGAGCAGTATTATGAAAAATATCCGAATTTTTTATCTGAAAATTTTCATTTTTTTGGTGTTGGTTTCACTATTTTTGAAAAAGCGTGTTTTCTTACATTTTGTAATGCTGGCAACTGTAGAATTTTTGCAGAAATTTTGGGGGGGCCCGTAGAATTGTTGCAGAAATTACCTCATAGAACAGGGTAAGGTTGTTTAAGCTTAAGATACGGTGAGTTAGCTCATATCTCTCCTATGTCCTATAAGTTACATATCTTGCCCTATACTGCCTACCTTGAGTAATTAATTCTTACTGTAAATAATCTACAGGCGCCAGTCAAATTTAGCTACATGTACTAGCAGCAAGCTGCCAGTATTTACTGTAAAATCTACATGATCTTTAAACAGTGTAATGTACCTCACGAAAACACGCATTTAAAGTTTTGATTCCCTTTAACCCACACTTTTATACAGTAAAACTGGGGTTTACGGGGGTAAACATTATTTTTCTTATTTCTGCTCAAAAACATAGATTATGGGTGCTTGTTAGAACCGCCTCGGCGTGGTGGTTCTAACAAGTACCCACAATATATATTTTGAGCAGAAAAAAGAAAACATAGATTATGGTGCTTGTTAGAACCGCCTCGGCGAGGTGGTTATTACAAATACCCACAATATATGTTTTGAGCAGAAATATGAAACATATGAGAAATTCTGTCTGAAAACTTTCATTTTTTTGTGGTTAATTTTTCAATATAGTTGAATAGGCATGTTTTCGTAATGTGGGTCAGTAGACAAGCAGGTGCCAGGCGCTTCTAATGTAAAAATGTACTCACAGCGTATTTTTGTTCTATTCTTTTATTTTATGAAGAAAAACGAAACATATTTATTTTGACATCACTCTTATGAGGAGCTACGTAAGCCTTGATATTTTTACAATAGAATATGGGAAATAAGGACTAATCTGGTTATTTAGCACAGTGAGATAGAACAAAAAGAGTTCTTAGAAGTAACAAAGAATAAAAAGCTGGTTTAAGAACTGCAAATTCTGAAAATACTTCATATGTTGTAGATCCATATATACCCCTGTTTCCACTACAGTCGACTCTCGATATCTCGAATTCCAATGGACTCTATGAAACACTTCGAGATATCCGTACTTCGACATATCAGATTTGCGGAACATAGGAAAGCAATTAATCGAATAACCACCTTTAACAGAATGAATATGTAATTTGACTCTAATTTAGAGATATATTGAAAATATTGTGGAAAAGAGGAGAAATTGCTAAGGAGCAATTTCTCCTCTTTTCCACAATATTTTATTGCCTTTTGGTAGATCTCTGTGTTAAAACAGGGACCAGCTTTTCACTTCAAGATAAGCGGGTATTCAAGATAAGCGAGTTCGAGATAACGAGAGTCGACTGTATATAGTATGGGAAATATTTGGGTACACATTACTCAGACTTAATAACTTGATGCATTTAACTCATTTTAGTCTGAAAACCTTTAAACAGTAAACAGTGTTGACCTAGATCAGACGCCGCAGCGAGCGGCGTCTGATCAGGATCTCCACGGTTTGCTATTATTAAAGCCATTTTTCTCTAGGAATGTCTAAATCGCATAGCCTGATATATCTAACAATGAATTTGAACTCTGCCAATATAAAGTTTTTTGTTTTGTTTTTTCAGTCTAAAATAAGTTAAATACTAATGCTAATGTAACATTTTCAGTCACAGCTTTATTTTTAAATTATGTTATCTCAAAACATATGTTCAAATAACAGTTTTACAAAGAGCTATAATGCTAAGTGTTGAAATCAATTTTGCAGAAAAGTTTGGTGTCACAGCATCGTTGCAATAATTTGTGGAGCACGTGCACTGTTTGACATCCAATCCATCTACCGTAGACGTCCAGCAGCCACTAGACCTGTCACCAGGTAATGAGCAACCTCTTGCTACAACTGAAAAATAAAACATAAAATTTGGGACTTTAATTCTTAACCACAAATGTTCTAAAGTTTGAACTAATCCATTTAAATGCCAGTTCATAAGATCTGTTGAATGACAGACAGGAAACAGTGTACATTCCAATCAAACGCTGTATTCACCAATTTTGCTTTTAAACGATGTTCAATTGTGTCCACTCTATATTCGCGAGTCACCTTATTTGGATCAATTTAAAACAACCCCTAAAATTACATTTACTGACGTTTTACATACAAGAATGAAAAAAAAAGAGAACATTCTCAGACATACAGTCGACTCTCGTTATATCAAATTCCAAGGTACTCTCTGAAATACTTCGAGACATTCGTACCTCGACATATCAGATTTGCAGAATTAAAAAATAATTCGAACCATCGCATTTAACAAATTTATATATAATTGGACTGTTGAATTTAGAGATATATCGAAAATATTGTGGAAAAGAGGAGAAATTGCCCCCCTTAAGAGCAATTACTCCTCTTTTCCACATGTTTTCACCTGTTGTAAGATTTTCATGTTTAGTCAGGGACAAGATTTTCACTTCGAGATAAGCGGTTATTCGAGATAAGCAAGGTCGAGATAACGAGAGTCAACTGTTTTTGCTTACGTTGATGCCAGAGTTGACCAAATGTATAATTTAGACAAATATATTCTGCAGTAGATATTAACCAAATTGTGTATTTTGTGGGTTGCTTTGAATATGAAAGAAAAAAAATCATCTGGGGTACAAATTACCCTTACACCTTCCGTGACTGGATCATTGGGCCCATTGTGGTATATTTGAAAATGGAGTTCTGCTCTTGTGTATGCTAGAGGGCGTAAGCAATGTTGCTTATGAAGAGTCTCAATAAAACCGAGACTCCCATTTTCTAATCTGTAGTGTACTCTTTGTTTATTTTCCTGCAAGGTCTGCGCCAATGTCTTCGAATAGGCGGAAGCTGATAACATGACATATAACCTACCATTCCGTTTCTTGTTTTGTAATGCCGTCAGGTAAGTACCAAGTATTTACTACCGGAACTTAAAAAAAAAAGTTGTCACTTGCCAAAATCTTTGAAATATGTAAAGAAAATTAATATTAGTCTGCAGCCATGTTGTTTGTATACATGTAAAGTCGCACTTAAATAGCTCGAACACCGATGGCTCGTTTACCATGGTTATTTCGCATTACGAAAACACGCGTATTCAAATATATTGAACATTTCACCACCAAAAAATGAAAATTTTCAGATAAAAAAAAATTAATATTTTTTCATATTTCTGCTCAAAACATAGCATGTGGGTTCTAACGAGTACCCACAATCTATGTTTTTGAACAAAATAAGATAAATAATGCATACCCCTGTAAACCCCAATTTTACTATATGAAAGTGGGGTTTAAGAGGGTCAAAATTATATAGGCGTGTTATCGTGATGGAGCTCGTTTTTGAGTCCCTACGAAATTCTTCCAATAGCTCAAGAAAAAAAATATTTAAGGAAACTTTCTTATTTTATTATGCAATTGCATGCAGTGTGTACTCGTAAGAATCGCCTCATCGAGGTGATTCTAATGAGTATAATCTGCAGACCATTATTGTACTGAAGATCAAAATATTACCTAAATTATTGCCATTTGCTTCCTGACCCGGCGCCATGATTAACCCTCAGTGGCTCGAATTACCCGTGTCTTTAACAAATTTTCTTGGACCAGAAGCTGTTTCAGCCATTAACTGTATATTGTTCATAATAGTTATAGAGGGTCACATGGTAGACTAGCTGTACAGCTAAATAGGTTAACCCTCTCCAAAATAATGTATAAATAAAACCCTCTTAAAAGAATGTATAAATAAAACCTTTATTAAATAATGTATAAATAAAAATGCATAGATACATGTAAATACAACAAAAATACAAAGTTATATGAACAGTTGCTACTACCAGACGTCTCGCAGCACTAAATTTCTCGATATTTCGCTATCACTAGACGTCTGGCAGCAGCAAATTTCTCGACCATTCGCAACGACACAACGTCTGGCAGCAGCAGCAAATTTCTCGATATTTCACTATTAACAATTGTCTGGCAGCGGACCTTCCGAATAAAAAAAATTCTCCCTAATTTACGCCTCCTTATTTGTTACATCACGAAAACATACCTATATAATTTTTTTCCTCTTTAACCCCACTTTTATATAGCAAACATGGGGTTTACAGGGTATACATTACTTTTCTTATTTCTGCTCGAAAATATAGATTGTGGGTACTCGTTAGAATCGCTTTGGTGAGGCTGTTCTAACGAGTACCAACAATCTATGTTTTGAACAGAAATGTAAAACGTATCAAAATTTCAATCTCAAAACTCGAAGCACGAATTCTAATTAGCCATGGTAATCCACTCATCGGTGTTCGAGTCATTGAAGTTTTACTGTACTTTTAATGAGGGAGGATAAAGAACGAATAAATATCAACAGATACGTATTTCTTTGAAAAAAAAAAAAATGCTAACATGCTTATATGGCATATACGATTTAACAAAGAAAAGATCCGTTAATTTGCATATGTCGAAAGGTTTGTACATACTGAACACACGGACAATCATCGTAAAAACCTTAAATCGACTTGTGAGTCCGTCTGTCCGTGGACAGTAAGCAAACATGGACATAACCAAGGAGCCTTGAGACAAAAATAAAATAAAATAAAATAAAATAAAATGAAAAATAAAATATGGAAAGGTTTTCAAATATACGTGATATTTTTATAAATATACATGTTTACGTACTTTGTTTGATGCAATTTATTATACCAACGGATACATGTGTATTGCCGTCTTACTTGCAAACTAAAGCAAAGAAATGGGCAGCGTTATCAGTAAGGTGTCTATAATGTTTAGACCATACTGCGCATCCGCGCAGTTTCATCAGGGCACTTGTTGTATGTTGTACAGCAGATAATGAATACCTAAATCTTTCGTATTGTTTTACTCACTCTTATAGGCGCGATCCCGACCAGAGTTAAATTGTATTAAATCTAAAACTGCTGTACGACTATGCAACTATTATACCAGACGTCTGGTATATGTAGCAGTCAATTTTACGAATATTTGCTACTACATGACGTTTAGCAGCGGTACATTTCTCGATAATTTGCTACCACCAGACGTCTGGCAGCAGTAAATTCCTTTACGTTTCGCTGCTACTAGACGTCTCGCAGCCGCAAATTTCTTGACAATTCGCTGCTACTAGACTTCTAGCGGCAGCAAATTTCGAGATAGCTACTACCAGACGTCTTCCACGGACACTCCGTAGAATAAAATGATCAGCAAAGTCAGAAAAATGTAACTTCGGACATGTACTCCCAGGGAAGATTTAGAACAGCCTGTACAGTCGTGCTGTCTTATCAGAATATTTAATGGGTGCATTTTTGATAAAAAATTTCTTCATGCGGGAAAAAAACATTGAACAGACTTCACGGTTATGCATGCTTATTTGAGTCTTCGTTTGGGCGCACGCCAGAAGGTAAGTTTTCATACGATGCGGAGCAAATGGGCCGCGTCATGCGCAAACGTGTCTTCAGGCATATACGGACAGCGATGCTGCTGATCAGCCTGCTCAACCTCACAGTCTGATCAGGGCCTTTCTTCCCCGCTAACATACTCATTATGACAATATAGAATAAATCAATGGAGCAAATGCTCAAACTTGACTGTGGATGCGCAGTGTGAATCTGAATCTGTGCATTTTGACATGTTCGAAGACACTTTTTCGCTTGACGTGGCCCAAATAAACACGTATATGAGAAATACACGTACTGTCACCATGATACGCTTTCTTGCATGACCTGGAACAAATGTGAACTGAAGCGTAGCTAGAGATGAAAGGATTTGGACATGGCGGAGTGCAGTAATAGCATCTCAGTCCATAACTGAAATATACACAAGAAAGAGTAAGTTCGTCACATGGTGCAATGCAGAATTAGCATCTCAGTCCATAACTGAACTACACACAAGAAAGGTTAAGTTCGTGACATGGTGCAGTGCAGTAATAGCATCTCAGTCCATAAATGAATATATACACAAGAAAGGGTAAGTTCGTGACATGGCAAAGTGCAATAATAGCATCTCAGTCCATAACTGAAATATACACAAGAAAGAGTAAGTTCGAGATATGGTGCAGTGCAGTAATAGCATCTCAGTCCATAAATGAAATATACAAAAAAGGGGAAATTCGTGACATGGCGCAGTGCAGTAATAGCATCTCAGTCCATAAATGAAACATACACAAAAAAGGGTAAGTTCGTGACATGGCGCAATGCAGTACTAGCAGCTCAGTCCATAACTGAAATATACACAAGAAAGGTTAAGTTCGTGATATGGCGCAGTGCAGTAATAGCATCTCAGTCCATAACTGAGATATACACAAGAAAGGGTAAGTTCGTGATATGGCGCAGTGCAGTAATAGCATCTCAGTCCATAACTGAGATATACACAAGAAAGGGTAAGTTCGTGACATGGCGCAATGCAGTAATAGCAGCTCAGTCCATAACTGAAATATACACAAGAAAGGTTAAGTTCGTGATATGACGCAGTGCAGTAATAGCATCTCAGTCCATAACTGAAATATACACAAGAAAGGGTAAGATCGTGACATGGCGAAATGCAGTAATAGCATCTCAGTCCATAACTGAAATATACACAAGAAAGTTTAAGTTCGTGATATGGCGCAGTGCAGTAATAGCATCTCAGTCCATAACTGAGATATACACAAGAAAGTTTAAGTTCGTGACATGGCGCAATGCAGTAATAGCATCTCAGTCCATAACTGAAATATACACAAGAAAGGGTAAGTTCGTGGAATGGCGCAGTGCAGTAATAGCATCTCGATCCATAACTGAAATATACACAAGAAAGTTTAAGTTCGTGATATGGCGCAGTGCAGTAATAGCATCTCAGTCCATAACTGAGATATACACAAGAAAGGTTAAGTTCGTGACATGGCGCAATGCAGTAATAGCATCTCAGTCCATAACTGAAATATACACAAGAAAGGGTAAGTTCGTGACATGGCGCAATGCAGTAATAGCATCTCAGTCCATAACTGAAATATACACAAGAAAGGTTAAGTTCGTGACATGGCGCAGTGCAGTAATAGCATCTCAGTCCATAACTGAAATATACACAAGAAAGGTTAAGTTCGTGACATGGCGCAGTGCAGTAATAGCATCTCGGTCCATAACTGAAATATACACAAGAAAGGTTAAGTTCGTGACATGGCGCAATGCAGTAATAGCATCTCAGTCCATAACTGAAATATACACAAGAAAGGTTAAGTTCGTGACATGGCGCAGTGCAGTAATAGCATCTCAGTCCATAAATGAAATATATACAAGAAAGGTTAAGTTCGTGACATGGCACAGTGCAGTAATAGCATCTCAGTCCATAACTGAAATATACACATGAAAGGTTAAGTTCGTGATATGGCGCAGTGCAATAATAGCATCTCAGTCCGTAACTGAAACATACACAAGAAAGGGTAAGTTCGTGACATGGCACAGTGCAGTAATAGCATCTCAGTCCATAAATGAAATATACACAAGTGAGGGTAAGTTCGTGGCATGGCGCAATGCAGTAATAGCATCTCAGTCCATAAATGAAATATACACAAGAAATGGTAAGTTCGTTACCTGACGCAATGCAGTAATAGCATCTCAGTCCATAAATGAAATATACACAAGAAAGGGTAAGTTCGTGACATGGCGCAATGCAGTAATAGCATCTCAGTCCTTAACTGAAACATACACAAGAAAGGGTAAGTTCGTGGCGCAATGCAGTAATAGCATCTCAGTCCATAACTGAAACATACACAAGAAATGGTAAGTTCGTGGCATGTTGGAGTGCAGTAAAAGTATCTCACTCCATAACTGAAACATACATAAGAAAGGATACTCGTTAGAACCGTCTCGCTGAGGCGGTTCTAACGAGTACCCACAATCTATGTTTTGAGCAGAAATATGAAAAATATCAGAATTTTTTATCCATTTTTTTTAAGTTTTTGGAGGTGAAATTTTCTATTTTTCGTAATGTGGAATCGTCTTGCGCGGCAAAGGGAGAATTCTTACTTGAAGACAACTCCGTGACTGTACCGATTCTTACTTTGCGCAGAACAAATATATACAAGAAAGGTTCGTGACATGTTGGAGTGCTGTAACAGCATCTCAGTCAGATATAATAATAATAATAACAATTATTATTATTATTATTATTATTATTATTATTATTATTATTATAACATCCTTATTACAAATTACTTTATATGTAGTCCATTACATATCCCTATTTTCACTATATATTACGGAGAAACATAGGACTACATAGGAGAAACATAGGAGAAACATAAGAATACATACAACACAGACTGTAAGTTTAGAAAATGAGCCTGGACACAGCACTTCCTACAAAACTGCATGTGCGCCCAGCGAAGACTCAGATCAGCCTGTGCATCCGCACAGTCTACTCAGTCTTCACATGGCACTCTGTGGGTAGGCAATGAGCCAGAGCGTCTTCCGGCGGACTGCAAAGACTCTGATTAGCCTGTTATCAGCAATGTCGCAACTTTCTTGCTACAACTTATGTACACTGGCGTGTTTCAGAAATCTTAGACACTTAGAAATTTTAGATACAAATCAGGCTGTGTAAATGTAGAATCCTTGGCTACACACAGAGTGCCCTGCAAAGACACTGATCTCACTGCATGGATGCACACTTGCCAACTTATCGGAAATGCTGTGTCCCGGCTCAAATATTATATTACTTCTCTCTTAGCCAAAGTACATTTAAAAATAGTTGTTTATATGCCGAAGTGCTGGTGCATAATACAGGCCGCGTTAAGCGAAGACGTCTTCGGTCGTGCGCAAAACGCACAGACTCAGTTCATGCTCAAAGTATCAGCCGGGTCTTTGCTCTCCATTCAACATATTGTAGTATCCAATAATTCTATTAGCGGAGAGTGAAGGCCCTGATCAGACTGTGTGGGTGCACAGGCTGATCTGAGTATTCGCTGTCCGTTTATCCTCGAAGACACGTTATCACATGGCGCGGCCCATATGTGTAAAAATTCAATGAAAATACCTGTTTTTCCACATTACACACCTGTCGTTTATAAATGGAACTAAATAGAGCCTTCGGCGAGTTTCATAAATTTCATATGAAATGACCACGAGTTTAAGATTCTGTTTATCATATGACCATTTTAAATTCGATTTTATCGCCTTTAAAGTTAACATTTTTTGGACAGAAAATGCATGGTTGACATGGACGTCATCATGACGTACTTTGTTCCCGCCACACTGTTATGTAACGTGTGAATAACAGCGACGTCATATGATAAATAGAGGATCTTACATGAGCGTTCGTTGAATATGAAATTTATGAAACGAGTTTGGGTAGTTTTGGTATTTTGCGACCACGAATGTAAGATTATATTTATCGCACGTCCTTTCCAATGGCAAAAAATGCACAAATATATTACGGTTTATATATTATGGAATATACAAAATATATTCCATAGCAAAGCGGAACAACTCACTACCAAGGATTCAGTAGTACTACGCAACAAAGATAGTTCGCATATTATTTGATAAGTACAGAAAATAATTAGAAACAAGATAATTGTGCAATTAATTACTTCGTTAAACCGTAGGAAATAATAATGATTTTTATTTCAGCTAATAAATATTTCATTTGAATAAATGAATTAAAAATTAAATATTCCTTTCAACGTCATTCAGCGAGTCAATACGTCACTGAGAATCAGTAGGGAAATCCCCCGAAGTCAGCTGTTGTATTTAAAGGTAATTGACCTTGATTAATACAGTTTATACGGTGGATGATACACCCAAGTAAATGACTGGATGATACACCCAAGTAAATGACAGATTTTAAGAATATAAAACATTTTAACTGTAGTTTGGGTTTTAATTTGACACATTTATTGACTGTCGGAATCATGATATTCTCCATTGCTTTTTTGGAGGAGGTGATTTTTTTTTTCATTGACTGTTTGACGACATCGATGTTGAAAGTGACTCCAAATATGTTGCCCGAAAACATCGAATTTTAACCACCATGAATATTTCTGGTAGCCGTGATTGTATTATGTCTTCCCCTTCCATCGGTCTGACATTTATTGTTTATCTCAAAATCATCTCAAAATTGAAGGCAGGAACTGTTTCAAAAGTGAAAGTTGTGTCGGCGAACGCGGACGCCATCTTGGTTGCTATCAATAAGCGGAGAAATATGAATATTAATGAGGATAATTAGGCTAACCAATGTGAAGCCTTGCAAGTGTTATTACACGTGTGGTTATATGATTTTTATGACATGGGTTATTTCACTGAATAACATGATGGTCATGTGATAAACGTATTTAAAGTACAGATACACTTTATGGGGCGATTGTATTTCGAAAACCTGTGTTTCTATAAAACTAACCTAGCAACTACCTAACAAGTACATGTAGTTCCCTGCTGACGCTGATAATGATACATTTTGTAATCAAATATGTAAGCCTTATACACTGTGATGCTTGTAAATAGCGAATGAATATACAAAACCAAAGAAAACTTCAAACGTTTGAAGAAATAAGATTTTAATGATGTTGAGTACAATCTCGGCGGACGACTGTGAATAATTAAGCAATCCAGCAAGCTAAAACAAAAACGGTCGGACTTGATTCAGCCTCCAGAACCTTCGGAAACAGAGAATTTGAAATCAAGTGATGCGGAAGGTTCTCCAAAGCCTGTTTGTTAAAAGACGCATTTAATTCAAGGGAAAAAATATTTATATTTAAGTCTTCAATTTTCTCGATTTTAAAATAAATCATCAGCAATTATTATTGGGTTATTCACTATAAACAGTTTCGGACCAAATCACTTCGCATGAATATTTTGCAAAAGTAAGTATGGTGCGTCTATATGTGTTTTAGCAACATGTTTTTCATTTTGATATAATATATAAAATTAATATTATATTATATCAAAATGAAAAACATGTTGCTGAATTATTGTTGACCCAAATTCCTCAATTATCAGGACAATGTATGAGCTGAAAAATACCTGTAAAGATACTAAGCAAATTTTGAACCCTCAAAATCTTCGTGATAAGTATATGCCTAGGCCCCAACCCTGCACACACATATGCATACAAAATATCAATAAATTGATACTTAAATTTAATCAAAATACACACACGTTTATTCAGGCACAAAAAAAAAAATCCCTGTGTGGTGATTGGGGGGGACTTTCGTCCTGGTTAGCTCAGTTGACAGAGCACCTGACTTGAACGCAGGAGGTCGCGGGTTCAAGTCCTGCATCGTGCATACTTTTTCCTCCTTAGTTTATTTTAAATGCGCTCAACCTGAACAAACCACGGGGTTTGTGTTCGTGAGTGCAGATAGAGGCTAGAAACTGATAGTATGGTCAGCTGATGCCTCACACTTTTAAGTTAAAAGAGGGAGGAGTGTGGCGATTGGCAAGTCTGTCGGCCCGGTAGCTCAGTTGGTAGATCATCTGATTTGCAAGCAGGGGTTTGCAGATTCAAGTCCTGCTTTTGGAACATTTTGTCCTCCTTACTTTTCCTAAATGGCGACGAGGTAAACTGGTCACTGCAGGCATGGCTAGAAACTGATAGTATGTTCAGTTGATGCCATGCACTTGAAAGTTTAAAGTGGGGAGTGTTGTAAATTGCAAGCAGCAGGTCGCGGCTTCGAGTCCTGCATAGGACAAGTTTCTTCCCTCTTAGTTTACTTTACCTGCAATAGATAAATCTCAAAAATGAAATATATAGAAGTAGAGAGCGCAGTAGCTCAGTGGTACGCGCACTGGCCTCTAGACCTTAAGGTACCGGGATCGACCCCATGCGTAGACAAGGGAATTTTGGTATCCGAACACGCTTTCCTTCGTGTCATTTGCAGGGATGAAAACAATTCGGCGTCCTTCGGATCAGGACCTTAAATAGAGCCCTCTAGGCAGGGAAAGTCATCCCCTGTGCGGGTTTAAGAAGCCTACAGTAATTCAAAATGGTTACTTGTAGGTCTTCATCCTGAAACCCGGATCTGCCTAGAATGCCCGCGAGGGCGTATGGCAGTTTACAAAGAAAGAAATAAAGAGCCTGAAGTACCTGTCTATTTTTTTAAATGAATATTTGAACTTAAAAAACCCTGACAGGTGTTGTTTAACTTTTATTAATGACCACCAGTCTGATAACTTAACTGAACTAACTTTAGAAACCTTGAGGTAGAAGGCAAGAACTAAATTTATTTATTTTTAGTATCTTTTTCAAAGAAAAAAAAGCATACAGAACCCAAATGTGGATGATTTGTGCACTTAAATGAGTTAACATTTCTAATGTTTTATCCACTTTTAACAGGGGAAAAGATTTATAGGGGCCAAGTCCCCCATGGTCCCTAAATGTTTGGCTACCTATACCTCTAATGTTAAATAAATTATTCATTTTTTGGCAGTCTGGGCCCCTAAGTCAAAATTGTTAGTCTTTATCCCTGACTTTCAACAGTATGAATAATGCTTATTTGAGGTAACCAAACCTTGAAGTTTGAAAAGGTGTATTAAATTTTGCTTTTTATTTATTTATAGCTATACTATGGATAAATTTAATTCCAAAGGAAACAACCGTGCAGAAATCAAAATGAATAGTCTTGAGATGCGGCCTGGATAGCGCAAGGGTGTGGCCTGGATAGCGCAGAGGTATGTCTCTCGCTTGTCACTGCTGCGGCCCAGGTTCGATTCCCAGCGCTAGCATGTGACAGGGTAGTGTTCGCCATACATGGTGGGTGGTTTTCCCTGGGTACTCTGGTTTCCTCCACCACACATGTCCACAAAACACCAACACCACAAAACGCCAACGCATCTATAAGTTTGCTGAGCTTTCTGTGCAATTGAAGTAAAAATAAATAAAGTTTCAACTTTAAATTTGAAACTTATAAGTGAATATGTCACAATTTATAACATTTTGTCCAGTTGTATCAATATGAGTGACCCTATCCACTTGTTTGAGCTAAATTAAGCGTACATAGTTAAGAGTAAGGCTTATTTTGATTTTGATTTTTTCATACAGAGTTTAACTCTCCAAATGACATGAACACAACAAATCCTCAATTAGATTGTTTGTCTTGTGGAAATAGCCCAGAAAATATAAACCACAATACAGCTGTATTTTGTCATCAGATTTTAGCACATTTATTAAGCCACGTATGGTGTAACTTTAAAAAGCAAACCAAGTATTTTGTTTTTACTTCTTGCAAGTTATATAAGAGTTACATTATAAAATAAATTAAGTACCAAGAATCTTCAGATTAATGGATTATCTGATTAATATTCCACAGAGTTTAAGTATTTAAGAAATAAATACATTTGTCTTTTAATTTCCATTCACTTAACATGCTTCAGCTGTACAGTGTCTGCATGTGTGTGTGTGTGTGTGTGTGTGTGTGTGTGTGCGGAGGGGGTGGGGGAGGGGGAAGTGTGTGTGTGTGTGTGTGTGTTTTAAATAGGCCCAGTATTTTGTTTCTATTTCTGGCCAGGCAAAAATAGTAAATGAATGCAAGAAATAAAGATAGATGAGTTGTCTGATAAAAATTATTCAGGAAATATTCTGATTTAATGGTAACCTTGTTTTCACTATAACTTCAACACCCAATCAGGTATAGCGATGATACTTGGTAGGATTGTACACAGCGTTGAGAAGGCGTGTAGCTTCAAGAATCACAATTCTAGGTGCCACAGTGTTAAGTTATCTCCTCTGACAGTATTTGGTAATGGAAGCCTTGTGATCGCTATTTCTTCAACATTCTTACCGGTATATCGATGGTACTCGGTAGAATAATACACAAGGTTGAGAAGGCGTGCCATGTACAAGAACCACAACTCTAGGTGCTACATTTTAAGTTATCATCCCTGACTCTGTTTGGTAATAGAAACCTTGTAATCGCCGTAACTCCAACATACTTCGAGATATATTGATAATACTTGGTAACATTGTACACGAGGTTGAGATGGTTAGTCGCATACAAGAACTGCAATTCAGAATGCTGCAGTTTTTAGTTAACTCTCCTGACGCTATTTGTCAACGGAAACCTCATTACGAAAACATGCCTATTCAAGTATATTGAAAATTTTCACTACGAAAAACAGAAAGTTTTCAGATAAAAATTCTGATATTTTATCATATTTCTGCTCAAAACATCGATTGTGGGTACTCGTGCCGAGGCGGTTCTAACGAGTACCCACAATCTATGTTCTTAAGCAGAAATAAGAAAAATAATGTATACCCCTGTAAACCCCAGTTTTGCTATATAAAAGTGGGGTTTAAGGGGGTCAAAATTATATAGGTATGTTTTCGTGATGTTATGATCCCTATAACTCCAGCACCCTGGAAGATATTTTGATGATACTTGGTAGAATTGTACACAAGGTTAAAAAAGCGTGTTGCGTATAAGAATCACAACTCTGGATGCTGCGTTTTTTGCTGTCTCCCCTGACAGTATTTGGTAATGAAAACCTTTGTGATCACTATAACTCTAACACCCTTTGAGATATATATCCTTGCAGATGTCTTGTTAATACTTAGCAGAACGTACTTGAGGATTAGAGGTGTGTTGTATTTCTAGTGAAATTTCTGTGAATATATAATCTATGTCTGTATAACCATATTAGCTTTCGGTTGGGAAATCTACCTCTTTTCTGATAGCTATTTTGTTAATATGAAGTATGCAGATAGTCAGGACAAACAAAAATTATAGTTGAAGCTTGATTTTGAGGTTATATGTACATCACGAAAACATGCCTATATAATTTTGACCAACTTAAACCCCATTTTTATGCAGTAAAACTGGGGTTTACAGGGGTATACATTAATTTCCTTATTTCTGCTCAAAACATAGACTGTGGGTACTCGTTAGAACCGCCTTGGTAAGGCGGTTCTAATGAGTACCCACAATCTATGTTTTGAGCAGAAATATCGAAAATATCAGAATTTTTTATCTGAAAATTTTCAGTTTTTGGGGGTGAGATTTTCTATATATTTGAATAGGCGCGTTTTCGTAATGCTTGCCTTTGATTGCTGAAAAAATGCTGTTGTTGACATTGTTAAAGGCATATAGTTTTTTATGATCTTTATGAAACTTGCAGATAGTTTGAGCAGGCATAAATCTTGCATCGGTTCAAAATTTGGCCGGACTGGACCATTTTTAGCTGCCTTCCCATTACGAAAACACGCCTATTCAAATATATGGAAAATTTCACCTCCAAAAAAATGAAATTTTTCAGATAAAAACTCTGATATTTTTCATATTTCTGCTCAAAACATAGATTGTGGGTACTCGTTAGAACCGCCTCGGCGAGGCGGTTCTAACGAGTACCCACAATCTATGTTTTATGCAGTAATAAGAAAAATAATGTATACCCTGTAAACCCCAGTTTTACTATATAAAAGTGGGGTTTAAGGGGGTAAAAATTATATAGGCATGTTTTTGTGATGCAGTGTTTCTTATAACACCAGTTTTTTTATCTTTGGGGCATGCTGGACCCAGGTAAGTGATAATTGCGCTTTTGGGCAATGCTTTTAATTAGTCCCACTTGTTTGGTCATCTTTCTTGTTAGAAATATAACAATAACTAAATATAAATGAACTAAACAGGTAGAATCTACAACTGGACGAGTTATCTTGCAAACATTGACCAAAAGTATGCATTTTGTAATTCAAAGCTAAACTGTCTTCTCTTGTGTAACCGCATTTTGGCCACAAATATTTTTTTATAGATTAAGCTCAATACTGTTCTTATTTGTTTCTTGACATAATATAATTACCTTTTAAACTAGAATGGACATAATGGAGCCTTAAATGGATGGAATAACAGATGGAAAAATGGCCAGAACTGTGTACATTTAAAAGCTCTAGAGGATTATCCAGATATATATTTTTAATTATAATTTCTACATAAAACATATGTTTTTGGTAATTATTAGAAGGTCATTGATAGGGCAATTATAATGCATACACACAACATATATCCCTTAGGAGAAATAAGAAACATGTAAGTGTTATATAATTGATAATAAATAATAACGTTACTGTACACATGTTAAATGAAACAAAAGTACAGTTCAGAGGGATTCAGAACCACGGTGATGTTTATCCAATATTGTAACTGTAATTACTCTGAATTGTGCAAAATTTGGTGTCGCGAAAAAGGCATTGCCTCAATTACATATCAAGAAATATTGAAAAAAGTGAAAGTACTGATATGTAGTCAATAGAATTTCCGGCAACCGCCCCTATCAGCACTGTCAGTGCTTTGATAGTTTAACTTATTACATTGCGTAATTTTGAAAGGTATAGGAAGTTGTATTACGAAATTTTGATTTCGTAAGAGAACAAAAATAACAATAGCTGAAACCTGGGCTGCGTTCAATTAAGCGAGACGTTTGCGGTCACTGGCAAACAATTTAGCAAACTTTCGTTCATCTGTGGCAGTTTTTGGAGGACGGTAGCGAATATCCACAAACTATTCGCAGGTTATCATTTGGTACAACCAAACTGGTGGCCTACGCGAATAAACCTCAGTCCATAGCTGAACTATACTCTAGAAAGGGCAAGTTCGTGGCATGATACATTCATATAGCGGTAATAGCATCTCAATCCATAACTGAAATATACACACGACAGGGTAAGTTCGTGACATGTCGCAGAGCAGTAATATCATTGCAGTCCATAACTGAAACATACACTGGAAAGGGTAAGTGCGTGGCATGGCACATAGCAGAAATATCATCCCAGTTCTTAAAAGAGACGTACACAAGAAAGGGCTAGGGAATTGCCTAAGTACTCTTTTTAGTCCCCATAAGAACCTCAAGTGCGTATACACCGCGAAAAAAGACATGTTCCCAACATGCAGTATTCTAATTTCCGCACTATGCACTTAGGTTTTTAAAAGCTCTGGAAAAAGAACTTGCAGTAAAATATCCATCTAATAAGGACACAGTTTAAAGTACGATCAGCAGAAGACTTCATCATTTTATTATAGGGATCGATCAAACATGGTTTTTCATGCATTAACATTCGCCAGGTCCCGTGGGAGGTGTTGAAAACCGAGACCGAAGGCCGCGGTTTTCAACACCTCCCAAGGGACCTGGCGAATGTTAATGCATTGAAAACCCATGTTCGATCGCTATTATTGCATAAAAACTGAAAACATTTGCTACATTTCGCGTTATTTCTTGCACTATTTTGTTTCACCTTTTCACCGATGTCGCGCGAACGCTATTTTCACGGACTATGCTCGTTCTGGGGCAGGGCAGTACACATCTCGTGACGGCAGCTATTCTGTGGCCCCGGTACGAGCATATTGAAAGTTGCGTAGCCGTGCATTAACAGCGAGTGAATTGCCTTGTTAATACATGGCTTTTCGCCGGTTAATGCACGGCTGTTAATAACGTGCGACACTGTTTTTATGCAATAATGATGCTTATGCAACATTTTTTTCTGATTTTCTTTATAAAAAGGAATTGTCTAGGCAATTCAAACGAGCTGCCACAACATTTGCATTCTATAAGAAATAGATAAAAGTACACGAGCGGTATTCAGAATACTACCTAATTCACTGATTATGCGCTTATTGGGGTATGAGATTGTCAGGTCAAATACGGTTATTCGTACAGTATAGTCTGTTTGGGTCTTTGCTGTTGGCTGTAGGACTTATTTGTTTTGTAAATAGATAACAAACACTAGTCATTATATACGAATTCGCAAGCTACACTGCTTTAACCATCCTACAGGAACTATATTTTTGCTTGACGGTTTACTTTGAAGAATTTAATTTGCAAAGTTTTGTCATGATTCAGTGCAAACCCCTTTTATGGTAACCACTAATGCACCAAAAGTTTGAATGCTTTTCGGTGGTTTAAAAATATTCGAGAATTTTTATTTTGCAATAGTAAAAATGACTGCAAATTATGCAAATATCGATAGAAAGGAATTTCGGTGGATGCCATTTCCTGCCAGAGTCAAGTACCACACGTGCATGCATTGTAATGGTCTATAAGGCACTTAATGATCGTTCGCCGACATATATATCAGAATTATTCACACAAAAAATCAGAAGTCCACAGCAGATCATTCCTTTCGGTCGAAAATGAAATGTTTCGAATTCCTGGATCAAGAGCAAGCTAATATGAAAATTCCTCGGCATTTCTGATGCAAAACTCTGGAAAGAACTACCTAAAGTAAGAAAACAAAACAATCTGGCGTCATTTGTTGAGTCAGTAAAATAAATTCATACCAATAAATTTAGGTCACCGGTCGGAGGCTTTACTCTTATTAAATTGACGACTCAGGCGCGGCTTTGATTTTACATGTACTTTTGCTGTCATTAAACCCATTTAAGCCTAGCATCCCATTAAAAGGACATTGGCAAACAGCGTAGACCCAGATCAGACGCCGCAGAACGCGGACTTTCTATAAAACATGGTAATAATAAAAACTGACCAGACATCCCTTCTACTAGAAAAGGACCTTTCCAAAGAGTTCAGGTAGCAGAGTCCACTCGGCATAAATAGGTTAAGTCAAGGATGTGCTCCTTGGTAGGAAAAGTTTAGAAAGAAGGACCCTTTCCCAATCAGATATGTAGAGTATATATCGAATAACTTTTAGCTGCCAGGTCAGCTTTGTTTCTGTCTCCGGCTGTCCATTTCATCTTATGACGTTCTTGTCATCAGGTAGCACCAGGCACATTTATTTCTTTAAGCTTTACCTTAATTTATACTTAACTTATACTTAACTTCGTAAATAAGTGAATATTGTATCGTTGTTAACGAGGACTATATGGTAGATTATCGAATTCGCTAAATATGTTATCCTTGCTAAATAAAGACATTATTATTATTATTATTATTATTATTATTATTATCCTTACTACTACCACTTTTATTATTTTATTATTATTGTTATGATAATTATTATCATTATTATTATAATTGTTATTATTATTATTATTATTATTATTATTATAATATCCTTTAATAATGTAGACCCCGACATATCCCTATTTTCACTATAGATTATGGAGAAACATAAGAATACATACAACACAGACTGTAAGTTTAGAAAATGAGTCGGGACACAGCACTTCCTACAAAACTGCATGTGCGCCCAGCGAAGACTCAGATCAGCCTGTGCATCCGCACAGTCTGATCAGAATCTTCACAGGGCACTCTGTGGGTAGGCAATGAGCCAAAACGTCTTCTGGCAGACTGCGAAGACTGATCAGCCTGTTATCATCAATGTCGTAACTTTTTTGCTAATGTACAGTGGCGTGTTTTAGAAATCTTAGACGTTTGCAAATAGACAATAAGAATTTTGAATACAAATCAGGCTGTGCAAATCTTTAATCCTTTGCTACTCACATAGTGACTTGCAAAGACACTGATCACACTGTCTGAATGCGCAGGCTGATCTCAGTCTTCACTGGACTTCTTATCGGAAATGCTGTGCCCCGGTTTAAATGTTATATTACCTTTCTCCAAGGCAAAGTATACCAAGAAACAGGTAAAGTGTTTGATATGTCGACATGATTGTCATTATGATCGCTTTCAAATTTTTAAACAAGTGTTTTATACGCAAAAGTACTGATGCATGGTATGGGCCGCATCAAGAGAAAACGTGCCTTCGAACATGCGCAAAATGCGAAGATTGAGAGTATCCTGCGCATGTACAAAGTATTATCTGGGCCCTTGATCTCCTTTCTTACATTCTGTAGTATCTAATGCGTCTGTTAGCGGACAGTGAAGGCCCTGATCAGACTGTGCGGATGCGCAGGCTGATCTGGGCCTTCGCTGTCCACATTAGTTGCATGGCGTGGTCCATTAGTGGAATAATTTTACAAGAATACCCGTCTTTCCACATTACTCACGTACAATGCATCGTTTATAAATAGAACTAAAGGTATTTTAAGTAGTACTACTACACATACAATACTTCTTAAAAAGTGACTGCGTAGTTTTAACCCTAGTCCTGCTGAACTCAGATATATCCTGCTTTTGCGAACAGTGTAGCTGTCTGAAGACGCCAACTGTTCTGGATCTGCGCTGTTTGTCATTAAGTATGTGAATTTGTATCAACAACCTGGATCATGTAAACTGATTGGCTGAAAATAAGTAGTTGGCGTGGCTTCTTAATATATTCAGCATGACAAGGGTTAAAAAATACAGACAGTTGTATTGCAAAATCTCAATTTTGTTAGAGTACAAAAATGAACAAGAGGGCCATGATGGCCCTGTAACGCTCACCTGAGCAACAAAGCACTGATCTAGAATTGATCAAGGCAAACATTCTGATCAAAGTTCAAAAGGATTATAATAACAAGTAAGACAATGTAGCATGTCTAATGGACTGTGAAATAAAGGTCAAGGTCAAATTTGGATGACTGCACTCAAGAGGCCATGCTAAGATGTATGCATGTACTAAGTGTCACTGGCTGTAGGAGCAATAGTTACTGAGAAACTGGCCTAATCACAAACACTTCACAAGTACCAAATATCACTCTGTAGACCAATAATTACTGAGAAACTGACCTAAATGGAAAAACTTAAGAGAGTCACCCCAGCTAGCATTCTACGTAAATCTACATCGGGCCGTCATCGGCCCGTCAGCTACCCTGACGGGCCGATGACGGCCCGATATAGATTTACGTAGAATGCTGACTGGGACTGGACAGAAAACTATACATCACCTTGAAATCATCAAGACAAACATTTTGAGCAAGATTCACGATGAGCCGGAGCACAGCAGTTCATACAGGGTTTCATTATGCACCCAGTGAAGCCTCGGATCAGCTTGCTCATCTACGCAGTGTGATCAGTGTCTTTGCAGGGCACTCAATGGGTAGCCAAGGATCCTAGATCTGCACATCCTGATTTGTATCTGAAATTCTCATTGTCTATTCGTAAGTGTCGTAGATTTCTGGAACACGCCACTGTAATATATACGTTGTAGCAAGAAAGTGACGTTGATGATAAAAAGATAGTGACGACATTTTTTTTATTTATTTTCCAACGCTTTAGCGATAGGGATATTGTGAACGCCTCCGTCCGTCCCTCCGTCACGCTATCTCCTCCTAAACCACTGGGATAAATTTAATGAAACTTGCCACACGCCTTCCCCCTTGCGGTAAAGATGTGCGAGAACAACATTTTACCGTCCGTCCGTCCGTTCGTCGCGCTATTAGCAACATTAGGACGAATCGTGGGGATTTTGCGATGGCGTGCCATCGACTGCGCAATCTAGTTTATTTTTTATTCTATTTATTTTTATTTATTTATTTTATTTTTATAACTACACATGATCTATGATTTCACCTCCGTTACATGTAATAATGACAGTTGACTGTAAATAGCTATTTAGAGGTTTTTAGCTATTTACAGTTGACTGTAAATTGCCATTTTAAGTTTTTCGGCTGTTTGAGTTGACAACAAAAGAGTCTCTACAGGGTACCCTGTGGGTAGCCAATGCCAATGATCCAACGCGTCATCAGGCGGACAGCGAATACTCTGATCAGACTGCGCGGATGCGCTGGCTGATCTGAGTCTTCGCTGGGCGTACGTGCACTCGTAAGGAAATCCTGTGTCCCGGCTCATATGTAGTATTGTAATTAAAAGCATGTAACATTTGGGATTGGTCTCACAAAGTAAACAGGGGATTTTTGTGTTTTCGTTCGTTGAAAAAGACATCTACTTCATATTAACCTTGTCAGACAAAAGGGGATTTAACCTGTACGAATACAAACCACATGTCGTATAAAAATTATATGGGCACAGAGAGGCATAACATCACGAAAACCTACCCATATAATTTTTACCCCCGTAAACCCCACTTTCATATTGTAAAACTGGGGTTTAGAGGGGTGTACATTATTTTTTCTTATTTTTGTCCAAAAACGTAGATTGTGGATACTCATTAGAACTGCCTCGCCAAGGCGGTTCTAACGAGTACCTACAATCTATGTTTTGAGCAGAAACCTGAAAAAAATATCAGTTTTTTTATCTGAAAATTTTCATGTTTTGGAGGCGAAATTTTCTATATATTTGAACAGGCGTGTTTTCGTAATGAACAAATAATGGAGACCCAGATCAGATGCCGCTTACTACGGAGTCTGATCGTGGTTTGCACTTTTTGTCACTCACAACGCAGTGTTTTCAATAGGTTGTAGCCGGCTTTGATGGCTCAGTCGGATGCGGGTCCGACTAGTAATCAATTTCAGTAGACAACAAATTATTGGTATTATTTCTTATTTCTCACAGAAAAAAAGCTATTGACATGTCATGCAAATTGAGGCGACAACTTGCTTGACATGTCAAAGCCTCTTTTCAGGGAAAAATAAGAAAAATATTCCAATATGTCCTGTCAGCATGCTAAGCGTAAATAGGTTTTGACATTTCATGCAAATTGTCTCCTAAGGAGACAATTTGCATGATATATCAAAGCCTATCTTCTGTTCAGGATCACTAAAAGTAAGCCGCAAATCGATACATGTATAATATTTTTTTTCTGGCTTGACCAATCAAATTCATTTTTTTTTCTTTTTTTTTGGTTTAATCAATCAAATTATGTATGTTTTTTTAACCAATCAAATTCTTTAAATTTTCAGTTAAGGAGACGTGATCCACCTTGTTAATTTTCGTCCATAATTTACAACGGCGACAACCTTTATGACTTCCTGTTTGCTTTCCTGCGCAACAATCCCCTTCAGAAAAGGGCGCTACTCTAAAAGGAAGGAATTAGCTCACAATGGGAGCAAATTCTTTCCTTTTAGAGTGGGCCCCTTTTCAGAAGGGACACAAGGGCAATTTTGACGGGACTGTCTCCCCCCTCCTCACCCCCCTCCCCCCACCCCTAGCTCCTGAAAGTGTATCCCTTCCCCTGAAATCAGCAGTGAGTGATCGTTTACCTGTGGGGAAACGCTGCGGCTGAATCATACGGCCGATATTAAAGCTTAAACTGAAAATTCGAATGATACGATAGCATAAACCAGAAAAATAATTTGGGACCGCCATGTGAAAACGTATCTTCGGGCAAATGCGGACGGCGAAGGCCCACATCAGCCTGCGCATCTGCGCAGTCGGATCAGGGCATTCACTGTCCGCTACATGTAACAGAATCATTGGACACTACATAATGTATGCATGGAGAGCAAAGGCCCGGATGTGCATGCGCAGGCTGATCTACATCTGCGTATTTTTTACATGTGCGAAGACACTTTTTCGCTTGATGCGGCCCATTTTGTCGACTCGCACCATTACAAAAACACGCCTTTTCAAATATATAGAAAATTTCACCTCCAAAAACTGAAAAAAAAAAAAATCAGATAAAAAAGCTCTGACATTTTTCATATTTCTGCTCAAAACATAGATTATGGATACACGTTAGAATCGCTTCGTCGAGGCAGTTCTAACGAGTACCCACAATCTATGTTTTTGAGCAGAAATAAGAAAAAAATAATGTATACCCCTGTAAACCCCAGTTTTACTATATAAAAATGGGGTTTAAGGGGGTCAAAATTATATAGGTATGTTTTCGTGACGGTTACCACAGAGAAAATCTGAGCAGTGGTGAAACATTGTGGCGCAGTTATTGGTACACTTGCCTCTTGTGCTAGTTTCCCGGTTTGATCCCCGATCATGTTTAAAAAGGACGACGTGCATTAAGGATGCCTAAAATTTGCTGAGAAATCAGTCTATTAATCCCTTGGCTTTCCCTGTAATTATTTAGTGGAATGGCTTTAGTCTATTGTTTGGGAACCCTTTGTCTGAATGGTCCCTTTCTGAGCTAAAAATAAACATTAAACTTTTGGAAAGAGTTGCCAAAAATGGCCACTTGCACCATTTTTAACAACTTGCAACTGTTGACCAGTATAAAGCTCACCTGAATACCAAACCAAAATGATATTATTGCATTAAAAACAGCGTCGCACGTTATTAACAGCCGTACATTAACCGGCGAAAAGCCATGTATTAACAAGGCAATTCACGCGCTGTTAATGCACGGCTACGCGACTTTCAATATATTTCTACCCGGGCCACAGATTTGCTGTAGTAATATGTACTGCCCGGCCCTAGAACGAGCATAGTCAGTGGAAATTACTTTCGCGAGACATCGGTGAAAAGGCGAAACAAAATAGTGCAAGAAATAACGCGAAATGTAGAAATATTTTCAGTTTTTATGCAATAATAGCGATCGAACATGGTTTTCAATGCATTAACATTCGCCAGGTCCCTTGGGAGGTGTTGAAAACCGCGGCCGTCGGCCTCGGTTTTCAACACCTCCCACGGGACCTGGAGAATGCTAATGCATGAAAAAGCATGTTTGATCCCTATATTGAAATATGTTGTACCTCTCTTTGACAAGATCTACATCATATATCAATATGGTTCATATTCTGGTCTACTCTATACCAGACAAAGTGAAAAGTGGCATAATTTTCCTGATTTTATCAAACCTGATCCTAATAAATCCCTATTTAGACATGATAGCCCCAAATAATAATAATAATAATAATAATAATAATAAAGATAATAATAAAACAATCCTGAAACTTAAGTTATTTCTCCACATTACGACAACATGCCTATTCAAATACACTGAAAATTTTACCACCAAAAAATGAAAATTTTCAGATAAAAAATTCTGATATTTTTAATATTTATGCTCAAAACATACATTGTGGGTACTCGTTAGAACCGGTTCTAACGAGTACCCACAATCTATGTTTTGAGCAGAAATAAGAAAAAAAGGTATACCCCTGTAAACCCCAATTTTACTATATAAAAGTGGGGTTTAAGGGGGTCAAACTTATATAGGTATGTTTTCGTGATGACATAAAAAAATTTGATTGCAGTACATTTTTCATTTTTAACCATTTTTTCATGCATTGGAAATGTAAAATTAATGATATTGAATAGATTACTACATGTAAGACACAATTTTAAGTGAGGTGGCTCAGTGATTAATACTGTAAAAGCATGTCAAGCATCAGTGAAAAAATGAAAATCATCAGTGCCTCAAGCGATTCAGGGACTGAAGTAATACATGTTTACAGCCAACCGTCATAACTACAGTTACGCACAGCAAATTTTTAAATATTTGTATTATTTTTCCCAGAGAATAAGCTTTGACTTTTCATGCATGACTCCTAGGAGAAAATTTGTATGAAATACCAAAGCCTATTTTCTGGGGAAAATAATATATATATATATATATATATATATATATATATATATATATATATATATATATACATATATATATATATATATATATATATATATATATATCATCATCATCATCATCATCATCATCATCATCATCAATACCCACAGAGTGGTCAGTTTATAGCATAAAAGGGCTGTAGAAAAAAATGAAAAATAAAGAATAAATAAGAACTTCCCCATTTTGAAAAGTTAGTCTAAGTTACAAAATACTGAGAAATATTTCTTTCTTTGTTCAAAATTATTTCTTTCTGCTTTCTTTCTTCCAGCAATATTTCTTTCTTTGTTAGTTTCTTTTTTCCTTTCTTTCTTTCTTTCATGCTTTCTTTCTTTCTTTCTTTCTTTCCTTCTTTCTTTCTTTCTTTCTTTGCTGACAGCCAGACGTACGACGGAGATTTAATGGGGCCCTACATTGATATTACTCTCTGGGTAAACAGTTAAAACTAAATTCGTAACGCTGGTTTTATTACAAATTATTTTTTGATCGTTTGCCGGTTGCGAAATTCCCATCCGCGATTACATTTTTAAGTACTTTTACGTAATTATATGCGTTTTTTATTGTCATTTCAAAACTCACTACTCCTCCATATTAAGTGGATTTGGTACATTTTCACGGGAAACCACTCTATATAAATTAGTTTTGCTCTGTATTTAAAAGACATCGATCTACTCGTAAAAGCAGACAATTTACCTCCCATTGGAGCATATTTCCTTTTAGACACTTTTCACCTTACCCACAGTATGACTCAAAGCATTGACAGTACTGGTTTCTGAGTGTAGGATGTGAAAATGGTCCTGAACGGGGACTTCAGTGTGTTTCATTTAACCTGTAATTCAAGCAAATAGCGCAGACCGAGACCAGACGCCGCGTTCCGGCGTCTGATCTCGGTCTGCACTGTTTACCAATATCCCCGTCCAGGTTTTACAAATAACTCTTTACACGATACTCTGACTATCACAGTGACAAGACTAGCACTGCTATAAATAATCTTTACCTGGGTTTTGTATAAACACGCAGTTTGGTTTCATTTGGTCAATGACAATCACGTGGACAACAACCTTAAGGAAGTTTTGGTGTATGCATACTTTGGCTCGATCAAAAAACTGATGCACTTTCAAGGGAGGCAACTCTATCAAAGTCGTGTTTGCGCTATATTTAAAAGTGGTCTATTCCAATGTAGCAAATCGAAATCTTTACTTTTTTGAGAAAACCCGGAAGCAAATTCTTTTCTTTTAGAGTAGACCCCTTTTCAAAAGGGATTTTGGCATAAGAAAGCATATACTTTAACAACAGCCGGCTTTGTGTCTTTTCAGTTGTGTTGTTGTAGAGAAAGGAGGTTGTGCATGTACTATATGATTGCCTCGTTATCTCGAACTCGCTTATCTCGAATTACCGCTTATCTCGAAGTGAAAATCTGGTCCCTGTTTTAACATGAAACTATGACAACAGGTAACAAAATAATGTGGAAAAGAGGAGAAATTGCTCCTAAGGAGCAATTTCTCCTCTTTTTCACATTATTTTATATATATATATCTAACTTCAGGAGTCAAATTACATATTCATTTGTTAAGTGTGGTTGTTCAATTTATTGTTTTCCTCACTCTCTCAACTCTGATCTGTCGAGGTACGGATATCTCGAAGTGTTTCAGTGAGTCCCTTGGAATTCGAGATAACGAGAGTCGACTGTATTTAGAAAACTGGAGAAATATCAAAACGTTTTAGCTCACCTGAGCCGAAGGCTTAGGATGACGAAGGCTCAGGATGAGCTTTTATGATAACTTTTCGTCCGTCGTCCGTCTGTCGATTGTCCACACTTTTGAACGACTATTCCTCTGAAACACATAGGTCAATTTTCTTCAAACTTCATTTGGAGCCTTCTGTCAAAGGAGGATCGAAAATTTGTACAAGCGGTCACGATCCGAAAAGTAAGATGGCCGTCATGCCCATATATGGTAAAAAAATGGAAATTTTCTACTCAAGAACCAAGAAAGCTTTGAAGCTGAACCTTGGCATAAAGCATTTGGGACTCAAGGACTACCTTATCGGTCCAAATGATGATCCTAGGTTGACATTTGACCCTTTACGGCATGATCAGTTTTGCTTCCCTATATATTTGTATGGAGAAATATTGAAAAATCGTTTTGTCAAAATGTATTAAAGACTACTGGCTGAAATTTACAACGTACGGTTAAAAGTAGCAAACCCTTTTAGTAACAATCAGAATTTTGTCCCTCGGAGTTACCTGTCCTTTCCCTTGGGCTATATACAATCATTAAATCGCGTAATCTTTATACATCTTCTTCTATGAAACAGCTTTACCAGTTTTCACCAGATTTCATATGGGACCCTTTGTATCATCATTTTGTTAATACGGTCTACACCACTGAACAAGATGGCCGCCATGCCCATATCTGGTAAAAGACGTCTTAAAAATCTTCTTCACCAGAGCCAAGAAAGCCTTGCGGCTGAAGCTTGGTAGTTGGTAGCTTAGGAGATTAACTAAAAAAGCAGAATGTTTTTGTTCACATTCTAATGAGTAGTGTTTGTATTAATGATTGTGTTGAGATTTCGATGAAATAAAAACTCTCGCGGGGAATGGAGAAGGGGGGTAACTTGGGGGTAAATGTGGTACCGGTGTTCGAGCCAGTATTTCGAAACCTACCCCATTCATATACCTGGCCTTTGAAAAACGGACCCATTCATATACTTGATAGTCCGAAATGTTGACCTATTCATATACTGCTCTTTGATTTTTATACCCATTTATTGCTGGTAGTTAGACACATATCGCAGTCAATTCAATGAATACCAAGAGAATAAGCAGCCTTGACAAATCTCTGAGCGAAAAAATATACGCATTTACCGGGATATAAAAAAAGTGGGGCCTTTCACATACGAATCAAGAAAAATCGGGTCAGTCATATACTTTTCGTTGAAAAAAGGGGGCTAATCATATACCTGGCAGCGCTGCAAAAGGTGGGCAATCGGCACGCACATCCGCATATAATGAGGCATTATTATGTATTTTAGTAAACCTACTTACCGTTTGCCAATTGATGTTTAAAAGCGACCAGCCTTTTTTTCTCCATCAGTTGATCAGATTTAGCAGCAGCTAAAAGCATAGAAAAAAAGAACATTAAGATATAAGATCTTTTTATGATATTTTTACAAATTATCAAATTCATAACAGTTTCTGTAAGTAATTAATACCTGCTTCATTAGCTTGGTAAAGCTCTGCATGAAACTCTCTTTACATTGTCTTATTTACCATTTACTGTCTATATAACATTCAACACTGCTGTGATTCAAGAAGGGCAGTTGTCAGTTTCTGGCGAAAGAATGTGCACAATACTGGTTAACCGCTTAGAGGACTGAGCCTGCCCAGTAAACGTGTGGTTAGGTAAACTGACCACGCTCGACATGACCCCATTGGGTTGACTGGGCCGTAAAACCTCAACACAAACAAAATCAACACTGCTGTGATCTAAGCATGGTTGGCAAATTAGATTGCCGCTATTTGATTGCACGGTATTTCTGAAGCAAATTCTCTATAAATGGTAGATTCCATGGCTATTTCTGAAGAAAATATTTCGAAGAGTCAAATGTGTGTGTGTATGTGCGTGCGTGCGTGCGTGCGTGCGTGCGTGTGTGTGTGTGTGTGCGGGTGGGTAGTTGGGTGCATGCGCGCGCGTGCGTGCGTGTGTGCGTGTGTGTGCGTAAATATACAAATATGAGTACCTGAGTTTCCATATCCAAACTCTGTCTGATTATCATCTCCGACATCACAGATACAGTTTTCTTCATTATGATGGTCAGTCGATGCCATACCCTCGGTTCTTGTACCCGTATTCTGATTTTGTGTTGATTCCGAATCTACTATAACATATAAGGCATACATATCATATACATCGAAAAACATATATAAGATAATAAGACATGATATTCTAAACTTTTTTACAGTAAAATCTAACAGCTGAACTGGGGATGAACATTGTGATGAGTACCTTCATGGACCCAAGTTTGATTTAAAATAAAATCAACTTATGCTAAGGCACATGGCCGGCATAAAAATAAAATCAACTCATTGACATGATTATACCCATTTTCCAATTCAAACCATCGGTGATAGATCATTAAGGTGACGGAGCCAAACATTATCAAAATATCCCGAACAGTTTCATATTTTCACATTTTTCCTCGGCCAGGCTATCATAAAGAAATCTGATATTTGAAATTTTCATTCATTAGTCCTTTTCACTATATATCAGTATGTCAAATATGATCAAAATATTTCCAACGATTTGAGCGTTATGGCGATTAGCATTTTTTTTTTTACATTTTTTGCCTCGATGAGGCTACTTATGGCTATTTATTGAATATTTTGGCTTTTAACAGTTACATTGGTTAGGTATTGACAATATGTATCTGCAACCCAAAAATTCCAAATATTCCAACCAGTTCGAGCGTTATGACAAACTTTCACATTGTTTGCCTCCATGAGGCTATTTATAACTATTTTTAAAGAAATCTGGCATTTGACAAGTTCATTGGTTAGGTATTGTCAATATGTATCTGTTTGCCAAAAAGTATCCAAAACATTTCAAGCGGTGAGGCTATTTATATAGAAATCTGGCATTTGACAATTGCATTGTTATGTCTTGTCAATGTGTATCTGCATGCCAAAATTAATCAAAATATTCTTAGCGGTTTAAAAGTCATAGCGATTTTCACAAAATGATTACGGATGGGCGGACATGGTGATTATAGGGCACTCCTTGTAAGTCTCCATTTCGGATTAATTTACTGCGGGTTGTGCAATTTGTTTCTTACCCAATCTGAAGTTTAAAGATCTATCGTCATTGTCATTAGCGCTTATGTTCGTATCTTCAATTGAATGGCTGGACGTGTCGCTTTCGGCTTCTGTGTATAAATAAATAGGATATAATTACTTTCGTTTTCTAGAGTGATGTATAAATGAAACGAGTTCTTCAAAAACAATCAAAATTTTATATTTATACAGGTACAATTCTTATTGGTAATTTGGAAAATAAATAATTATTTCACCTATTAAGTAAGTTCATTATCAGAGCTTGAAGAAAAACCTAGGAATATGAAGCTATCTATCTTACTGAAATAAAAAAAAATCACTTTTTAGAATTTTCAGAACAATGAGCTTGAATTTTTAAGGTTAAGTCTAACCTGAAAATGGTTGCTCATAGGACGGATCGCGAAGCTCATCATCAAAATCTTCATGATTGTCGTCTTCATCACTCGTCTCATCATGGTTACGTCTTCCAACTATAAAATACAGTTAATATATATGTTCCTCACTAATGAACTCTTTAAAACATACTGGATACTTTTGTTTGATTTGCATGAAATAATGCTGAAAAATATAGTGTTGATAAACTAGCATAAGATATTTTGTCCATTTCAAGACTTGTTGTCTGGGTAAATCTGCTTTCCCGATTTAATTCTCACCTCACATTGCATAAATAAATCAAACATAAGAAAATTGAGATGTAAAACAGGTACCCCGTAATGTATTTGAATTCTGAAGTAAATGTATTTAGAATGTTCATTTTATGTTTGTTTTGAATAATACAGGTGTTCAATGAAAAATTCTAACGACCAAGATTAAGTAGTTTAAAAGTAACGATGCCGTTAGTTAACATATCGTTAAAGCTCTGATCGTTTAATATGGCACCTTATACAATTATTTTTTTGACAAAATGTGACTGGCTTTTGCATTAGCCATATTTTATAGAACTTGGCAAGATCAAGAGTGATAAGCTAGCATTTGATATTGCTTTGATTTTCATTATTCTGGCATACTTAAATGTCAATGTAATTTTTTACCACCTCAGATTTTATATTTACGTCATATGTGAGACAGTCCGTATGTGTTTTACAGGTATCCTGTCTTTTATATAAATCGTAGATCTACAGTTTAATAGTAATAAACTAGCAAAAGATCGTTTGTCGTTTAACCATTTTATGCAGCTAACGTAAATGTCAATCAGTTTCTCCCCTCATATCTTATATATCAAGCATATATGAGAAAGTCCGTAGAATGTTATACAGACAACCTGTCTTTTATATTAATTGTAGATCAACAGTTTAATAGTAATGAACTAGCAAGAAAGCAAGGAAGGTAATGATCAGGAATCGATACAATTACCAAGCACCTTCCGTTCCAAGACACTAAAGGGAAAGAAGGACGCAAAGCAACGGCACCACAATAAAAACACTACAAACTATTCATTAGATGGTCAGGGCCGGAATTTCATATGTCTATTTCTCAGCTCACCGGGGTTCACTTGATGGTTTTCGTTTGCTCCAGTATTCCAGTGGTGTTGTTTGACAAAAAAAAAAAAAAAAAAAAAAAAAACTTCACGCGCTGTTAATGCACGACTACTCAATTTTCAATTTGTCTGTACCGATCTGATCCGTCACGCGATATCATGTCAAAGGAAAAAACGATGGACACCAGCCTCCAATATTGGCCAAAAGTGGCGATATTGTTACCCAAACGGGAAAAGGTCCCATGGCAAGCTCGGACTTATCTATACCAGGTATGAGTACCCGACCACGGTTTACACAATTAAAAGTAAATTGATGGGAAAACAGTACAGAGCCTATCCACATGAGCTCGACCTGGTGGCCCCTCCAGACAATCCGGGGATGAGGTCCACACGCGTGATGGTAGGAATCTCAGATAAGCACACCCGACATTTTGCCAAAAAATAAAAAATAAATAAATAAATAAAAAAATAAAAAAAATAACAGCAGCACCATTGGTTTCCATCGCTACTTTTTCCTGGGACAAGTCCAAATTATTTTTAGTCCTATCAGTCTTTCTGTAGATTTTCCGGGCCAAGTTCATCTTATACAGTTTCTGTAATGAACCTAAAGCTCCAGATATGGTCGCTTACTATTTACACAACAGGACTTAAAACTGCCGTTCCACCTGCATCTTCAAGACACTAGGTAATTGTGGACTGTTTAAATATTCAAAGTTATGCACAGCTCTTGACATTTTGGGAAATCACCTTTCGGCAAAATAAGACCATTCAAGCAAAACTTACTAAGAGATTAAAAGCGATTGCAATGCATATTATTCCACTTGATGAAACAATTAACCGCATGATAAAAAGGTGCTTCAAATATCATAAAATCCTGCAAAATTGTCAATTTTGTCGGCCACGTCTTCAGTGGTCATCTTTATGACTCCATTATGTTCGCGGCACTTTCAAACCGATCAGCTGTCATCACGAGAAGTTTACTGTCTGGCCCAGGAAAGAGCATAGTCTGCGAAAATTGCGGGTGGAAAGGCGAAATAAAATAATGCAAGAAATAACGCGAAATGTAGCAAATGTTTTCAGTTTTTTTATGCAATAATAGCAATCGAACATGGTTTTCCAATGCATTAACATTCGCCAGTTCCCTCGAAAGATGTTGAAAACCCATGTTTGATCCCTATAATACTTTGTCACCTCACATTTTATATATACGACTCGTTCATCATATATTAGACAGACTAAGGAGTATTATGTAAACACCCCGTATTTTATATAAATTGTTGATCAACAGTTTAAAAGTGTTCTAGAACAGAAGTATTTGGCTGTTTTCAAGCTATTTACCCAGATATGTCAAACTGTCAAACATGTTCTCACCTCATAATTTATATGTACATCCTATATTAGACAGACTGAGGGGTGTTATATAGACACCTGAGGGGTGTTATATAGGCACTCTATATTTTTAAAGAAATTTTAGATCCAATGTTTAAGTTTTTTAAGATGTTGATCCTTTCAATAGTTTAGGGAGAGCAACAACTTTTTCCCGTGCGTCCGTCCGTCCATGCATCCGTTGTCCGTCTATTTGTCTGTCACGCTATCTCCTCCTAAATCACTGGGCGGAATTCAACCAAACATTCTACATCACTTCCCCTCATGGTAAGGGTGTGCGTTAGCATTTTCTTCAGTGCGTTCGTTTGTTTGATTGTGTTAGGGTTTTACGGCCCAGTCAACCCAATGGGGTCATGTCGAGCGCGGTCAATTTACCTAACAACACGTTTACTGGGCAGGCTTAGTCCTCTAAGCGGTTAACCAGTATTGTGCACATTCTCTCGCCAGAAACTGAAAAGTCCCATTCTTGAATCAGCGGAAGGGAGAGAATGACCGTAGAAAATATTTCATGATCAATCTCCACGAAAGAATGTTGCCGACCTCGGCGAGGGTCCAACTCGCGACCTCCTGGTCTCCAGTCAGACTCGCATCCAACCGAGCCACCGAGGCCAGCTCAGTGCGTTCGTCCGTCATGCGTCCGTCCATCTGTCCATCACGCTATCTCCTCCTAAACCACTTGGCGAATTTCAACCAAAATTCCTACCTCAATTCCCCTCATGGTAAGGGTGTGTGAGAGCAACATTATTTGTCCGAGTGTTCGTCCTTCCGTGCGTCCGTCGTCCGTCCATCTGTCCGTCATGCTATTCCCTCCTAAACCACTAGGCGGAATTAAACCAAACTTTCTACATCACTTCCCCTCATGGTAAGGGTGTGCGAGAGCAACATGTTTTTTTTTCAGTGCGTTCGTCCGTCTGTGCGTCTGTCCATCTGTCCGTCATGCTATCTCCTCCTAAACTTCTTGGCGGAAATCAATGAAACTTGCTACATCACTTCCCCTCATGGTAAGGATGTGAGATCATAACATTATTTTCCGTGCGTGCGTGCGTCCGTCCGACCGTCCTTGCGTCTGGCGTTCATCCATCTTTCCATCACACTATCTAAACCTACTGGGCGGAATGTGGCCAAACTTGCTACATGACCATGGTAAGGGTGTGCGAGAGCATGTCCGTCGGTTCATCCATCCGTCCGTCCATCAGTCATGCTGTTAGCACCATAAGCAACGAGCAAGGGGATTTGAGATGACGCGTCATCGTAAAGACTAAACTCTGTCTGTTCAACAGAAAGACAAACCGAATAAAAATATAGATACTTATACCAACTAGTCAACGGGAAATAAAGGTTCTGATGAGATTATACCAACTAGTCAACGGGAAATAAAGGTTCTGATGAGACGGCACGGATTCACAGCTGTCAAAGGAGTCGAGAGACGAAAAGGGAAGCGCTGCACGTTAATGTGACTTGTTTCATTTTTCCCCAATTCATTATTATTTATTATTAAGTACATTTTTCTTAAAAGGATATCATTAAAGTATATATTATTTATTAAACACCTTCACAGACACGCATTCATATTCTATATAAAAAATATAACTGCCAAGTAAGATCGGGAATAATAAAAAAAGTCAGGTAAATGTGAGATCAACTTGCAATTCTTTCTTTCTTTTCTTTCTTTTTCTTTCTTTCTTTTCACCAAATAAGACAAAGATTAATTCAAAAGATATTCTTTCTTTCTTTCTTTCTTGCCATCAGATAAGATCGGGGTTAATGCAAAAAAAATCAGGTAAACGTACATTCAGACCAACTTGTAAATTTTCTTTCTTTCTTTCTTTAGTTCGTTCGTTCGTTCTTTCGTTCATTCATTCATTCATTCATTCTATCTGTCCGACTGTCTTTCTTTCTTTCAGTGACAAACTTAGAAAGTAAACGTACAGGTATTTGTGTGCATGTGGGTAGACCTATTGCACAAGACTGAACTTCAGATGTAGACAGAAGTGCAAGAACATCTAGTGCACGAGACTTTGAACTTTATGTGTAACGTAGCTCTGTTCTAGACCTCATCAAGTTTACAGGATGTGTAACTCATGAACACCACCTACTTACCGTTTGACAACTGATTTTTAGAAGCGACCAATCTTCTCTTGTCCGTCAGTTGATCAAATTTAGCAGTATCTAAAAGCATACAAAAAAAACCCCAAAAAAACAAAACAAAAAAAAAAAAACATTAAGGTGCTGACAAATAATTTTTCATGATATTTTTGCAAATTATCTAATTCATAATAGTTTCTGTAAGTTATCAAGAGAGTTGAGTTTGTGAAAAAAACTGTGCATAAATATTTGTGTAAAAATATTGTGCGCTTATGAAAGACATTATAGATTTCCAGTGGCATCAAGAGGAAGAGTAAACAGAACATTATGTGACTTTTACGCAGAAAGCGGCGTCTGATCAGGGTTCACTCTGTTTGCTACTAATTCAGCGCTATTTTAATCATATCAACAGGTAGTAAATTATATTTTTTTTAATTTTTAACAAGTATGGTAAGGAGTTATGGTGTCCTAATACTTAGGGTAAATACGGTAGTGTTTAATATGACCACGCACTCCAACACTAACAACAAATAAATGTACAACGATAGAAATTCTCACTTTGTCCGATTCCTACTTTGCGCAGGAGCAATTCCGGAACCGTCTTGTGCAAAGTAAGAATTCTTACTTCGTCCGGCAAAGTGAGAATTCTTACCTTGCGCAGGACAATTCCGGAATTGTCCCGATTCTTACTTTGCGCAGAACATATATATATATATATATATATATATATATATATATATATGTGTGTGTGTGTGTGTGTGTGTGTGTGTGTATGTGTGTGTGTGTGTGCAACATATGAGTACCTGAGTTTCCATATCCAAACTCTTTCTGATTATCATCTCCGACATCACCGATACAGTTTTGTTCATTATGATGGTCAGCTGATGTCATACCCTCGGATCTTGTACCTGTATTCTGACTTTGCGTTGGTTCCGAATCCACTATAACATATGAGGCATAAATATCATAGACATCGAAAAACATACTTAAGATATAGAGACATGAAATTCTAAACTATTTTAAAGTAAAATTTAACCCCTGACTTGTAGACAAACATCAAGCTTGTCTGTACGAATACTTAGGGTTATTATTGTACCCATTGGCATCTCTCTTGGCAAGCAATTCCAAACAGAAGCACAACCTAAAGATATTTTTGTGGAGAAATAAGAAAACTATTTCAATTAATACTTTTTGGCACAAAGGAGTGCCTATTCTAGAACAAAGACATTTGCCTTTTCCAATGTACATTGTATTACCATAGTGACAGAGCGTTCAAGTAATAATAAATAATAATAATCGACTTTATTTATAGAGGGTAACACATTTAGTAATCTAGTACTAATCTTCCATGTGGCCCTCTTTTTTCCTGGGTAGAAACCAGTACTAAGCAATGTGGATAAAGTTTCTTGCTCAAGGAAACAACACTTGCAGTCAGTGGGGATCGAACCCGGTACCTCTCGATCTCGAGTCCGACGCTTTACCACTGCACCACAGCGCTCCACAAGTAGCCTTTAGAGTCCTTTTTGTAATGCAAGTTTAGCAACCTTTACTGCTCCATTACGTTGGCAAAGCTCTGCATGAAACTCTCTTTACATTGTCTTATTTACTGTCTATATAACGTTCAACATTGCTATGATCTAAGCATGGTCCGGAAATTTGACTGCTGCTATTTGATTGCACGGTGTTTCTGAAACAAATTCTCTATAAATGGTAGATTCAATGGCTATTTCTGAAGAAAATATTTTGTAGCGTCATATATGTCATGAAATATATATATATATATATATATATATATATATGTGTGTGTGTGTGTGTGTGTGTGTGTGTGTGTGTGTGTGTGTGTGTGTGTGTGTGTGCAACACATGAGTACCTGAGTTTCCATATCCAAACTCTGTTTGATTATCATCTCCGACATCACCAATATAATTTTCTTCATTATGATAGTCTGCCGATGTCATACACTTGGTTTTCGTACATGTATTCTGACTTTGTGTTGATTCCGAATCCACTATAACATTTAAGGCATAAATATTATAGACATCGTAAAACATACATAAGATATAAAGACATGAAATTCTAAACTATTTTACACTAAAATTTAATCTCTGAATTGAGGACGAACATTGTGACGATTACTTTCACGGGCCCAAGTTTGATTTCATATAACAACTTATGCTGAAGTACACGGCCCGCCACCACCCCCCCCCCCCCCCCCCCAAAAAAAAAAAAAAAAAAAAAAAAAAAAAATCAACTCATTGCCATGATTATACCGATTTATCAATTCAAACCATCAGTGATAGGTCATTAAAGATGAAGGAGCCGAACATAATTTAAAATAGGCCAGTTGACTAAAAACTTGATAAGAAGTTATCGGAGTGACTTGTACAAAACAAACGAAAATAGTTCTGATTGAAAATCCAAGATTGTCGCCACGGTTGTCATCTTGTTCTTCCACAAGCTATCTTGAGCTCAGGTGAGCAATCCAGGCTATCATGTCCCTCTCATGTTATTTGTTTGTCTTGAGGTTTTACTGCCCAGTTAACCAAATGGGGTCATGTCGAGCGCTGTCCCTCTTGTGTTATTATTACGTTCAAGCATAAAATACTACCTTGTTTGGTGCTCTAAAATGGCATTTTCCGGAGGAAATATTATGCATATTTTCTTATTGTTTCGTCAAACATAGATTGTGGGTATACCCGTAAGAACAGCCTCGTTGAAGGTGTTCTACCGAGTCCTCACAATCTATATTTTGAGACGAAACTCGGACCTAATAATATATATGTATATTGGGTCCAAGGACGAAATAAGAAAAATAATGAGTATCCTTGTAAACTTCCTTTAAAGACACATTTTTTTCCTTCTTTGGCTAGACAACCGCCCCCCCCCCCCGACCCCGCCCCCAACCACCCTCTTCACGATCACTCCCAATATACAGCCCTGATAACAGAGTGCACATCAAATGCTTATCTTATCTAATTGATCATGAGGTCATTATAAGGATGTTAAGTCTCCTTAAGTGGGGCACCATAAGAGTAAAGTCATATAATGAGCAGTATTCAATATTTTACTTTAGAACCAAATAAATTTATTTGCAAAGTTTGTATTTAATTTGTTGATTTGTTTTGTATCACTTTCTTTATTTATGTTTTTATTTATTTATTTATTTTTGATAGTTTTATTTCCAAAATACAAAAGTCTTTTGTAAAAAAAAATACAAATAAACTTAAATAGAAATACAAAATTGAAAGTTTTTATTTATTTATTTATTTGTTTATTTAGTTTCTAATGTAAATAAGATCACTGCACAATTATTCCAGAGCTGCCTCAAAACTCAATATTTTACCTTCAATCAAATTGAAACTGCAAATATTTTGTCTTGAGACTAATTATGAGTGTTCTCTAAGAAAGAAGAACAAAGGAAAACTAAATAATTATTTTTCATGAAGTAAAACAATGGAATTATCAGAAAGTTATCTTCAAGAGCATTTATCTTGAACAGATGTTTTGGTTTTTTTTCAAAGTATTGATATTTTTTCTTATTTTTCTATGAAAACATATATTGTGGGTACTAGAAGTGCCTTGGTATTATGCTTCTATATATTTTTTTGTGCAGAAATAAGAAAATATTTATCTGATACCCATTCTTTTCTAGACCTATGGAATAACATTGCAAAGTAATGAAGGGTCCAACTCGCGACCTCCTGTTTATGAATTTCACACGATGCACATTTTAACACAAAGAAATTAATCCTACTAATGAAGCACTATATTATAAATCTGGCAGCAAATTGAAAAAAAAAAAAAACAAACAAACAAACAATAATTGTATTCAGGTAAAGAGGGCGTTTGATGATAAATTAGCATATAGGCATAAGTATCTGTATTTCTCTATAAAACATGTGGATATGCATTTGAACTGCCTGGGAGAGACAATTCTAGTGAATAACAACCAGCTATATTTTATTGAATAAACAGAAAAAAATCATCAAACTATCACCAAATTACCCACCTTATCTTTTTCTCTGTCTTCATTATAAACTTTGCTGATATCAACTCTAATTTCCCCTTATCAGGCCCCTACCTTTAAGGGTGGCCAAAGTCACCAAGAATTTCTTATCTTAATCTCCTTAGAGTCATTAGGGTGTTATGCAATTCAAAATATGTCTTTATATAAAATGAGGGTTTCAGATATGTTTTATACGAACTTGTTTACGTTATGTCAAATAATAGATTAATAGTAATGAACTAGGAAAAGACAGTTCGGCTTTTAAGCCATTTTTTTCCAGCTGTACTTAAATATCAAACATTGTTTACCTCAGATGGTAGATCTACATCATATTTAAGACAGACTTTGAGGTTCTAAAATCTTAATTAACTACTTAAAAGTTTGTTTTTTTTCTAAAAGTGTTGTTGCATAAGGTAGTGGAACTACTAAAAGGGTGATAAGCTAGTAAATGATGCTTTGTTGTTTGTAGCCGTTTTACCCTGCTATACTTCAATGCTGACATTTTCTTAAAGCATCATATAAGACTTTTTTTTTTTTTTTTTTTTTTTTTTTTTTTTTTTGTTTGTTTGTTTTTGTAAAGATACCCCGTATTTTATCATAACGTTCAAAAACGTTTAAAATATATCCTTTTTCGTAGCTCAAAATGGCATTTTTGTGAGCAATATCGTGATTTGTTCTCTTTTTATTGCGTCAAACATAGATTGTGGGTAATCATTAAAACCGCCCCGTAAAGGGCTTTATAGTGAGTACCCACACATAGATGGTGAATACTCATCAGAGCCGTCACTTTGAGGAAGTTTTAACGAGTACCTACAATCTATAATTTTGAGTCGAAATAATACAAATATTTTGCATCATTGAAAACGCCACCTTTCACTATATAAAATGGGAGTTTTCAATGCATTATACACGTACTTAAATACATTTTGGTAAATTATTGAGAAACAGTTTAACAGAAATTAACGAGGAAAAGATAGTTCGGCCTTTTAACGTTTTTTGTCAATATGTACTTCAAAATATCAAACATAACCTCACATTTTACATCCAAATCATATATAAGACAGACTGTCGTGTGTAATATAGATCCCTATATTTTATAGAAATTGCAGCTCAGTAGTTTAAGAAAGCTCATTACTGTGGTTCCTTTACATTTGTATGGGCGTTCATAGACAGCATTTGACGACTAGAGATATAAACAATCTGAATACTTTGCTTACCAGCATTGAACTTCTCTTTTACCTTCGAGAAGTCACAATCTGTAATGAGGCCGTCGCCAGTCACGACATTTTCATTTAATAAGAAAACTGTACCTTCAAGATTATGGTTACATCTTTCAATTGCAGAGTAAAGTAGCTTATGTAAACGTGTACATCCTATTAATTACTTAAAAGTGTGTTTTAAAAGTGGTGTAAAATGTGGTGACACTACGAAAAGAGATGATAAACTAGCAAAAGATACTTTGTCGTTTTGTAGCCGTTTTATCCAGCTATACTTCAATGTTGACATTTTCTCAACTCAAAGTCTATATAAACATTGCATAACAGACTGAGGAGTTTTGTACAGACACCAAGTATTTTATCATTACATTGAAAAATAAGTGTAAAATATAACCTTGTTTCATTTCTCTAAAAATGGCATGTTCGGAGGAAATATGTGTTTTTTCTTATTATTGCGTCAAACATAGATTGTGGGTAATCATCGGAACTGCCCCGTTGACCCGGTCAAGGGTTTATAATGAGTAACCACAATCTATGTTTTTGAGTTGAAATAAGAAAACTCATGTGTATCCTTGTAAATGCTATCTTTTCCCAATATAAAATGGGAGTTTCCAATGAGCTTTACACAGACTTATTTACGTTATGGTTAATTTGAGCTCAACAGGTTAACGCCAATAAACTAGAAAAAAAAGATAGTTCTGCTTTCAAGCCGTTTCGTCAAATATTTTCACCTCAAATTGTACATCTACATCATCTATAAGACAGACTGTGGGGTGTAATATAGAACTCCGTATTTTATAGAAATTGTAGATCAACAGCTTAAGAATGCCCATTACTATGGTTCCTTTAATCTTGTACAGGCGTTCACAGAAATAATTAGTCAATTAGAGATATAAACAATTTGAATACGTTGATATAAGCTTACCAGCATGGAAGTTCTCTTTTACGTTCGAAAAGTCACTACCTGTCTTGGGACTACCGCCATTCTCAACGTTTTCAATACTTGAGAAAACCGAATCTTCAAGAATATGCTTACGTTTTCCACCTGCAGAGTAAAATAACTTTATAAATGTGTAAAATCCTAATTAGTTACTTAAAAGTTTGTTCTAAAAGTGTTGCATAAGGTTTGTGGAAATACTAAAGAGATGTATAGCAAAAGATACTTTGTCATTTTTATCCGTTTTATCCTGCTATACTTCACTGTTGACATTTTCTCAACTCAAATTCTATATATAAGACTACCTGTGGAAGGTAACATAGACCCAAGTGCTGTATTGAAATTGTACATTTAACTATTTAAGAATTTTCATTATTATGGTTCTTTTAAACTGGTATAGGAGCTCATAGAAAACATTTTCGCAACTAGAGGTATAAACAATTTGAATACTTTTATTTAAGCTTACCAGCATCGAAGCTCTCTTTTACGTTGGAGAGGTCATTACCTGTCATGGAGCCACCGACATTCTCAACGTTTTCATTACATGAGAAAACCGTATCTGCTGTTATGTCTTCCAAATGCAAAGTAAAGTAACGTATTTCAATGATAAATCCTATTTAGTTACTTAGACATTTGTTATAAAAGTGTTGCCAGTAGTATAAGGTGTGTCCATAGTGCCGCCCTATACTACTGTTGCATCATCTTGGTGGAACACTAAAAGATATGATAAATAGGCAAAAAGATACTTAATCGTTTTAAGCCATTTATTCCTGCTATGATTCAATGTTTAAATTTTCTCAACTTATATTCTATATATACATTATATAAGACTGTGGTGTGTTGTATATAAACACCCGTATTTTATCATTACGGTAAAAAATAAGTATTCTTTTGTGACGGTAAAAAAAGGCATTTTCAAAGGTAATATTGTGAATGTTTTCTTATTATTGTGTCAAACATATACATGTATTTTGAATCAAAATAAGATAAATAATGTGAATCCATGTAAACTCACTTTTTTCGATATAAAATTGGGTTTCCTAGGTGTTTTTACACGGGCTTTTTAACATAACAGTCAGTTGTAGATCAACAATTTAACAGTATTAAACTAGGAAAAGATGGTTCGGATTTTCAAAAAAGGTAAGAGAAGCCGTTTTGTCCAGCTGTACATAAGTGTTAAACATTTGTTTCACCTCAAATTCAAAGATCTACGTCATATATATGACAGACTATGTGGTGTAATAAAGACCCCCGTGTTTTGTATAAATTGAAGATCAACACTGTACATCATTCATAAGACAGAATGTGTTGTGTAATAAAGGCCCCGCATTTTATAGAAATTGTAGATCAACAGTTCAAGAGATAATGCAGCATAAGATAGTTCATTGGTTTTCAGCCGTATTACCCAGGGTAACTTCCCATTTCGTCTATTACCATTTTGTCTACTGTTTTATTCCGATTTCGTCTACAACATTTCTGAAGGTAATTCCAATTTCGTCTACTTTTTATTTTTCTATACAATGACGAAGCGCTGAACCAAAACTTATTAGATATACTTCATATGATTATATTTATACATTCTCAAGTTTGATCTGAGTATACACTGGTTGATTTGCCTGATTGCTATGCTTTCCCTACAAAATAGATGAGGATGGATAATGAGGAAAACAGGCATACCAACAGGGCTGAAACAGACCAATTTCTTTGTCTGATCTGGGTCTACACTGGTTGGCTTTTCCTGATTGCCATGTTTACCATATAGAACATGTGATAAGTTTGTACCACCATGGTAAACTTGGGCAAGCTGCACAGATGTGAAAATATCCCAAGTACAGACAAAATGGGAATGTATGAGTAGAATAAATGGGACAAGTTGTCAAAATAGTAGACGAAATGGGAATAGACGAAATGGGAATAAACCTGACCCAGGTACATTTAAATGCCTTTTCTTTCTCACCTCACATTTTATATATACATCATATATGAGACAGTCCGTGGGTTGTTATACAGAAATCCTGTCTTTTATATAAATTGTAGATCAACAGTTTAATAGCAATAAACTAGCAAAAGATAGTTAGCCGCTTTAAGCCATTTATGCAGCTAATGTAAAATGCCAAACATTTTCTCTCGTCACATCGTATATATATTTGTTCTGCGCAAAGTAAGAATCGTTACAATGCCGGAATTGTCTTGCGAAAAGTAAGAATTCTCACTTTGCCGGACGATGTAGGAATTCTGACTTTGCGCAATACGATTCCGGTATTTCTTCTGCGCAAAGTTGGACAAAGTGAGAATATCTATCATTGTATATGTATTTGTGATTAGTTTTTCTTATGGCAGTAAATCATACTTTTGTAAACTTCTTTCGCATTTGCAAATATAATAAATGGATTAGATCAGATTTTTTCCTTTCGACATATTTCCATTTTTCTGCATTTTTTTCTTAGAATTCACTAAGGTAAAAGAAAGAAAGGGGGAAAGAAGGAAAGAAAGTTGACAGAAAAGAACGAAAAACGAAAAGAAAGGACATAACGCAAATACAAGTATATATTGTGGGGGAGTTTATTCAGCCTAAACCGCGTTAAATTTATTTATTTTATTGCTAGCGGTGCAATGACATCACGAAAACATGCCTATATAATTTTGACCCCCTTAAACCCCACTTTTATATAGTAAAACTGGGGTTTACAGGGGTATACATTATTTTTCTTATTTCTGCTCAAAACATAGATTGAGTCAAGGCGGCTCTAACGAGTACCCACAATCTATGTTTTGAGCAGAAATAGGTAAAAATATCGGAGTTTTTTATCTGAAAATTTTCAGTTTTTGGAGATGAAATTTTCTATATATTTGAATAGGCATGTTTTCGTATTGTATCGTATCATTTCACTTGCGACTGATACTATCTATATTTTCACTCCTCGCTGTGGGCGACTTCGGTTTTCTTCATTGTTTCCGAAGTGGATGCTACCTCCACTTCAGATTTTTGAACACTTCTAACTTCTTTGTTTCTGAACTAAATTATCAAGTGTTAGTATCCATTTTCTTAGTTAGAATGTAAAGAACATTTTGGTATCAAGATTATTTTGATTTGCCGAAACTCTTTGTTTTTGTCTCTCAAGCATTTCACATATTAAGCACTGAACGTCGACGCCATGACGTTCATGTTTTGATTGGTGACGTTATTATGACGCAAGAAGCGCGCATTGGCATGTAAACAATAAAATAAAGAAAATGTACTCTTTTTCAGTGAATACCATAAAAATTTTCATTGCTTGAGTTACTATCCTTCATTTACTTAAAAGTTTTGCCATATTCACATTGCACATTCATATCCCTGCAACTTCTACAGTTTTCATGATGTGGTTTGATTCTTGAACTACAGAAAAAAAAAGTATATGTTTAGCACATGCATGAAGGTCAGAGAAGTCTCTTCAATCTATTATTGCAAGAATTACATGCCCTTGATTTATTTAATTGTTTTGGCTTACAATCATGCCAAAGCAGAGTTCATGTGTCTGCAACTCCTCTTACATATTTTAAGGTCATGTACATCTATAAAGATATTGTGTGTGTGTGTGTGTGTGTGTGTGTGTGTGTGTATGTGTGTGTGTGTGTGTGTTTTCTTTTTTTTTCTTTGGATACATTGATTGATTTTTGTTGATCATAGAAATGAAACAAAAAAAAAAAAAAAAAAAAAGAAAACCAGAAGAGATTCAAGAATAGGAGTATATTCTGCTTTTGATAAGCTCCGGATAAGGTGAAAAATGACTTATGCGGTGACAATTTAGGATAAGTTGCATTTTGTTTTTGCACAAAACATATCTTGTTATTCATTGTAATCGCCTCAACGAGATATTCCATTGAGTACTCTCAAAACATTATTTTGATTAAGATAAAATTATGTTTTTATTACTCCCCGTATCTGGAGCCGATTTTAGAACTCCCCTTGTCTGGAGCTAGAATTCCCAGCAGCAGGTATTTCAACTGCTCCAAGAGCAAGACAGGGTACAAACTGTAATTTGATAAACTCCCACTAATGGACTTCCACTAAAATAAACGACCATATCTAATTTGTTATTTCATCCAGCTGGTAGGAATAAGCTGGCTTCCACAATGTAGAGGTAATCTCGGAAAAAGTGGTATCTGCAAGCAAATTATGGAGACGCTGTCAGACGCCGCTAATTGCGCCGTCCGCCCTGGGTCTACATTATTTGCCTAGGTCCAAAAAAATGGACTCTAGACGTATATTGGATATGTAAATGGATTTTTATTAATCCATGTAATTAATTACTTAATTAGCCGAAAAATGACTGATTTTTTTTTTTTTTTTTTTTTTTTATGTTCTCGCGTCCTTGTTCTTTCCGAATTCTTGGCATAGGTCAATAATTAAAACAAAATAAAGCATTGATAATGTCCTCTGAAGTATGCCGATCTCTGAGTTCTATCTATCAATCAATCAATCTATCTATCTATCTATCTATCTATCTATCTATCTATCTATCTATCTATCGAATTCTTGGCATAGGTCAACAATTAAAGGAAAATATAGCATTGATAATGTCCTCTAAAGTATGCCGATCTCTGAGTTCAATCTATCTATCTATCTATCTATCTATCTATCTATCTATCTATGTGAGCAAGAAAGAAAGATGAGATGAAAGAAAAAGAAGAAGAACCAAATTCGTCACGATGGTACATTCTGTTTCTGTGTTGCCTGTGAGGAAGAATTCTAAACGTTTAGGGGCGTTTTTAGTTGGTAGAAGGATGCAAGACAATTCCGGAATGATACCGATTCTTACTTTGCGCCGAACTACGATACATCAAATGTTTGACAGACTGAGAGGTATTTTAACAGACACCCTCGTATTATAAATAAACTGTTTTAAGCCGTTTTACCCAGTCAAATTAAAATTTCAATTACTTTGTCACCTCACATTTTACGTACATATATCATATATTAGAGAGACTTAGGGGTGTTATATAGACACTCTGTATTTTATATAAATTGTAGATCAACAGTTTTAAAGCGATAAACAAACAAAGTAGTTGGCTGATGACAGGCCATTTTATCCAGAAATATTAAAATTTCGAACGTTTTCTCACCTCATATTTTACATATACATTAGACAGACTTAGGGGTGCTATATAGACACCCCGTATTTTATATAAATTTTGTATTAATAGTAGATCTAATGTTCAAGAGTTTTTACTTTGTTGATCCTTTAAATAAGGCGTTTTGAAACAAATTGAAGAGAAATACAAACAATCTGACTTTCAAAAATCTCTACCGAGCACGAAAACATACCTATATAATTTTTACCCACTAAACATCTTTTTATATAGTAAAACTGGATTTGACGGGGATAGACATTTTATTTTCATATTTTTGCTCAAAAACATACATTGTGGGTATTCGTTAGAACCGACCGACTCGGCGAGGCGGTTCTTAGACGTACCCACAATCTATGTTTTGAGTTGATATATGAAAAGATATTAGAATATTTATCTGAAAACTTTCAGTTTTTGGTGGTGAAATTTTCAGTGTATTTGAATAAGGGTGTTTTCGTAATGGATGGTTGTGAAATTTTATCGGTTATGGGGACGCGGTTTTTCTGAATGTTTCCAGCATATGAATTCCCAGACCTTCAGACGTATGGATACGTCATCCAAATGACGTATGGATACGTCATACAGCTAGTCTGTGTTTCTGACTAATGCAGTCCTCGAAAAATGCCGGCTGTTTATTATTATTATTATTATTATTATTATTATTTCCTTATTTTTGTGGTATACGTCTTAAAACGGTGCTGTTGGATTTGTATAAATTACTTCGCCCGTATTAAGCCAGTAAAACTTTTTTCCTAAGTTTTTTTCTCACCTACATTTCGTAAAGAAATAAAATATATGAAGAACGTTTGATATTAAAAGATAACGTGTATTTTGTGAACACTCTCAATCAAAGTTTTAGTATTTCATTTCTATCGTTCGTTTTGGAAGGTACAATCGTTCTTAGAAAACATTTTCCGACAAAAGATAAAAATAATCAGAACAGTTTAATTTAAGCTTACCAACATCAATGCTCTCTTCTACGTTCGAGATACCACCATTGATTATGGGGACGTCGCTATTTTCAACTTTTCCATCACAGGAGAGTACCGTATCTTCAAGGGTATGGGTACATCTTCCAACTGTAAAATGCAGCTATATTGAATACCACTGTGTAAAATGTTTAACAATTTCCTTTTGTTATAACAGACTGTATGTAAAATACGAAACTGTTGAATTCTGTCTGGTCTCTGGATTTATCCTGCCATAAATTGGAGCATGCTTTTCAGTGCATTTTATTGAAAAAAAAAAACAAAAAAAAAAACAAAAAACAAATGTGGCTTACAGGTATTCATTTCTGTATAAAAGTAATATTCTGTATGTGCTGTCCAACTATCAAATATTCCAGAGAAGTTCGTTGTCCTAGACTTGATGATAATCTATTGAAAACTGCACTTTTTGCATAAAATTGGACGCAGTCGGAGGTGGCTGGGGTATTGTTTACATTAGTGCAACAGCAGATTTTGGTACATTGCAATAACTTTTATAATGATTAAATTATTATTTGGTATGTTTGCAATGTATTGATACAGTACTTAATGGACATGTACTGTTATATTTAGTTTGCTTGCATTTTATTTGTGTGACAGCCATGCACGAGTAGAAATGGAAGCTATTAGTTTACCTTTCTCCATGGTAAGTTTGGCACTCCATAGTCGTATCTAAGTTCTTCACCTTCAGCTATGTTCCGAGTGGCAAAAGCACAAAGGTGTGGTTTGTCACAAACCTCCACTATTTTCATTACGCAATTTTGCAGAATATCTCCGGTTGGAGCGTCATTTACCATCCTTCCTTGGTGAAAAATATCGTGTGTTGCGTCAATACTAAAACGAAAATTTATATTATTGATTTTAAACTGAACCATGGGAGTCTAGAGCAATTATTTCTGAATAGGTAACGTGTGCAATTACTGGAAGAATTGCCTACAGCAAGAAAAAGGGCAAGCAGACAGATTACGTAAACAAGTTCGAGTAAAATAAAACCTTCTTTTCTGTTCTAAAATGGCATTCTTTTCGAAGGAAATATTCTGATATTTTCCTTATTTCTTTGTTGCTTCAAACATAGATTGTGTCTACTCGTTAGAACAGTCTCGAGGCGGTTCTAACGAGTACTCACAATCTAAGTTTTTAAGTGAAAATAAGAAAAAAATGTGTCTTCGTAAATCTTATATTTCCCTATATTAAATGGGGATTTCAAGGGTGTTAATTGTACAGACAATGAAATGCGATTTGAGAATTGTTTGGATGAGTGACTGACTGACGGATGGACGGACTGACCGACTGATGGACGGCCGACAACCGAAAGCAGGGATAAAATGATGGAACGAACGACTGAATATAAGGGGCTGCATTAATTCTCTATTGAATAAGATACAAAGCAATATGAAAATTTTACCACATATTCTTTCCTCTGTACTTAAAAAAGTACATGAAGCAGCCGAGATTTGCCTCTGCATATTCCTTCTCTCGCCGTAATGCTTCTTTAAAATACGTTATCAGTTCTCCTTTATATTCTAGCAGAAAATCACCTTTAAAAAATGTCCTTGTTGTAAATACACCTTCACCTGCAATCATAATTTAAAATGAATTCATAATATTTGAACTGTGCCTAATTACATAACCGTAAGTCCGATCTTCAGTATGATTTACCTACATGAAGTAAAATGGAAGAAAAATAGACGGACTTATTCTAGAAACACACACACACACACACACACACACACACACACACACACACACACACACACACACAAAACAAAAACATGAGAACTACCTTTGCATGGAAAATCATAACTACGAACTAATATGTAGAATAGCCGTTGCATCCAGATGAAAGTGCACGATATACTGTTACGTATTTCGGGCCTACTTGGCGTTGAGACCAACAATGAAATATGAATGATGATGAGATGAATTTTCTTTTGGGCTACCTTGCCAACTGATTGAGAGAAAAAAAAATGATCGTAAATGATTGGATTGAACAACAGATCACGAAGATCAACTTGCAATAATATAACATATATGCACGTGGAAAACCTATTCTGTTGCCTAACTCAGTATCTGAGACATTTTGGACGTCAATAATGCACAGAAACCACCAGGAAAATCAAGATAATTAGTGTCCGGGCTGTAAATTTAGTATATAACGCCCTGCCTGACGCTCGCATCAGTAGACAACACGGGTGTACATTTTTGACACTGTGAAAACTTAAAATAAAATGTTTTGCAAGTACAGATTATTTTTTCTGTCAATGACCAAGGACTTTTTTACCGCAAAGCTGCAAGATTATTTTTCCAAGCATAACCAGAGCTTTAATTGTCTGTTTTTAGAAAAAAAAAACAAAAAAAACAACAAAAAAAACAAAAAAAAAAAACAGCTCCCCCACTCCCCAGATCAAATGGACCGTCCCTAACTTTTACCACTCTCTGGGCAAATTCGGCAGACTACATACAGAAATATTTTTCTTATATTTTCCAGAACACAGGATTTGACATTTCATGCAAATTGTCTCGATTGTTTGAAATGTCAAACCCGTTTTCTGGAAAAAAAAAAAAACAAAAAAAAAAAACAGTCTTATTTCGTTCGTTAGAAAACAAGATTTGACATTTCATGCAAATTGTCTCCATTAGAGACAGTTTGTATGAAATGTCAAACCTGTTTTCTGGGAAACATACGAAATATGTTTCAGTATGTTGTCTGCTGAAAATTTTACCCAGAGTACTAGCACAAGCACTAAGGATTAATCCTTACCAAATTTGAACGAGTCCATTTTACTGTTTGTTGATATGTCTAAAAAGGTGCTTCATGAATGGCAGTGGTGTGCGGTGTCTTAATTTTATTATCTGTGTCCACATTGTTTGCTCAGGCCTGTCTGTCTTAATATTTAGTATAAATATGGTTATTTAACTTTGACTACTCTCTAGACAAATTCAGCAGACTACGAACTGATGGTATTTTATTTTTACTAGAAAACAGGATTTGACATTTCATGCAAACTGTTTCATTGGAGACAATTTGAAAACGTGGAAAACCTATTCTGTTGCCTAACTCAGTATCTGAGACTTTTTGGACGTCAATAATGCACAGAAACCTGTAGTCTGGTAAGAATATGAAAAATATTTCAATAAGACGCCTGCTAGTAATTTTACCCAGTAACAAAACTCTTAAAGCTTGATTAGTCACGTGACCATCTTACCAATAGAATCATTTATTTGCCTGACTTCGAAACCAGGAGGATCTTCATAACCACCACAATAATTTCTTGCATTTGGCCTGTTATCACTGTCAAAAAGAAGACGCAATAGTCAATATACGTGTACATGCAATCACATCTCTGTTATGTCTCAAACCTTTTGTATTAAATGATCATTACCCAGAGCAGCTATCAAAAAAAAAAAAAAAAAAAAAAAAAAAAAAATGTTCAGAAGTCTGTAACAAGACGCCAAATTGTTTCATTTTCTTAAATGTATTCAATAATCAGCACATTTATATTATAATGATAACATCAATAATAATAAGAATAAAGCAAACAACTTCTCTAGATATTAATTTACGCCGGGCTAGAGCCCGGCTTATCTATTTGAGGTTGTTTTTGTAAAATGTGTATGCATTTGAAGCTCATCGGTTTTCTTCCAGTTTTATGGGGTTCTTAGTGGGGTTATATATAACTATTCACCCCCTCTTTTTTATTATTCAAAGTCACACGTTTGCAGCAGAGAACTGTGCTATTGGTAACATAGTGAAATAAAAAAATGGGAAGTACTGTGATGAATGAATGTAGCAATGTGGGGTTTGCTCATTTAAAAGAGACATGAGCAGTTTTCCCGTAGAAGCCCCAATTTGACCATTCCACCTGAAATAAGCTTGTTCTTGTCAATATTCGTACACGTTTAAATTTTTTTCATTTCGTTTTCATCTCTTGTTATACGAAAAAAAAAAAACTCTTTTAATAATTCTGTTGTACTGAGATTTATTGTGTGAACACAAAACAGAAAGGTGTTTTCGGCCTTTACTGACAAAAGGAAGACAAGGTCTACATCTAAATATTCTTTTGTGTTAGGTTTTCATTGGTCTGTCTCGTTTTTCATGTCACACCATCAGTTAGTTTTTTACAATACTGTTCCTCGGTTTTGTCACAACTTCAAAACTGCAGAGGCCAATACTTGTGTTTTCCATCAATACAAAGAAATATCTCAGAATTTTAGCCCTATCTATTCAATATTGTAGTAGCAGTAGTTAAAGACGTAGTAGCAGTAATTGAAGTAGACGTAGTAGCTGCAGTAGCAGAAGCAGTAGAAGTTGTAGTAGTAATAATAATAGTAGTAGTAGTAGTAGTAGTAGTAGACGGAGTAGGAGTACGAGTAGTAGTAGTAGTTGAAGTAGTAGTAACATTAATAGTTATAGCAGTAGTTGAAGTAGTAGTAGCAGTAGTGATAATTTTTGTTGTTGTGGTTGTTATAGTGTTAGTTAGTTAGGCACCAATTGTTATAAGTGAAAAGGTAGTTGCAGTAGTAGCAGCAGTAGTAGACTGGCTTCAGTCTATTGATTTAAGCAATAACTGCATAAAAATACATTTATTGTACTTATAGAATCAAATGAACCTATTTTTTTTCTTTCCTGATTTCTCAAATCAATAGTGACCAGCCTCTATAATCATGATATTATATTGATTCTATTTTAGTGGATGTATCAAACAGGCTTAAAAGAATAAATATTTAGTCACTAGAGACTGGAGCCAGTCTACAGCAGTAGTTGAAGTAATAACTGAATAGGTTGTAGTGGTAGGAGTAGTTGTTATAGCAATAGTTGTAATAAGTGCAAGTGCTCTGTATCGATGTGATATACATGTGATTAGAAACTATTATAGAATTTATACCTTAAAACTTTGCATGATAACTTTGACAAACTGGGAAAGTTTTGCAAGTCTATTTGTATTGCTTAACTGTAATTATGATATGAATTTCAAAATATAATATGGCTTTATGAGTGTTTTCTTTCTGTTTGAAATAAAGGACACATAAATAAATATTGAAATTGGATGCCAATATCGTTCTTTTGGCAAAAAGTACATTTCCTGTCTTCAAATGGTATATTTTCCCAACGCCCTTTCTCAAGCGGTAGCCCGTGATTTGCAGTTTGGAATTATATTGAAGGTACATGTAGGAATGATTTCCTTGTTCATGACATTAACTGTTTTTTGTTGTTGTTGTTGTTGTTTCTTTTTTTTTTGTTTTTTTTTTTTTTTGTTTTTTTTTTTTTGTTTTGATTTTTTTTTATCTTCCTTAAAAGTGCTATAATTTCTACCCAAATATGCGAGTTACGCTCTGTTGTTATATACAAGGCCACTGGGCGATACCTGAGTGATTAACAGATTACAGAATATGCCAAATGCGCGAAAGCCCAGGTTACTCAGAAGTGTGGTGTTTAAGGATGGACTAGATCTTATGGCGGTGGTGATCTTTAAATGTCATTTACTCCACTATTACTAGAAAACAAATCATAATCTTTATATCAAATTAAATAAATGTAAGGAATTGATACATGTTTATTTGTTTTAATGATATTTTTGTTGTAATTGAAAAAGAAATTTTGGCAATGTTTTACTTTAGTTTTTTATCAAGCAGCCCGAAGGGGCATCTTTTTTTTCTCAGAAAACCACCAACAGGTTAGGTCCTTTAAACATTTATCAGGGATTTCCTTAAAAACCTCTGGAATGATAGAGGTAACATTTAATTTTCTGTACCAAATAAGTGGACAAAGTTTTCAAATTCAGAAAGCCCCGAAGGAACATAACAATGTGAAAGGAAGAGATAAACTAATAAAAAGTTTAAACTACATGAGAAAGGAAGAAAACATACATATAAGCATCAGCTATCACCGCGATACCCAAAAGTATGGACACACATAAAAATTGCTGTTATTGTCATACAGTTTGAACCGTGGTTTAGCAAGACACAGACACGTCCAAAAAATATACAGTTGGATTGTAAACATTGAAGACTCCGATCAGAAGCAGACTGATCTTGGTCTGCACTGTTTCCCAATACTCTGACTAATCATTAAGGATAATTACGGTATAATGCCTGGCTCAGGTTGCAACATATTAGTAATAACTCTCGCCAGAAGTTTGCATGCCCTAACAATTACCCCGGACAAGTCCCATGAACATCACAGTATAGCCCCTTGCCGTTCTCAGTTTTAACGCCTAGCACTTTGCGAAATGATGCCCTACAGTTTGTTGGGGAAATCTGATCCTATCCATCAATGCCAGATCTGACCAGCATAATAAAGATAAGAGATTAGGAGTTTAGGTCCAAGTATTTACACACCATATTATAAAAGGTTTGGCGCTAATCTGCTACTAAAATTACTGTATGTATTTCAGAAACTAGCTTTTATGATACTGATGTCATAATGTACAAACAAGATTTTATGGGATTTAAATATTGATTATAATGGTAACTTAATTGCATATAGAAAAAAAATGAATATATGGGTTTTTCTTACAAGTGTTTCAGCTATAATCAGAAAAAAAAACAAAAAAAAAAAAAAAAAAAAAAAAAAAAACAAAAAAAAAAAACAGGCAGACATTGTACAGGTAATCACCTTTACTCTCAGCTAACCAAAGAACAAAAAATGAACACTATATGAAAGGCAAAGATGTTCTTTATTGTTGACTTACTGGGTGCGGCAAAAATTTTGATATTTGAAATTATATCTTTTTTATTCCAGTATTTAGAGAGAGAGAGAGAGAGAGAGAGAGAGAGAGAGAGAGAGAGAGAGAGAGAGAGAGTGTATGACTGTAGATCATTCTAAAATTGTAACCTGAATACTAAGCTTGGAGCTTGGGATGAACTTTAGAAAAAATCTGATTTTTTCCCGAGTTATGGCCCTTTTAATACAATAATAATGAGATCCTGTCAGCAAGAAGTGTTGAAATCTATTTGAACTAGGATCTTGCTCTTTATTGTGCTTATTGGGATGATCAGTATTGAGTCACTTGAATCAAATAGTAATAATAATAATAATAATAATAATAATAATCGCAAATGTTTTTGGCCTGGGCATGTCTCCGAGAACCGAAGGAGTCATACTAAAAATTCAACCTCCTTCAAAGCATTTTCGGAAAAATCCCGAGAAAAAGTGCAAAGTATCGCTTGCAATGCATCCCACTATGCTGATAAAAAAAACGTGAATAAAAATACATGTATAATTGGGTTTTAACATAATATGTGTGATGTTAATCGTATGAAACTATTTCACTGTGAATTTTGAGCCCTGATGAGCTCATTCTTAACTGCAAACATTGAAAGAAAACACGATTGATTACAGAGATAGCCTATCGAGATGGGTCGATCTTGATAGCCGATAGTAGAACGAAAAAGTGCGAGCATTTGCTTTCAACCAATTTTGATGTTTGAAACCGTATTGTGCCTCAAATCTTTGATTACTTTCGGGATTAGACCCATTTTTCACACGTGCATAAATAAGGTTGGTCTTTTACCATTACCACTCTCTGGGAATATTCAGCAGACGACAAACTGAAGAATTTCTTTTCTTCTTTTTTTTTTACAGAAAACAGGCTTTGCATAGGAAAAAATAGGCAAACTATTTCAAAATGTCGTCTGCTGTAATTTTTACCCCGCGTGCCAAGCGTTAATTCAAATGTACCAGAAAGTGAGCCAAGCTTACATACCCTAGCCATAACAATATGAGGTATGTTGACCCAATTTTGGAGATGCAACTTTGTAGTACAAATCTTTATAATGTTATTGTTTTCAACCGGGCTAACGACCACGTGATTACAATGTTTTGCATGTGACCAAAAATAGTGGATGGCAAAAACATTTCCGGTTCCTTTGATACCAATTGATTCAAGCCTAATTTCACTTGGAAAATAAATCACTTTTGATTAATATTTAACCGTAAATTTTACCTAGTGTTTTAAAATACAGCTTTAAAAAGCAATCTGACTGCTTTCCTAAGACAAATGCAACTTTTTCAATGATATTTCTCCACCAGCAGCCAGCGCGCAACCGTAATATTGCTTTACGGTGAACATTTTTACGCATAGTTTTAGCTACTATATAGTTAAAATATATGTTAATATTTCTGGTTATGACATTTAAATGATCACTCGATGAGAATCTCTTCTGAAAAGAAACTTTTGACGAATGAAACTGCTTTATTTTTCTGAATAAACATCAGCAATTATACTGTCCGGTAAACGTAAACAATAGCTTTCTGTCATCCAGTAGGAATAAGGATAGAACGTATTCTGCGTTTAAGACTGAGGGGTTTCGAATGATGTTCATTGTGTGACGTAGTGTTTAAAAAGGTCTATTGCATGAAGGAGATGAGCAAGAGAAATAAATCTCAGCATCTTGTTTTTCTCTTACACAACATATTTCATCATTGTCAGAGTGTATGAAAATTTGAAGACTCTAACAGCAGATGAGAAATCTGTGATGAATTTTTATGAGAAAGAAAGAAAAGTGGACAAATAAAGGGAATGATAAGCAAGAGGCAGCTGATTCTGTGTTACACAATACGTCAAACCCGATGTTTGTACAAAGTATATCCCCATATATACTTCATATGCCAGGGGTGTAATAATATTTTGTTTGACGTTTGGGCTTTAATTGCCTGTCATCTCGATAGATGCTTTTTTATTTGTTTTGTCATTTTTTGTTGCAAAAGATATATTATGGGTACTCATTTGAGTTACTTCAAAGAGGCCACACCATGTTTTGCTGCTAAAAACAACCCATCAAAACTTAAAGTTCTAAATAGGCTAACCATATCTCTAGATGAGTGAGCGAGGGTGTGTAGGGGGGGGGGGGGTATGGGTATGGGTGTAGGGGGCGTATCTGATTAATATTTTGTTCTTATTCCTCCATGAAAACGTATGTTGTGGATACTCATTAGAAGTGCCTTGCCGAGGCGCTTCTGATAAGTACCACAACATATGTTTTCATGGAGAAATAAGAAAAAAAAAATCCATAATTTTTTATTGAAAAAAAGTATCTTATCTAGAACTATGTCATGATAACTAACTGAAAATTTTGAATAAATGCTTATTAAAATCTGTTGACAGTAGAAGACTAATCTGATGCCCATGCCTCTAGCGCCTGCAGCGCTTTGATTTTAGAAGAATGCCCCTTGTAATATAGTGAGAATGAAATATTATAAGCAAGATATCTAGAAAGCTATTTGAGCTAGGGCCTTGAAAATTGGTGTGTTTACTTGAGATAATATACTACTCAAAGTTTGCTAAGCACCAAATGTTTGACGCGTTATTTGGAAAATTGTTTCTAACATTTTTTGTGAGATTTCCTTTTGATATGAAACTACTAAAACACACATTTTCTGTGTTGTCATAATCAAGGGTTAAAAGCAACATTAAAACCATAACAATATCTGAAATATCAACCAGAATCATCAAAGATAAGATCAAACTATATCATATCGAAATTTCACTTTTTTATCCCAACCAAAACTAAAATTATGAATCCATAATCTTTTGGTGCTTAGCAAACTTTGAGTAGTATAAGTAGATTATATCCGATTAACTTGTGGAAAAAAAGAAAACGATTTTTCCGGGGTTATGCCCCTTGTGAAATAATGTATTGTATACTTCTACTGTCATCTGATATATACAAGCTATTTTTTCTTTTTGTCTTGGTAGGGCAGTAACTAATGTTGTGAGAACCTGTGGCCTGACGCATTGCATTATGAAAGTTTGCAATAAATATGATTAAACTTAGTTATGCCCCTTGTAAAAATTTTATAAAAACATCTTGTCAGCAAGATGTCTCAAAACTATTTGAGCTAGAGCCTAGAAAGTTGGAGATGATGAATAGATTACCTGATTAACTTTCGAAACAAAATCTGTTTTTTCCCCAGAGTAATATAATGATAATGAAATTTTATCAGCAAGATATCTCGAAAACTATGTTATGGCCTTAAAACTTGATGTTCTTTTTGGGGATGATCAACAGATTACCTTTTCTTTTTTTTTTTTTTTTTTGAAAAAAATATCTTAAGTTTTGTTTTGTTTTTTTTTTCTGGAGTTATGTTCCTTGTAATATAATGATAATGAAGTCTTGTCAGAAAGATATCTTGAAAAGTACTTGAACTTGGGCCTTGGAACTTAATATGTTGATTGCGGATAGGGAGTAGATTGCCCGGTTATTTTTCTGGAGTTACGCCCTTTGTGAAAAACTGATAATGAAATTTGTCAGCAAGGTATCTCTTACACTTTTTTATGCTTGCTGAGCATATTGGGGATAATGAGACGACCACCTGAACCACGTTTGGAAACAAAATCTGAGTTTTCCCACGGTTATGCCCTTGCAATTTAATATAAATAAATATTGTCAGCGAGATATCTTGATAACGTTTTAGTATTTAACCGTTGAATCTTGGTGAACATACTGGGAATAATGTGATTTACTTTTCGAAAAATTTACAAAAATAAATCAAGGATTACACCCCTTGTAAAAAATGATAATGGAATCTTGTGAGCAAGATATCGCAAAAAATATTTGACCGAAAGCCTTGAAATTTGGTGAGCTTATTGGAGATTTATGCCTCTTTTCAGCTTTGGCATTTTGTATCGACAAACTTATAGTTAGGGGTATAGTGTTTTACAAACACGTTTCTAGTTCAGACGAGCATCTGTAATTTGTGGGGTACGGTTGACGTTTCTTTCATCAGTTTTACAGAATTCGCTGTATCTTTTAAGCAAACAGTGAAGACCCTGATCAGAGGCCACATAATGTGACAGCTAATCTGGGTGTGCATTGTTTACTTATGTTCCTTTTATGGAACGCTAGGTAATAATGGGTTAATACTATATTCACTATATTGTGAAAAATTAAACAAGCAACCTACTAGTGGTCAATTTAGAAACAGTCTTTTCAAAATTTATTTATTTTATTATTATTTTTTTTTTTATGACTATACAGTTTTGACTACACACTCTATGACATAGACGCATAAAGTTTTGATGGTGAAATGCAAGTTATCATTTTATTAGTAATTATTAGGTTATTAAATACTAGACTGGTCCATTATTACAATACAGTAATCAAGAAGTTATTTTCTTCATTTTAACGCTGGGTACCCTAGCACTCTAAGTAAACATTTGAGCAGACGACATTTTGAAACATTTACTTACTTTTCTCAGAAAAAATAACATTTCATGCAAATTGGAAACAATTTGCATGAAATGTCAAAATCTGTTTTCTGGGAAAAAAAAGAATAGTGTCATCAATTTGTCGTCTGCTGAATTAGCCCAGAATTTATAAAGGTTAACTAAAGTGTTTCAGCCAAGCAGAATAAATGAGAAAATTTCTCTTAATGTTGTAAATAAAAGGTACTGATCCTGTAGGAGAATTACACTGGAAGAATATTCTGGTTGGAGGGCTATTAATCAGCAGGCAGACTATTAAAATACAGTTACATAAACAATTTGGTGCTGGCCGAATTTATCAGATTTTCAACGGGTAATTTGATGCTAATGAGTGTCAATCAAAATAGTCATCTCCCTCTCAGAGCAAGTCTAATAATACTTACATGTAGCCAGTGTGTGTATTAGAGACTCTACCAAATAAACTTGTCATCATTAAGAAGTTGACTCTCTTTTATTAAAAAAAATAAAAAATGACCAGACTCTTATAATCAGACTAGTAGCTAATCTAGTTACAGTATTAAATATGCTTCAGTATTGTGCACATTCTTTCGCCGGAAACTGACAAGAAGGGCAGTTTCTGGCGAAAGAATGTGCACAATACTGGTTAACCGCTTAGAGGACTAAGCCTGCCCAGTGTGTGGTTAGGTAAACTGACTGCGCTCGACATGACCCTATTGAGTTGACTGGGCCGTAAAACCTCAACACAAAGAAGTGTATCGGATTCTCCCTTTTTATTTATAGAACAGAAGATCCTGCATACATGAGATAAGAATGAATACTAAAGCTCAGCGTTTTTATTATTTAATTAAAGCTATAAAAACACAGCAATGGAACAGATTAGATTGCCATAATTTATCATGAATAACTAACTCACCATATATGGACGGCAGATTAGATTGCCATAATTTATCATGAATAACTAACTCACCATATATGGACGGCAGATTAGATTGCCATAATTTATCATGAATAACTCACTCACCATATGAGGATTGCCGTCTTATCAGTTGATAGAGGCTGTTAACACTACAACTGCAGCAGACGGCAGTTTGATTTTTTTTTTTTTTTTTTTTTTTTTTTTTTCAAAGAAAACAAGTCTTGATATTTTATATGAATCGTCTGCTGCAGACAAGTCACATGAAATATCAAGACTTGTTGTCTTTGGAAAAAAAAATGTCGTCTGCTACAACTTTTGCTTGATGTTTAAGGGTTAAAATAACAATTTGCTTGCTACATCGAGAAAAAAGGCTTTCATATATCTGATTACAATGAAGCTTCACAATGAATCTAATTTGGAAAGCCAGTCTATTTATAGACCAGAAGCAAATGCTTAAATTCGCAAGTGCTCAGTTGATCTGGATTACCAGAGTGTATTTGCCTCGTGGTATCTCCAAGATAAGCTGGTGCTATCAAAGAGGTGAGGCAAGCAGTCAGTAGTAGATGGACCTTAGTTCATTAAGTAAATTAATAATTATAATTGATTGATGAAAATAATATTGATATCCGACTAGTAGCTAGTCTATGGATTCTTACTAAAGTTGCATTTTAAGTAGATATTAGTACAACTGAATATGAAATATTAACAATACATTTCAATCAATGAAATCCTTTCAGACTATTACCCTCTTAGTTAAATGGCCCTACTGTATTTGCGGAGCATCACTACAGGAGAGACGAGAAGACCAACAATAATTGTGCAAGGAACAACACACTCTGCAGTTAGAGACGATTTATGGCCGGAGAAATGTGGTGTTGAAAGAAATCATTAAAAACCTTTATTGACTGTGAAAATTGTATGGCCATTGACTGATGCTTAAATTGATAGCAAAACATATCCCACCAGTTACTCTTAAAATTTTATATTTCTTCGAGTTTTTAGCCTAATAGTAATATTGTGCTGTCAAACCTTTTGTATAACGCTGAAATGGTTAATTTTTAATGAATGTGTACTTTTTGAAAAATTCATTAAAACTGAACAATCATTGTGCAGCCTAGCCTAAGGGCCAGGAATATCCTTAAAACTCACTTTTATACCAAGAAAGTGTACACGAGGGTATGCACTATGTCTTTTTTTTTTCAGTTTGGTGGAACATTGTAAATACTCGTTAAAACCGCTCTGGTAAAACGGTTCTAACAGACAACACAGTCTATCAGCACTTTTACAAGTCAGTGTAATTAACACCCTCGAAACCCTACCTTTTTGTAGGCAAAAGTGAGGTTAACATGGGTACGCATAATTTTTCTGTTTTGCTCAAAAACGTAGATTATAGGTATTCGTGAGAATTACCTGACCGAGGCGGTTCTTGCAAACACAACAATCTATGTTCACTAAAGAAGAAAGAAAACCATCGCTTATATTAAAAATCCATTATTTGAAGCCGTGGCGGAAAACGTTATCTTACACGCTGCACGTATGTGTTCCCGTAATTTTTTATGTATAAATAAATACCATCACGAAAACATGCCTATATAATTTTGACCCCCTTAAACCCCACTTTTATACAGTAAAACTGGGGTTTACAGGGGTATACATTATTTTTCTTATTTCTGCTCAAAACAAAGATTGTGGGTGCTCGTTAGAACCGCCTCAACGAAGCGGTTCTAACGAGTACCCACAATCTATGTTTTGAGCAGAAATATGAAAAATATCAGATTTTTTTTATCTGATTTTTTTTTTTTATTTTCTGGTGGTAAAATTTTCTATATATTTGAATAGGCGTAATTTCGTAATGATATGGGCACTTTTTTGCTAATGCATGCTTTCCTTACCTTTGCTCAAGACCATAAAGTGTGGGTACTCTGGTACTAGCAAAAATAAGAAAACTGTCATAAACAGGTCCTTATCGGGCACGACAAACATGGAATTTTCAACATGCCGATGCTAAAAACACGTTGTTCAGCAATCTATCATAAACTGGTCTGCCTCAAAACATACACTGTGGGTACTCATTAGAACCTCACTGCGGCTGTTCTATCAAGTTGCCACAAGTTCCCGCAGAAGTACGACAAATATCAATTTTTTTTATCAGATAAAAAGGTCCGTTTATGCGATATGAAAGATGAACTATATCACACGGATGTAACATTCTTTCCGTTACAAACACGTGTTGTAGGAACTCGTTCGAAACGCCTACATTACGATACGTCCGCGTGCTACAATGACGTCTTTTATATTTGTAGAACTGGTATTTTTCAGATTTTTTTTTATATTACCGTACTTCTGCTCCAAACACAGTCTTTTTTTTTTTTTTGGTGCTCGCTAGAACCCCCACATTGAGGCGGCTCTAACGAGTACCTGGAGTTTATTGTCTTGGGTAAAAATAAGGAAAGATAATGTATACCCTTATATACCCCAATTTTCCCTATATAATTCGTCACACGGACTTGTTAATGTGATGACTGAGAAGGTTCTGATTAGTATCCACAATCTTTGTTTTTAGCGTACAAAACACTTTGTGAACCCCACTTTTCTCAATTTTTTTCACAAGGGTATTTATTGCGCTGACTTGTTATTGTGATGATATACGATTTTGTTGAAATTTTCACGATCTGGCCCCTGTCTGTATACAAAAAAAAAAGTGAAAGTGATAGTAGGGCTTTGTTTTGCCGGAACAAAAATATAATTTTTCTTTACATGAAAATACATATGAGCTGCTAATCTTTGGCTTCCGAAGCCATATTATCATTAAACAATACTTTTTAGTTAGAAAATGACAGGAGGCCAAGTAAGACGCGTTTATAAAACAGCTTTGCTTTAAAAAGGTTAACAAATGAAACATTTCGCTGTGGAAGTTGCTCCGATGATACTGAACTGGAAAGAAAGAAAGAAAGAAAAAAAAAAACAAAAAAAAAAAAAACACACACACAAAAAAAACGTGTTTTAGGAAATTGAGCAATGAACACGCCAGGCATTGTTTGGATTGGTGACCCGGCGCAATATTTATTTTACTTCTCGATTTTTATTATCTATTTATTTACTGGTTTGTTCATATCAAGGGTACATAAACCGTAGCGTAACTGAGACTCAGAGTCAATCGCGGCGGCATGATCACTTCAGAGCATATTTAGTATTTTGATATCTATAGGTAACAGATAGCCGAGCTTACAACTTTCAAAACCTCGAGGTTTGACAAAGGCACACGACCTGTCTGTCGAACGAGTAAAATGATCATTGAGCCCAAGTATAGCGCAAAATGCAGAGTTATGTCGCTATTATAGAGTGAGTGAGTGAGTAATTTGTTTATTAAGTGTAATATATCAATATATTTACAATATACATACATATTAAAATAGCATAAATGATTAATATTGATATCTAGCGGTCCGACTTTTAAGATACTAAAAAGCAGTATAAAACAACAAAACGCAACATCACAGAGAACAAACGTAGACCAGGTTAGCTATGCCTGCTTTAAAACACCACCGTGGGGCCCTCACTTCAGACGCCATGGTCACTCCCTTTGCCAATCCCTCCGCAAATGTTCCCTGGACTGCGCAGCATTTATGATAAAATAAATTATATATATAATTGTTGTTGTTGTTGTTGCTGCTGTTATTGTTCATAAGGCAGAAAAAAAGAGAACAACATAAGCATCGTTCTAAATTAAACACGCGATATGATAGTTCAACAATCAAAGCGCCAATCACAACTAAGACAGACGGTATTTTCAAATATTTTCTTATTAAGGGTAATGAGGCTGATCATTTCAGCTAGGCAGATGATTCACAAGAAATGTCAAGCCCAAAATAAGAACAACAGATAGAATGGCGTCTGCTGCTCAGTTCTGTCTGATGCTTTAAAGTCTAACTAACTAAATAAATCGGCGGTATCTACAAGTGCATTGTCATCTATGAGCACCGTATGCAATAATAATAATAATATGTTTAGTTCAAGAATGAATATTTACAAAATACATCCTTATTCATCTATGTTGTGATTTTAATTCTGACTGCAAAATAATCCCCCCCCCCCCAAAAAAAAAAAAAAATAAAATAAAATAAATAAATAAATAAATACTCATAAGAAAACAGTAATTTCAATTTCATAATTTGACAAATGCTAAGGCATGTGAAAGATTGATCTGAAATACAATCTGATAGAAGTAATGCTCAAGCTGAGTTGTGCTAAGTTTTACAAGGAGGAAAACAAACAATAACAAACAAACAAGATACAGCCAAATAAATAAAGCCTGTGGAGTTGTCTCCATATACACTTCGATCTTGCACAGTGTTGTAGGTTCAACTGATGTTACGGATTTAGAAATACCGCTTTAGTCTGGTTTTGTAAACGTTTGTTTTTGTCATTTTTAATGAATGGTAGTTCTTTGTGTTTTACATCTTTTAAATACATCGAAAATGTAAACAATATACAAAATATAACAAGGTGTGACATTACTCCGTAAACATCATATATGTTATAAGTCAAAAGAATTAAGTAAAGTAACTTACCGTTGTCTTGCAGAAGTGCGCGTTGCCATATTACACGTTTTTCCTCACAATGCGTGTCTATAAGAAGTAATTATAAGCATAGCGTTTATATAGCACCCAAAACAATGCCACAACGGTGATTCATTGGTCAGGCGATTAGAATTGACCATTACCGTCCACTGATTAACCGTAGCCCCTAAAATCCAGCCCCCCCCCCCCCCTCTCCCCCCCCATTAAAACTGACAGATTTAATGTTGTCTGTCATGTGGTTTTAACTGTTACAGAGGTAAAATGTTTAGACTAGAATTGAATAGAATATTTTATATACAGAAGGTGTTCTCCATTGGCATGAAATATATAATACAAACATTAAACAGAATAAACATGAGAAAACAAACTTTTAAATCTAACGCCTCATGAACATTACGAAAACAAGCCTATTCAAATATACTGAAAATTTTACCACCAAATAATGAAAAGTTTCAGATAATAATTCTGATATTTTCCTTATTTTCTGCTCAAAACATAGATTGTTGGTACTCGTTAGAACCGCCTCAGCGATGCAGTTCTAACGAGTACCCACAATCTATGTTTTGAGCAGAAATAAGAAAAATAATGTATACCCCTGTAAACCCCAGTTTTACTATATAAAAGTGGGGTTTAAGGGGGTCAAAATTATATAGGTATGTATGAAATTTACAAACAAGTTTTGTATCCGCAATACTGCTGGGGTTCGTCAAATCATAAAATAATTTAAAACATTCATTAGTATTGGGTTTCAGAAATGATATCTTAAAATTAGTTTATTAAACAATGAAATCCACAAATTTGTTTATTTTCTACAAAACAGGAAAAATGCTCCTCATCTTCCATCTGATTGCACTGCACACAAATTCGTTGCTCACGTCGAATATCTGGTCTGAAGCAGCGGCCACGTTCAATTAATAAATCATGAGCACTGATTCTAATTTTTGTAAGTTCTTTAGTTAACAATTCTGGGAGCCCGTTGGATAAATAGGATTGCAAACAGAAACTGTCATATATTTTTGAGTATGTATGAAGCTTATTGTTATTTATTTGACGTTTAGATAAATTTATTTCAACACATATGTCTGAACAATACTTCTAAGAAATAATTTGTGATTTATTCCGGCAATCCAAGTTTGTCTCACTGACATTCATTTTATGCATAGAATTTGGATGAAAGAATACCAGCTTCTGTAACCTTCATGATGGAGAGCTTTGTCAACTTCATGAACTTCCTTGAGAGAATGGATAGCTGGAATCAGTTAAAAAATAGCTTGAAGGGGAGGGTTTGGAGAGCGGGGACAGGGGGGGGGGGGGACGGGGGGGCGGGGGAGGGCGGGGGCGGGATAGGTATCTGACCGAAACCAGCGTCTTACTCTGCGTACACGTGGGTTCATGCCCGGTTAGAAGTCCACGCGCGAAGTGTCTTACCCCTAGTGTTTTGCGCCTTTTGTTACCGTTTTCTTCTTTTTGTTCTTCCATCATAATAAGCCTGGGTAGTTAATAAGGCACAGATTAAATTAAGCGCTGAGTGGAATACTTGTACGTCTATATATACGTACTTATACGTCTATTTCACCGAGGATTTCTATATTTCTTTGTTTGTTTATTTATTTATACTTTTAGAAACGTTCAAGTCTCGTTTCAGTCTTTACTTCGGAAGACAATATCTGAATCAGACAGAGCGCTTTCTGGAATAATTTCCCTTCAGTTGCGATAAAGAAACAATTCTATCTTTTCTACTAAGTTTCCTCTGAATAAAGGTTTCTAATGGAACACACGTTCAATAGTTCAATAGGGTATCATAAGCTATACTTTTTTAGACAGTAGATCCTGAGCAGCGGTCGTCTGGTCTAATTTGTATTCACCAGTGTATGTACTTGCGAGTGATATTCACCAAGATCTACAGGATTTATTGAAACCACAGACTGTGATGGTACCACCGTTATATGTTTGCTTCTAAATGACGTGTATTTTGTTATGCAGCAGAGGTAGGGTTGATACCACCATGCAGTCTGCTTCTACGTCTTTTTTTTTTCTTTTAGTAGCAGGGTTCGGGTTGGTACCGGCACCTTTTTTCAGCTTTTTAATATAGCATGTGTCGGGTTGGTGTGGATCTGATTGTATCAGTTCCTGAGTATTTATTATTATTATTATTATTATTATTTACTTTGGTACCGACATTTATTTATTTATTTATTTTCCCCGTGTTGCCTTGTCAAAGTCTAAACTCTGACCTCGGAGGGCGGGAGGTGGGGGGTGGGGGGTGCGGGCGGGGGGGGGGGGGGTGTGTAACAGGGGTAATTTTGGTACGGGTGTGCGAGCAGGTATTTCAAAACCTACCCCATTCATATACATTGCCTTTGAAAAAAACGGACCCATTCATATACTTGCTCATCCAAAATGATGACCTATTCGTATACTGACTTTGATTTTTATACCCATTTATTGCTGGTTTATAGACGAATACATGTACAGACAATTCATTGAATACCAAGAAAACAAGCAGCCTCGAAAAATCTCTGAGCGAAAAATATGTGCACATACCAGGATGTCAGAAAAAAGGGGCCTTTCACATAAGAATCCAGAAAAATTGGGTCATTCATACATTTTTTGTCGAAGAAAGAGGGCCAGTCATATACCTGGCAGCGCTGAAAAAGGGGGCCATTCGGCACGCACATCCGTACTATGCCATATATAGTAAGTCCCGCCGCCCCCGCCCCCCCCCTCCTCCCCACCACGACCCCCACGAGACTCTGACTGCCTCGTAGTTCGTATAAAAATTCAATATTACACTCTTTCCCAGACCTGTGTCGAATAACATTGTCCAACGCAATGAGATCAAAAAAGATCGTATATGTAAGCAGTCTGTGTAGCTGCATTATCGATAGCGAGACAAATTCCAACAGCCCAGTCGGGATTCTTATTTTAAATCAATGTGACATTTACTACGCCATGATTTGCATAACATATTATATGTGTCACGAAACGCTGTTCCGGTTTGTTATTTAAAAGGGGATGGATCAGGCTGATCAGAAACATTCATTGGCCAGCATTTGCTCAGAATTTTACTTCCGCACAGTTCGATTCTGTTCGGCACGATTTTATTTATTTATTTTCCTCCCATAGCGTGATGAGTGTATTGCCATTTTATACCCTGAAGCATATCATGGTGTGCATTCAATGAGTATATTATGCAAAAACGCCTGTATTCACTTAGTAGGGATTTTTTTTTTTTTTTTTTTTTTTACAAATTTACAACGATGTCAATATCCAACATTCGGTGAGGTTTTCCTTGAGTCACAAACGTGAAGGTGATGATCACAAAGGTCATCAAGAACATTTTGCAATAAATGTTGAATTTGTTGCTTATTGACAATGATATCAATTTCAAACCCTTGGCAAAGTGTTTTGGGTCAATGAGGTCAAGGTCATGGTGATAGGCACAAAAATTACCAAGTACGTTTTGTGAGTAATACTGAATATTAAAGGTATATACAAAGATATCAGTTTCAAATTTTGGCAAATGTTTCTTGGGTCACAAAGGTAAATGTCATGGTGGAAGCTATTAAATACAATCGGACAGTCGCATTGATTATCAACAGCTAGGTGATTTGAAAATTTCTGATGTATTTGACCATAGCAGGAAAGATGAGCCAGATATTTTATTACTATTATTATTATTATTATTATTGGCAGTATGGCTGATTTTAGAAAATAGTACTAGTAGTAGTAATAATAATAGTAGTAGAAGTAGTAGTAGTAGTGGCGGGTTTTAATAGTGGTAGTGGGAAACTGAATAATTTTAATATGCAAAATTGACTATCCTAGCCTATTTATCCGGACATGAAGGTTTTTGGAAAAATCTAGGCATTTCTTTATAGATAAATGAAACCGACAATTTTCGCTTCCGCCTACTCTTTTACGCATAAGACAATTCACGTTTTGCTATCATGTTCTATCACTGTCATGTTTTATCGTGTTTAAGCTTGTATATTGTATGTATGCGAACAATAGGATGTTTTAATTACGTACATAGCGAGGAATCTTGTCACGTTTGGAGTATGCAAAATTGAGAGTGTACGGAATACAGTGCGCTCATTATTGTTGGTTTTCCCATGTCGGGGTTGCTTTTCCCATATCGCCCCGCTACCACCCCACGCCCCCCGCCCCCTCCCCGGAGTCTTACTGTTGGTTTTCTTTTGCTCCAGCATTTCAGAGGGAAGACCCAGATCAGATGCCGCAATATGCATCGTCTAATCAGGGTCTACACTGTTCGCCTTACACACAACAATATTTTAGATACCACAATTGTAGCAAAATGGACTATTTCAAATTTTAGGTCAAATATTTTAGGTAGATTAGGTGTCCCAATACTTGGGTTAATACGGTATATAAGGAAATGACACGAAACAAAGAAAAACCTAGTACATAATAATGATGGTAAATATGGTACAATGTACAAACTTTACACAATTGTAAATCCAACCACAACATAAAACAGAACAGAACTGAACAGAACTTCATTTAAGAACAAATTCTCAGGCCACTCACAGGTGGCGTAAGAGAAAATACAAACAAACAGACAATAAACAAAGGAACAGGCAATGCTACAATAATAAGACGTATACAGACTATGCGGAAAATGTAGTCGCACATTTGTTCATTATTATCTGAACAAACTCGGAAAACTTTTTAAGTGTCGCTAAATTATCTGAGGCAAGTAGCTCTTTCATTTTTTTAAACAAATGAAACATATAAAATTCTTTAAGGACCCAAATTCCTTCACGCAGATAGCAATGGTTCTGATCAGAGGCTAATCTAAGAATTTGATGGACTTGCTGGTCATTTTGTTTGTTATATCACGCTATGGCTGATTTCAAATTTACACCTACAAGATATGCACCATGTCATGAAAAACACAAACTGATTTATCATGTTTATGCACTATGCAAGTTAATAACAAAAGCACAGATCAACCTGCGCATCCGCGCAGTCTGATAAGCACCTCTGTTGTTCACTGATTAGATAGGATAGGACAGTTTCTAGTTTCAATGTCTAAAGTTTCAAGAGTCTAGCTAGTCTCTGTAGCTGAGCAGTCCCGCTTGAGTCTTACCTGGTTGAAAAATCCCGAAGACAGCTTTTCTCATGACGTGGCTAATATCATAATGCAAAAGAACTTGCTACCAAAACGTCTGAATTCTTTCTCAAATTCTACTATAAATTAGAAATGATTTGTCAAGGTAACACGGCCCAGTTTGAGAGTTCAAAAACAAAATGTGCAACATCATAGAAAACCTGCTTTATGAGTTTGCGAACAACAAAAAACACAGACCTGCCTGCACATCTGCAAAGTCGCATTAGCGGATAAGTGGATAGTATATTACCTCTTGTTGCTACGTCCTTGATTTGGTTTCATTCTTATCTGGTTTGAAACCCGAAAGACAGGTTTTGCTAGTGACATGACACAAATATATTCTGTATACAACAGAATAGGCGGCAGAATGACAAAACCAACAGGTGTGTCAGGCAAGGAATGATGTCAGCCTGGGCATCCACACAGTCTGAATCTCAGTCTTTGCTGTGCACTGACAAGGCAGTCAAGAATCCTAGCCAAAAAGAATATTATTACTATAAAGGCTGGTCTAGTGACCAACCTCTACAGTCGTGATATTACTTTGGTTTTATTTTGGTGGATTATTAAACAGATTATAAGAAAAAAAAATTTAGTCATGGAGACTGAAGCCAGTCTAGCGCAAAGACAGCTATTATGGTTTTGTCATGCGGTAACTCATTAATATTTTTTTAATCAGGCCAAACAGCAACAGCGATAAATAAACATGTTGACAACATAAGCATCAATTTATGGATGACAGTTACCTCTAAATAATATTTTTATTTTTCATGTTGGTTTTCAAAATTTAATGTTCGCCTCATTATAGTGATTAATTCAGTTTCTATTGTACTATATGTGCCCTACCCCAGCAAGCGCCCCTCCACTACGTTTTCAAGGAGTAGAATAAGCATCCCCTACTTCTCAAAGAGTGAAGAAAAAATGAAATTCACTAACAAAAAGTAATCTTTCAATGGGTATCAGTCAGTACAGCAAAGTCTACCCTAAAAACAAATTGTTTCCTGTGATTGTTATAACCCATACTTTGCACTTAGTAAGTGGTAACAGTAGGAAAACGCTAGTGTTGGTGATCCGCTGAGAAATATAAATTATTTATTGTTCAAGGATTACACTGCTTGGAGTTTCTGGCTCTCAGACATCTCCGAATAGAGAGTCTGTAGACACAACTTTAAATAAGCATTTTTAACTCAAAAGGACAACATAGTATAAACGGAAATCTATAAATTGCTGCACAATTTACTCAATTGGACCCTTTTAAGTTGGCTTTGGTGTTGATGTTTGATGTCGCTTTCTTCTTAAGCCCTTCTGTGGAGTTGATGCAAAAGGTCGTTTTCTTGTGACAGTTTCTCCTTGTTGGCAACTCTTCAAAACTTTGAAACTGGCTTTCAGGTCCGAAATCATACTAAATTTCACTTGAAGAGTTCTTTTGCAAACAATTGCTTTGCAAGAAATTCGGAAGAATTGCTTCATATTTTAAAGCCGATTCCATACACAAAATTTGTAATTGTAATAGCTCAGCAAGTCTCTAAACGACCGATTTCGTGGGTAACAACGTCCATGGGTCTGTTGTCTTGTATCTGTCGTTGGTAGACTTAGCATTTGTCTTTCCTATTGTTATAGATTTTACTTTCTCATACGACAGATAGTAATGTTGATATTTACCGGACCAGTAAATTGTTCGGATAAAGTAAACGTACACTGTTTTATTTTTTTGCCTTAAATATGGGATGTTCATCAGGAGGTGTAGTACTTTCTCATGAGAAACTGGGTAAAGCTTGGGGATAAAATCATTTCCTCATGAGCAAAGCCCTAGTGCTCCTTCATTCCAACAGTTTTGTCATGATATCACATTTTCTTCTTCAGAATCTGGCTTCCACTAATTACATTTCATAACTAGGTGTTAATGGTGGCTTCATGCTGAAGGGAGAGGGTGGCTTGTAATTGAAAGTATTACATGGCTAATAACTTTGATTAGGCCTCAGAATCCAGATCTGGACCAAGATTGTACCTTAAATGTAAGACTGACGCTAGCTGCCATCACCGAAACATACCCTATCTATAATAAAGTGGCAGAAAGGCATCTGGAAATGAAGTTGTTAATAATAAATCAGAAGTTTTGAAACGGCAGACGCAAAGGAAAGTTTAGGTTCAGGTGATCTGACACGCCATTATACTTTCAGTCATTTAGCATAACACAGGTGCAACAGAAACAATATTAGCTTTCAAAACGTTTGAAAAGTCATCTATCGGCACTGTATAACAGTGTAATTGTGACGTATGAGGTATAACTGCCATCTCGTTAATAAATAAAATCTACCGCTTATCGGAGAGTTAGAAGTGAAACCACATTATTTTTCCCACAGTGGCTAGCTGTCTTGCTGTCCCGTCTGGATTTGGTATTCTCTGGTACTTCAGCTGAGTCACCGCGCATAGACGGTGGTAATGCTCATTACGTTAACACATCAATGAAATATAAAACCCTGGAACACACAATTTTATTTATGGAAAAGTTGGTGCATTTTTTTTCTTATTTTGGTTCAGAAACGTAGATTAGAACCGCCTCATCGATACGGTTCTAGGCAGTATCAGCAGTCTATACTTGAAGTAATAAAGGGAAACTATCACAGTTTTCATCCGAAATATGCCATTTATTGGAGCCATGAAAAAAAAGGCTATATTTTACATGGACATGTTAACGTAATGTTTTCATTCGTGGGTATATGATCTTAGGTTAGATCTCAACTGAATGGAAAAACATTGTGAATTTACCTCGCTTACCAAAGGAAGCTATCTCAAGGGGAAATGCTATCGTAATATAGTCAGCTTATCGGGCTGTCAGAGAAAAAGCTCTTTGATTGTATTATGGCATATTCGCTTTGTAGTCACAATTCAAAATGATACATGTATCTGCACGCTTACTGGTGGAATATAAGTTATACACTCTGCCTTATTAGACCACAGCGTTTGCGAAAAATCATTACGTTTCTTCATAGCTGATCACGCACAGTTTGCGGTTTTTGATGTACACACACGTACTCCAAACGTTCTCCTTCTACTTCTAGCCATCAACGTATTTGCACGGAGGACAAAACATCACGAAAACATGCCTATATAATTTTGACCCCCTTGAACCCCACTTTTATATAGTAAAACTGGGGTCTACAGGGGTATACATTATTTTTCTTATTTCTGCTCAAAAACATAGATTGTGAGTACTCGTAAGAACCGCCTGGCCGAGGCAGTTATAACAAGTACCCACAATCTATGTTTTGAGCAGAAATATGAAAAATATCAGAGATTTTTATCTGAAAATTTTCAGTTTTTGGAGGTGAGATTTTCTATATATTTGAATAGGCATGTTTTCGTAATGAAATCATTTAAAGGTACACGAGATACTTTGGAGAGAAATCCTGATTACGTATGCGCGTAATAAAACATATGCGCAATAAACAAGTCAATTGACTATAAAGTACTTACAGTAAGGGCTGCTCTGAAGGAAAAAAAAAAGTTGCCAGAGTAGCTCCATTTTCGCAGAAAAATGTTACATCTAGATTTTCCTTGTTCTGCGTGACAATACTTTCTCTTCTGGCTACGCAACTGCCCCTGTGTATTGCTAATATTCATGTAATCATTTTACAAGTATAAATTGTCTCTTTCCCACCTAATAGTTAGAAAATAGAGCACAAAGCCAATCTACTCTATCAGATATACTTTTAATTATTAATAAAAGCAATTAGAAAATGAAAGAAAGTTTATATTCTGAATGACTATGTCTGTATACCGTTCAGACTGTGATATTTTTAAGAAAGTCGGTGCGGTCTGAACTTAAAACTCGAGATCCAAATTACAAGATGGTACTCTACATTAGTTTTTTAATGTCAATACAAAGAAAAGTTCTAGTCAAAAACTGCGATTAAACACTGCTGTGTAGTTTGGTTTAAATACATGTACTTAGATCGTTATAGTAAGAATGTTACCGTTTGCCAATATTTTCAGCAGTATAAAGCCTATACGTTTCTCTATAGATTCAAGCAAACCTTGCAGAAGTATAGCGTAATAAATGGAATTTATCATAAATCCACAAGTATTTATCTTTTTCGAACTATAAAAAAAATATTTTATCGTTGACTACAATATCCCTTGACGTATACGTCATCCTAGTTTTGATGTACCGTTTCAAAATGATTTAATACCTAATAATTATTGGTACAATTGTTGTGTTTTAGACGAATTTACAAAATCATGTTTTTGTTTTTTGTTTTGTGTGTGTGTGTGTGTGTGTGTGTGTGTGTGTTTTGTGTTATTTTTTTTTTTTTTTTTTTTTTTTTAGTTTGTTCTGACTGGTTGTGTTAATAACATTTTCATCAACAGACTCTGTTTTCTAGTTAATAAAATAATCATAAAATGATAAAGCAGTAGTAATAGCGACGCATGTAAGAAGCAATTTGTTATAAAATGAATAAAGAAAGGAAGAAAAAAAAACTAAATGTGAGGCACGGCAACCAAAACCAATAATGAAAATAAAATAAAAATAACAATAAATATAAATAAAAAAGAAAAAAGAAAAGAAAAGCAAACAAAAGAAAACGGTACGTTGAATCACTATATGCGACAAAGAGGATTTTCAACAAATCCGTTTTTCATATCAAACTTTAAATCGACGATAAAGTTTGTCATGACTTTAGACACTATGATACACGCCCATGCCTTCAGTCTACAAAATTTGACAGGAGGTAATCTTAAATGAAAGAGTTTGCTCCCTCGTTTAAGATTAGCCCCTTGGAAAGGGAGGCCAAAATATGAGGTAAGAGTTGACATTCTTGTAGGTGAATCAAGTCTCTTTAAAGACCTAGCACACTTTTGACCCTTAGACAGCCAATCACGACATTTACAGACGCCATTTTTTTTTTCAGAGAATTATATGTGAATCATCTAACAGCTCTAACGGCTTAGGCAAATATCACTCTCGGGCGGAAAATGTGATCCCATGTTCCCCGTCAAGAATCAAAATAACTAAATTGTTTTGGTGTAGATGATTTTGGAGAGCATTTGATCCAAAACGTGGATGGTTTACGGTTGTAGAATAGACTGTATAGGGCAACGATAAACGATAAAACATTGAAATCTGGGTACACCTGGAACGGAAATACTCTGACAGCTGATATGGAATAAGTGAGGTTGAGAAGGGGGATAATATATGATGTCATATACGGTATATGCCACGAGAAAGGCTTTCAAATGAAGGAAGTCCGAAAGACAGGCTTTCTTGGGCTCTCCGTTTTCAGCACACACACACACACACACACACACACACACACACACACACACACACACACAAGCACGCGCGCGCGCACGCATGCAACCCACGCAAAATAACAGAAACGAAAATAAAAAATAATCAGCTTCAGTTTTCAAAACTACCGTTGTACATACCTTCCAGCTAAAGACCAGGTACGAAAGTGCACTCGCCTTCGGGAACTGATTGAACATCGACTGGGCATGTGCCATACTCATTGCTTTCTATGGCAGAAATAACACGGAATCCAAACGACTCGGGTGGGTTTCTTGCCTTGTATTTATTTACGTATTCAAGAGCATTAAAACCCCTGCTGTAAAATATTCACAAATTTTATTTTCATGCCTTTCTAGCCATGGATGCCAACTCAGTACATGTAATTTAAACTACCATAGATCTAACGAAGTGAAGTGAGATGGGGAGGGGATGGGATAGACCGGGTCTTGAACTATATGATGAAGCGTACGGAAACCGGTTTCAAAGAAGACCGCTCCATTTCGCCCCCATCCTATCCCCATCCTCTGGCTATAACTCAATAATGACAGATCCTGACTAGCTACTGCAAGAAAACAGCAACAATATTATATCTAGCTTGTAGGCAATTAAGAAATTCTGTACATTTCAGCAGATTTCATGTCATACAGAAATTTATAAAGCACGTTTTACACAGGTATCATACCGTTTTCTGGTCTCGGCGTTTTTCCTGCTAATCTTGTATCGGCGCAATTTTATCCCCAGCATAGGAAGTAGGGACAGCCAATAAATATATTTATTACTTGCTAAAACACGCTGATCAGAGTTATATGACGGTTTGTTTGACATTTTAAATGGTTGCTTTGTCAGCGTATGTGGGTAATGGTATACACAAGAAAGACATAGAGGCACTAAACGCCAGAATGTTTGGATTGAATCAGCACAAAGAAGAAAATGTGGGGTTTTTCAGCAATTTAACGTCTGTTTGCTATTTTAGTTGAATTTCTTTTTGGCTCTATCTAAAGAGCATTCATTCTTGTTTTTCTAGATATAGTATTTTGTACAAGTCCTCGTAGATTAATAATGACAACCATTTTTCTGACACTACCCTGTCTCTTGATACGAATCATAATTACGGAGGCATGTAAACAAATGCTATTACAGTCCGCGGAGTTTTGCTTTCTGACCATGGCGCAAGGCATTATTAAACACATTATACGGTCATAACTTATGCGATCAGAACCAGTTTTAGACTGAAAACGGAGGTATCTTGTTATGATCTTTTGAATTATATTCATCAGCGCCACGAAAACTACTTCTGTCGCGATATAGATGCGAATCTGCACCGCGACGCGAAACGACGCTGCTAATCTTGTCTTCGGATGCGATATTTTGTTACGAGTATGTTTTCTTGTCCTCCGCGTTGTATCTTTAATAATAGTCTAAATTATTCAATGACGCTATCATTACTGAACATTCACGCCACTTTTTAACGTTTGATCTTTGATGACTTCTTGGACCCAATATACACTGGACTAGTAACTATGGTACAGTTATTGTATTTATTGGAATTATGTTGTCGTGGCTGAGTTTTCATAATTCTGTATGATGAAGTTTAAGTGCTCATATTTCTTTTATTTCTCCAAACATCTGAAATTTGTTTTCAAAAGCAATAGTTTAATATATTGCCTTTACAACTGCATCATTATATTTAAGGAAAATTAAACATTTCTTGTAAACATCAACAAGAAACCTAGGTACCCATTTTAACTATTTTCGGCACTTTTAGCAGAAAATCATCAGAAATTCACCCAAAAATCATGGTATAAATTCAATTTTATTAATTGTGACTGAACATTTTTTCAACCAAACCTATTACAAACAATGTATTACAACCTGTTATTTTTCAAAATAATTTTAATGACCGCAGTGCTGTAAAATAGCGCTAAAATCAAGCCAAGACAACATATTTTGGCAGCTTCCGTTAGTGACAAGTCCGAGTATTATTAAGTCTGAGATGACTTCAAAGACGATCGGTGTGTTGTGTGGTTTGATGAAATAAATTTTGATCGACATGCGCAAATATGTCCCTGACTCTCCGTTTTGATTCTGTTTCTACATTTTGGCTTGCAGACTGTAAACTAAAACTATTGTTTTAGGACTACACATATAAAAGCGCAAGCACACACGCACACACGTGCGTGCGCATGTACTCACGCACGTTCTAGCACATTACGAGGGCGGGGGGTGGGGGCGGGGGGGAAGGGGCAAGGGTGTCAGAATTACGCAAAAAATGCACAAGGCATATAAAACGCGTCTTTTTCTAAGATTTTAACAGACTGCAGTTGCATAGCTCCACTTAAGCGCTTTTTCAGACCGAAAAAATTCTCCATGAAAACATGTAGTTGGTACGCAGTAGACGCGCCTCGGTGAGGAGCAGCTAATGAGTAGTAACACACAACATACATTTTCGTCGAGAAATAAGAAAAACAAATATGTGGATACCCCTTCTTATCTGGAGCTATGCAGCTGTGCAGGCTTTGCTGGATGCACATGTGACATTGTAGGTTTTGCTGTGCTCTGGCTCATTTGTGATTTTGACATTCTCAAAGCTCAGTACTATATTTTTTTATGAATGTCAAACAGTATTTTACTATAGAGAAGTTGTTTGTACAATTACAATCTTAGCTTCTTTTCTCTCCTGGGTCCTTTAGGAGGTCTACACAGTCTGATAAGAGTCTTTCAAATCCACCTTATGCAGATCATTATTGCCACCTAAATTAGAAACGAACATGTATTATAATTGTATATCGGAACAGCCCTTTTTCGCTGACAAAAATGGTTGGCATCATACATAATTTCTTCACTGGTCTAACATTGAAAATTGTGCAGCCAAAAGTTGGCTCAACACCTTACGAGCAGATTTACGTTGGTCCAATGTTGACTGTCCACATTAGGCCAAAGAAATGGACAACCATTATTCAACGTTGGCCCAATTCGGGATTTTCTTGACGCCCAAATGCCTCCGAAGAAATATCTGCTCAAAGCGACTAACCGTTCTGGAGCAGATATAGACTGAAGATTTAATAGATGGATGCAATGACGGCCATCGTTGATATCGGAACGGAACGATTTTAGTAATTAAATATTGCCATGTCGATTCGATGCCTCCCATCAGGTTTCAGTTCATTCTGGCTCCGTTCGGGAAGAGATGTTTAAAATATTTCAAGAGGGCCGCCATTGTGGCCATCTTGGATATCAGAACAGAACGGTTTAAGCAATTCTGAATCTCCATGTCGCCTCAATACCTCCCTTTAAATTTCAGCGCACTCTCACTTTCGGCTCAGGAGAAGATATTGTTTGAACATTTCAAGATGGCCACTATGGGCCATGAAGATTTCATAGATAGATGCCATGGCGGCCGTCTTGGATATCGGAACGGAGCGATTTTAGCAATTAAATATCACCATGTCGATCAGATTTCAGCTCAATCTGACTTTCTGTTCGGGAGATGTCGTTTAAATTATTTCAAGATGGCCGCCGCTGTGGCCATCTTGGATATCGGAACAGAACGACTTTAGCACTGAATTTCCATGTCGCCCCAATACCTCCCATTAAATTTCAGCTCAATCCCACTTTCGGTTCAGGAGAAGATGTTGTTTGAAGAATATCAAGATGGCCACCATGGGTCATGAAAATTTTATAGATGAATGCCATGGCGGCCGTCTTGGATATCGGAACGAAACGATTTTAGCACTTAAGAATCGCGAAGTCGATCCGATGCCTACCATCAAGTTGCAGCTCAATCTGAATTTCCGTTCAGGAGGAGATGACGTTTAAAGTATTTCAAGATGGCCGCCATGGATATAGGAAGAGAACGACTTTAGCAATTTTGAATTTCCATGTCGCCACGATACCTCCCATCAAGTTTCAGCTCAATCCGACTTTCCGTTAGAGAGGAGATGTCGATGAAATAATTTCAAGCTGGCCGCCATGGGCCATCTTGGGTATTTGAAGGAAAAGACATTAGCAATTCTGAATCTCCATGTCGTCCCGATACCTCCCATCAGGTTTCAGCACAATCCGACTTTCTGTCCTGGGTAAGATGCCGTTTAAAGAATTTCAAGATGGTCGCCATCTTGGATATCGAAACGGAACGAAGTGAGCAATTCTGAATCTCCATGTCGTCCCGATACCTCCCATCAAGTATCAGCTCAATCCGACTTTCCGTTCGGGAGATGTCGTGTAAAGAATTTCAAGATGGCCGCCATCTTGGATATCGAAACGAAACGACTTTAGAAATTCATAATCTCCATGTCGTCCTGATACCTCTCACCAAGTGCCAGCTCAATCTGACTTTCAGATGTTGTTTAAAGAATTTCAAGAGATGTCCGCCGTCTTTTATATCGGAACGCAACGATTTTAGCAAATCTAAATCTACATGTTGCCAAAATGCCTCCTACCAAGTGTCAGTTCAATCCGACTAACGGTTTTGGAGATGTCGAAAATGTGAACAGCTAACAACGGACGATGAACGACGGACGGACGGATGATGGACGACAGATAGCAGATCACGACTTAAACTTACCTGGAGCAAGTACCTCACCATGAACTAACAATACGATTTTCGAAAGCGAAATGTAATCTAAAAGTCTTTAACATTAACGGCCGCTTGCAGCTCCGAGGACAGTAATAGCCTCCAACTAAAAAACAGCTGAGGTCAGTATTAGTATTTTCTGCAAATGTAATCCGCGGTCAGATTATCAAAAAGGGGTTGGTATAAAACGCAGCATTTCTGCGCAGCTATAATAAATATATAGGAAAATGCAGCCACTATAGAAATATAAGGTAAGCTATTATAGAAAGAGGTATAAAATGCATGCAGACGCATATGCAGCCGATATAGAATATATAGGGACCACTGTTAAGAGATATTTTGTTCAATCTTGTTAAAGTTAGATCTATATAAGGTTTATTCTATCTTTGATGATTAGACAGAAGAGATTTTTTTATGACTGAGTCATCACTGTGCAGTCGCGCCTGAGTCTTGGCTGTTCGCATGTGCGTATGCAAAGTCATCTGGTGGGGCTAGGTGTCGAAATCTTGGTCTAAATTAACTTCGACTAGTTCTATACTATATGTAAGTGAACTGTGAAGGCTTTGGCAAGACTGCGTGGAGGCGCTGTCGCGCGAGAGCCTTCACTGTTCGCAAATGCGCATTCAAAGTCATCTAGTGGGGCTAGACGTTGGATTCTTGGTCTAATTAGCTTCCTATATGCGAACCAACAGTGAAAGCTTTGTCGAGACTGCGCGGAGGCGAAGTCGCGCCTGAGTCTTCGCTGTTTGCATATGTGCATGCAAGGTCATCTATAGGGGCTAGATGTCGAATTCTTGGTCTAATTAGCTTTTGGTAAGGGTGTGCGAGCCAGTATTTCGAAACCTACCCCATTCATATTCCTGAGCTTTGGAAAAACGGACCCATTCATACTAGATCATCTGAAATGTTGACCCATTCATATACTGCCCTTTGATTTTTTCTACCCATTTATTGCTGGTATTTAGACAAATATTGCAGTCAATTCATTGAATACCAAAACAACAAGCAGCCTCAAAAGTCTCTAAGTGAAAAATATACCGGGATTTCAGAAAAAGTGGGGCCTTTCATATACCAATCAAGAAAAATTTGGTCAGTCATATACTTTTTTGTTGAAAGGGGCTAATCATACACCTGGCAGCGCTGTAAAAGGGTGGGGTGGGGGAGCATTTAGCATGCACATCTGTACTATGCTATATATAGGAAGTTACCCGCCCCCCGCCCGCTCCCCCAAAGAGCGACTAGCTCTATATTATATGTGCGCGAACAGGGAAGGCTTTGGCGGGACTGCGATATATATGCAAACTGGGGCGACTCTAGACATATTCTTCAGAACTGTCCTTTATTTCTGGTCAAAACACATAATGTGACGAACAGTCTATGTTTTAGTGCAGAAATAAGAACCATGAATTGTCCAGTCACGCAAACAGGTTATGTTTCCGGGTTGATCACTTTGAACTAACAAATTCAAAGTCCACCGTGTTTTGAGTTTGGGGCAATATGAATGAAAAAAAAAAAAAATAAAAAATAAAAAAAAACGCAAATTTTGTGAAATGCAATTACTTTTTAAGCATGATCAAATATTTTATGTATCAACAAGACATTATCATACAGGTAAACAAATTCATTGTCAAAGACCATGCAAATAATACATACGAGATACTTTGATCCTCGTAGTTGCTTTACATAAAAACACCTAATCAAATATATATAAAATAAATTTTCTGAGAAAATTATATTTAGTTAAACCAGTATCGGTCTAATCCTTTTACAACAAGCGCCTTGGGTGAATTACTCTTAACAGATAATAATTCAAACGGTACTTTGTGGCCACCAGGAATTCAATTTGTGACAGATTTAAAACACACATTTTTTCATTTGTTATCTTATAAATTAAGCCATTACTTTTAAATAACTTGTTCTTGATATTTTAAGAGTTAATTATATTTAGTTACACCAGTATCGGCCTAATCCTTTTACAACAAATACCTTGGATGAATTACTCATAACCGATAATAATTCAAAAGGTAGCAGTACGCAGAGAAGACTTGGATCAGCCTGCGCATCTCGACAACCTGATCAGTCTATGCTATCTGGACGAAGCAGCAGTACAACTTAAAGAGGGTGTGATGAAGATTGATCAGAATGTGCAGATATGCAAGCTGATCTGAACCTTCACTTAACATACATATTAGTTTGTAGAAATAACTGCGTTTCAGAAAATTCAGTTTGTGTGATTGCAGAAAATAAATATTCACATTTTTTTTGGATACTGTTATTTTTTTTTAAATTTCCTACTAGATTTATTATCTAGTGCTCCATCAGAAGGATAAGGATTCAATTTGTGAAGTGTTCTTGTATACTTTAGAAAATAAATAAATAAAGTGATACAACACAAATCAACAATTAAATACAAATTTGCAAATGAATTTATTTGGTTCTAAAGTAACATATTGAATACTTCTCAATTATATGAATTACCCCTTATAGTGCCCCACATATGGAGACTTAACATCCTTATAATTACCAAATAATCTTAGATAAGCAGGGGGCGGCTAAATCTTTACCATCCTTTGATGTCCGCTCTGTTATCAGAACTGTATATTAGGGCTGATCATGAGGGGCAGTGGTCTAGCCAAAGAAGGAACAAAATGTGTCTTTAATCCCATTACCTGTTGTTAATGCGCGCGTGCCAGTTGTTAAATACAGTACACAGTAACAAGTCCCTGTAAACTCCTCTTTTATATAATGCAAACTTGCTTGAAATGTCCGATCCTATTTTCTGGGAAAAATAGAAAACAAAAATCCTCAATTTATACATATGCAAACAGTGCAGACCCTGATCATACTCAGATCATTCACGCTAAGCATGTCGGGTGATAAATTCAGAAGATGACATTTTGAAATATTTTCTTACATTTCGCAGGAGATTTGATATTTTATGATGTTTAAAGTTTTTTTTTTTTTTTTTTTTTTTTTTTTTTCTGCTTTATCCCTATTAATATCTGGTAAAGATTTAGCCGCCCCCTGCTTCATCATTTTTCGATGATATTTCATCAATGTCCAGTAGATCTGGTAGATCGAGTTTGTCATTTTTATTTTCCTTAATATCTGGTAATGTGATCCCTATATATTCTAGATCGGCTGCATATGCGTTTGCATTTTATACCTCTTTCTATAATAGCTGCATTACCCTATATTTTTATGGTGGCTGAATTTTCGAGAAGTGCTGCGTTTTATACCAACCCAGCAAAACGACTATGTGCGCCAAGGGCGATCAACATTTGTAAGTATAGGTACCTAGTTTAAACGACTTCAACTACAAAATGCATTGGTAATCTGGCATTACATCTATTAAGGTGGAAAAAGTGTCGATGTGAAGGTTATTCATATATATGCTCCTGAATTCAATTTTAGCCGTCCTGAACAGCTTCCTCGATTTTATAATTCATTTTGCGGACGAACAGAAATGTTTCCTATGCTTCTGGTCTTTTCAGTGGAAAGTTGATCCACTTCTTACATTTATGCACAAAGTGTTTAATTTTTTTCAAATACTCTAAACATTTTCATTTACCCTTTGTCCCAAGCACCTCTCCTCTACATAAATTCTGCGCCAAGACAAGATCAGCAGGAAAAACGACGAGAGCAGAAAATGGTATGATACCTGTGGTTTTAGAATTCTCGCATTTGCTTTACACATTCGGACAACGACGATGTCATAGCGCGGCAATCTCAGGCGGCAAGAAATAGCTGCAAACTGCAAGTCGTACAAATACTATTACACATTGCATATTTTCATTTCGGATTAATAGTGAAAATCAACAAAGAAAAACAACTCAAACTGCTTTATTTCGTCTGCTGCACAATGTGGCCGTCTAAACTAATCGATACAACCCCTTACAGAATTTTGTTATGTGGTGTTATATATACAGGTAAATTTTGTGGGGTGTTATATTTGCTGCGCGGGAATTTAATGTCAGTCTTACGCTAGCCGACGCAAGGGAGACAACCGGTAAATTCCATATATATGATTACCGTATAAAACCGATATGGTACAAAACAACCTAGGGAAGGTAAAATGGAAGCTCTGAGTCTACTGCAGTGCCTAAAAAGATGTGGGGTGGTATAAACACCCCACATTTTTTTCACACCCCACAACAAAGGTTTCATATATAAAAACGCCCCGCATCCGGAAAGTTTCTTTCTATATATATATATATATATATATATATATATATATATATATATATATATATATATATATATATATATATTATTGTTTTGCCTGGTGCTTTTCCTAGAAGAGAAAAAATTGCAAACTTTTGTCATGATTCAAACTTTTGTCATGATTCAATTCAAAATCAAATGTCAAACATTTTAATTTTCCCTATAATAAATAGCAAATAATGCAAAGTAGACAGACGGCAGATTTTCACCAGGTTCCGGGTGTTCTGAACTTCTCACTTTGTAGTTATGACATATAAAAAACATATTTGATGATCATTTCTTTTTCAAAACATATCACTTTACGACAGAATTTGCAAAGGTCAGACCAATTTGTGGCCGCAAATTTAATTTTGAGGCAAGTATTTGAGGCTAAAGCACACAAACAGAAACAACATGTCAAATTGTTTCAAATAAGATATTGTCATTCATCAATTGGGCCTGCCTCTTTGTGCGAAAACGTGTCTTCGGGCATATGCGGACAACATAAGAGCAGTCTGATCAGGTCCTTGGTGGTCCGCTAACAAAATCCATCACGAAAACATACCTATATAATTTTGACCCCCTTGAACCCTACTTTTATGTAGTAAAATGGGTTTACAGGGGTATGCATTATTTTCTTGTTTATGCTCAAAAACATTGATTGTGGGTACTCGTTAGAACCGCCTCGCCGAGGCGGTTCTAACGAGTACCCGCAATCTATGTTTTGAGCAGATATTATGAAAAATATCAGACTTTTTATCTGATAACTTTCAGGTTTTGGTGGTGAAATGTTCAATATATTTGAATAGGCTTGTTTTCGTAATGGCTTATCGCATGTGCAGGGTGTACTTGGATCTGTGCATTTTGCGCATGTTCAAAGACACCATTTCCCTTGGCGCGATCCAATTAACCATTGCATTTAGAATAAAACGCCTAGTGGAACACGTGTCGAAAGCACAGTAGATTGCAGTGCTATTCACAGTTTTAAGTATAATATCGTAGCTATAATAGCAGTGTTTTACATTTATATTCCATTCCACATAATGAAATATTGTTTTTATCAGGGAATCGTCCCATTCGTTATTGTCAGTCAGTCATATTTAACCCTTTCATCCCTGTTTCTGAAGTGAACACTTCCATTTTAGAACCTTGTCAGAATCATTGTTCCAAATAGGGTTCTTAGTCAAAAATCAAAACACTGCGACTGCTTAAGTCAAACTAAATTATGGATAATATTGGTTTAGTTCTGTTTTATATGTTCTTTACATTTCAACTTCAGTTATCTCAAACTATTTTTATCTGAAACTGAAAGTTCCTGTCTCTTCGATTTTGAGTTAGTTCGAGTCCACCGTACATATTTTTGACTCAAATACTATACATATAATACATATATAACTGCATCCATTGTATGATCTGGGATAAATAAAGAAAACATATCATTGATTTGTCGTCTGCTGAATCTGCCCAGAGAGTGGTAAAGGTTAACCCTTCCAGCCCTGCAGGCCAATACAGATACCTTTGCAAACAGTGTAGATTCAGATGAGATGGCACATAATGAGCCATCTCATCTAGATCTACACTGTTTGCCAGTATATTATTTTATTTATTTTTGACAATGTCCCTGTTTTGCAACAATGGACGTCCGAATTCAGAGAGATGGATGAGCCCATTTAAGAAACTCGTGAAAGGATTAAAGAAGACAACTAGGCTAGCTATTTGTACACTGTTCCCTTTCATCAAGTATTTCTACCCCGTCCCACTTCATCAAGTTTGGACCACTACTGAAGGTCTAAATCAAGCAAGGCCCCTGTAAACTGATTCCAGCATGCGCGTTCATGATCAGAGTCCACAAGATTTGAAGACGAGGCCGAATCATACTCATTTTCCACCCAGACCTTTTGTCCTTCCCTCAGCTTGTGCACCGCAGAACCGGAAGTACTGGTGACGCCGCTTATGTAGTTGTAATTGGAAATACCTACAAGCGTCAAGTCGTCAGTGACCACTTTAACACTTCCTGTTTCTCGAAAACTTGTGCATATCTGAACACTGAACAAGAAAGTACCGTTAACAGGTGACGTGAATATGCCAGTCCGGATATCGAAGGCATTGCCATAGCTCAGGACAACCGTTTGGAACACCATTATCTGTCCAGCTGTTGGTGATTTGTCTGCCGCTTCTCTTACATTGAATGCAATACTTGGTGTCTTCATGGAATCTGTTTAATGATAAAAGAAGACTGCTCATTGTTAATTGGACTGGATACACTGTTATTATTTTTGGTCATTTTCTGCCTTCCGCTGATTAAAGAAAGGCAGTTGTCAGTTTCTGGCGAAAGATTGTAACAGCTTACAGATCTAAGCCTGTCCAGTAAAAGTGTGGTTACATAAACTGATCGCACTCGACATGACCCCACTGGGTTGACTGGGCCGTAAAACCGCAACACAAACAAACACAAACTGGACACACGGTATATCTTCCGCCATTTCCGCCATTTCTAAAGAGAAAGACAATTTTTGTGACCTCCTTTTGCAAACGAAACCCTCCTGAAAGTGGCTCTACTCTAAAAGGGGAGCGAATACTTTCCTTTTAGAGTAGACCCCTTTTCAGAAGGGAGGCAAAACAATTTAACAGCCAGCACAGGACATATTGTGCGACCAGCGAAAACTCAGATCAGCCTGTGTATCCGCGCAGTCTTATCAGATTCTTCGCTGATATCATGTGCCTTCTACAGCCTCCAGGCTATCCAGTGAGGTATAAAGGAGAACCTCTGTTACAGCAAATGGATATACAGGCTAATCTTTGCCTTTGTTTGTTACACAGGCCTTATTGTAGGTTTCGTCATACGCTGGCTCATATGTATTCATTCCTCTTTAAATCAAAGCACCGACAGCACTGGTGGGTCAATTATTGCATACTTAGCATCGCTTGTAAACAATCGACCCAAAAACGAAACTTTAATTCATTACTAAGAAACTACAAGAACTAGGTACGCACTAATATCAGGATAAAGAGGACTGAATGCAACAGTGCTGACATTGTACACTAGCAGGGAGGCGTATAGTTCCATGGTATGTTAAGTCTTGAACAAAATTATTTGTCTGTTTCAAAAGACGAAAGGTCGATTTTAGATTTTCATGGGCATGACGGTTGAGACTAATATGCACACAAGCTATGCATACAAGGTTGATTTTATCAATAGTAACGACAACTAGCCTTGTAACTTTAGTACTTGCTTCCTCAAGTTCTTCATCTTATTACTGACTGCTTCTTGAGTTACTTCAGATGAACTTTCAACGTTGATTTTCATTCCTTCGAGCTCCTTTCGCTGTACTGAAAGAGAAAGAGGTAAACTCTAACATAACAATGTCATTTTACCATACGTGAACACAACTTTTGTTATTATTATTATTATTATTATTATTGGCATACAATGGAACAAACAAGAAAGCACAAATGTTATCTCCCTTAGCGGAAATTGTAAAACATAAAACAACCAAATGTATACAGCTTGCTAATGACACTGTTAGTAGAAAGCAAATGGTCTTATCAGCCTTTGCGGATGCACATAGTGATTCAGGCTTACCAGATGTCCTGAAAACACATGTTCACGCGTCGGGGCTAAATGTATTCATTCCACTTCATTTGAAAAGAAAAGTTCTGAAAGGGGAAATTCATTGGAAAAGAGCCTAGAGACAGAAAAGCTGGAAATGATAAATTCTGTCTATGTGTTATAAATCTAAAAGTGTTGACAGCCTGAAAAAGAAAACCCAAGACCGCAAATACCTTCAATGGTACCCATTACTGTTTCTAGCTTCTCAAGAACTTGTTGCATCTGTATGTCTGTTCGGATCACCTTCTCCAGCAATTTCTCTTCATAGTCAAACCTGAAAGGTAGTTTGGAGACAGCACTGTTAACGCGTTTATTCTTAACCCTAACTATACTGAATAAATTAAGATGCCACGCACACTTCTAATGTTTAGCCACTCAGATTACTTGATCCAGGTTGTTGATACAGATTCACATATATAACAACAAACGGTGCAGAGCCAGATCATTTGACTTAACCAACTGATCTTGATCTACGCTGTTTGCAAAGGCAGGGCATACCCGGGTTTAGCAGGTCCTGGGTTAATATTTAGACACCTAAACTTCTCACCACACTTAACATACTTGTCCTACAATCTTAACCCTGCTCTTGCTGAACCCGGATATACCCTGTCTTTGCAAACACTGTAGATCCAGATCAGTTGACTGATCTGGATCTGCACTGTTTGCCATTAAGTGTGTGAATTGATATAAAATATTTGGATCAAGTAATCTGATTGGCTGAAAATTAGAAGTGGGCGTGACATTTTAATTTATTCAGCATGACAAGGGTTAACAAAGTAGTAAATGATATATCCAGGTAGAGGCACAATGATTTTTATCTTCCTCTAGGTGTCAGTGATAGGCTATATTCTGTGATTGACAATCAAAGAACACAGTCTACCAGTGATACCAAGAGGAAAAGTAAACAAACTACGACAGACAGTCCATACGCTACAAAGCAGCTCCCTCATCCGCGAACGAAGTGATCACAATGTCAGACAGGGCCCACCAAACACAACAATAAAACAACAAAAAGGACACACATAAAAACTTGGTGACTAGATACAGATAGCTCAAAGCGTCTGTTACAGATAACTCAAGGCTTAAAATATGTTAGAAGTGTCCACATAGTTTGTGCAATTACGAATCATTTCAAATATATGGACATCACCTCAGTGGCTTCGCCAGTTAAGTCACGTTCTGCAAACAAAACACTGACAGCACTAGTGGGTCGAATGCTTCTGAGTGTATGCTAGGAAAATGGTCCTGAAAGAGGAGTTAAGACTGTTTCATTTAATCCTTAACTTCCTGTAATTTAAGCAAACAGTGCAGTACCTGGCCAGATGCCGCAGAACATCTGCTGCGTCTGATCTGCGTCTGCAATGTTTGCCAATGTCAGTCCAGATTTACAGATAACCCTCTTTACACGGCACTCTGACGTCACAGTGACAAGAATAGTGTGGCTATAAATAACTGTCACCTGGATTTATACAAACGCGCGGTTCGATTTCATTGGTCAATCATAATCACGTGGACAGCAACCTTTAGGAAATGTTGGTTATGTATGCTAAGGCTGAATTAAACAATTGACCCAAAAGTTACGGGCTTTTTATCTTTACACCGATATATTCTAAAGTATCTGTAAATAGTCGACCCAAATATTCTAAAGTAGCCAATGAATCTGTGAGCGGATAGCGAAGGCCGTGATCAGTCTGATCAGGTCTGCGCTGTCCTTATATGCCGTGACGACTTCTTTTTCTGTGTCGCGGCGCATTTGATTTATGTTCTTATGAAAGGAACATCTGTGTCCGCAAACAGTGGTATTATCAGTCAGTTTTATAGTTTTTTTCTCTTATCTCCCTTGATAAATGTAATACCTACGTCCTTCTATTTGGGAATCCTTTGAATTTTTCATATGTGCTCAGTGAAATTTAAATGGATTTTAACATTCTTTTTTCCACTCACATGTGGAAGATGTTTTAATATTTTACATTTAATTGCACAATTTGTTTTGGTTGATATTTTGGAGTGTTTATTGGCATATGACCGTATGTAAATTAGACTCTCGAGGAAAAGGAAACAACATGTATACTTAACAAGTATTAGCTTTCACAAAAAGCTTTGTCTACGCTAGTACACCAAGCGTTTTGTGAAAGCTAATGTTTGGTTATAATAATGTTGAGCATTTTTTTTTGTGAAAGCTATTACTTGGTAATAATAATGTTAAGCAGCCTATAGAAAAAAACTTTGGACCAGTCCATTACTTTTCATAAAGTGCTTCCGAAGCAATGACAAACGCTAAGATAGTACATGTGCGTAGACAATAAAAATGCTACTGATAAAAGCAGAGGAAACCAATTACAGTCGGCTCTCGTTATCTCGAACTCGCTTATCTCGAATAACCGCCTATCTCGAAGTGAAATTCTGGTCCCTGTTTTAACATCGAAATCTAAAAACAGGTAACAAAATATTGTGGGAAAGAGGAGCAAGGAGCAATTTCTCCTCTTTTCCACAATATCTTTAAAAGATCTCTAACTTCAGGAGTCAAATTACGAGTAAATGTGGTTGTTCGATTTATTGTTTTCCTCACTTCTGCAACTCTGATATTTCGAGGTACGGATATCTCGAAGTATTACAGAGAGTCCCTTGGACTTCGAGATAATGAGAGTCGACTGTAATTGGACTCAATAGTTTACACAGAGTGGTCTGGGGTGTTAACTGACTGCTATCTCCCATTTAATACACTTTTGAGATTATAAAAAAAAAAAAACAAACAGAAAATAATAATAATAATGCATTCAGCATGGGTTGTATCAGTAGAAAAAAAAATACGATTTATCTGTAAAATGTGTCAATTCAGATCATCACGCATCTCGACAGTCTCAATAAGATAATACTCTCAATCCAGGTTTTAGTTGCAAATACAGTCGACTTTCGTTATCTCGAAGCCCAAGGGACTCTCTGAATTACTTTGAGATGTCAGTACCTTGACATATCAGATTTGCAGAATTGAGAAAAAAAATAAACCTACCAAGCAATTTCACAAAATGAATATGCAATTTGACTCCTGAAGTTAGAGATATATTGACAAAATTGTGGAAAAGAGGAGAAATTAAGAGCAATTTCTCCTCTTTCAAACTCTATTTTGTCACCTGTTGTTAGATTTCCATGTTAAAACAGGGACCAGATTTTCACTTCGAGATAAGCGGTTATTCGAGATAAGCGAAATCGAGATAACGGGAGTCGACTGTATATCCAGCAAGTATAAACCCAGACACGACTGCACTGCGCTTTCGTGTGAGTTTTCCCTGTTCGCCTTCTAATTCTACACGGTTCACTTTATAAAAGATGCGCAACGAACATAACGTGAACATCCTCCTAGCTTCTCTACCACCCCACCCACCTCCCACTTTTCCTTTCTTTACTGTATAAAATGTAAAGTGGTGACTTGCTGTGGGTGGGTAGGAGGAACGGGGTTTGCCTGATTCTGAGTCACTGACTCATTTCGTTATATGGTTTACAAAACCTAATAATCAATGGAAACATTTTATCCATTACAAATTCTTTCCCGAACGTAGGATGGTTAACGCTTGTCAATAAGTTTTGTAATTTTGTTAGCTCAACAAACGTATCTGTTATAATATCTTAAGCAAAATACCTATTTTATTCTTTTGAAAAACGTAAATCAGTTTTAGAAGAATAGCAAACAAAGAACTATTGAAGAAACATTTTGTGTATAAACAGTGTCTTTGTATTAGAGGACACATGCTATTGACAGAGTTATGTAAAGACTGAGCGATAATAAATAAATAAGCACTTAATACCAAACAGCTCCCGATAATATTATTGTCACTGAAATTGGATAAGGTTGTATTTTATTGCAAGCGGTGAAATCAATATACAGTCGAAATGAATAAAAATGACATTTTCAGAGGTGAAGACATATCGATATTTCTTCACATGTGAAAAATATTACAACTGTTATTTTCACTACTCATTTCGGAACACGTCAATAGTATTCATTGTTAGTTTAAACAATATGTATTCATTCTAAGAAATAACAAGTACATGTTTATACAAACAAAAATGTGAGAGAGGATCTGAATGGAAGCCTTTGGCTCATCTAGTTCATTTCCTCGTAATATTTAGAAATATAAAACTGTTATCTTTTACAACATGGCAAAATTCTTATTGTTCAAACCTGTAATTGGAAGTATGAAACAATAAAGGTTGTTTTGTTGAGAGAGAGAGAGAGAGAGAGAGAGAGAGAGAGAGAGAGAGAGAGAGTTTTTCTCATGCCCAGGTCCTAAGAGGTTCGCCAACAGCAACGTGAACCATAGACTCAAGACTGCCACCATTCTAACTAATTGTTTTTTTTTGTTGTTGTTTATATTGGTAAATCTGCCACCAATGTAGTTTACAAGCGTTATTCATGTTTTTATTTTTATTATCATTGTTAGTTGTTATTGTTGGATGGTTTTCTCTGTTAGACTATTAATCAAATCGTTTTGTTGCGAGAATATATAGCTGTACCTGCTTAAATATTAAATTGTTGTTTGCTACAGTTTCGTTTGGTATGCCATTCAAAAGAACTGAAACAGTCCATGGTTGCTGTAAAACAGAAAATTAATACTGTCAGACATGCGAATATCTTGCACATGACAATAGAAAGTGAGAAGAAGATTCTATCATACCACAGGAGCAATTTGGACTATCAACAAGATTTACCTACATAAATGCTGATTTAAGGAACTACACTCAAGCCTTAAGCGGGTGTGAAGAATTTGCGCTTTTCGTGATGTTTGCAAATTGTCAAAATATACTGGTGGGTGATTTAAAAGTGCATTGAGTTTCCTTTTAAACGTTCCTAGTGTTGCACAGTCTCTTGTATTTTGGTCTAAAGAATTTCACTCTCTTAATGCAGTTGGTAAAAAAGAATTAAAATAAGAGACAGTTCGTGAAAGTAGTATTGTATAGTTGTTGGAATTTCGTAAGGAATATCTTGACTGATGTTGTACACGTTGTGGTAGTAAGGTTTGCGGATATAACGGTGCAAGGCCATTGGTTATTTAAACATCTGGCAAAGTCTGTGTTTCTGACGTCTTTCTTGCAAGGTTTTAAAACCTGTTTCGTCATAAAGCTTTTGTATGCTAAATAATTTAGTTCCACCGCTTATAATATGACAGGCGTCTATCTGTATACTTTCGAGGGCACGTTGAGTTTCAACTGTAAAATTACCCCATGTTATATCTGCATATTCCAAGAGCGGGCGAACAAACGAAGTATATATTTTAGTTAGGGACCGCCTGTCTAAATTAAATTTTTGCCTTCGTAAGATCCCTAATGTCCTGTAGGCTTTACTACTAATAGCCTTAATGTAAGAATGCCAAAGTAAGTCGCTGGTAAATACAAGAGCAAGATGCTTATGCTCATTAACTTCTTTTATGCTACTATTCCCCATATGAAGAGTCGGATGGACAGGTTTATTTCGTTTTTTTACTTTTGATTAGAGATTCTGTTTTTTGAGGATGAAAGTCGACTAACCACTGCTTAGCCCAGGCAAATATTTTACTAAGGTCTAGATTTAGGTACAGGGCTGTTAAAAAAGGATCCTCGACGATATGATATAGACTTGTATCATCAGCAAACAGTCAGATATTTGTTTTGATATTATTGACTATATCATTTATAAATATTAGAAACAGAAGCGGTCCTAGAATAGATCCTTGAGGTACACCTGTAAATATCCTTTTCCAAGATGAAAAAGAACCTTTGATGCAAACCCGTTGAAGCCTATTTGCGAGGTAATCAGTAATCCAGTCTAATAAAGAGCCTGATATTCCAATAGATCGAAGTTTGAAAATTAGTCCATGGTGCCAAACCTTATCAAACGCCTTGCTAATATCACAGAATACTACTCTTATTTCTTTGCTCTCATCAAGTGCTTTGGAGAATTCGTTACACAAGTGAAGTAGTTGGTTTTACTGCTGAATCACCAATCTGGAATCCGGATTGAAAAGGAGAGATAACTGAGTGTGTTATAAGGTAGTTTGTTATATGTTTATGTATACATCGTTTCATTAATTTGCCATTGCAATTCAATAAGGATATTGGTCGAAAGTTACATGGATCCGAAAGACTGTCTTTTTGTGTACCGGTGTTACACTAGCTCGTTTCCAATCAGACGGAAACTTTTTTATTGTTAAAGATTAATTAAATAATTTCCTTAATGGTGTAATTAATTGATGTTTTCCCTCTTTTAAAAGTTTTGGGCTGATTAGAACTGGGCCTGGTGATTTATTTGGATTCAACTGATCGATAGCGTCTCTAACGTCACTGTCAGTGATTATGATACAATCAAGTGTTTCATAATTTGGTGCTTGAAATAAAGGCAAGTCTGCGTTACTTTCGTCTAATTTAGTTTGTTCGGTAAAAAAGGTATTAAGAACCTCAGCTTTCTCAGGATCGGTTTCAACAATCTGGTGATTGATTTCTTAAAAAGGGATATTCTGTTTATCACTTTTAGGTATGAGGAACTGGTGAGTAAGTTTATACCACTGTTTTGACGAAGAACTGTTTGTAATCAAGTCATTTGTTAGCTTATCGTTAGTTAATATTCATTGTTACCCGAACAGATGCAAATGGCCATTTCGTTTGTTTTTAAATAAAAATATCAAGTGGGGGTTTTCATTTTCTTAATTAGAAAATGAGTAACAGTTTAGTGCCAAAATTATTTTGATTTGACGAAACTTTAATTTTGTCTGTCTAACGCTTCATGTGGTAGGTACTGAACGTACACGTTATAACGTTTACGTTTTGATTGGCGACATCAGTTGTGACGTCAGAAACAATTTATCATAGAAACAATAAAATAAAAGAAAACTTTGCTCTTTTGAAGTGCATACCATGTATGTTATAGTTATGCAAATACTGATTTGTGCTTACCATGTATTTTATAACGATTATTATATTGTAATTTGTATATAAAATATGTTTAATATGTTTTTTTTTTTCTATTATAGACCGGTGGCCTACACTGGGTGAAATAAACTATTTGATTTGATTTGATTAAATTCCCCTACGAAAGGGACGGGCCGTACCATTGCCCAAGTTGATTAGAGAGATTCCGAATTAGAAAGAAGAAGCTTTAACCCGATGAGTTTAAATAAACCAGACATTTAAAACTGTTTTTCTTAGTTGTCGACGAAGAAGGAGTAAACGTTATACATTAAATGTACGGTAAATACATGTATACCCCTCCCAAGGTGTGTTGCATAAACTGATGACGGTTTCTTTTTTGTGACATCTATGTCAGCACGAAAACACGCCTATGTAATTTTGACCCACTTTACAGGTTTACAGGGATATACATTATTTTTCTTATTTCTGCTTAAAACATAGATTCTGCTTAAAAATATACATTAATAATGAGTACCCACAATCTATGTTTTGAGCAGAAAGATGAAAGATATCAGATTTGTTTTATCTGAAAAAAAAAAATCCATTTTTAGTCGTAAAATTTTCAATATATTTGAATAGGCGTGTTTTCGTAATGTAATCATTTTCGCGAGATAAAGGTTCTTCGGACTTTCCGTCGAATAAATCTTCTACTGCGCATGCCCAGTGTACCGGTTTACCTTGAACCTTGGACTTGCCCCACCTCTGGGCAGCTTGCCCCCAACGGGGTGAAGATACCCCGGGGTATCTTGCCCCCACCCTGGGCAGCTTGTTTCCCCGGGATGAAGATATCTTGGCCTGGGCAGCTTGCCCCCAGGCCCCAGAAGACCTGACAGAAGTTAATTCAGAAAGATTTTATACTTTTTCAATAAAACTTCTTCTTATAGAAACATGGGAAAAATGATTTTTTATTTACATATGCATCTGTTACTGGAAAGGTGGAAATTGAGGCCCAGAAAATAGTGGCCTTAGAATCTTGCACCTATGCCAGAAAACCTGGCAGACCCTATTAAAAAACAAACACACACACACACAAAAAACCCCAACAGTTTATCACTTACTAATAGACTGTCCTATTGAACAGTCATTTGAATATTCATAATATCGACCACTACCTATTTTTCGATAAACGGACAAAGACGTGGGGTGGGGGGCTGTTAGATATCGCGGCTTGGGCAGCTTGCACCCCCCCACCCACACACCCACGCACCACCATCCCCCATCCCCACCACCACCACCACCACCACCACCACTCCTCCGCCCCCCAGGAAACCTGACAGAACTTAATTCAGAAAAAAATTATTCTTTATAAAAAAAAATTCTTATAATAGAAACATGGGTAAATTTCGTTTTAATGCAGATATGCTTCTTCTACTGGACAGGAGGAAACTGAAGGCCAGATATAGTGGTTTAAGAAGCTTGCAGCTATACCAGACTCCTAGGCAGACTTCAAATTTGTGTTTTCGCTTTGATGCATTGACTGAGTAGGGAGCCTTTATGCGAACCGAATTTTGGTTTATTCTACGAGGCGATTTGTTGTATGTCTTTCCATGTGTCATTTTGTTCTTGTGTTTTTTAGTCCTTTTAGTATTGCGATTACCTCGCTTGGGGAAGAGAGAGCTAATCTTAGTGCTTTTCGTATGTTTGTTCGATTTGTGCTTGTTTGGATTTGTCGGTTTCCTCTTCCTCTTGGGGTCTGGGAAGGGCTGCGGTTTGTGATTGTGGCACTCCCTGGACTTTTCTCTTACCTTTTTTTTTCAAGGATAGTTTATCACTTTTAATAGACTTTCTTATTGAACACTCATTTGAATATTCATAATATTGACCATTACCTGTATTTCCTCTGCACGGGAAGGGCAGGGGAGTAAGATACCGTAGCCTGGACAGCTTGCCTCCCGCGGGTGAAGATACCGTGGTCTGGGCAGCTTGCCCCCCACCCCGAGAAAACAAGAAAGAACTTAATTCAGAAAAAAAAAATTAAATAAAAATCCTTATAATAGAAATATGGAAAAACTGCTTTTATATACACGTATGCATCTTTTACTGGATAGGTTGAAATCGGGGGTCTGATATAGTGGCCTTAGAAGCTTGCGCCTTCATGTATGTCAGAAAATCTGGCAGACTCCATTCCAAATGATACTTTAATACTTTAAATAGACTTTCCTATTGAACAGTCATTTGATTATTCATAATATCGACCATAACCTATTTTTCTCTGAATGGAGAGGAGAGTGGGTTTAGATACAGTAGACTCTGTGTGTGTGTGTGTGTGTGTGTGTGTGTGTGTGTGTGTGTGTGTGTGTGTGTATGTGTGGTAGGGGTGGGGGCAGAGTGGTATGGGTGTGTGTGTGGGGGGGGGGGGGGGGCAAGCTGGGGGTAAATATACTGTGTCCCGGGAAGCTTGCTCCCCACCCGATGAAAACCTGCGGAACTAAATTCAAAAAGATTTTATTCTTTTTAACAAAAATCCTTATAATAAAAAGTTGGGAAAACTGATTTTATACGCAGATATGCATCTTTTCTGGATAAAAGGGAATTTAGGGCTAGATATCGTGCTTTTGGAAGCTTGCACCTATGCCAGAAATCCTAGCAGACTGACCATTCCAAAAGTTACTTTTAATAGAATTTCCTGTTGAACAGTCATGATATTGACCATTTCTTACAGTACATGTATAAACGCAATGGCTCGAACTCGGGTGGCTCGTTTACTGTGGATGATTCGAACTCTTTTTTCAGTCCCTACAAAATCCTTCCAATACCTCAAGAAAACAAGTATTTAGGTTGTTTTTTTTCTTATTTTATTATGGAATTGTATGTTGTGTGTATTCATTAGAATCGCCTCATCGACGCGATTCTAATGAGTACACTCGACATACAATCATTGTGTAGAAAATCGAAAAGATTTCCTTAAATTATCGCTATTTGCTTCCTGAACTGGTGCCATGATTAACCCTCAGTGGCTCGAACTACCCATGTCTCGGACGAATTTCCATGGTCCAAAAGATGTTCGAGCCATTGAGGTTCGGCTGTATTTTTCTCTGAACGAGAAGGGGTCAGGGCAAGATACAGTGGCGTACGCGGCTTCACTTAATTATCTTGACTTGAGGGAAAATGTGATTGTGATAATATCTGACGTTAGGTTTCTTCTTCCAGATCAGGGGTTGGTTGCGATTTGTCGGGGTCACGGGAAGTAATATTTTGTTGCCTGTGTTCTATTTTAAACTCGGACAACCATAGTATCGTACGTAGGGGGCAAACTGCCAAGGCAACGGTATCTTGGCCCCAACTCCTTCCCATAAAGAGAAAAATACGTAAAAGCAAGTATTACTACAATTCTAATGTCTGTGCATTAGAAATTTATGATGAAAATGATTAAATAGCTTTTTGATCTGAATTTGCCAAGTTTCCAGGGGTGTAGGGCAAGCTGCCCAGGGCAGGGTATCTTCAAACCCGGGGGCCAAGCTACCAGGCCAGGGTATCTTACCCCCACCCCTTCCTGTCCGAAAAAAGACAGGTAATTGTAAATATTGGAATTTTTCAAATGTCCTGTTTAGTGTGAAATTCTATATATATAAAAGAAAAAGATGAAAATAATATTCGGAATTTTGTTTACAAGATTTTCTGAGGTTGGGATCGAACCTCTAGGGCAACGTATTTTGGCCCCAGCCCCTTCGCGTAAAGAACAAAATAGGTAAAAGCAGGCATTACTACGGTTCCAATGTCTGTGTATTAGAAATGTATGTTCAAAATGATTACAGATCTGAGTTTACCAAGATTCCAGGGGTGTGGGGGGAGGGGGCGAGGGGTATGGGGGACAAGCTGCCAAGGCCAAGGTATCTTAACCCCCATCCCGTCCTGTCTGAAGAAAGACAGATAACAGTAAATAATGGAAATATTCAAATGACCTGTTAAATGGGACATTGTTTCAAAAAAGACAAAAGATAATTTTCTGAACAGTGTTCAAAGGTTTTCTGAGGTTGGGAGCAAACTGCGCGAGCCACAGTATTTTTGGCCCAAACTCCTTCCCGTAAAGAGAAAAATAGATGAAAGCAGGTATTACTACAATTCCAATGTCTATGCATTAGACATTTATGTTTTATATGATTTAATAACTTTTCTGATCTGAGTTTGCTAAGTTTCCAAGGGCGGTAGCCAAGCTGCCCAGGCCAGGGTATCTTCACCCCCGAGAGGCAAATATTGAAATGACCTTTTAAAATTGGAAATTGTTTTAAATAAGATAAAATTGATTTTCTGAATTCTGTTTACAAGACTTTCTGAGGTTTTGTTTGTTTGTTTGTGTTGAGGTTTTACGGCCCAGTCAACACAATGGGGTCATGTCGAGCGCGGGGTCAGTTTACCTAGCCACACGTTTACTGGGCAGGCTTAGTCCTCTAAGCGGTTAACCAGTATTGTGCACATTCTTTTGCCAGAAACTGGCAACTGCCCTTCTTGATCAGCGGAAGAGAGAGAATGACCGAAGAAAATAGTTCATGATCAATGTCCACGAAGGAATGTTGCCGACCTCGGCGGGGGTTGAACCCGCGACCTCCTGGTCTCCAGTCGGACGGCGGATCCAACTGAGCCAGCGATTTTCTGAGGTAGAGGGCAAACTACCAAGGCAAAGGTTCCCATAAAGAGAAAAATAGGTTAAAACAGGTATTACATGTACTACATTTCTAATG